>CM055118.1:460851173-462051173 GCA_029206835.1 Rana muscosa
ATATATATATATATATATATATATATATATATATATATATAGTAATGTTTGGGGGTTGTCCAAATTGGCCCAGACTAGGTTTGGTCAGAACTAACTCAGCAGGAAGTTGTCACTCCCACCCTCTGCCATGTGGCCATATTGCATATGTGGTGCACAATCATGTATTTGTAGTTCTGGTGTGGAAATGCCCTGGTTGCAGTTAATTGACTGAGTGTCGGCGAGTGGGGTTCAGCATGATCCCAAGTTTGGACCAAATCTTAAGCTCATCTTTGATAATTCTCAAAAGAAAACAGTCAATAGTGTTCAGAAAGTTCACAGTAAGTCCCCATAATTTCTGTTTTCTAAGACCAGCGTCCACTATGCCCGCTATCCCCCTAGCCAGTGGTCTTGTAACATTCCCTGGGTTGGTATTTGTTAGAGATTTGGGCTGCTGGAAGTGAACTGGTTAAGCTGAACATATATAAATCTAAAAATCTATAAAAAGACCGTAGCTTCCTTTTCGCTCTGTAGGGATCATTTAAGCTCTATGAAATGACTCATATTTTCTAGTTCCTTTATTTTCCAGATTGTATTCCTAATGACACTTTTAACCCAAGGAATGATCCCAGCTATTTTGTATTCCAGTTTATATTCTTACTGACATGAAACCGATGGATGATCCCAACTGGTTTCAATTAGCAGGTGGCAACTCAACCTATGTGGCAACAAGCATTTAGAGTAACCTCTGTGGCAATCCCTGGGAATCTTACCAGAAAAACATCCACAGATGGGATTTTAACGCCTTACCCACTCTCGAAGATGTACCCTGGCCACGCACCTACCTGCTGGAGAAATTTCAGTAGTGTAGGCTCTCTTGCCCATACCTTGTGGTTTTTTAATATTTACCCTGATCTTTGCTATTTCTGAAATATCTTCGACCCCCAACTCCCACGCTTTTGCTGCTAGGCAGAAGTGATATCAACTTAGCCACTGTTCTGCCCCACTTGCAGTGTTCTAATGAGAGAAGTTGCAGTGTTTGCATCCCTTTCTTTTTCGTACATCACGGGACACAGAGCGACTTAGTCATTACTAATGGGTTATATAGATTACCTTCAGGTGTTGGCACTGGCCAATTCCAAACCGGAAGTACCCTCCCCTATATAAGCCCCTCCCATCCGGGAGCACCTCAGTTTTTTGCCAGTGTCTAAGGTGTTGGCCAAAGAGTAACATGTGTTTTCACTGGGCTTGCGTACAGGTTCTTTTGGGCCTTAGTAAGCTGTTCCGGATCCCACCAAAAAAGCTTCATAGCTAAACGGTCGGTACCCGGGCCTTGCAGCAGAAGAGCAAGGTTTTGCCTGTAATGCCTCTCTTAGGAGGGCTGGACCCTGGGATCCAGAGCTCTGGTCATACCCACGACCAAGATGTTGTCTGTGCAGGGTGCTATACAGGTCCAGGGGAGTGGAATCCTTGGGAACCCGGTCCCTGAAGGTTTAATTACAATGCCTGCCGTGATAGGTGAAGTTTGGACTTCTGTGGACCAAACAAAGTCCTGCGGCGGGGATCAGGTAAGTGGGGGCCCCCAGGAACTTGGTTCTATTGGGGGACCCCCAAGCCTAATTTGTCTTTCTGTCTGTTACCTAACGGTATTCCCGCTAAATATCTGTGTTTGCCTGTAACTACTGAAAATGTAAAGTTTTAATAGTAGTCAAGAAAAAAAAAAAAAAGGGGACCGCGGTACCTGTGTTAAACCACTAGAGGCCGCTGTAGTCCATTTTTCTTGTCATGTGGATCTTTGGTTTTTTCAAGTCAAAAGATCCAGGCAGTTGGTAAGTTTCTCTGTGGGAATCCACTTCCTCTGCCCTGTTGCTGCGCTCATCCACCGCACAGGCCCTCCGGCAAAAAGAGCCCTGGCTCCTAGTCCCTGTTTGATTTCAAAAAGGGCGCCAATGGCGCACGGGCGCGTGCGCGCGCCTCCTATGAAAAAAAAGGGGCGGGGCGGGTGGATGACGCTCGATGCGTGCCGCGGCGCTTCTGCGCATGTGCAGGCGTCCCAGCATGGTTAAAAGACACAGTACAAGTGTCAGCTGGATGCAAACAGAGCTAGCAACAAACAGTGGCACACAGAGGCGGTTGATGCAGGCATCCCCATAGAAAGGCACTTTAGTGGACACCAGCTGGTATATAGCAGCAACTGTGTTAGACTATTACCAGCAAAAATTGGTGTATGACGACGGCAATACCTCAGCTTTGTGCTTAAAGGATATGTCGTCCAGACGCTCCGGAAATAGGTCTTCCAGGAAGCCAAAGGGGTCTCCATCGGGCTCTGAGGATATTGGGCATGCTTGTACTGCACCAATCTCCCCTGAGAATTCAGAGGTCAGTAGCCGTAGAAACCCCGCAGGAATGCCTGGTGCTGCGGCTGTCCCCAGTCCACCTGCTCCTGTATATATAACAGAGGAGGTTTTATCCTCAACTCTGGGAGGATTGGAAGAGAGATTAACAGCATTGATCGCTGCTTCCCTGTCACAGGAAAAGCGCGTCCGATCTCCGTCTCCTCCTTCAGAGTGCCTGTTAGTGGAGGAACAGCCCCACACAGAGATCGACCTACCTGAAGGGGATCAGGATGAGGTTGATTCAGTTATGGAGGAATCAACAGTGGAAGAACCTTTCTCAGCATCTCAGGCTGAAAGATTATGGGTTCAGTCTCTGACTAACATGGTCCGATCAGCATTTAAAATGCCTCTGGCGGAACCACCATCCACTACGGTTTCCTCGCTGGGGTCGCTAAAAGCTCCCCAGACTGTCTGTTCCTTCCCAATCCACCCTTTAGGGGGCTTATTTACCAGGATTGGGAGCATCCTGATAAAATATTTGCTCCCCCCAAGAGATTTCCAGTGATCTATCCCATGGAGGATAAGTTCATAAAAAAATGGAGGGTCCCTATAGTGGACGCAGCCATCTCTTCTGTTAACAAATCACTGACATGTCCAGTAGATAATGTTCCAATGTTCAAAGACCCAATAGATAAAAAATTGGAGTCTTTACTAAAATCTGCTTTCTCTACAGCAAGCATGGTGACACAACCTGCAGTAGCAGCGATTGGAGTCTGCCAAGCAGTGAAAGATCAGTTGAAACAAGTCTTAAGGGACTTACCAGATCAGCAGGCTCTTGCCCTAGCTGACCTGCCTAGAGCCTTGTGTTTTGCGGTGGACGCCATAAAGGATACAATCCAACAGGCCTCCCGCTTTACGCTGTCTATAGTACATATGCGTAGGCTTCTGTGGCTCAAAAACTGGTCTGCTGAAGCTCCCTGTAAAAAACTGCTGGTTAGCTTCCCATTTCATGGAGAACGCTTATTTGGAGAAGATCTGGACAAATATATCCAGAAAATTTCTGCCGGTAAAAGTTCACTCTTACCGGTTAAGAACAAGGGTAGAAGTCCTTCTTTTAAGAGGCCTACTTCTCCAGTCCCGGGCACATCGGCTGTGAAGCAGTTCCGACGGCCTCCGCGGTCAAATTCAGGGGGCAGAAATCAGGGACAATCACAGGGTAACAAGAAGCCCTGGATCAAGAGAGGTACAAAACCTCCCCCCAAGGCATGAAGCGTTGCCCCCACTCAATCGGGTGGGGGGAAGACTTCAGTTGTTCACAGAGACCTGGCGGGACACCATCAGAGACAGATGGGTGCTCTCCGCAGTAAGTCTGGGATACAGGCTGGAGTTAAAAGGCACTCCTCCTGCCCAATTTATGAGGTCAAACATGCCAAGAGATCCCCAGAAGAGAGGATCCCTCCTTCTGGCACTAGAACAACTATTGCTCCAAGGTGTAATCATGAAGGTTCCCTTGGAAGAATGGGGGTTCGGGTTTTACTCGAACCTTTTCACAGTCCCCAAACCAAATGGGGACGTGAGGCCCATATTAAATCTAAAAGGGCTAAACAAGTTCCTAAATATCAGGACTTTTCGGATGGAGTCGATCCGATCGGTGGCCACCGCCCTACAAGGGCAGGAATGGTTAGCCTCGATCGACATAAAGGATGCTTATCTGCATATTCCCATCTTTCCGGCCCACCAGAAATTTCTACGCTTTGCAGTAGAAGGGCGCCATTTTCAGTTCAGAGCCTTACCTTTCGGTCTGGCCACAGCACCACGAGTGTTCACAAAAATTCTGGCCCCATTATTGGCCAATCTAAGAACACAGGGTGTAACGATAATGGCATATCTAGACGACCTGCTACTAATAGACCACTCAGTGGAAAAGCTGGAAGTAGCTATTCACAAGACAATCAAGTATCTGGAATATCACAGTTGGATTATCAACCGGGACAAGTCAGCTCTAAGACCAGTCAAAAGTCTGGAATACTTAGGGCTAAGGCTGGATTCAAATCAGAGAAAGATTTTCTTACCTCCAGAGAAGGTGTCGTCTTTAAAAGATTTGACCCACTTAGTGGGTACAAAAAGAAAACCATCCATACGCCTCTGCATGAGGCTGCTGGGAAAAATGGTGGCTTCATTCGAAGCGGTACCCTACGGTCAATTCCATTCAAGGAATTTGCAAAGGGCCATACTGTCAGCCTGGAACAAAAAAGTTCAGGCTTTAGACTTACCAATGTCCCTGTCCCCTTCCGTTCGCAAGAGCCTCCATTGATGGTTGGTGCCCCAGAATCTGGAAAAAGGGAAACCCTTCAGTCCGGTTTCTTGGAAGGTAGTCACTACAGATGCCAGCCTCATAGGCTGGGGGGCAGTACTGGAGCAATGGTCTCTCCAGGGCAAGTGGTCAGAAGTAGAAAAGGCCCTGCCCATCAATCTCTTAGAGATACGAGCAGCCCGGTATGCCCTAGTAGCATGGACATCCAAACTCCAAGGGTCCCCTGTCAGAATTCAATCAGACAATGCCACAGCAGTGGCATATATCAATCACCAGGGTGGCACCAGGAGTCATGCAGCCCAGAGGGAAGCAAATTGCATCCTGGAGTGGGCAGAAAAATATGTCCCAGCCATATCCACGGTTTTCATCCCAGGAGTGGAAAATTGGAGAGCGGACTTTTTAAGTCGCCAACAATTATGCCCGGGGGAATGGTCTCTTCACCCCGAGGTTTTCCAGGCAATATGCCAGCGGTGGGGAACACCGGATGTAGATCTGCTAGCATCCAGATTCAACGCAAAGGTGGACAGATTTGTGTCTCGCACAAGGGATCCTCTAGCTTGCGGCTCGGATGCCCTAGTGTTCCCTTGGGATCAGTTCAAGCTGATATATGCATTCCCACCGCCACAATTGTTACCGCGATTACTCCGCAGAATCAGGGTAGAAAAGAAACCAGTGATTCTGGTGGCTCCAGCGTGGCCCCGAAGGGCATGGTACGCGGAGATTGTAAAAATGTCAGTGAGGAGTCCTTGGACCCTCCCACATCGTCCGGACCTGCTGTCGCAGGGACCGATATATCACCCTTCCTTACCAGCCCTAGGTTTGACGGCCTGGCTATTGAAGCCCACATTCTGAAAAAGAGAGGGCTCTCTAATTCTGTGGTATCTACCATGATCAATGCCAGGAAGCCGGTATCCAGGCAGATCTATTATAGGATCTGGAAAGCGTACATTAAGTGATGTGAGGCCAAGAAATGGCATCCACGTAAGTACGTGATAGGGAGGATTTTGGACTTCCTACAGTGGGCTGTAGATAGGAAGCTGGCCTTGAGTACTATCAAGGGTCAGATTTCGGCCTTGTCAATATTTTTTCAAAGGCCCTTGGCTTCGCATTCACTAGTCAAAGCTTTCATACAAGGAGTGATGCGTATTAGCCCTCCGGTTAGTATTCCCATATGTCCTTGGGACTTAAACCTGGTTCTGTCAGTTCTACAGAAACAACCGTTTGAACCATTGCAACACATTTCCTTGGTTCTTCTCACCAGGAAATTGATTTTCTTAGTAGCCGTTTGTTCGGCTAAAAGAGTATCGGAATTAGCCGCCTTGTCCTGTAAGGAGCCATATCTGGTTGTCCAGAAGGACATAGTAGTATTACGTCCTCATCCAGCCTTTCTTCCTAAGGTGGTATCGAGGTTTCATTTGAACCAAGATGTGGTTCTTCCTTCTTTTTTCCCCAAACCTAGCTCGGTAGAGGAAAAGTTATTACATTCCTTGGATGTAGTAAGAGCAGTTAAAGCTTATCTAAAAGCCACTGCTCAGATTCGCGGAACGGATACTTGGTTTATTCTGCCGGAAGGCCCTAAAAAGGGTCAGGCAGCATCAAAATCCACTTTAGCCAAGTGGATTCGACAGGTCATAATACAAGCCTATGGCTTGAGAAAGAGACCGCCTCCGTTCAAAGTTAGGGCGCACTCCACAAGAGCAGTTGGAACTTCATGGGCAGTGCATCACCAGGCCTCCCTGGCTCAAGTATGTAAGGCCGCAACATGGTCTTCGGTACACACGTTTACTAGATTCTACCAGGTAGACGTTAGAAGTCAGGAGGATGTCGTCTTTGGGCGCAGTGTGTTGCAGGCCGCATAAGATCCTCATGCCTGATGGCGCCCAGCTTATGTATCCCTCCCCTCATTTGGCATTGCTTTGGGACGTCCCATTAGTAATGACTAAGTCGCTCTGTGTCCCGTGATGTACGAAAAAGAAAAAGGAATTTTTATAACAGCTTACCTGTAAAATCCTTTTCTTGGAGTACATCACGGGACACAGAGCTCCCACCCCTCTTTTTTGGGACACTTATTGCTTGGCTACAAAACTGAGGTGCTCCCGGATGGGAGGGGCTTATATAGGGGAGGGTACTTCCGGTTTGGAATTGGCCAGTGCCAACACCTGAAGGTAATCTATATAACCCATTAGTAATGACTAAGTCGCTCTGTGTCCCGTGATGTACTCCAAGAAAAGGATTTTACAGGTAAGCTGTTATAAAAATCCCTTTTTTAAAAGTGGCTAACCCTTTGAGAATATCTCACCAAAAATTAACTTTTTATTGCAGAGGATGTCTAAAATATGATTTGTATCGTAATTCAGACTTCTTGGAAAATCAGTGAGCCAATCACACAAGAAGGAAATTACATTTCTGGGGGGTGTTCCGTATATCATCTTTGTCTTGAACGCCTCAAGGTTGCCATATTGCATTTACGTTTTACAAATAATGATAATGTTGCAGATTGAAAAGGGAAGAGAGTTTTTAATAATATTTTGTTACAATATGGTTAGTGTAATGATTGTAAATGCCATGTTTCTTTTTTTTACTTTCCAACAAAAGTGGATTTACACTGTAAATTGCATTGTAAAAGGTTTGATATTTGGCCTTTAGGAAACACTAAGGAGGAATAGTAGGTAGTGATGATATGGGTAGGTGACAATGACGAAGAAATGGCACCAACGTCCCTGTCGATTAAATGTAAACAAGGGAAAAAATTGGGCGGGATTTTGAAGGGTGCTAGCAAGGAAGAAGTAATTTCAATACTCCACAATATATATATAAAATAGAGTTTTTATTGCTACATACAGGACATGGTTAAAAAGTTAGCTACAGGTTATGTGCACAAGTACATGGAAACCTAAATCTAAAATTCGAAACGGATGGAAAGGTTGGATCACTCGGCAATATCATTGGAGTGATTGTCCCGACATGTTTCGCCACTCTGGGCTCCTCAGGGGATATTTTAAAGACAATTAGATGTAACACTGTATAGAACAAAACAAAGTTAAGAACATTACATTGAATTTGAATACAATTCAAATAATAATAATGGTACGGTAGAGTATGCTGTCGACAACCATCCTACCTATCACTACCTTACATTTTTTATCACTTACCACCCCCTCAGTACACTTCTCCTACACTTTCAATGTTTTCCCCACCACCTCTCACTCTCTATCCTCCTATGTCCATCCCCCCTTCCCCCCCCAAAAAAATCCCCCCCTCCTTATTCCAACCCTATTTTTCCTCCCCTCCCCCAATTTCCTTTCCCTTCCCCTTTTCCATCCCAGTTCCCATCCCATCCCCTATCTTCCTTTTTCCCCTCCCCCTTTGCCCTCCCTCTTCTCTTCCCTTCCCCTTTTAAAAATCCCGCCCAAAAATGTTCCTTGTTTACACTGAGGAATAGTTTATTTCCTTACTATTTAAATAGGCAGTATCAACTCCTAGGGGATCATCAAGGGAAAAATTCACTAAAACATCCGATTCATTGTTTGTTCATTATTTCATCACAGTTGATCACCTGTTAACACCGTCTACAAGTTTCTTGGTGTAAAGCCATTAGTTTATTATCTAAACCTCAAGAAATGAGCACAGATGTGGTTTGATTAAAAGCAGAAGTAAAGTTTTTCTTGACTTCCGTCATTGCCATTATTGTCTTGCCTGCTTCACATGAACAGTTCTAAGCTCCAGCTGCATGTCATGGCAGCACAGTTTTAGCGCACCCTTTCTTATTTTTATTTTTTATACTGGTGTTCTCAAGAGCAGAATGCCATGGGGTAAATTTATCGAAGTGCCACTTATTACAATAAAGTATGTAGGATCCAGACATGGTCAGGTAAGAGAATAACCAAGAATTTGTTTAAGGTTAATTATTTTCATTTACATTATGCAAAGTTCTAAAAGTCATCTTTTAACAGTGAAAATCTATAAATGGGAGCTTTTGCATTTTATAAATGTTGTCATAAGCAGTTTTAATTTTGGCAGCAAATTTCGATTTAGTTTTAGTCTTAGTCTTTGGACTAAAATGGCATTTTAGTTTTAGTCCCATTTTAGTCTTCTGCAATTGTTTGTCGTATTTAGTCGACTAAATCTCCAGGACATTTTAGTCTTCTAAAACGAATTTTAGTCTTCTAAAATGGAATAGGTGTAGTTAAATTGTAATGCATATTATTTAAGCATTTCTCTACAATTTCCAAACTCATATACTGCTGGATTGAAAAATCTAATATGTTATTATTTATGTTATTGAGGTATGAACCTGCACTACAGATCGGTGTTAATTTTGACGTCAAATTTAAATTTAGTTTTGGTCTTTTGACTAAAATGCCATTTTAGTTTTAGCCGTATTTTAGTCATCTCAATTGTTTTAGATTTAGTCGACTAAAATGTTTTAGTCGACAAAATTAACACTGATCATGTGACTGTTTCTATTGCATTGTGTCTGGTTGTCATGTCCCCACTTGGGTCCAGTATTCAGTTGTACAAATATTAGTAACATTTGAAGTACAGTCCCATCCGTCCCAAAAAAATGATTTTGCTTGCAAAACTTTTAAAATTGTAAATGCATATTTCTATAATGTAGGCTGGATCCCCTGTTTTTTTGTTTTTTTTTGCAGATTGGAGTGGGGGTTGTCGGGTGTGAATGGACACAAGTCTGTTTACATATACCGCAACATAGAGGTGAATGGAGGTTACGATTGGGCCTGCCTGAAAAACGGACAAGCAGACAGATTGATCTGATCATGTGAAAGGGTCCGAAGGCTGCTTTCACACTTATGCGCTGTGGTTTACCTGCAACAAAGTACACCTGTGGCTTTCCTGCGGGTTAGCTGTACATTGCCATTGACTTCTATTATATCCTGCAGGTGTGGTGCACTTTTTGAAAGCACACCAAACCTCCTGCATTAAAACCCACAGGTATTAACAGAAGTCGATGACTCACTGCAGGTTACCCACAGGTGCACCTGTGGATCAGTTTGAAAGCAGCCTAGTAACCACTGCAGAAAATTTTATTATATAAACAGACCTTTATTATTCTTCCATTCAGGTATATCTCCCTTGCTAGCGATATTGTCGGCTGTTGCTGTCCTAGGCGGTGTGCAATTGGTATCATTCCACCTGTGATAGGAGTCCGGGCTATACAGAAAGCATTGGCTTATGCGGCTCTGCTCCCTCAACAGCCGCTTGCTTACTCTAGTGCTCGCTCCATTCAGAATACTGATGCTCTGGGATGGCGGGTCATGAACCAGCGATCTGGGCTTTGCCGTCCCAGACGAGGAGGTCGTGGGCCACATGTGGCCCGCTGGCCAGTGGCTTTTTAAACCCTGTTTTACAATATAAAGACAGTACAGTTACAGTACAATTCAAAACAAGAGGGTTAGGAGCGTACAGTCAACAAAGAGAGTCAAGTGATACAACTTGTAACAACTGGGGAAGAGTTGATGCAGAAAGTAAAAGTTCAGTTGTACGGTGAAAGCAAGGTAGGCTTTCCTGAGATTGTCCAAAGGCAGACATAGGAGATAGCGAAAAGATTTGAGGTAGAGAGTGCCAGAGGATGGGAGAGACTCTGGAGAAGTCCCGAAGGAGATGACGAGAGAGCTAGAGACCAGAAGATCTTGGGAAGATAAGAGTGGTTGGTTTGAGTGATATTTTAAAAATGTTACATATATATAAATGGTGAATTGTTGGGTATTTTATAACTAAACTATTATGCCATGGTTAGTAGTGTGTGCTCACCAACATAATTCTAAACACCTGTATCTTTAAGAAAAATTTTATTATTTTTAGGAAAAGGAGAAAGACAGAGATAAAACAAAAGAGAAAGAAAAGGAACCCAAGGAAAAAGACAAAGATAAGAAGACAATCAATGGACACTTGTTCAGCTCTACACCGGTCGTTGGTCCATTTAGTTGCAACCACTGTACAAAAAGTTTTAATAAAGATGGCCATCTATGTTCAAGTAAGTGCTCCTCTGCATATACATCCTTAATGTATAGCCTGTTAATGAGTTGGTGTCCGGTTTGGTCGTGGTTTCATTTAAAGGAAGTGATTGCTTAATGTACTTGTTTGCATTTCTGCTTTATAGAAGACCACATACACACAACTTTTTTTGCTGTTTTTATATCTCCCTTTTAAATCTCTAATTTGAATATCATTTTCACTGTGCATTTTGTTTTAATGATCCCAATTGTATGTATGGTTATTTTTTTAATTTTACATCCCCCAGTGGCAACTTAAAGTGGTATTGGATTCCAAAACAAAGTTTTAATATACAACGGCATAACAAAGTTTGTGAAGCCATTGGAATTAACTGGTTTTGTACAGTAATTTGCCATAAAATGTGTTTTTGAATTTTTGACCGTTCCTCCTTACAACACTGCTTCAGCTCAGACACATTTGCACGATGTCTGGTGTGAACGGTTCTCTTGAGGTTATTCCACAGCATCTCTATGAGATTAAGGTCTGGGTTCTGACTGGGTTCTGGCCACTCCAAAAGGTCTGATGACACTTATTTTGAGAATTGAGGTAGTGCTACACTTTTTTGGCTTGATTTAGCTGTTGGTGTGGGAACCCACGTCTGTGCCTGGCAGCTACCTGCACTTGAGAATATATAGTTGAATTGAATCCACTTGTGGCCTAGGCATAGGAGCGAGGTGGTTAATTAAAAAGAGTAAAGCCTCTTACACAATGACTTTTTTTCTCTTATCATCTATGGACTGACACGGTGTCTCTTTACACTTTACACGTGGGTTATGTCCCTGCTTGCAGGAGAAGACCTAGGCAGAATGTGAGATGTTATACATACATTCTAAAAGCCAGAGCTGAACAGCCCCACCCAGGGGGCGGTCCCTCCGGGCATAACCCTCCCACTACAGTCAGCAGACTTCAGTTTTTTTCTGCCTAGCAGAAGGAGAAGACGTGGCTCCCTCAGGAGCCAGTCTCCTGACCTATTTTATTCCTTTTTGGAATTCTTTTTTATTTTATTTTTGAGAATCTTCTATCAACTGTCGGCTGGGCAACAGGTTGGGTACAAGATATCCTCGTAGTCTTCCCTGTCCGACCATGGAGCGTGCTGATCCTCGCCTTCTGTGCGTGAGACTCAGTTCACGACAGGCCCCATGACTCCAGGGGTGGCCGGGTTTGCTTTCATGCTCCCACGGTCCTCTCAAGACTGAACAGCTCCTGACTGACTGTATCTTTCGCGGTGGACCGGGCCGACAGCTACTCAGTACTGCACTGTGATAGTCCTGTCAGAAACACCAGTGTGTCCCTCAGGGGACGGGTAAGTAGTCTCTCCTGCCTGCAGGTGAGTACAAAGGGCTGTGTGTTTCTCTGTGGGGGATTTTCCCTGTCTCCCCCTGTATTTTATTGTCGCTCTCTGTCACCATTACTGGCGCTGGCTGTGTGGGGTGCTTGGGGGTCACACTGTTCTTGGGGGGCTCATGCTGGACTGCAATGTATGCCTTGGGGCTTTTTTGTGTGTTTTTTTTTTTTTTTTTTTGGGGCCTGAGCGCCGAGTGGCACTGTGCGTGTGTGCTGTTTCATTTTAACTGCGTCATGGCGGCCATCTTGCCGCGAATCGCCTCAGTGAAGTGCGGCGGCCATTTTCTTGTAGCCCGCGCGCTTTTCAGCACTAGTTTGGCCTCTAGCGCTGCTGTAGCAGCGCGAATCTCCTCACAGTCTCCTCACAGCTCACCAGCGCTGACACAGCGCGGTACAGACAGCGGAACTAAGCGGTCCCTGGTCCGGTTTGGTGAGTCCCCTGGGCGCCCCCTCCTCAGTCAGCACAGCCTGTGGGTGGACTTTTTATCTGAGAGAGTCTCAGAGAGGGACAATATGGAGTCTGTGTCACCAGCTTCCCCTAAAAATGTCAGTGGCAACAGGCAGTGCTTCAGCACTGCGGTCCCTATGGACCTGTTGTGGGCAGCCCTGGAATCAATTTCTGACCAGGATGGGAGCTGTGTGCAAGCGCAAGGTGCAAAAAAGGCGCCCTCTCCCCACTTTATCTACTCGAGGGCAGTGCGCTGATTCAGATATGGGCCTAGCCACTTTCGCTCAGGACCCTAGTTCTGAATGTATGGATGGTTTTGAACAGGACATTCCTTATGAGGGAAACTCCAGTTCTGAGTCAGTAAATGACAGGGCGCTTGTTAGTGTGCTCATGACTGCGGTGAGGGACACTCTCAAGCTCAAATGCTGCGGATGCAGAACCTCAGGCGGATACTGTCTCATTTGGTTCTTTTAAGGCCAGGCCTTCTAAAGGGTTTTTTTCTATTGTACTTTCTTTGACCAGCTCATTGATAAGGTCTGGGAAAAGCCGCAGAAGAATTTTTTTATGGTCCCGCGGCGTTTGTCTATCAGATACCCCTTGAAGATGCCCTACTTAAAAAGTGGGCTTCTCCCCCAGTGGTCGACCCTCCAGTCGCCCGGTTGAACAAGGCCATCACTCTCCCGATGGAGGGGACTCCTGCATTTGAGGACCCCACTGACAGGAGGTCAGAAGTGGTGAGCAGAACCATGTTTGCCTTGTTGGGATCCGCCCTACGACCTGTGGTAGCGGCGACCCTTGTGTCTAAAACACTTACAGGTTGGGCAAAAATGTTGCACCTAGCTGTACAGGAGCATATTCTTCCTCCAGACACAGTTGCTCTGGCCCACCAACTGGTTCAGGGCCTGGTTTCTGTGTGCGACGCCACGCTGAACGCGGCCCCTTTAATATCCAGGGCCTCTGTCTCGGCGGTGGTATTGCATCGTCTTATCTGGTTGAAATGCTGGTCTGCTGACCTAGCCTTAGGAAGCTCCTGACGGATCTACTATTTAAAGGCGGTAGACCTTTCGGTGCTGCTCTGGATGACATCGTCATAGATGTCACGGGAGGTAAACGCACTCTTCTTCCTTAGACTAGCAAGGGTGAGGAGGCCCGCCGCAAACAGGGGCCTTCCTTTCCAGCAAAACGGGTTTTTTTTTCGTCAGAGTCCACAGGTAGGCCCTCTCAGGCTGACGGCAGTGCGGCTGGTGGGCACAAGTGCCCCTGGGTGCGTAAGCCAAACAAGCGGCTCCCAAGCCCGCCTCCGCGTGAAGTCTTGCCTCCGCCCGACTCTGGGGTGGGGGGACGACTTCGCAGGTTCACGGATCGGTGGACCTCCCGAATCTCCGACTGGTGGGTGTGCGAGGTGGTCACCTCAGGATATAGGATAGTATTCCGATCCTGGCCCCCACACAGATTCTTTCCCTTGAATCTTCCTCTCCTTCCTACCTGTCGGGCAGCCCTCTTGGGGGCTGTACAGGATTTGATCAGGTCCGGAGTGATTGTGCCGGTTCCGTCACAGGAGAGTTTTCAGGGATTCTGCTTGAATCTATTTGTCGTCCCAAAAATAGGACGTGGTTCGACCTATCCTGGACCTGAATGCCTTCGAGAAGGTGCAGAAATTCCGCATGGGATCCATTCGCACGGTGATCGCTACACTCCACCAAAGGGATTTTCTTCTGGCGTCCTTGGACTTCAAGGACGCCTACTTGCATGTTCCGATCTGCGCAAGTCACCAGAAGTTTCTGCGCCTTGCGATCAGCGAAGTCCACTATCGATTGTGGCTCTTCCTTTCGGCCTTGCCTCGGCACCAAGGGTGTTCACCAAGGTGCTTGCTCCGGTTCTAGCCTTCTGTTACAGCGAGGTATTGCTGTCGTGGGCTATCTGGACGGTCTTCTGCTATGAGCAGAAAGTGGCTCAGACTTAGAGGAAAGGTGACTATCGTCAATTAGACCCTCAGGGACTTCGGGTGGTTCCTGAACATTCAGGAGTCAGTCCTGGTCCCGACTCAGTGTCTGGAGTATCTAGTTCTGGTTCTGGACTCCTTGGAGGCAAAGGTATCCTACCTCTGGAGAAGTTGCTGACACTTCAGTCTGCGGTGCGGGTGCTGACATCCCGAACATGGTTGTCAATCCGTTGTTTGCATGAGAGTCCCGGGACTCCTGGTGGCCTCCTTCGCGGCCATTCCGTATGCCCAATCACACACCAGGGCTTTGCAGAAGGAGATCTTGGCCACCTGGGACAAATCCCCGTTGTCCTTGGATCTTCGGATCCAGGTGATTCACCTGGTCAGGGCGTCCCTGGCATGGTGGTTGGGACCCTCGGCTCTTCGGTCCGGAAAGTCGTTCCCCTCCCATCCAATGGACGGTACTCACGACGGACACCAGCCTGACGGGCTGGGGTGGAGTCTGGGGAGTCCTGTCGGCTCAAGGCCTTGGACTCCGGATGAGCCCGTTTACCAATCACTGTTCTGGAAATACGGGCCATCAGACTGTGTCTCTCCTCAGGTCGGAGAGAGTACGGGGTCGCTCCATCAGGAGCCAGTCGGACAACGCCACGGCGGTGGCGTATGTAAACCATCACGGGGGAACTCTGAGCTCAGCTGCGGCTTCCGAGGTAATCCGTATCCTGAAGTGGGCCGGAAGAAACGTGCCGGCTCTGTAGGGGCGGACTATCTGAGTCGCCAATCGCCGGACCAGGGAGAGTGGTCCTTGCATATTTCAACTCCTTTGCCGACGGTGGGGCACGTCGGATGTGGACCTGATGGCCTCTCGACTCAGTCGCAAGGGTCGAGGTTGTGGCCAGATCCAGGGATCCTTGGACGATGCCTCGGATGCGTTGGTGGCCCCATAGGGTCCTTATCGCCTGATATAAACTCCGGTGATCCTAATTGTTCCGGATTGGCTCCAGCGTCACTGGTACACTGATCTGGTACGTCTCGTTGCGGACGTTCCCTGGCGGTTGCCGATGAGGGAGGACCTTCAGTCTCAAGGTCCTATGTTTCATCCGGCTTACAGTCTTTGGCTTTAACGGCAGAGCTGTTAAAAGCCAGGTGTTGAGGGACCGAGGTCTCTCGGACTCTGTCATTTTGACCATGTTAAGGACACGGAAGTCTTCCTCCAGGCAGATCTATCACCGTGCCTGGAAAGCTTATATCGCCATATGCAATGCGCTGGACTGGCGTCCTCGGACGTATTCCGTCCCCAGAATCCTGCGTCCTCTGCAGTGTGGAGTGACCCAAAAGCTTGCTTTGAGTACCATCAAGGATCAGATTTCGGCCTTGGCCGTCTTCTTTCAGCGACCTCTAGCGGGTCATTTCTTGGTTAGCACCTTGTGTTGGGGGTTCGCCATGTGCTCCCTCCTGTCAAGCCTTCTCTCCCACCGTGGGATCTGAATTTGGTGCTCTTGGTCCTCCCGGAACCTCCTTTTTGGGAATATCCGGGATATTCCTCTCTTGTCTTGTCTCAGAAGGTGGCCTTTTAGTGGCAATCACTTCTGTTTGACGAGTGTCTGAGTTGGCGGCTTTATCCTGCAAGTCGCCATATTTAGTCATCCATAAGGATAAGGCGGTGTTGCATCCGCGACCTTCCTTTTTGCCAAAGGTGGTGTCTACCTTTCACCTACATGAGGACATTGTCCTCCCGTCCTTGTGTCCTCACCCATCGCATCCCAGAGAGTTTGCGCTGCACATATTGGATGTGGTACGAGCCTTACGGGTGTACCTGTCTGCTGCTGCTTCTATTCGGAAGTCCGACTCACTGTTTGTGACTGTCCCTGGTCCATAACAGGGCCAAGCGGTTTCGTCTGCCATCATTTTTAGGGGAATCAGACAAACCGTCATTCAAGCCTATGCTCTCAAGGGGCGGGCGCCTCCCTTTCCGGTTACGGCGCATTCCACCAGGGCAATTGGTGCTTCCTGGGTTTTCCGACATCAAGTGTCGGTTGCACAAGTGTGCAAGGCAGCGACCTGGTCGTCTGTTCATACCTTTTAAGTTTTTTATAAGGTTGATGTGGCTGCATCTTCGGATGCTTCCTTCGGCCGCAGGGTGCTGCAGGCCGCTGTTTAAAGTTGCGACTCCTCCGTTGAGGAGATCTGCCTTCTTGGAGTGAAAGTTTGGTTTTTCCATTTATACTGCTCCCATCCCTCTTGACACTGCTTTGGGACATCCCACGTGTAAAGTGTAAAGAGACGCCGTGTCAGTCCATGGATGATAAGAGAAAATAGGATTTTTTGTACTCACCGTAAAATCCTTTTCTCTGACATCCATGGACTGACACGGCTCCCACCCTTCCTTTTAAGTTTGTACTGCTTTGTTACGAACTGAAGTCTGCTGACTGTAGTGGGAGGGTTATGCCCGGAGGGACCGCCCCCTGGGTGGGGCTGTTCAGCTCTGGCTTTTAGAATGTATGTATAACATCTCACATTCTGCCTAGGTCTTCTCCTGCAAGCAGGGACATAACCCACGTGTAAAGTGTAAAGAGACACCGTGTCAGTCCATGGATGTCAGAGAAAAGGATTTTACGGTGAGTACAAAAAATCCTATTTTTCCCATTCAAACCAGCGGGTTGAATGCAAAAAAAGCTGTCCGAAGTCACTGTACTAATCTAACATTAGTACAGCTATTTCTCCTGCTGAACTGTTGTGTTCTGACAGAAGGACGCGCCTCAATTCCCCCCACCCACCTTCCCCCCCCCCCCCCCCCCCCCGTTTTCCAGACTCCGGTCAGCGCTTTGTCATTGGGAATCGGTCAGCTGCTCGTTTTCCAGCATGCACGTCCGACAGAAGCCACCCAAAGGGAAGGCTTCTGCCAGACCGGCTCCCATAAACATTTGGCCCGTGTGTACGGGGCTTTTTGTCTTAATTTGTTAGTCAAGTCCATGTAAACCTGCTAGTCCATCTAACACTACTCTCTCCCCAGAGTGACAATGCTGCTGTCCAAGGGTGGCTGTATTGCTCCTCCGTCCAGGGTGTAGACATCCTAAGCCCTTGTTCACACTGACGCGGCTTGCATACAACGTCTTTAACAGAAGTCAATGCAAGTCGCGTTGAAGTTGCACAAAGTAGTACAGGAACCTTTTTCCAAGTCGGAGCCGAATTGAGTCGCACTGATTAGAACGGCTCCTTTGCCGCTATTTGGGGCGCAACTTGTCAGGCGACTTTAAACTCTCAAGTCGCATGACAAGTCGCAGGATTGTGATCTGTGGGTAAGGCAGGAAGTGCGATACTGGCCAGATCACCAGGTGAAAATTAAAGGGGAAAAAAAAGCCTAAAAATAAAATGCAGCCACCACACTTAAGGATTGGTAAGCTGCAATATTGAATTATTATTTTAGAGGTTAATACTGCTTTAACTATTTCTTGCAACTTGCACACACATTCTTATGTGGTGGACAGTGCGCAATAACTTTGTAGATGATGCATGATAGCTGACAGCTTCAGGCTGCCTGACATCAATATGATGCAATGAAATGTTAGTGCCCGTGATTCAGACAAAAGGTAAATTACCAGTCTGTACACAATGTAAGAAGGAAAGGTATGGCTGGTGTTTATTTCACGTGTAATTTGAGACCTAATTTGCTGGGTGTTGGTAATCGCTGAATTCTCTAGGTTGGAGAACTCCTGTGGGGGATGGTATGACAGTGATAATAGGATTTTTATAACAGCTTACCTGTAAAATCCTTTTCTTGGAGTACATCACGGGACACAGAGCGACATAGTCATTACTAATGGGTTATATAGATACCGTCAGGTGCTGGCACTGGCAACTTCCAAAATCGGAAGTACCCTCCCCTATATAAGCCCCTCCCATCCGGGAGCACCTCAGTTTTGTAGCAAAGCAATAAGTGTCCCCAAAGAGGGGCGGGAGCTCTGTGTCCCGTGATGTACTCCAAGAAAAGGATTTTACAGGTAAGCTGTTATAAAAATCCTATTTTCTTTCTCGTACATCACGGGACACAGAGCGACATAGTCATTACTAATGGGATGTCCTAAAGCAATGCCAAATGAGGGGGGGGATACACCATATATAAGCTGAGCGCTATCAGACATGAGGATCTTTTGCGGCCTGCAACACACTGCGCCCAAAGGCGACATCCTCCTGACTTCTAACGTCCACCTGGTAGAACCTAGTAAACGTGTGAACTGAAGACCATGTTGCGGCCTTACAGATTTGAGCCAGGGAGGCCTGGTGATGCACTGCCCATGAAGTTCCAACTGCTCTCGTGGAGTGCGCTCTAACTTTGAACGGAGGCGGTCTCCTTCTCAAGCCATAGGCTTGTATTATGACCTGTCGAATCCACTCGCTAAAGTAGATTTTGACGCTGCCTGACCCTTTCTGGGGCCTTCCGGCAGAATAAACAAAGTATCCGTTCTGCGAATCTGAGCAGTGGCTTTTAGATAAGCTTTAACTGCTCTTACTACATCCAAAGAATGTAATAACTTTTCCTCTACCGAAGTAGGTTTGGGGAAAAAAGAAGGAAGAACCACATCTTGGTTCAAATGAAACCTCGATACCACCCTAGGAAGAAAGGCTGGATGAGGACGTAACACTACTCTGTCCTTATGGATAACCAGATATGGCTCCTTACAGGACATAGCTGCTAATTCCGATACTCTTTTAGCCGAACAAATGGCTACTAGAAAAATCAATTTCCTGGTGAGAAGCACCAAGGAAATATGCTGTAATGGTTCAAATGGTTGTTTCTGTAGAACTGACAGAACCAAGTTTAGATCCCATGGACATATGGGAATATTAACCGGAGGGCTAATACGCATCACTCCTTGTATAAAGGCTTTGACTAGTGAATGCGAAGCCAAGGGCCTTTGAAAAAATATTGACAAGGCCGAAATCTGACCCTTGATAGTACTCAAGGCAAGCTTCCTATCTACAGCCCACTGTAGGAAGTTCAGAATCCTACCTATTACGTACTTATGTGGATGCCATTTCTTGGCCTCACACCACGCGATGTACGCCTTCCAGATTCTATAGTAGATCTGCCTGGATACCGGCTTCCTGGCATTGATCATGGTAGATACCACAGCATTAGAGAGCCCTCTCTTTTTTAGAATGTGGGCTTCAATAGCCAGGCCGTCAAACCTAGGGCTGGTAAGGAAGGGTGGTATATCGGTCCTTGCGAAAGCAGGTCCGGACGACGTGGGAGAGTCCAAGGACTCCCCACTGAAATTTTACAATCTCCGCGTACCACGCTCTTCGGGGCCACGCTGGAGCCACCGGAATCACTGGTTTCTTTTCTACCCTGATTCTGCGGAGTAATCGAGGTAACCATTGTGGCGGTGTGAATGCATATATCAGCTTGAACTGATCCCAAGGGAACACTAGGGCATCCGAGCCGCAAGCTAGGGGATCCCTTGTCCGAGAGACAAACCTGTCCCCCTTTGTGTTGAATCTGGATGCTAGAAGATCTACATCCGATGTTCCCCACCGCTGACATATTGTCCAGAAAACCTCGGGGTGAAGGGACCCTTCCTCTGGGCCTAATTGCTGGCGACTTATAAAGTCCGCCTTCCAATTCTCCACTCCTGGAATGAATACCGCAGATATGGCTGGGACATATTTTTCTGCCCATTTCAGGATGTAATTTACTTCCCTCTGGGCTGCACGACTCCTGGTGCCCCCCTGATGATTGATATATGCCACTGCTGTGGCATTGTCTGATTGAATTCTGACAGGGGACCCTTGGAGTTTGGATGTCCATGCTACTAGGGCATACCGGGCTGCTCGTATCTCTAAGAGATTGATGGGCAGGGCCTTTTCTGCATCCGACCATCTGCCCTGGAGAGACTATTGCTCCAGTACTGCTCCCCAGCCTATAAGGCTGGCATCTGTAGTGACCACCTTCCAAGAAATCGGACTGAAGGATTTCCTTTTTTCCAGATTCTGGGGAACCAACCACCAACGGAGGCTCTTGCGAACGGAAGGGGACAAGGACATTGTAAGTCTAGGGCCTGAACTTTTTTGTTCCAGGCTGACAGTATGGCCCCTTGCAAATTCCTTGAATGGAATTGACCGTAGGGTACTGCTTCGAATGATGCCACCATTTTTCCCAGCAGCCTCATATACAGGCGTATGGACGGCTGGCTTTTTTGTACCCACTAAGTGGATCAAATCTTTCAAAGACAACACCTTTCCTCGAGGCAAGAATATTTTTCTCTGGCCTGAATCCAACCTTAGCCCCAAGTATTCCAGACTTTTGACTGGTTTTTAGGGCTGACTTGTCTCGGTTGATAATCCAACCGTGAGATTCCAGATACTTGATTGTCTTGTGAACGACCACGTCTAGTTTTTTCACTGAGTGGTCTATCAGCAACAAGTCATCCAGATATGCCATTATCATTACACCTTGTGTTCTTAGATTGGCCAATAAAGGGCCAGAATTTTTGTAAACACTCGTGGTGCTGTGGCCAAACCGAAGGGTAAGGCTCTGAACTGAAAATGGCGCCCTTCTACTGCAAAGCGTAGAAATTTTTGGTGGACTGGAAAGATGGGAATGTGCAAATAAGCATCTTTGATGTCGATCGCGGCTAACCAATCCTCCCCTTGTAGGGCAGTGGCCACCGATCGGATCGACTCCATCGGAAAGTCCTGATATACAGGAATTTGTATAGCCCTTTTAGAATTAATATGGGCCTCCCGTCCGCGTTTGCTTCGGGACTGTAAAGAGGTTTGAGTAAAACCCGAACCCTCATTCTTCCAGGGGAACCTCCATAATTACTCCTTGGAGCAATAGTTGTTCTAGTGCCAACAGGAGGGACTCTCTCTTCCGGGGATCCCTTGGCACGTTTGACCTTAAAAATGGGAAGGAGGAGAGTCTTTTAACTCCAAACTGTATCCCAAACCTACTGCGGAGAGCACCTATCTGTCTTGATCGTGTCCCGCCAGGTCTCTTGCGAACAACTGGAGTCCTCCCCCCACCCCACTGAGTGGGGGCTTCAATGAATTTAACTTTGGGGGAGGTTTTGTACCTCCCCTGACCCAGGGTTTCTCATTACCCTGCTACTGTCCCTGTTTTTTACCCCCGGGATTTGACCGAGGAGGCCGTCGGAACTGTTACACAGCCGATGCCCCAGGGACTGGAGAAGCAGGCCTCTTAAAGAGGGACCTCTAACTCTGTTTTTAACCGGCAAGAGCGTATTTTTACCGCTGGAAATTTTCTGGATATATTTGTCCAGGTTTTCCCTGAATAAGCGTTCACCATGAAATGGGACGCTAACCAGCCATTCTTTACAGGGAGCTTCAGCAGACCAGTTTTTTAGCCATAGGAGCCTACGCATATGTACTATAGACAGCGTAAGGCGGGAGGCCTGATGGACTGAATCCTTTATGGCGTCAACCGCAAAGCCTAAGGCTCTAGGTAGATCAGCTAGGGCAAAGCCTGCTGATCTGTCAAGTCCCTCAAGACCTGTTTCAACTGATCCTTCACTGCTTAGCAGACCCCAATAGCTGCTACTGCTGGTTGTATCACCAAGCAGATTTTCATAAGGACTCCAATCTTTTATCTATTGGGTTCTGGACATGTCAGTGATTTATACATACAAGAGATGGCTGCGTCCACTGTAGGGACCTTCCATTTTTTTTTTTTTTTTTTTGATGAACTTATCCTCCATGGGATAGACCACCGGAAATCTCTTGGGGGAATAAATATTTTCTCAGGACGTTCCCAATCCTGGTAAATGAGCCCTTTCAGTAAAGGGTGAAGTGGAAAAGAACAAACAGTCTGGGGGCTTCTAGCGACCCCAACGAGGATACAGTAGTGGTTGATGGTTCCGCAAGGTGCATTTTTAAATGCTGATCGGACCATGTTAGTCAGAGACTGAACCCATAATCTTTCAGCCTGAGATGCTGAGAAAAGGTTCCCCCACTGTTGATTCCTCTATAACAGAATCAACCTCATCCTGATCCCCTTCAGGCAGGTCGATCCCTGTATGGGACTGTTGCTCTGCTAACAGGCACTCTGAAGGAGGAGACGGAGATCGGGCGTGCTTTCCCTGACAGGGAGGCAGCGATAAATGTTGACAATCTCTCTCTAATCCTCCCAGAGCTGAGGAAAAAACCTCCTCTGTTACATACACAGGAGCAGGTGAACTGAGGACAGCCACAGTACCAAGTACCCCTGCGGGGTCTCTACGGTCACTTACCTCTGAACTTCAGGGGAGACTGGTGCAACAGAAGTATGCCCAAGATCCTCCGAGCCCGATGAGACCCCCTTCGCTTCCTGGAAGATTCAGTTCCGGAGCTTCTGGACGGCATATTCCTAAGCCTAAAGCTGAGGTATTCCAGCCGTAATACACCACTTTTACTGAGAATAGTCTAGCACAATTGCTGCTATATCACAGTTGGTGTCTACTAATGTGCCTTTCTAGGGGATGCCTGTATCAACCGCTTGCTGTATGCCCTTTTTTTAAATGTTGCCAGCTCTGTCTCTGTACTTCATAGCCAGCTCACCACACAAAACTGTGGTTTTTACATGCTGGGACGCCCGCACATGCGCAGAAGCGCTGCGGCGCACACAGAGCGTCATCCCCCAGGCTCCGCCCCCTTTCCTGGCTCACCTCTATATATAGAGGCGCGCGCACGCGCGCAGCCACGTGCGCCTTCGGCGCTAATTTTGAAAAATGGAGACTAGGGACAAGAGCCAGGGCCCCTCTTTGCCGCAGGCCGGGGGATGGACGAGCATTGCAACATGGCAGAGGAAGCAGTTTCCCATAAGAGAACTCACCATCTGCCTGGACTTGCTCTGCTGAGAAGAAACTAGTCCACATGACAAGAAAACATTCCACAGCGGCCTCTAGTGGACAAACACAGGTACCGCAGTCTAATATCTTAAATATATATAAAAAAAAATTTTTTTTTTTTTTTTTTTTTTCTTGACCACCATTAAAAATTATTACATTTTTTTAGTAGTTACAGGCATGCACAGAATTTTGCGGGAATACCATTAGGTAACAGACAGAAAGACAAATTAGGCTTGGGGGTCCCCCAATAGAACCAAGTTCCTGGGGGCCCCCACTTACCTGTTCCCCGCCGCAGGACTTTGTTTGGTCCACAAAAGCCCAAACTTCACCTATCACGGCAGGCATTGTAATCAAACCTTCAGGGACCGGGTTCCCAAGGATTCCACTCCCCTGGACCTGTATAGCACCCTGCACAGAAAACATCTTGGTCGTGGGTATGACCAGAGCTCTGGATCCCAGGGTCCAGCTCTCCTAAGAGAAGCATTACAGGCAAAACCTTGCTCTTCTCTGCAAGGCCCGGGTACCGACCGTTTAGCTATGAAGCTTTTTTGGTCGGATCCGGAATAGCTTACTGAGGCCCAAAAGAACCTGTACGCAAGCTCAGTGAAAAACACATGTTTCTTCTTGGCCAACACCTTAGACACTGGCAAAAAACTGAGGTGCTCCCGGATGGGAGGGGCTTATATAGGGGAGGGTACTTCCGATTTTGGAAGTTGCCAGTGCCAGCACCTGACGGTATCTATATAACCCATTAGTAATGACTATGTCGCTCTGTGTCCCGTGATGTACGAGAAAGAAATTAAATGTTTAATAAAGGGGATGTTATTTTATGTTATACAGAGAAAATCATATTTATTTAGCTTTCATTAACCACTTAAGCCCCGGACCATTTTGGCTGGTTAAAGACCAGGCCACTTTTTGCGATTCGGCACTGCGTCGCTTTAACTGACAATTGCGCGGTCGTGCGACGTGGCTCCCAAACAAAATTGACGTCCTTTTTTTCCCACAAATAGAGATTTCTTTTGGTGGTATTTGATCACCTCTGCGGTTTTTATTTTTTGCGGGTTTAAACAAAAACAAAGCAACAATTTTGAAAAAATTACATATTTATTACTTTTTGCTATAATTAATATCTCCAAAAAATATATATTAAAAAAACATTTTTTTCCTCAGTTTAGGCCGATACGTATTCTTCTACATATTTTTGGTAAAAAACATCGCAATAAGCGTTTGATTGGTTTGCGTAAAAGTTATAGCATCTACAAAATAGGTGATAGTTTGATGGCATTTTTATTAATATATTTTTTTTTTACTAGTAATGGCGGCAATCAGCGATTTTTATTGTGACTGCGACATTATGGCGGACACTTTTGACACATTTTTGGGACCATTGTCATTTTACAGTGATCAGAGCTATAAATATGCACTGATTACTGTGAAAATGACACTGGCAGTGAAGGGTTTAACCTCTAGGTGGCGCTGTAGGGGTTAAGTATGACCTAATGAGTGATTCTTACTGTAGGGGGGTGTGGCTTGGCGTGTGACATCACTGATCATCGTTGCCTATGACAGGGAACAGACGATCACTGACATGCCACTAGGAAGAACGGGGAAAGGTTTGTTTACACTTACCTCTCCCCGGTCTTCAGCTCTGTGACCCGATCGCGGGACACCAGCGGCGATCGGGTCCGCGTGTCCTGCGGGCGCGGTCATGGAGCTTCGGACCGGGTCACGAGCGCGCCAGCGGCGCGCGCGACCCACGGACAGGTTCTTAAAGGGGACGTACCTGTACGCCCTTGTGCCTGTCCGTGCCATTCTGTCAATGTACATCGTCGTGCGGCGGTCCTTAAGTGGTTAAGGGGACACAGGATCAGTAGAATTTTATAAGGCAATTGGGTTATAACACTGGAAAACAAAAAAGGCCTTGGTCAATCAGGTATAATCCCTCCCGCTCCTGTCATGCTTCAGTTTTTGCTAGTGTCCTAGATCAGGGGCCTCCAAACTTTTTAAACGAAGGGCCAGTTTACTGTCCTTCAGAGTTTAGGGGGCTGGATGGAGGTCAGTGGGAGTAAAAAAAATTGCATTGAGCCTGTCGTCAGTAAGAGGAAGAATTGTGCCCCATAATGGATATTAGTGATGGGAACATACAGTAGGTGTGCGCGCAGGGTGCGCCTGGACACACTAATCACTCTGTGTGGCGCAGATTACCCCCGTTTAGACACCTGATATTTTACCAAAGCCCCCTATCGGGGCTCCTAAAAAATAAAAAATAAAAAAAACTATTGAAAAATATTTAATTTGTAAAAAAAATTAATAATAAAAATAAAAACTACTGACCCCATCCACTAGCCTACTCACACCAGTCTCTGCCCTAATGACACCGTCCACTGTTCTACTGACATCGTCTATATATATATATATATATATATATATATATATACACGTGCACACACGTGTTTGAGCTTTGGGGTGCACACCTTAAAGTAGATGTAAACCCCAAATTGTTATTTTTATTTTTTTGCTGTCACAATGTAGTGTATAAGATTTCCTATCACATGTGCCCAGTCTTGCCACAAAGAGTTAATCCAGCTCTGAGCAATCCTCTTTTCTTTTTTCAGTGAAATAAACGGACAAAAACAGGAGAACTTTTGTCCGATCTGCCCCCTTGCTGTGAGTGACAGGTTATTTACATATCTCATGCACTAAGCCTGAGACAGGCATTATTTTTTAATTCCCCCCCCCCCCACTCCTTTTCTGAAGTCATGTGGTTACTTTTCAGGATTTTGACTGGATGTTAGTGATCATAGCAGAAGTTCAGTGTAATGAATACACATGAGAAAATGCATGTTGACAAGGGGAGTGTAGAGGTGGGCGGGGAGTCTACTGACATCACGACTCCACCCACCGAGCTCCAGACAACAGATCCACCCACAGAATCTGCAGTTTTTCAGTTCTCATAACAGAAAACAGATAACATTTGACAGATAAGGATACATGCAGGAGGCATCTATATCCTTATAGATCAGCACTATGGCAGTAGTTTAGAAAGGATGAGAGTGGCTTTACATCCACTTTAATGCAATAGGCTGTGCACACCTATAGATAGGAACACTGCCTTATCATTGGTGTCAGTGGGAGGAATAATGCCTCATCGGTATCAGTGGAAGGAAAAGTGCCCCATCATCCATATCAATGTGAGGAATAGTGCTTCATATCTGTGCGGGGAATTCCCAAGGGCCAGATAAAGGCATGCAAAGGGCCGCAGTTTGGAGACCACTGTCCTAGGTGCCTTTTCTTCATTTTCTTTTTTTTTTTTTTTTCTATCTGAGGATTCTTGTAAAGTAAAACCTGCCTTCCCATTCCACTATCTATTGGTGGCTTCAGTTAACCATTGTACTGACCTGAATTCCAGATAAGGCTATTTTTGTTTAGTTACCCATGCATTTGCCATACTTGGCCGATTCCCATGGAAGTTGGAAATCATTTTATCAGGCACCATTACTACAGTGATTGCTACTGGCTTCTGGGTCCTGAGGTTGCTTACTCAGTACTGGTGCCATTCCCCAATGCCCATACCTCCCACCCCTCCCCCCACCTGGTCATATCACCTTTATCCAGACACTGGTTATGGTATCTGTGCTTCTCTTCCGCGTCTCTCACCTAGGCGAGAATTACGTTTCCATGCTGTGTACTGTGCACTCTGCAGAGTCAGCTACTGTGAGCTACAGAGAAACATCCCCCATCTGAGGAGAACAAAGGAAGGTGATCTGTAATCATAATACATTCCCTAGGGTGTCAACTCTGCTCTTTCATAGCTACAGTACAGATAGTTTTGTCACCCTGAAACAGGGAGTATGTTGTTGTCAGGATCACCAGTTTAAAATAAAGCCTGAAAAAAGAAAACTAATGCAGCCATCTATATATTGGTGAGCTGCAATATATACAATTTTTGTTTATGTTTAGATACTTTAAAGTTCATTGTTGCTTGGTAACCTATTGGTGCCGGGCCACATGCAAATATGCGACCTCGACGGTTGGGCCTTGGTGCTGAGTGGCTGGATATTTGTGTGAATTGCTGGTATACAGCTGTGCTGAGAGCGTGCTTCCGGCACAGTTTCCGGTGGCTAACGGGAAGCTCGCAATTGCTGCTTGCTATCAGGAGCTTTTCGATCATGTGACCACCATGACAGCCAATCACGACAGATCATAAACCATGCCCCCGCCTTCCAGCAGCTCTTAAAGAACCGGGAGGCGGCGGCTCAAAGGGGTTAAAGGAGAAGTATGGGTTTGCAAAAACAACAAAAAAAAAAAAACCCACACATACTCGCCTCCATGCTGCAGCTGTCACACGTCGGCTCTAAGCCCGAGAACTGAGCGATCACATAACCGCTGATTACTCAATTCTTGGTCCACTTGGGGGGAGAGCAGTGACTCTTAGTCACCACACTCTTTTCTGCTCTTCCAGCTCTCACTGGAGCACCGGAAGGGGCGGGTGCAGCTGTCTGTGGCTCTCAGCCACGTGCTAAGAGACAGAGCCAGCTGTAACAAGCAGCTTGATGGATCCCGACAATATTGTTGGGATCCTTCTATAGCCTGGAGCAGTTCTGCCACATCAGTTAATATTGGGGAGAAGCCTGCTATCAGCTGATACTTGGTCACAAGAGAACAAAAGTAAATGCACTCCTGTGACCCACAAGAGAAGTATGGCCAACACTTTGCCTACACTTCTCTATCAAGTATTTAGCATAACTTGTTCTCATGGAAGGATGCTCAGGACGTCTTGTGTGTGTGTGAAATAGGCATCCTGCTTCAGAAATTGTTTAATGTTGATTAGTCAGAATACATTGCAAAATTGGTTTCTAATTCTGGATTGGATGTACAACATCCCTCCAGTTGACATTGATGATGATGATGATGTTGTGAAGCGTGGAGCTAGGAAATCCCTGTGGAATCATCTGCATTCCATTCTGTGTATACATACCATTTCACCGAGTGCTCCTCCTCCCATAACTATTCCTGAAGTGTCTACACATGGTACAAGCAGTTGGCACTGGAAGGGCTAGCTAACACCTGTTCTACTGAACTTGGCTCCGGTGGCACTGAACTACAATACCAATGCGGATTTTTTACCTCTACACAACGCGTAAGTGCCAACATATTCTTATATAATTCTATAACATAATCTGCTAAAGACACACTGGGGTCAGTTCATGAAGCGAGAAATAATGCATACATTTTGGAACTAAAATAACGTATACGGTATTTATCTCAGAAGTAGTCAATTCGCTAAAAAACATGCCTTATTTACCCAATGTGTTAAATATTTGTATCGTGATATTTATCACTTAAATTTTGTGTTATTTTTTTTCCGTCTTTTTACAATTTTATTTTATTACATGCTTACTTTACACCAGAGAAATAAATAAAATGCACACAAAAAATATATGAAACTGAAAACATTTATAGTGTGCTTTCATTTACAGAATGATCTTCCTCTGGTGAAATGTTATAATTTATTTTCATTCCTGAACTCGGGGCAGAACATTTCCATGCGGATACATTGTATATTTTTATTTACTGGCCAGTGCAAAGTTCCCCTTTTTGTTATTTTGTACTTTGCTAAAATACTGACTGCCTAGCGGCAGGAAATGCATAATAGCTTGGCAACTGGGGTGTGTGCCGTGGTTGCAGCCTGTCACCTGGGGGGAGGGGGGGTTGGTTGTAGCCTAACACTTTGGGGGGGGGGCGATACAATTTATCACGTGGGGTGGGGTGGGGGGGGTGTATGTGGTTGCAGCCTGTCACCTAGGGGGGAGGGGGGGTTGGTTGTAGCCTAACACTTTGGGGGGGGGGCGATACAATTTATCACCTGGGGGGGTGTATGTGGTTGCAGCCTGTCACCTGGGGGGGAGGGGGGGTTGGTTGTAGCCTAACACTTTGAGGGGGGGCGATACAATTTATCACGTGGGGGGGGGGAAGGTTGCAGCCTGTCACTTGGGGGGTAGGGGAGGTTGGTTGTAGACTAACACTTGGGGGGGGGGCGCAATACAATTTATCACCTGGGGTGGGGGGGTGTATGTGGTTGCAGCCTGTTACCTCGGGGTGGGGGTGGGTCGTGGTGCAGCCTGGGCCTCACCAGTGCTATCACATCCTGTCCTTGGTCCAGCTCTCCTCCCTCCTCTTTTTCGTGACTACAGAGAGGAAAGGGAGTAGTAGTGCTAGGAGAAGAGGGGCAGGCACCCTCTGTTGGTTGAAAAGTGTCAGGGCAGGTTGCCCCGGCTTGCTTTGCCCACCGTTAACCCCCCCCCCCCGCTGCACGGCCTGGCTCCCAGCAGGTCAGTACTGGTCCTCGTACCGGGGGTTGGGGACCCCTGCTTTAGTGACTTGACTTGATTTATTTTTTATTGTTTGCAGTATTTACCTCACATTCGATATTTTACTTTGATGAATTGACTCTCTTATTATCTCATGCGATATTTCTGAAAAATGGGTAACCTTTAGTGAATTGTCCCCATTGTACTGTATTTAAGCCCAGGTTCACACTGGGCTGTGGGAGTGAAGCCGTGCGAGTTCAGCTGAACTCGCAAGATTTCACTCTCGCTGGCAGTCCCGATTTCAGCCGCGATTAAAAAGACATCTGTGCGGGTTTCTGCACAGATGTCAATGTAAATCGCAGCCGAAATCGCAAAAAGTAGTACAGAAACTACTTTTGAAATCGGTGCAGCGCCGCAGATGCGGCGTCGCACCAATTACGACGCTGCCATTGCTGGCAATTTGCAGGAAATATTGCCGTTTTGACATGCGATTTGACATGCCAAATCGCATGTCAAAACGCACCAGTGTGAACCAGGGCTAAAGGGCACTTTTCTGTTTAGAGATTTTGTTTTATTTGCATATTGCACACTAGCTTCTAGCTGAATAATTACACTTAGACCAGCAGGGGAAGATGCGTGGATAATAATCACCAGCAGGTGTTGTGTGTTCAGTGCTCAAGAGGAGCTTTGTTTGAAAGAGGAAGTTTTTCCTTATCAATGCAGCACGAAAGGCGTTTCTGTATGGGATGACCTAGCACCAAAGGCATTTTTCTCAGGAAAGAAATTTGTGTTCATTTAAGAAAAACAAATCAGTGTATATGGGAGACTCCAGAGCAAAAACCTCCATTAAGGAATGGCTGCATTGAAAGGTAGGAAGGAAGGAACAGGTGACATGTCTTCTGCAGATGAATTCTTTAGCTTTGAACTTGGGACTGACATCAGGTGTGATGCTAAAATTCTTAAATCAAATCCTAATCCAAGAACAAAAACGGATAGTATTGCAGCCTACAAGTCCTTAGATGTGGTGGCTGCATTCTTTTTTTTTTTCTTTTCTCACTTTTCGCCTTTATTTTAACCTGTAATCCTGCTATTAACTTGCAGTCCTAGGGTGACAACCGTAAAATAGGACAGGGTTGTTTTTAGGGCTACAGAACACATAATATAACTGGATACTAACATTTTATAGGTAATGTTCATCCAGGGAATATCCGATTGCTTCTCGGGGCATCAGGAAGGAGTTTTTTACCCTGCTGGATCAAATTTTTCAGGGTAGTTGCACAAAAGAGCAGAAATAGACTTTTTAGCTTCTACAGCTGCATATTTTCTCCCCCTAAACAAAATATTTGTTGCTATTCTAGAATTGTATCGTCTTTGATAAATGGTTAATGTCTTATCACATGCTTGTCATCGATAGGTGATGCATGTCAGCAATTCTCCTCGCTTTTTTTCCCCCATAACCTCAGACTTGCATTGTTGGCTAGTCATGTCTGTAATGTTTATGACCCCTTAACACTTTTATAGCTAAAAACATGCTTAGCACAGGAAAATGCATAGTTGAAAACGGCACCACTGTACATTTCCTGCAGTTTACACACCTAAAAAAGACTCTTTAAAGCCTGAAACCCAAAAAACAAAAATTTTATATATTGCAACTTGCATGTCCATGGTTGCATCATCCTTGTTTGTTTTTTTCCCCCCAGTGATCCGGCCAGTAACACATTTCTTGTCTTAAGCTTCGTACACACGATCGGATTTCCATCGGACAAATCCGTGGATTTTTGTGCGAATGGCGTTGGCCATGAACTTGTTCTGCATACAGACGGCAGGACTTTTTCAGCCAACATACATGAAATTACGTGTTTTTTCAGCTTTTTAGCGCCACCCTTTGGGCAACTTCTGCTAATGTTGTCTGATGGTTAGCATTGGTTCAGAGTAGGGCTGGGAAAAAAATCGATTTTAATCTTGAATCGAGTTTTGAGCTCAAATCGATTCAGTTTTGAAGAAAATCGATTTTTTTAGATTTATTTTTTTTTGAAAAAAAAAAAAAAAAAATTTTTTTTTTAATTTTTTTTTTCCCTTCAAAGTTTCCGTAGCAGGACTGCAGGGGGCGTATCCGGAATGGCACTGGGCAGCGTTACCCCAATTACATCTACTCGCTGCAGCCGCCCTCTGCCTACCTGATCAGCGTGTCATGCAGACAGACGGCGGCCATTGCAGTGTTCAAAAGCCGCGCCTCCCGAGTCCTCGTCGTCTGTGATAGGCGGAACACTCAATTTCACAGCAGGCAGTATTCACCCTTTCACGGACATCCTCTCATCCTCGTCTGTGTTATGAGGATGACCATGATAGGTGGAACACTGAATGCTGGGAAATTGAGTGTTCCGCCTATCACAGACGAGGAGGAGGTGCGGCTTTTGAATACTGGAATGGCCACCGGTGTAGCAGTAAAATCCGTATACCATGAAAATCTGCATCAGGTATGGGCACAGTGATTGAAGCATGGGCACAGTGAGACACGGGCACAGTGAGACAAGGGTACAGTGAGGCATGGACACAGTTCAATTCAACTAAGAGTAACCTCAGGATTTTTGTTGTTTTATTAGCTAAATCCAAATACAGTATTAATAATTTGGATGTTTAACAATCTTTGTTGCACACTGCAAAAAACAACAAAAGGTCACAAGCGCTAAATTGGTGGATAAAGAAAAAAATATAATGGATGATAATAATAATAATAAGAAAAAAATCCCAAATATTTTGGGAAGTACAAAGTATCCAAAAGGGGGAAAAAACAGGATCCAGCGCAGCAAGAAAAAATCCGTACCCAGAAGTACAAAATACACAACATGCACACAATATAATCCAGCGCTCATGGAACATACATTATTAACTATTGAAAACTCTTGAAGAATTGATAAAAAAGCTTAGTCCATTTATCACAATAAAGAGAGGGATCCAATCCCAAATGTGCAGAGGGCAAATGAATCTTAACTCTCCAGTTGCCAGTGGTGACAAACTTGTTAAACTTGCAGTGACATCCGTGGAGCAAGGAGGGGTTAAAAAAGTCAAAACAAAGCCTGTGGCATGATCTCAGTGTGAGCACAGTACCTTGAATGATGGACAACAGGCAGACCAGCGTGTGGAGGGCCCTCCAACCCAAAAGGATGCAGAGCCAGGATCGCAGCAAGGCTGGGACAGAAGGAATCACACACAGAGTTTCAAGAGTTTTCAATAGTTAATAATGTATGTTCCATGAGCGCTGGAATATATTGTGTGTTTGTTGCACACTGACTTTGCAGTTAGAGAAAGGGTTTGCCTTTGCAATTTTGTTTGTTGATGCACTTTAATTAATATAATTTAAAAAAAATCGAATCGAATCGTAAATCGAGTTTTTTATAAAAAAATCGCAGATTTTTTTTGGGGGGAAAATCGCCCAGCCCTAGTTCAGAGCATGTGTACTTTGGATTTTAGTCCGACTGACTTGTGTACACACGATCGGATAATCCGATGGAACACATTTGTTGTCGGATAATTTGAGAGCATGCACCGCCAACATTTGTTGTCCGAAAATTCCAACAACAATTGTCCGATGGAGCATACAGACGGTCGGATTATCCGAAAAAACACGTCCATCAGACAATTGTTGTCGGAATATCCAATCTTGTGTACGGCCCTTTAGGGTGTCTTCACTCTTAATGGAGGAGAAATGGAGACACCCTTGGACAGCAGCATTGTCATGCCCCGTACACACGATCCGAAAATCGGACGACAGATCGTCCGACTTTTTTTGTTTACTAGTCGCAAGTAAAAATTGAATAGGTTACTAAAGTCACGAAAATTCTCGTACGACAGAAAAAAAAAATCGGAAGTGATGTCATGTGTTGCAATGTATTTTTGGACAACAACTGTACTGACGAAACAAAAATCGTGCAAGGAAAATTTTCGTGCATGTCCGATAAAATATCGGATGAACTGTCATGATCGGCTCACGAAAGCCCTTTACGAACGATCCGATTATCGTACGATATTCGGATCGTGTGTACGGGCCATCAGTCTGAGGAGAGGGGAGTGTTAGATGCACTAGGATATAGATAGCTTGAGTTCAGCTTTAATTTGTGAGTCAAGTCTAACATTTTTTTAGGCAGTTATATCGGCAGTTTTTTCCCTTTTGGGATAAATTGTTACGCTGCAATATAATTTTTCTTTGTTTTTTATTATATTTATTTATTTTGGGGAGGGGGGGGGGGTTATTACCACTTTAATTGCAGTACAGTTGTGAGAAAAACTTGAAATAAAAAAAATATAAATTGTTTTGTTTTTTGGTGACAGCTGGTTCAGGCTGTTATGGAGGCATTTTTTTTTCAGCTCATCTTGACTGATTTTCTCATCTTGTGACGTAGTTTGTGTTTTCTGTCTGTACGTAGTGTAGCACAGATTGCGGTGTTGTCACTTACAAAGTGACATCTCTTACACTGGGTCTGATTAATGAAAGGATGATAGAAGTTCCTCAGGCAATCAGTCCACAGCAACCAAATTCTTCCTCATTAAATCCAGGAGAATAAAAAGGAGATTGTGATGTTTTGATTTGCATTAATTCCAGCAAAGTGCAATCATACGGGTTGGTAGATTGCAGAAAGAAATACTACTAATAATTGTTCCCTTGAGTTGATTTCAGGCTGTTCAGAATTAATCATAGTTACCATCAAATCATAACTGGAAATTCTGTCATTTCTGGTTTGTGTACACGATGTATATGATGAGTCAGAATTTGAGGGGGAGGTTGCAAAAAAAACAGTTTGGCTAGAAGACCATTGCAACATAGTCATGTCCTTTTCTTACAATAACCTGATGTAAGCTTGGAAGTGTTAAGGCACAAAAATGTCAAAAAATGGTTTGCTAAATTGTGTTTTGCACAAGAGAATGTGTACAATGGGTGATTCGCTCTGCCCTTTGTTGCTGGAATTTTGTACTTTAATGCTGTGATCTTTATGTGCTCCATATTTGGACCCTAGCTGTTAAAGCCCAACTCTGGGCAACTAAAAAAAAATATCCCTTGCAATGATCGTCCATTCCTCCCCACAGCTAGATCGGTCCCTGCAGCTTCTTCTCCCCCATGCTCCAGTGGTGCAAACTGAGTAGTGCAAAATTTCCGAGCCTGTCTGGCCAAGGGGTCAAGCATGGCTCCGAAACATTGCACTACTCTTTGTGATTTTTTTCTTCAATAAAAAAAAAAACTCTTGGACTTAATTGAAGATCCTTGGTGTGCTGGCGAGTATTTACCTTGTGACACCAAGGGAGAGTCCATGACTAGAGCGTTGGGGTGCCATCTGCTGGAGGAGCGGAGGATTAGGTAAGTAAAATTGTTTCTCCTCTACTGAGCTCTGGAGCAACTGCACTTTGTAAAGTGCACAGTCTTTTTCCCTTTAGTAATCAAACCCAAAGTGCTAATAACCTTTGCAACTGCAAGGGATAATTGTTAGTTTCCAGAGTTGGGCTTTAAAGCCTGGTGCATAATGATGTCTTCCCTACTCCTGTTATATGTGATGGTGTTTATTCTCTGTTCCATGCTGTTTGAGGTCATTGCACCTCGGGAAAGCAGTTAACAAAATCCTGAGAACTAAAAAAAAAAAAAAAAAAAATCTAACAGTTTCCTCCATCCATGCTACACTTTTCTGATGGATGGATGAATCTCCCACAGCTTTTGTATCTTGACAGCTGGCACTGCCAGCTGTCAAAGTCCCTGAACATTGCCTGCATCTGATTGGATGTGTATGCTGTTTGGCTGACAATTTTCCACCAGTGCCTTCAATTTTTCAATCTAGGGATGTCCATTAGGGGATGGCCAATGGGCCTTCCCATAGGAGCTTATTTCAGCCAGACCATCAGGAACTGGATGAAATTCACCCTATGTATGGATAGCTTCAGACTAAACCACAAACACCAGTCAGTAAAGATATCCCAAGGCAAACATGCTAATATTTCCAAAAAATAAAACCGAAGGCCATCGTTTCAAAACCAATTGTTGGTTTGTTTCTGTAAGCAGAATGGTTGCCCTCACTGTCCGTTTGTGGTGTCTGTAGCCTTATGGTACTTTCAGATACATTCTGTACTAGTCTAATTACCACGTGATGTGTTTCTACTGTACGTTCAGTAACTGACGTGCTGGGTGTTGCCTTAAGAATACAAGTGTCTCCTTCACAGGTTGACATGGCTTGTGTTTATACATCATACAAAGGCCTGAGGGAAATGTATGTAATTACCCATCTAATAGTTGCTTTAGACGCATGATGATGCTTGATGCATCACTGAGCTATCTGCTGGTCATTAATAGATCTGTTCTTCAGGGCAGAAGGTGTTGTCTTTTCACTTCTTGTCCTGATGAAGCAGTCCTTTAAATTGTGGCAATATCTCTGTGACATGGATATATACACCATATTGTCAAAAGTATTGGGGCACCTGCCTTTACACGCACATGAACTTTAATGGCGTCTTAGTCCATAGAGTTCAACATTGAGTTGGCCCACCCTTTGCAGCTTCAACTCTTCTGGGAAGGCTGTCAACAAGGTTTAGAAGTGTGTCTATGGGAATGTATGACCATTCTTCCAGAAGTGCATTTGTGAGGTCAGGGACTGATGTTGGACGCAAAGGCCTTGCTCGCAATCTCTGCTCTAATTCATCCCAAAGGTGTTCTATCGGGTTGAGGTCAGGACTCTTTGTGCACTGGTGCGCAGTCCTGCTGGAACAGGAAGGGCCATCCCCAAACTGTTCCCACAAAGTTGGGAGCATGAAATTGTCCAAAATGTCTTGGTATGCTGACGCCTTAAGAGTTCCCTTCACTGGAACCCAAGCCCAACCCCTAAAGATCAACCCCAAACTATAATCCCCCCTCCACCAAATGATTTGGACCAGTGCACAAAGCAAAGTCATGGGGTGTGGTTTGGATGCACAACGGTGGAGGACAAGATGCTTTGTGTGGCACTACATACACATTTAGGACTTTTTTTTCCATTATAATATTGGATTTTCACTACAATTATTTTTGTATGACCTTATGTACAATATTTGCACATTTGTGTATACGTTAGTGGTTGTTTAGCACAGATTTTTTTCTGTATTTGACAGTCTTATTGCCACTACAACACCCAACATATGTGATTTTATTACTGTAAGGAGTGCATTGTTGCCTTGTAATATTGACCATGTGTAACCACTGCGCATTTGCCAATGACAGCTTAAAGGGAATCTCAGCTAGCTGCTAAAAGCATGATAATCTAGAGCAGAGGTCTCCAAACTTTCTAAACAAAGGGCCAGTAAACTTTCCTTTAGACTGTGGAGTGAGGCCAAGGGGAGTAGAAAATGTCCTGTTGTCAGTGGGAGTAAACGATGCCCCATTGATAGTGCCCCATTGTTGGTGTCATTAGGAGGAATTTTGCCCCTTTCATTGGTGTCAGGGGGGGCATATGCCCAATTATTGGTGTCCATGGGAGGAATAATACCCCATCATTGGTGTCTGCTGGAAGAATTATGCTCTATCATTGGTATCATTAGGAGAAATTGTGCCTCACTGTTGGTGTCATTGGGAGGAATTGTATTGTACCCCTTCATTGGTGTAAGTGGGAGGACATTCTTATTCAGGATTTATATAGTGCCAACAGTTTGCGCAGCGCTTTACAACAGGGCATACAGTACAATTACAATACAATTCAATACAGGAGGAATCAGAGGGCCCTTCTCATTAGAGCTTACAATCTAGGAATATGCCCAATTGTTGGCGTCAGTGGGAGGAATAGTACCCCATGGTTGGTGTCATTGGGAAGAATTGTGCCCTATTATTGGTGTCATTGGGAGAAATTTGCCCCTTCATTGATGTGTGAGGGAGGACATATGCCCAACCGTTGGTGTAAATTGGAGGACACATGCCCAATTGTTTGTGTCCGTGGATAGAATAGTGCCCCAAGGGCCTGATGAAAGCAAGGAGCTGCAGTTTGGAGACCATTAATCTATAAACCTCACAGTGTCTGCATGTAGACTATTATTATTTCCTGCAGGAAGGGTCCAACTATACAGACCATGAGGAATACATGTAAATACAATAGGGCGAAGGTATTGCATAGAGTACTGTAAGATCTTTTTTTGCAACCAGGTCAGTTCTCTGTGCCTAAGCATTGAAAACTCTTGACCCCACCAATCTGGCAAGCATGACATATTTTACTGTCTGATAGTTAAAACATGCCAACACTGCATGGAATGTAACTGCAGATCACAGCGCACATTGTGCAACGTTCATTCTTATCTTAAGTTTGAAATGTTTTCCTTGTTTTTATTCTTCCTCCCCACAACCCTCTGTTCATTGGTATGCTTTGGTTTAATATGTAGTAACTGACGATAATATTCTGTACACAGCACCTGGGGATAAGCAGCCATAGCGAGACATGTTCCACTTTCTATAATAAATACGAATATGAACCGGACAAAGGTCTATTTAAAGTCTTATTAAACCCTCCTATGCATATTGTTAGTATCGCTGCTCGCCCCAGCACTTACCATGTGTTAAGTGGTGCCTTCCACGTGTAACCTGTCACTGCCTTATAGTTTTGCTTCTTAAAGTGGATCTTCACTGCATCTGAGCACCAAAAACCAAAAACACTATTTAATTCATTTTTAGGTTTACAAATAATTAATGTTGAACGGGAGAGAAGTTCCACTTGAACATTTGCTCTCCTTAGTCTCCTGTTGTGGAGTGGCTCTATTAAATTATGCAGAAGCCTATGGAGCCCACCCTAGCATGCACAGTCCCATCTGGGGACTATGGCTGTACAGGGTGATCATGTGACCTACTCTGTGCTTTTCCCAATTGGAAGTACAGTTGAGGGATATGTGTTAGTGACAGAGATGTTTCAATACATATCAAAGGCGTTTGCTTAATTGAGTGCATTTTTTTTTTTTATATATATATATAATATGTGTGTGTGTGTGTGTGTAAAACAGAGACTTTATTACTACTTTGATCTTTTTGAACCTTCTTTGTTGACGTGGGAAACTCATGTTCCCTGGAACATTGAGTTTCGGCTGCCACTCAGAATGGCTCTTGAATTATTTTTTTCGTGTGCATATCCCTACTGTACATTAGTTTACCAGACAGATTATGGAAAAATCTCCTGGCATTTTCCCTGATCGTGATCAAGGAAAATTCTGTGGCCAATATCCGACTGAATATAAAAGCTTAACTGATGGAAGCTAGACCCTTACCGGATGTCAATCCGGCCCCTGAAGGTTGTACTCATACAGTACATCTGACTGAAACTGCTGCATTATGGAAATATTTTTGTGCAGTTTTCTATTCATAGAAGAACAACCTTGACACCCCCCATTACATTATCATGCAAAAAAAGTCTGTGTTATCGGAGGCTCTCATTTTTTTTTTTTTTTTTAAACAATTACATCTCTTCCTTACTAGTTGGGTCTAGTTGCGTGCTCTCTCAAAAAAGTAAGTCATTTAATTCGTTGGTGAGGTTAACACATTAGTAAACCAGATCCTTCAGCCTGTGTAGACAATGGCAAATACCAGTACATGGGGTCTCCTCTGATGATTCTTTTTATTGAAGAAACATCCTGGACAAAAGCTACAACTGAGTCCCAACCAGCCTAAAGCTGGCCATACATGGATCAAAATTTGGGCCGGTTCAGCAGGAATCAACTGAATTTCTATACATGGGGTGCCATTCCCGTTCTAAAGGAGTCGATCTAGTGATCGGGGACTTCTGAACGCGACTGGTATATTTTTGCTTGATCGGCACTTGCAGTCAATCGGCTGCAGGAATAATTAGTGGATGAGTGACGCTGTGAGAATATTATAGTGTAGCAGGGGAAATCCCCCATCCGCCTTGAATGCGTGGATGGGAAAACTGGTTTTCTTTTTTCTTTTTTTAATCAGCTGGCGACTGATCAAAAGAAACGATCCATCTACGGCCAGCTTTAGTCCCAATTAAGCAAAAATGCACTTGAGTTGTAGCTTGTCTGCAGGGTGTTCCTTTAATGAAGTGTAGAGGCTTTTTGCTGGTAATTGTCATTGTCTATACTAGGGCTGCAACTAACGACTATTTTCATAATCGATTAGTTGGCCGATTATTGTTTCGATTAATCGGTTAATAACCTTAAAAAAAAAAAGTAATTCCTGCGATTTGCATTTTTACATTTATTTGGGCCAATTTGTTGTTGGGCAGATTAAAAAACGCACTACATGCTGTCCTGCAGCTTTTCCATTGAAGTATATTGAACCAAAAAAACTAAATAGCACCGTTTTGCATTAAAAAAAGTCCTTGCCCTTTCCAAATACGCAGCAGCTGAAAAAATCATGGATGTGAACGTGTCCCATAGGAAACCATGTCCCATAGGAAACCATGTAAATGAACTGTAGTGTGTTTCTGCAAAAAGCACCAAAAAACACAGAGGTGTGACCCAGGCCTGAGATGTTTAGTACTATAATGGGATGAAAGTAATATTTACAGTAGCGATTTGCTCTTTGTACTATAAAGGGATAATTAAATTATTTTTTTAACCCCATTATGTTACTGGCCGATTAATCGATTATGAAAATAGTAATCAATTTCTTAATCGATTAGTTGTTTCGGCCCTAGTCTATACCATTGGTCTCCAAACTATGGCCCAGGGGCCAGTTGTGGCCCTTGGCTTGCATTTATCTGGCTCTTGGGGCACTATTTCTCCCACTGACAGCACTGATAGGGCACTATTCATCCCATTGATACCAGCAATGGAGCACTATTCCTTTCATTCAAACCAATGATGGGACGTTGTTTATGCCTACTGATGCCGGGGCATTTCTGCTCCCACTGGTCACAGTCCGGCCCCCCCTAAAGTCTGAAGGACATTAAACTGTGTCTTTGCTTAGAAAGTTTGGAGACCCCTGGTCTATACTATTTAGACCTCGAAAGAGGGATCCTCAACATGCACCACTAAGGTAGTCCAGTAATACCTTGGATTACGAGTAACGCGGTATACAAGCGTTTTGAAAGACGAGCAACATTTATTTATTTTTTACTTGATATGCAAGCGCTGACTTGATGTACGAGCAGTACAATCCATGTAGTAAAGCCGCTGGTGTATGCAGTACTGCATGTGGCCAGAGGTCTGGGTGCGCTGGTGGCTCCCAGCGCTTCGTGGAGAGCTCTGAGACGCTCAGAGACACTTTCAGAGTGTCTGAGGTTCTCAGAGTTCTCTACCAAGAGCCGGGGTGGCTCCCCGCACCTCTGGCCACATACAGTACTACATACACCAACAGTGGTTGTGGAACGAATCATCTGAGTTTCTATTATTTCTTATGGGGAAACTTGTTTTATATACAAGTGCTTTGGAACAAATTCTGCTCGTAATCCAAGGTAATACTGTTTAGTGTTTAATGGGATGTTGGGCAGTGTATGTACAGTTTTTGGATGCCACCAGCCTGTAGCCTTTTCCAAAGTGGTTTGCATGCAAACATCCCGGATTATTTTCAAGTTTTTTTGTTTTGGCTTGCAGAAGTATTTTGTGGTGATGTTTTATGTAACATTACAGGAGAGTGATGGCTAGGAGACGCATCGGAAAATAAATACCATTTGTTTTCTCAGCCATTTCCTAATAGTGACTGTCATCCCACAAACTTTTACTTCCTTTGACAATGTAAAACTTTACATTAACACAGAAGGTTCTGTAATCTCCTGTTCAAAGCCTTATATGGATCTGTACATTTTCCCATCATAAATATGATACTAATGTGGAACTGAACTCCATTCTTGTATTCCATAATTGTTGCCACTTGCGGAACTTGTAATGTTTATTTTAGTAATGACTTAGATTGACATTTCCCATAGTAGCATGTTAATTCATACAACAAAAATATTTTTAGTTGTGGGATTTGGGTGACATTTTTGGAAAGGATGGTGTACTGCCAGATTATGACATGTTGGTCATCATAAAATAAGAATTATTATTACCGGTAGTTATTCCAGTAACTCATGGAAAGACGAAGCCTTTTTGGAAGAGTTCTTGGATAAGGTTGTGTAGCAAAAGCCAATGGTCAAACATTTCTGGGGTCATGATGGTGCCACTTGTTTAGTCATTGTTTAAAATCCAAAGCATACAGTCAAAATGGCCAATCAGGTGAACCGACCAGCACAGAATACAATGCTAAACAAAATAAGAATGGTGTAGAGCAGGGGTGTTCAACCTGCGGCCCACCACAAAATCGGAAAAATTAGATTTTTTTGGTAAAAATGCACTTGCACTTAGCGAACACAGGCAGCTGAAGAAAATTTTGACAGTCTCTTTGACGGACCTTTGACAGACATTTATCGGTTTTATCTCCCCCCACTCTTCACAATCGTGTCTTATTCATCCCATCAGTTTTCAGGCAGCGCCTATATTTCTGGGCAACTATTTTTAAGGGCAAAATTAGAACCAAAATATCCTATGAGCACCTTAAGAATTCATTGAGAATTGCTACTCCATCCATCCAACCAGATATTGATGTTTTGTTTTTTTTATATATAAAAAAACATGAAATATCGCACTAGTTTTAATTTGTCCGCTTTTATAATTTAAAATATAAATATTTTTTTAATTAATTTTCTTGTCCGTGAAATTAACTTGTGATCTGCCCGACTTTTTTGGCTCATCAGCTCTCCTTATTCCTCTTCCTCCGATGTGGTCCAGTAAGGTCAAAAGGTTGGACATCCCTGGTGTAGAGTTTTGTAATGTTTAAAAAATATTGAACTGCATATACATCCTCCTGTCCAAATCTTATTATAGGAGACTTTGTGTGTATATAACCTATTCATTACCTGTTTTCTTTCTTTCAGATTGTAACTCCATTGTACATAAAGGCTGCAGGGAGAACTTCATTCCTTGTGCAAAAGTCAAAATGAAGGTAAGTTTCCTTCTAGTTTTTATGTTCTTCTTTTAATTTACTCTTTTTGTAACATCCAACTGTAGTTTACCTGATGCTTGCACTGAGACACATCTCCCCATTGGAAATTTTCTCCTCACCTCCAGGTCTGGTGACAGCAGTAAAATAATTGATTTTTCACTATTCTTTAATTAGAAATAAAGAGAACAAAAACTGGGTGTTCTAAGGCTTGCCTGCCGGTATTAATATAACAAACTATATACAAAAAAAAGTATTTTGTAAAAAGTCATACGTTTTATTGTACTAAAATTAAAATATTCCTAAAAGCATGCAACATGTCTTAATCTATTGATGGAAAACATACTGGCAAGTACAATGGTTCAATTACGTGTTTTGCGGTTAGATACCGCTTTTTCAGAGTGTCAAATTAAATCTCTGGCCCCTAAGGGTAGAAACCGAGTACCTTGTACTGGGAAGAGCTGTGAGGACGCATTTAACTTTCCTATAGGGGTCCCTTTTTTGCCTCCCCCACAACCTGAGATTATTTGAACCTCTCTCCTTTTACGATCTGTGGTTTTATGTATGAGATTTTGCATTGAATAAAGTGAATATGGCAATCTGAAGAAGCAGTATCTAACCACAAAACGTTTAATTGAACCATTGTACTTAATTAAGGCGGAGCTCCGATGTAAAAAAAAAAAAAAAAAATTAAAAGCCAGCAGCTACAAATACTGCAGCTGCTGCCTTTAACACTTACCTGTCCTGGAGTCCAGCGACATCGGCAGCGGAAGACGAGCAATCGCTCGTCCCTCGGCTGCCCCCGCCTCCATCATCGGTGAGGGAATCAGGAAGTGAAGCGTTGCGGCTTCACTGCTCGGTTCCCTAGTGCGCATGCGCGAGTCGCGCTGCGCCGTCCTCACTGGTCCCCGCTGTGTTCTGGGAGCCGAGTGTTTCCCAGAACACAAGGGGGGGACGAGAACTGACGAACTACCCGCAGTTTCCCGCAGAGTGTATGCCCGGAAGTGGGTGCAAATACCTGTCTGAGGCCTGGTTAACACTGGGGCGACAAACGCTCCGACATTGGGAGCTCATGTCGCATGACGTGTGAAAATCAATGTTTCCCTATGGGAGCCGTCTTAACTGGTCCGACACATGTCGGTCCGACTTTGAGAATGCTCCCTGTACTACTTTGGTCCGACTTTGATCCGACTTCAGCCCATTGACTATCATTGAAGTCGGATCAAAGTCGGACAGCAGTCTTGCATGATCCCACTTTGGCATGCGACTTGTGCTGTGCTGCTCTTGAGGGGGAACTTCAGGCCAAATTTTAAATAAAAAACCGGCGTGGGTTCCCCCTCCAAGAGCATACCAGGCCCTTGGGTCTGGTCTGGATTTGAAGGGGAACCCCTACGCCGAAAAAACGGCGTGGGGGTCCCCCCAAAATCCAAACCAGACCCTTATCCGAGCACGCAACCTGGCAGGCCGCAGGGGAAGAGGGGGGGACGAGAGAGCGGCCCCCCCTCCCTCCTGAACCGTACCAGGCCACATGCCCTCAACATGGGGGGTTTGGTGCTCTGGGGCAGGGGGGCGACCTGCGGCCCCCCCACCCCAGAGCACCCCGCCCCCATTATGATGAGGACAGGGCCTCTTCCCGACAACCCTGGCCGTTGGTTGTCGGGGTCTGTGGGCGGGGGGGCTTATCGGAATCCGGGGGCCCCCGGATCCCGGCCCCCCCACCCTATGTGAATGAGTATGGGGTACATCGTACCCCTACCCATTCACCTGGTGGAAAAAAATTGCAATAAAAAAACCACACAGCTTTTTAAAGTATTTTATTACACAGCTCCGGGGGTCCTTTTCCGACTTCGGGGGTCTCTGGTGTCGTCGCCGCGCTCTCCGGTTCTTTCTTCTGCCGGGCCACCGCTAACTTCTTTAGCTCTTTTGCTAGCTGAGGCTCCGGTCTTCTCCGTCGCCTTCTTCTTCTACCGCTCTCCGGTTCTTCTCCCGCTTCTTTCTTCTGCCGGCCCCTCCACTAACTTCTTTAGCTAGTGGAGGGGCCGGTCTTCTCTGTCGCCTTCTTCTTCTCCCGCTATCCGGTTCTTCTCCCGCTTCTTTCTTCTGCCGGCCCCTCCACTAACTTCTTTAGCTCTTTTGCTAGTGGAGGGGCCGGTCTTCCCGTCGCCGTTGCCATCTTCTTCTCTCTTCTCCTTCTCGATGTTGACGCGTCGCTTCCTTCCGCTGTAATACTGGCTGTCCGCTCCGCATTAATATAGGCTTCTCATGACGTCACAGTCACATGTTCCGGGGCACATGGCCCCGGAGCATGTGACTGTGACGTCATGGGAACATGTGACTGTGACGTCATGAGAAGCCTATATTAATGCGGAGCGGAGCGGACAGCCAGTATTACAGCGGGAGGAAGCGACGCGTCAACATCGAGAAGGAGAAGAGAGAAGAAGACGGCGACGGGAAGACCGGCCCCTCCACTAGCAAAAGAGCTAAAGAAGTTAGTGGAGGGGCCGGCAGAAGAAAGAAGCGGGAGAAGAACCGGGAGAAGAACCGGATAGCGGGAGAAGAAGAAGGCGACAGAGAAGACCGGCCCCTCCACTAGCAAAAGAGCTAAAGAAGTTAGTGGAGGGGCCGGCAGAAGAAAGAAGCGGGAGAAGAACCGGAGAGCGTAGAAGAAGAAGGCGACGGAGAAGACCGGAGCCTCCGCTAGCAAAAGAGCTAAAGAAGTTAGCGGTGGCCCGGCAGAAGAAAGAACCGGAGAGCGCGGCGACGACACCGGAGACCCCCGAAGTCGGAAGACCCCCGGAGCTGTGTAATAAAATACTTCAAAAAGCTTTGTGGTTTTTTTATTGCAATTTTTTCCACCAGGTGAATGGGTAGGGGTACGATGTACCCCATACTCATTCACACAGGGTGGGGGGGCCGGGATCCGGGAGCCCCTTTATTTAAGGGGGCTCCCGGATTCCGATAAGCCCCCCGCCCGCAGACCCCGGCAACCAACGGCCAGGGTTGTCGGGAAGAGGCCCTGTCCTCATCAACATGGGGGCAGGGTGCTCTGGGGTGGGGGGGCCGCAGGTCGCCCCCCTGCCCTAGAGCACCAAACCCCCCATGTTGAGGGCATGCGGCCTGGTACGGTTCAGGAGGGAGGGGGGGCCGCTCTCTCGTCCCCCCCTCTTCCCCTGCGGCCTGCCAGGTTGTGTGCTCGGATAAGGGTCTGGTTTGGATTTTGGGGGGACCCCCACGCCGTTTTTTCGGCGTAGGGGTTCCCCTTCAAATCCAGACCAGACCCAAGGGCCTGGTATGCTCCTGGAGGGGGAACCCATGCCAGTTTTTTATTTAAAATTTGGCCTGGAGTTCCCCCTCAAGATTCATACCAAACACAGTGCCTGATATTGGCGGGGATCCAAGTCGGATCCCCGTTCATTGAAAGTCGGACATATGTCTGCTTCATGTCGCAGGGCAAAGTCGGATCCAAAGTAGGACAGATGTCGTGTCGCACTAGTGTGAACCCAGCCTTAGACAGATATCTGCACCCTTCTCCCCCTGAAAGGTGCCAATTGTGGCACCGGAGGGGGGGAGGAATCTGATGAGCGGAAGTTCCATGTTAGGGTGGAGCTCCGCTTTAAGGTGTTGTTAGTCTTGTTTTTTTTCCTTTTAAAAATAATAAACATGTCATACTTGCCTGATCTGTGAAGTGGTTTTGCACAGCGCAGTCCTGATCCTCCTTGGGTCCCTCGCCGGCGCTCCTGGCTCCTCCCTCCTGCCGAGTTCCCCCACAGCAAGCAGCTTGCTATGGGGGCACCTGAGCCAAGATGCTGCTCTGTGTGTCCATTTAGACACTGAGCTGCAGCTCGGCCCAGCCCCCTCTCTCTCCTCATCTGCTCACTGACTTTGATTGACAGCAGCTGGAGCCAATGGTGCCCTACTGCTGTCTTAGCCAATGAGGAGGGAGAGTCCCGGATAGCCGAGACTCTCGTGCAACATCGCTGGATCAAAATGGGGCTCAAGTAAGTATTAGGGGGGCTGCTGCTGTACACAGGTTTTATATCTTAATGCATTAAGATAAAGTGGTTCTAAAGTCAGAAGTTTTTTTAACAGTAATTCTTCTCATTGTATGTTTTCATCTATAGATTAAGACATGTTGCATACTTATTAGAATATTTTCATTTTTTACAAAATACTTTTTGTGTATCTAGTGAGATATATTAATACCGGCCCCGGGAGGCCACCCTTAGAACACCCAGTTTGGGTTCTCTTTATTTCTATTAGTGTGTATTTAGGTTGGTGACCTCCCCGGTATAGATATTTTTACGACTCCCATTGTGTATTTAGGCACCCCCACGATCTATTGAAAATTATCCCTTTTATATTACTTTCTGGTCATTAGACACCAGTCACTAGGACAAATGGGGTGAATTTACCCTGCTGAAACACTGACAGTAATATAAACCTAAATGTAACCAATCTGTTGCCATTGTGTAAAGGGGTGTTTGGCAAATGGTGACACCGTGCAAGATCCAATGTAAACAAGTCAATACACCAGATTCCAGTTAAAGACGTTACCACCACCTCTGATTGAAAACCCCCCCACCACTACCACTGCTGCCTCGGACTGAGCCCCACTCACCACCACAGCTGCCGCGGACTGAACCCCCCCCACCCACGCTACCTCTGACTGAACCCCCCATCTCCACCATTACTACTGCCTCAACCTTCATCCCCACCATCACCACTGCCTCTGACTGAACCCCCCCCCACCATCACCACTGCCTCTGACTGAACCCCCCCTTTCCACTACCGCTGCCTCTGATCGAACCCCCCACCACCACTGCCTCTGACTGAACCCCCCACTTACCACCACCTCTGATTGAACCCCCCCCTACCACAGCTGCCTCGGACTGAGCCCCCTCACCAACACAGCTGCCTCTGACTGAACCCCCACCCCCCATGCTACCTCTGACTGAACCCCCCCATCCCCACCATTACTACTGCCTCAACCTCCATCCCCACTGCCTCTGACTGAACCCACCATCACCACCACCTCTGATTGAACCCACCACCACCACCATTGCCTCGGACTGAGCCCCCTCACCACCACAGCTGCCTCGGACTGAACCCCCCCCCCCCCCCCCAACACCACCACTGTTGCATGTAAATCTGACTTCATGATAAATTCATTTAATTGTCATGAATTAAAATAATGGATGTGGGGGCCTTTTGGTGGCGATTTTTTTTGGGGGGCCGTGGGGGGAAGGCAGCATTGCATTTTTGGACCCAGGCAGAACAATTTCTTGGGACAGCCCTGCATATACTGTATGTTGATCTGTATGTCACTTTGACAACGGGGTCCAATGTGCTCTCCAATTGGTCTGGTATGGAGCTCTAGTAGGGTCTTCAACTGAAACCTGGTATGATGACTTTCTTCTTTAAAAACCTGACACAGAATTTATTGTGTTCCTGGTCTATCCAAACTACAAAAAAACTTTTTTTTTTTAATATAATTGAATGGATTCATAGGAATTAAGCATATTTGAATTTCGATATAGTACTGTCCTGTATGACAATTTTCAGAAAAATCTCTCTGTGCACTAATCCTCACCATCACAAAAGAATGTACAAAGGAGAAGCGTTCATTGGTGTAGTCGTGTCAGGGCTGTGAGAATCTAATAGCCCTGTGGCAATGTGTACGTACGTATTTAGACAGGTGTGATCAGCTACACCCCTGTGTCTCCTGTACTCACGTGTTGTGTTACTGTCTTTGAAAGCCTTCTCCTGACTATGGAAAGAATACATAGCTGCTACCAATACAGTTGAGAAAACATTTTGCTAAAACTGTTTGCAGGTGCTTTTCCCTTGCAATTTTCATATAATAAAGATTAATATGTGGGCAGCACACTGGATAAGTGGTTAGCACTTCCGTTTAGCAGCACTAGGGTTGGATTCCTAACCATGGCACCACCTGCATGGAGTTTTGAAGATTCTCCCTGTACCTTTATGGTTTATTCCAGAGATACAGCATGTCATCTTGGGGGTGGGGGCAGCTTTCCTCCCTTCCCTTCTTCTTTGTGACCACAGAGAGGGAAAATAGTAGTGGTGCTAGGAGAAGGGGAGCAGGTGCCCCCTGGTGGTAGGAGGGTGTCAATGCAGGTTGTCCCAACTTGCTCTGCCTGCCGCCAACCCCCGCTGCGCAGCCTGGCTCCCAGCAGGTGACAAACCGCTATCGGCCCAGGGTTGGGGACCCCTGCATTACATCACTTCGGAATTTTTATTTTGTCATACGAGAATTTTCATACTTTAGTAACCTCTTCATTTTTTATATGGAGACTAGCATGCAAAAAAAAGGGACAATCATTCGTCCGATAATATCATTGTGTGTATTAAGCCTCGTACACACGACCGAGAATCTCGTCGTAAAAAAAACATTGTTTTTCTCAACGAGATTCTTGTCAAGCTTTCCTTGCATACACACTGTTAATTCCAAATCTCGTTGTTGTAAAGCGCGGTCACGTACAACACGTACGACGGCAGTATAAAGGGGAAGTTCGATACCAAAGCTGCCACCCCTTGGGCTGCTTTTGTTGTTCTTGTGTTACTGCGTGTTAGTAAAAGTTTGGGGAGAGACAATTCGCGCTTTTCAGTCTTCGTGCTTTCAGTTCGTTTTAGCGTGACGAATGTGCTATCTCCATTACGAACGCTAGTTTTACCAGAAGGAGCGCTCCTGTCTCATACTTGATTCTGAGCATGCGCGATTTTTTAAGACTCGGAAAAGCATACACACGACCGGTTTTCTCGTCGGGAAACGGGCCGACGAGAATCCCGACGAGAAAAACGAGAATCCTGACGAGAAAATAGAGAGCAGGTTCTCTATTTTGCTCGTCAAGATTCCCGGCAGTTTTCTCGACGAGAAACCATACACACGAACGGTTTTCTCGGCAAGAAAGCTCTCCCAGCAGTTTTCTTGTCGTTTCTTGACGAGAAAACCGGTCGTGTGTACGAGGCTTCAGGCTTAATTGTGGTCATTGCTAATTACTACAGGGTAATAAAAAAACTGTGTGCAGTTGATGCTGCTGGTTAAAAGGTGGATCATGCAGTACCCTTTGTTTTTATTAAACAGCTTTGTTCCTACAAATGAACAGTAATATATAATAAATGTCTTTCAGCAACAAAAGGTTCTGCAACCCAATGATACCTCCTCGTTACCTGTTGTCATGATGAGAAATAAAGGTGTGTATAAGTTTTTGTGTTTGATGAGTTGTTTGGAATACAGGAGCAATCATTTGAAATGTATGTCTATTAATAAGACTTATTTGTGTGTCCCTATATTATTTAGACGCTCCCTACATAGCAGATGAAGGGCATTCTAACACTGAATTAATTATCGGGGCAGGTTGTGTGTGTTCTCCCCTTGAATCTTTTAGGGCCTGTTCACACTAAAATGCTGTGCATGAAACTCGCTTTCCATCCCGATTTCCTGCACTGCCCTTGCGATCTGCAGTGGGTGTCGGTGCAAAGTTAACGACACCCCAAATGCAGGTCGCACCAGATTGCATACTACACATGTACCATGCGGTCCAGTTGTAGTGCGTTTCCAAAAGTAGTGCATGCGCTACTTTAAGTGTGTTGCAATTTCAGCCTATTCAAAATTAATGGACTGAAATCACACTGCACAGAACTGCATGTGAATCGCATAGAAACATGCAGCGTGATCCTGTGCGATTTTATATGCAGTTCCCTAGTGTGAATGGGCCCTTAAGCTACTAATTTATTGTGGGAAGAAGTGATGAGCTCAAGCGTGTTGGGAAATGAGTCTGAACCCACCTGAGCTATCCCACTAAGATGATGTCAAAGCCGACAGCCAATCCGAGCCAGTGGAAGTATTCCCCGCCCCACAGCCGCACTGATGCACACTATTTGCAAATGTGCAGCTGTAGGGCAAGGAATGCCTCCCCCACCTGTGATTGGCTGTCGGCTTCCTGGCGTGATAGGTCAGGTGGGTTCAAACTCGTGTCTGAAGTTACCTGAACTCATCTATAGTAGGAAGTAATAGGAGTACAGTGGAACCTCGGATTGCGAGTAACGCGGTTAACGAGCGTTTCGTAATACGAGCATTGTATTTTAAAAAAGCCTGACTCCGTTTGCGAGTGTTGTCCCGCAAAACGAGCAGGATTCAAGCCAAAGCGGTGTGGAATACCACGTTTGGCCTGAGGTGGGGGGGCGCCGGAGCTGAGCAGAGCCAAACGGCGCCGTTCGGAGATGCTCGGAAAATCTTGTATATACTCTGTTCTTGAGCCTTTCCAAGGTTTTCCAAGTTCAGCCAAGGTGTCCTCGACCCTTTTTAGGTGTTTCCGAGGCTCTCTGGCACCCCACCACCTCTGGCCACATGCGGTATTGCATGCCATTGAAGTCAATGCGTAACAAATAATTTTTGTTTCCATTGACTTCAATGGGGAAACTCGCTTTGATATGCGAGTACTTTGGATTACGAGAATTCTCCTGGAACGGATTATGCTCGTAATCCGAGGTTCCACTGTATATCAAATATTTTCTGATGTGCAACAGCAGCCAAGTTGCTTTTTACCATTGCTCATGTCCATTAAGAGCAAAATGTTGAGAAACCATCTCTTCCCTCTATCTGCCCAAATCTGCTCATTGCATAAAATGACATTGCTAGTAGATGTGCCTATGCCCTGTGCCAGTCTGTAAGGTCATATAGCTTTTACATATCCCTGTATGTATGTATGATGCGTGGGAACTTTTCTACTTTTTGATGACCTTCCCTAAACTTAGAATGTGATAGAAATCTCGTAGCTGCAAGAAGGAGAGACATTGTGTCTCCTATAAACATGGGCACTTTAGATCCCTATCGAAGAACTTTATTATAACGAGCAAAATATATTGGGTTATTTGTATCAAATTCTTCACTGAGCTCTGTGATGCCAGTCATTCGTGTTGTCTGGATTGAACTCAAAAGCATAGGAATTATTTAATTGCAGTGGTGGTAGTGAATGAATATATTTTGAAAATATGCTTTTTTAATGTACCAGTCATTTCTGTTCTGCTCATTCATGGTGTGCACTTTTTGTTTCAGGTTCCCAACCCAAGGAAAGGCCTCGCTCAGCAATCATTGCACCGGATGAAGTTGCCTTCTCATCTCTCAGCTTTTCAAACAGAAGGCCGCAGACTACAATCTCCATATCCAAGAGCATCTCCACACAGAATATTGCAGGGTATGTAAGTCAGCATAGACAATTGTAGCTGCTGTGGTGCTAGATTCTCTATGGGTATTAAAAATTGCAGTGTGGAACATACACACTATACTATAGAAAAATAAAGGGATCTACATACCCCTTCCTCCTGCGCACCCTTGAAAATTGTTAAACAATATAATACAATACAATTTGTAAGTGAATCAGCAGGTAGTAAAGCTCAAAGGCTTCAAATATAGAAAGAAAACAACTGTGATTACATACCGCGCTAAACAATAAAAATGTGTGACAAAAATGTGTTTCAAAAATAACATACACAAACAAGTAAATGGATAAATAAAGTCCAATAATCCACCACCAAGTGCCAGTATATTTGCTAGTTCATCAAACATGATGATGGAAAACAATGGTGTCTCCAAAGAAAAGTGCGTCTCCTTTCACCAGATACTAGGTAAGTATCCTACTCACCGGACAAAATTGACACCCATGACAGCCAGGTAGTACTAGTCAAAAACGGCAAACGACCAAGGATCCAGAGACAGCAGCTCAGCCAAATAATGTTCCCCGAATGGATATGGTATATTTAACCTGTTCCTTCTTCTCCCACCGGAAGTGATCTGGCAGAAGCAGGAAGGCGATTTGTGTCAAAAGTATTGGGACACCTGCATTTACACACACATGAATTTTAATGGCATCCCAGTCTTAGTCCGTAGGGTTCAATATTGAGTTGGCCCACCCTTTGCAGCTATAAGAGCTTCAACTCTTCTGGAAAGGCCGTCCACAAGGTTTAGGAGTGTGTCTGAATGTTTGACCATTCTTCCAGAAGCACATTTGCGAGGTCAGGCACTGATGTTGGACGAGAAGGCCTGGCTCACAGTCTCTGCTCTCGTTCATCCCAAAGGCGTTCTATTGGGTTGAGGTCAGGACTCTGTGCAGGCCAATCGAGTTTCTCCACCCCAAACGCGCTCATCCATGTCTTTATGGACCTTGCTTTGTGCACAGCTTTTGAAGCAGGGAGATAAAATTACATTCTGCAGAGATCGGTGAGAGCTGATTAAAGGGAAGACAAACACCACCTTCACACAAGAACAGAGCTGAGGCTGTAAATCACAGGCTGTATGTTGGAACGCCCTCACCTCTCAACCTTTTACCTCTTGGTGTCAGGAAACCTTGTCAGAATTGACTCATGCTTATGGCGGAAGGAAGCAGCTGACAGAAATTACACTAAGTGCTCTGTATTGAGACAAGTACACACTATAGAGCGATATGCTTTGTTCATATTTCATGTCTGATGCCTCGTACACACGGCCGAGAATCTCGTCGTAAAAAACACGTCGTTTTTTTCGACGAGATCCTTGGACAAGAAACTTGTCCCGGCCGAGTGTACACACGCTCATTTCAAAGAACCCGCGGTTCTTTGAAGGGAGCGAACGCGATGACGTAATTGAATACGACGAGCATGCGCTTGTCACATTCGATGCCGTCGCCGCCATCTTTGTACACCCTATCCTATGCCTAGGAAGCTACCGCGCATGCGTCGAAGTCATTTCGAGCATGCGCGGGCTTCCCGGCGGACAGGTAAGTGTACACACACACAATTTTCTCGTCGAGAAACAGGCTGACGAGAATCTCGACGAGAAAATAGAGAGCAGGTTCTCTATTTTCTCGTCGAGATTCTAGTCGGTTTTCTTGACAAGAAACCATACACACAAACGAATTTCTCGGCAAGAGATCTCTGCCAGCAAGTTTCTTGCTGGTTCTTGCCGAGAAACTCGGTCGTGAGTACGAGGCTTGAGGTTTACAGCCACTTTATTATTGAGCCACAGATTGCACTAGGCAAGGCATTTTTGCTGTGCTAAACCCTTGCTGCCCATATAATAATTTCCCTGATCCTTTTGTTCTGACTTTGGATGGATTAAAATGGTTAAATAATGATCAATCCATAAACCACATGGCATTTTAAGTGCTTATCTAGGAAATTCTTAGGGGTTTATTTACTAAAGCTGGAGAGTGCAAAATTAGGATCATTTCTGCAGAGAAACCAATCAGTTTCCAGGTTATATTGCCAAAGCTTCATTAAACAAACTGAGGTTAGAAGCTGATTGGCTACCATGCACAGCTGCACCAGATTGTGAGCGCTCCAGTTTTAGTAATTCTCCCCCTTAGTGTTTTGCATTAGCTCTGTAGTAATTTGATCTGGGACCTTTTTATTTAGGGTTGGATGTGATGATAATATTTGGAACAACTTTAAGGCTTTGTCGCAGTCAACGGATTCTTTGCACAAAATCAGCAGGGTCAATGCATCTACAGAGTCCCTCGTCGATGAAGGTAAGACCCCCATGTACAATGTGCAGTTTGTTAACCATAAACTTCTAAGATTATATGGGAAAAAAAAATGGAAAAGTATACAGAACAGTCTGTGGCACAAGTACAATACATATCAACATGATGCATTGAATGCTAGTTTCTGAAAACATATCTCCAACCCACAGCATTCATAAATCTCATATTATAAATATAGCATGGTGTATGTGTAACCCATTACATTAGTCCTGTTTACTGTTATCATTAAGGCCTCATGCACACTGGAAGTTTTTGGAAGTTTTAACAGCTGCTGTTTTTGGCATCAGATGTTGTTTTTTTTTTTCTACAGTCAATAAACTCTCCAGCATGTTATCCTATATGTCCATGCACACATAGGCTGTTATCAGCAGTTTCTGGCTGGGGCGTTTTTTGGCTTTAAAAAACAAAACAAAACGAGTGGGTTCTGAGAAGAGGTTTTCAGCTGTAAAAATGCTTAGCCGTCAAAAAGCACTGATAAAAACGCTGATAAAGCATCAAAAACGGTGCTCGTCAGCGTTTGTTACATTTTTTAATCCATTGTAAAAAAAAAAAATAATAATAAAAAATAATGCAGAAAAACGCTGATAAACCGCTATTGCACAAAACATTGAAAAACTCACTGCAAAGCTACTGGCGTTTTTATAAAGTTATTTTAACGTCCAGTGTGCATGAGGCCTTAACCACTTAAGGACCGCTGCACGACGATGTACGTCGACAGAATGGCACGGCTGGGCACAAGGGCGAACAGGTACGTCCCCTTTAAGATCCCAGCCGTGGGTCGCGCGCCGCCGCCAGCGGCACGCTCGCGCCCCAGTCCTGAGCTCCGCGCCCGCGGGACCCGCGGACCCCGATCGGGTCACAGAGCTGAAGAACAGGGAGAGGTAAGTGTAAACAAACCTTGCCCAGTTCTTCCTAGTGGCAGTGTCAGTGATCTTCTGTTCCCTGTCATAGGGAACGACGATCAGTGACGTCACACGCCAAGCCACGCCCCCTTCAGTTAGAATCACACATTAGGTCACACTTAACCCCTACAGCGCCACTTAGAGGTTAAACCTTTCACTGCCAGTGTAATTTTTACAGTAATCAGTTCATATTTATAGCACTGATCGCTGTAAAAATGACAATGGTCCCAAAATGGTGTCAAAAGTGTCCGATGTGTCCGCCATAATGTCGCAGTCATGATAAAAATCGCAGATCACCGCCATTACTAGTTAAAAAAATGTTTTTTATAAAAATGCCATAAAACTATCCCCTACTTTGTAGACACTATAACTTTTGCGCAAACCAATCAAACGCTTATTGCGGTTTTTTTTTTAACCAAAAATATGTAGAAGAATACGTATCGGCCTAAACTGAGGAAAAAAAATGTTTTTTTTTATATATTTTTTTGGGGGATATTTATTGTAGCAAAAAGTAAAAAATATTGAATTTTTTCCAAAATTGTCGCTATATTTTTGTTTTTAGCGCAAAAAATAAAAACCGCAGAGGTGATCAAATACCACCAAAAGAAAGCTCTATTTGTGGGAAAAAAAAGGACGCCAATTTTGTTTAGGAGCCACGTCGTACGACCGCGCAATTGTCAGTTAAAGCGACGCAGTGCCGAATCGCAAAAAGGGGCCTGGTCCAGGGCTTAAGTGGTTAAACCTTCCTGTTTTTTCACCTTAATGCATCCTTTGCATTAAGGTGAAAAAACTTCTGTCAGTCAGTCAGTGGCCCCCCATTTTACTCACCTGAGCCCTGGAATGTCCCATGCCGAGGATGCGCAGTCTCTCTGCCAGGGGTTCTCGACTCTTCATTGGATAGATTGATAGCACCGCAGCCATTGGCTCACGCTGCTGTCAATCAAATCCAATGACGGGGGGCGGGGCCGAATCCGGCAATCAGCGGCAATGGACTCATACTCATTCACATAGGGTGGGGGGCTGGGATCTGGGGGCCCCCTTATTAAAGAGGGCTCCCGGATTCCGATAAGCCCCCCGCCCGCATACCCCGACAACCAACGGCCATGGTTGTCGGGAAGAGGCCCTGTCCTCATCAACATGGGGGCAGGGTGCTTTGGGGTGGGGGGGCCCACAGGGCCCCCCTTGCCCCAAAGCACCCACCCCCCATGTTGAGGGCATGCGGCCTGGTACGGTTCAGGAGGGAGGGGGGCCGCTCTCTCGTCCCCCCCCTCTTTTCCTGCGGCCTGCCAGGTTGCGTGCTCAGATAAGGGTCTGCTATGGACTTTGGGGGGACCCCCACGCCTGGTATGCTCCTGGAGGGGAACCCATACCAATTTTTTATTTAAAATTTGGCGTGGAGTTCCCCCTCAAGATCCCTGTTCAGAACGCAACACATGTGCGAATCAGATGCGTGCCCATAGAACATAATGGGCCTGAATTCGCACCAGAGCCGCACCGCAATGCCTAGAGAACGCACACGTTTTTCGGCAATGCGCAGTGCGAATGCATCGCACATATGTGAACCAGCCTTATTGGAATCAATGTATTTTATAATGGTATGCAAATTGGATGCGGTGTAAGCCGCAACCAATTCGCATAGGTGTGAACGGGGCCTTAGTGTCACTTTAAAGTGAAAGTAATCAAAATGTTTGAGTTGTCCCCAAAGAAATAATACAGCAAACAATTTCCAGTTGGGACACTAGTTCTGGTGACCTGGGGATGGTTACTTCCTGTTTTAGTTATGGGACAGGAAGTGAAGATAAATCTCCTCCATAGGAGACAGATGGCAAAAAAAAATTAAAACGCACATATATTCTAACCTTCCTTCACTCTCTCTAAAAATATATAAAAATAAATTGGCCTATAATTCTACTTTAAAGCAATTGCCACAAGAATTTTTTTTTCATGCGCTGCTTGTGCGAGGGATTTAGCTCAAAAACCGCCAAGAACTAGGCTGAGACAATACTGTTCCTCCATCCATTAACTTGTAAATATGTATATCAAGTCAAAATTTATTTAAAAATTTTGCTCGTCTTGCAAAACGCTCTCAAACCAAGTTACTCTCAAACAAAAGGTTTTACTGCATTTTGAAAATAATGTATTTTAGTAATGGAATCTCTTTACTCTGCGGACAGGCACAGACATGAACGAGGGACAGCTCATGGGGGAGTTTGAGGCAGATTCCAAGCAGCTGGAGGCAGAATCCTGGAGTCAGACGGTGGAAAGCAAGTTTCTTAAACAGCTAAAGAAAGAGGTGGTGAAACGGCAGGACGTGATCTACGGTAAGAACTAAACTCCGGAGGATGAGTTAATGCACAGGAATTGGATGGAGTAGTTGAACGCAGCATCAGTGAACAGAAGAGAACAGAGATGGGCCACTCAATCGGCGCTCTTCTGGGGTGGGTAATGCCCTTCCATAGGGAGCAGTACAACGAAAGCCAACTACTGTGTACTACCATTCCATATCGACATCATCATTTGCCTTGATTTTGATTTTACACCACAGAATTGTTGGATTTCATGTTTAAAAAAAACAAAAACTTATGAACATGTTGAGACCTAATTTTTTAATCTTCTTTTTCAATAGGTTTTTATTGAATTCTTTTCAGACAGTAATACATGTATACACAAAGAAAATCGGAGGTATAAAGCTCTGTGCAACATATAAAACGGACCCAACCTTAGGGCAAAATTAATGCAGTATAATTATAATTTGAGATCTACAACAAAGAGGATTCTACATCTCTATTTACAATCCAGCCCCAACTGTTGTGAATAAAGCTGGCCATGGACGGTTCGAATCTCAGCCAGTTCAGCAGGACTGACTGAGATTCAAACCATGTGTGGGCAGGCTGATTGTACCCAAGTTGATCGATCGACCACCCAGCCTCTCAGATTTTTCATGCGATTATTGCCAGCAGCTAGAGTCACTGGCAATAATCAGTGTGTTCTACTGGCTGGGATGGCTCCCCCCACCAGGAGAACACATTAGCTCCACGGGAGGGATTCCCCCCCCCCCCCCATCAATATTGACTGTGTTGATGGAGGATTTGAGCGACTTTTCTTTCGGAAAGAAAATTGCTCAGTCTATGGCCAGCCTAAAGCCTCATACACGCGATCGGACTTCCATTGGACTTTTCCGTGGATTTTGGTCCGAAGGGCCTTGGCCGTGAACTTGGTATGCATACACACATACTACGTGGTTTTTCTGCTCTTTAGCGCCTCCCTTTGGGAAACTTCTGCTATTGTTGTCTGATCTTTAGCATTGGTTCTGAGCATGCGTATTTGTACTTTGGACTTTAGTCCGATGGACCTGTGTACACACGATCGGATTTTGCTCCATCGGACATTTGTTGCCGGAAAGTTTGTCTGTTTGCACAGCGAACATTTGTCCGATGGAGCGTACACACGGTCGGATTGTCCGCTAAAACAGGTCCGTCGGATTATTGTTGTCAAAAAGTCAGATCGTGTGTATGGGCCTTAAGAGAGGAGAGTAAGACCATTCATAAAAAGGGCAAGTAAAAGTGGGAAAAATAAGGAAAAGAGAGTGGGAAAGGAGCAGACCAGTTGGAGCACAACCATTTCAAAACCATTTCCCCCAAATCTAGGTGGATGTTAGATGGTCCATAAAGAATCATCAAAGTCTCCAGGGAAAGATTAAGTAATCCAAGGGGACTAAACCTCAAAATTTTGTTAGCCTTATCATGGAGTCATCCATTTTTCATACACTAAATACCATGACGTTTTCTTTGATTGTGTAAACAGTGACTGGTTTTAACAAAAAATTACAGTCTGTATTGAACTGGTTGTTGGTCAGCTATATTGTGTAGATAGGAGTTTGATTCATCTTCCTGGTCCTTTTTGTGCAGAGCTCATGCAGACAGAAATGCATCATGTCCGGACTCTGAAGATTATGAATGAAGTCTACTACCGGGGAATGCTGACTGAGCTGCAGTTTGAGCAGAAAGTTCTAGAAAAGATCTTTCCATGCATAGATGACTTGCTGAACATCCACACCCAGTTCTTCCAACGGATTCTAGAGAGAAAAAAGGAGTCAGTGGCTGAAAAAAGCGAGCATAACTTTGTCATCAGAAGGATTGGGGATATTCTGGTGAACCAGGTAATATCTGTAGTAAGGATGATCTTTCTCTTTCTCTCTCTCTATAATATAATACAATATAATATAATATAATATATATATATATATATATATATATATATATATATATATATATACACACACATACACTTTACTATATCTGTTACATTGCTGGGTTCCTGTATGTGTTACTTTGTGAATTTCACAAGACTAAAGTAATACATAAATTAGATAGTAATCCATATGAACTTGGCAACAACTGTATGGTGCTTTATATCTAGATTGAGCAGATCCACAGTTTAAAATTTGTAAGTTTTTTGACTTTCATAGTCTTTCAAGGAGGCGTTGCAAGCACAGCCACTGCTTTGGTGAAACGCGCTTGTATTGCTTCTTTCCAAATACATCAGTTGATAATTTTAAGAAGTTTGTTTGTTTTTAGATTCAAATTTGTTTTATATCAATCACAACAATAATTAAAGTGAAATTTCAGGCTCGCTTAAAGTTAAAATTCAGCCAGATTAGTGCAAAATAAATTAGTCCTTGAAAAGAAAACCCTATGCTACCTAGTATGTATGTATGTATGTGTGTGTGTATATATATATATATATATATATATATCCATCTAACCATCTATATTTTTATATATATATATATATATATATATATTTTTTTTTTTTAAGTAGAAATATAGGCAAAACTTTTTTTCATTATGGTTAGAGCAAGGGAGTTGTTATAACCCCTGTCAGATTTTTTTTTTCGCCATCTGTGTCCCATTGGGGAGATTTCCCTTTACTTCCTGTCCCATAGCCAAAGAGGAAGTGAGAGGAAATCGCTGCAAATTCACCACTAAACCACTTAAGCCCCGGACCATTTTGGCTGGTTAATGACCAGGCCCCTTTTTGCGATTCGGCACTGCGTCATTTTAACTGACAATTGCGTGGTTGTTTGACGTGGCTCCCAAACAAAATTGACGTCCTTTTTTCCCCACAAATAGATCTTTCTGTTGGTGGTATTTGATCACCTCTGCGGTTTTTGTTTTTTGCGCTATAAACAAAAATAGAATGACAATTTTGAAAAAAATTCTATATTTTTTACTTTTTGCTATAATAAATATCCCCCAAAAATATATATATTAAAAAATAAATAAAATTCTCAGTTTAGGCCGATGCGTATTCTTCTGCGTATTTTTGTTAAAAAAAAACGCAATCGGCTTTTATTGATTGGTTTGCGCAAAAGTTATAGCGTCTACAAAATAAGGGAGAGTTTTATGGCATTTTTATTATTATTTTTTATTTTTTTACTAGTAATGGCGGCGATCAGCAATTTTTATCGTGACTGCGACATTATGGCGGACACATCGGACACATTTGGGACCATTGTCATTTTCACAGCGATCAGTGCTATACAAATGCACTGGTTACTGTGAAAATGACACCGGCAGTGAAGGGGTTAACCACTAGGTGGCGCTAAAGGGGTTATGTGTGCCCTGATGAGTGTTTCTAACTGAGGGTGGGTTGGGCTCTGTGTGACATGACACCGATCTCCGCTCCGAGTACACGGAGCCGAGATCCGTGTCATTGTCACTAGGCATCCGTGAGACAATCGCTGTGATCTCCGCTGCGATCGAGTCCGCGGCTCCCGCAGTCCGACTCACGGGGAAGGTAGCGGGGTCGCGAGCGCGCAGCCCATGTCAGGCAGTGATGTGCCTGTACGTGCCATTCTGCCGACGTATATCTACTGGAGGCGGTCGGCAAGTGGTTAAGGATCGGAAGATTTGCCCCCTTAATGACCAGGCCATTTTTTGCAATACGGCACGGCGTCGCTTTAACTGACAATTGCGCTGTCGTGTGACATTGTAACCAAACTTTGTATCCTTTTTTTTTCCCCCACAAATAGAGCTTTATTTTGGTAGTATTTGATCACCTCTGCGTTTTTAATTTTTTGCGCTATAATCAAAAAAAGAGCGACAATTTAGAAAAATAAATATCAAAAAAAAAAAAGAAAAAATAACTTTTGTTCATCGGTTTAGGCCAATATGTGATCTTCTACAAATGTTTGTTAAAAAAAATCGCAATAAGCGTATATTGATTGATTTGCACAAAAATGATAGCATCTACAAAATAGGGGATAGATTTATGACATTTTTATTATTTTTTTACTAGTAATGGCGAGTTGGTGATCAGTGATTTTTAGCGGGACTTCGACATTGCTGCGGACAGATCGGACACTTTTTTTTTTTGGGACCATTGACATTTATACAGCGATCAGAGCTATAAAAATGCACCGATTTACTGTATAAATGTCACTGGCAGGGAAGGTGTTAACACTAGGGGGCGATCAAGGGGTTAAATGTGTTCTCCAGGAGGTGTTTCTAACTGTGGGGGGAGTGGACTGACCTGGAGTAGAGAGATATCGCTGTTCCTAATCACTAGGAACAGACGATCACTCTGTACTTCTCTGTCAGAACGGGGATCTGTTTGTTTACATTGACAGATTCCCGTTCTGGCTCTCTGTGGAGCGATCGTGGGTGGCCGGTGGATATCGCGGCCGCTGGCCATGCGCATCGACTCCCCTGCCATGGCCGCATGCCCACTGTAGCTGTTAAAGGGACCGCCATACAGCAATTTTCAAGAACGGGCGGACCGGCCGTCGTATAATGATGGCAGCTAGTCGGCAAGTGGTTAAGGGAATTCCTTGGGGACCCCAAGCTCACCAGAACTAGTGTCCCCATTGGCAGATTTCCCCTCTATTGGTTTTCTGGGGACAACCCAAAATTTGGGATTTTCTTTTACTTTCACGTTCAATGATAATGGTAAACGGGACAAATCGAGAGGGTGAAGCTCCTAAACGGGTACACAGACCGCAGTAAAAACGGACAAGCATTCTAATCAATTTCCCCTCTGTCCAAAACAAACAAAAAAAGTTTTGCTTTTAGTTATACTTTAGGCTAGGTATACACTAATAGAAGTTAGAAACAAAATTTGGCCAAAAATTCTTGGGAAAGGTCATACAAAAATTCTTAGTATTTATTACGTATATAGCGCTGTCAATTTACACAGCGCTTCACATCTATATTATACATTCACATTTGAATGTTGTTAGAAAGTAGTTCCAAGATCTTGTTTGCTTTTCACATTTTGGAATTAATGGACTTTACCGAATAAAAACAACATACACTGTTAGAATTTTGTACATTCCCAAGAAACATTTTCCATCCTGCTCCCTCAATTTTTCTCGGTACTGCAGTAAAAGACGAACGTCCATTTGACCCCACTAATGATTCGAAAAACGTTCTTACAGCAAAAAATATCGAATTAATTTTTTTTAGTGTATACCCAGCTGTAGTGTCCCTCTTCTTCTCTGTTGACCATTCCTTAGGCTCCATGCACACTGGGCTTAAAAAAATGTCTGTTCTCTTTGGAGTAAAAAGAAAAACAACTCATATAGAGCATTTTTTGTACAAAGTTTAGAGAGTTTTAATTTTTCTTTTTCGTACATCACGGGACACAGAGCGACTTAGTCATTACTAATGGGTTATATAGTTTACCTTCAGTTGCTGGCACTGGCAACTTCCAAACCGGAAGTACCCTCCCCTATATAAGCCCCTCCCATCCGGGAGCACCTCAGTTTTTTGCCAGTGTCTAAGGTGTTGGCCAAAGAGTAACATGTGTTTTCCTGGGCTTGCGTACAGGTTCTTTTACGGGCCTTAGTAAGCTGTTCCGGATCCCACCAAAAAAGCTTCATAGCTAAACGGTCGGTACCCGGGCCTTGCAACAGAAGAGCAAGGTTTTGCCTGTAATGCCTGTCTTAGGAGGGCTGGACCCTGGGATCCAGAGCTCTGGTCATACTCACGACCAAGATGTTTTCTGTGCAGGGTGCTATACAGGTCCAGGGGAGTGGAATCCTTGGGAACCCGGTCCCTGAAGGTTTAATTACAATGCCTGCCGTGATAGGTGAAGTTTGGGCTTCTGTGGACCAAACAGAGTCCTGCGGCGGGGAACAGGTAAGTGGGGGCCCCCAGGAACTTGGTTCTATTGGGGGACCCCCAAGCCTAATTTGTCTTTCTGTCTGTTACCTAACGGTATTCCCGCTAATATCTGTGTATGCCTGTAACTACTGAAAAATGTAAAATTTTAATAGTAGTCAAGAAAAAAAAAAAAAAAAAGAGGACCGCGGTACCTGTGTTTAAACCACTAGAGGCCGCTGTGGTCCATTTTTTCTTGTCATGTGGATCTTTGGTTTTCTCAAGTCAAAAGATCCAGGCAGTTGGTAAGTTCTCTGTGGGAATCCACTTCCTCTGCCCTGTTGCTGCGCTCATCCACCGCACAGGCCCTCCGGCAAAAAGGGCCCTGGCTCCTAGTCCCTGCTTGGTTTTCGAAAAGGGCGCCAATGGCGCACGGGCACGCGCGCGGGCACGTGCACGCGCCTCCTATGAAAAAAAAGGGGCGGGGCGGGTGGATGACGCTCGATGCGCGCCGCGGCGCTTCTGCGCATGTGCAGGAGTCCCAGCATGTATAAAAGACACAGTACAAGTGTCAGCTGGATGCAAACAGAGCTAGCAACAAAACGGTGGCACACAGAGGCGGTTGATGCAGGCATCCCCATAGAAAGGCACTTTAGTGGACACCAGCTGGTATATAGCAGCAACTGTGTTAGACTATTACCAGCAAAATTGGTGTATGACGACGGGAATACCTCAGCTTTGTGCTTAAAGGATATGTCGTCCAGACGCTCCGGAAATAAGTCTTCCAGGAAGCCAAAGGGGTCTCCATCGGGCTCTGAGGATATTGGGCATGCTTGTACTGCACCAATCTCCCCTGAAAATTCAGAGGTCAGTAGCCGTAGGAACCCCGCAGGAGTGCCTGGTGCTGCGGCTGTCCCCAGTCCACCTGCTCCTGTATATATAACAGAGGAGGTTTTATCCTCAACTCTGGGAGGATTAGAAGAGAGATTAACAGCATTGATCGCTGCTTCCCTGTCACAGGGAAAGCGCGTCCGATCTCCGTCTCCTCCTTCAGAGTGCCTGTTAGTGGAGGAACAGTCCCACACAGAGATCGACCTACCTGAAGGGGATCAGGATGAGGTTGATTCAGTTATGGAGGAATCAACAGTGGAAGAACTTTTCTCAGCATCTCAGGCTGAAAGATTATGGGTTCAGTCTCTGACTAACATGGTCCGATCAGCATTTAAAATGCCTCTGGCGGAACCATCAACCACTACGGTTTCCTCGCTGGGGTCGCTGAAAGCTCCCCAGGCTGTCTGTTCCTTCCCAATCCACCCTTTATTGGAAGGGCTTATTTACCAGGATTGGGAGCATCCTGATAAAATATTTACTCCCCCCAAGAGATTTCCGGTGATCTATCCCATGGAGGATAAGTTCATAAAAAAATGGAGGGTCCTTACAGTGGACGCAGCCATCTCTTCTGTGAACAAATCACTGACATGTCCAGTAGATAATGTTCCAATGTTCAAAGACCCAATAGATAAAAAATTGGAGTCTTTACTAAAATCTGCTTTCTCTACAGCAAGCATGGTGTCACAACCTGCGGTAGCAGCGATTGGAGTCTGCCAAGCGGTGAAAGATCAGTTGAAACAAGTCTTAAGGGACTTACCAGATCAGCAGGCTCTTGCCCTAGCTGACCTACCTAGAGCCTTGTGTTTTGCGGTGGACGCCATAAAGGATACAATCCAACAGGCCTCCCGCTTTACGCTGTCTGTAGTACATATGCGTAGGCTTCTATGGCTCAAAAACTGGTCTGCTGAAGCTCCCTGTAAGAAATTGCTGGTTAGCTTCCCATTTCATGGAGAACGCTTATTTGGAGAAGATCTGGACAAATATATCCAGAAAATTTCTGCCGGTAAAAGTTCACTCTTACCGGTTAAGAACAAGAGTAGAAGTCCTTCTTTTAAGAGGCCTACTTCTCCAGTCCCTGGCACATCGGCTGTGAAACAGTTCCGACGGCCTCCGCGGTCAAATTCAGGGGGCAGAAATCAGGGACAATCACAGGGTAACAAGAAACCCTGGGTCAAGAGAGGTACAAAACCTCCTCCTAAGTCATGAAGGGTTGCCCCCACTCAATCGGGTGGGGGGAAGACTTCAGTTGTTCACAGAGACCTGGCGGGACACCATCAGAGACAGATGGGTGATCTCCGCAGTAAGTCTGGGATACAAGCTGGAGTTAAAAGACACTCCTCCTGCCCAATTTATGAGGTCAAACGTGCCAAGCGATCCCCAGAAGAGAGGATCCCTCCTTCTGGCACTAGAACAACTATTGCTCCAAGGTGTAATCATGAAGGTTCCCCTGGAAGAAAGTGGGTTCGGGTTTTACTCGAACCTTTTCACAGTCCCCAAACCAAATGGGGACGTGAGGCCCATATTAAATCTAAAAGGGCTAAACAAGTTCCTAAATATCAGGACTTTTCGGATGGAGTCGATCCGATCGGTGGCCACCGCCCTACAAGGGCAGGAATGGTTAGCCTCGATCGGCATAAGGGATGCTTATCTGCATATTCCCATCTTTCCGGCCCACCAGAAATTTCTACGCTTTGCAGTAGAAGGGCGCCATTTTCAGTTCAGAGCCTTAGCTTTCGGTCTGGCCACAGCACCACGAGTGTTCACAAAAATTCTGGCCCCACTATTGGCCAATCTAAGAACACAAGGTGTAACGATAATGGCATATCTAGACGACCCGCTACTAATAGACCACTCAGTGGAAAAGCTGGAAGTAGCTATTCACAAGACAATCAAGTATCTGGAATATCACGGTTGGATTATCAACCGGGACAAGTCAGCTCTAAGACCAGTCAGAAGTCTGGAATACTTAGGGCTAAGGCTGGATTCAAATCAGAGAAAGATTTTCTTACCTCCAGAAAAGGTGTCGTCTTTAAAAGATTTGACCCACTTAGTGGGTACAAAAAGAAAACCATCCATACGCCTGTGCATGAGGCTGCTGGGAAAAATGGTGGCTTCATTCGAAGCAGTGCCCTAGGGTCAATTCCATTCAAGGAACTTGCAGAGGGCCATACTGTCAGCCTGGAACAAAAAAGTTCAGGCTTTAGACTTACCAATGTCCCTGTCCTCTTCCGTTCGCAAGAGCCTCCATTGGTGGTTGGTGCCCCAGAATCTGGAAAAAGGGAAACCTTTCAGTCCGGTTTCTTGGAAGGTGGTCACTACAGATGCCAGCCTCATAGGCTGGGGGGCAGTACTGGAGCAATGGTCTCTCCAGGGCAAGTGGTCAGAAGCAGAGAAGGCCCTGCCCATCAATCTCTTAGAGATACGAGCAGCCCGGTATGCCCTAGTAGCATGGACATCCAAACTCCAAGGGTCCCCTGTCAGAATTCAATCAGACAATGCCACATCAGTGGCATATATCAATCACCAGGGTGGCACCAGGAGTCGTGCAGCCCAGAGGGAAGCGAATTGCATCCTGGAATGGGCAGAAAGATATGTCCCAGCCATATCCGCGGTTTTCATCCCAGGAGTGGAAAATTGGAAAGCGGACTTTTTAAGTCGCCAGCAATTATGCCCGGGGGAATGGTCTCTTCACCCCAAGGTTTTCCAGGCAATATGCCAGCGGTGGGGAACACCGGATGTAGATCTGCTAGCATCCAGATTCAACGCAAAGGTGGACAGATTTGTGTCTCGCACAAGGGATCCCCTAGCTTGCGGCTCGGATGCCCTAGTGTTCCCTTGGGATCAGTTCAAGCTGATATATGCATTCCCACCGCCACAATTGTTACCCGCGATTAATCCGCAGAATCAGGGTAGAAAAGAAACCAGTGATTCTGGTGGCTCCAGCGTGGCCCCGAAGGGCATGGTACGCGGAGATTGTAAAAATGTCAGTGAGGAGTCCTTGGACCCTCCCACATAGTCCGGACCTGCTGTCGCAAGGACCGATATACCACCCTTCCTTGCCAGCCCTAGGTTTGACGGCCTGGCTATTGAAGCCCACATTCTGAAAAAGAGAGGGCTCTCTAATCCTGTGGTATCTACCATGATCAATGCCAGGAAGCCGGTATCCAGGCAGATCTATTATAGGATCTGGAAGGCGTACATTACATGGTGTGAGACCAAGAAATGGCATCCACGTAAGTACGTAATAGGTAGGATTTTGGACTTCCTACAGTGGGCTGTAGATAGGAAGCTGGCCTTGAGTACTATCAAGGGTCAGATTTCGGCCTTGTCAATATTTTTTCAAAGGCCCTTGGCTTCGCATTCACTAGTCAAAGCTTTCATACAAGGAGTGATGCGTATTAGCCCTCCGGTTAGTATTCCCATATGTCCATGGGACTTAAACCTGGTTCTGTCGGTTTTACAGAAACAACCGTTTGAACCATTGCAACACATTTCCTTGGTTCTTCTCACCAGGAAATTGATTTTCTTAGTAGCCATTTGTTCGGCTAAAAGAGTATCGGAATTAGCCGCCTTGTCCTGTAAGGAGCCATATCTGGTTGTCCATAAGGACAGAGTAGTATTACGTCCTCATCCAGCCTTTCTTCCTAAGGTGGTATCGAGGTTTCATTTGAACCAAGATGTGGTTCTTCCTTCTTTTTTCCCCAAACCTAGCTCGGTAGAGGAAAAGTTATTGCATTCTTTGGATGTAGTAAGAGCCGTTAAAGCTTATCTAAAAGCCACTGCTCAGATTCGCAGAACGGATACTTTGTTTGTTCTGCCGGAAGGCCCCAGAAAGGGTCAGGCAGCATCAAAATCTACTTTAGCCAAGTGGATTCGACAGGTCATAATACAAGCCTATGGCTTGAGAAAGAGACCGCCTCCGTTCAAAGTTAGGGCGCACTCCACAAGAGCAGTTGGAACTTCATGGGCAGTGCATCACCAGGCCTCCCTGGCTCAAGTCTGTAAGGCCGCAACATGGTCTTCAGTACACACGTTTACTAGATTCTACCAGGTAGACGTTAGAAGTCAGGAGGATGTCGCCTTTGGGCGCAGTGTGTTGCAGGCCGCAAAAGATCCTCATGCCTGATGGCGCCCAGCTTATGTATAGTGTATCCCTCCCCTCATTTGGCATTGCTTTGGGACGTCCCATTAGTAATGACTAAGTCGCTCTGTGTCCCGTGATGTACGAAAAAGAAAAAGGGATTTTTATAACAGCTTACCTGTAAAATCCTTTTCTTGGAGTACATCACGGGACACAGAGCTCCCACCCCTCTTTTTGGGACACTTATTGCTTTGCTACAAAACTGAGGTGCTCCCGGATGGGAGGGGCTTATATAGGGGAGGGTACTTCCGGTTTGGAAGTTGCCAGTGCCAGCACCTGAAGGTAAACTATATAACCCATTAGTAATGACTATGCCGCTCTGTGTCCCGTGATGTACTCCAAGAAAAGGATTTTACAGGTAAGCTGTTATAAAAATCCCTTTTTTTCTGCCAGTGAGCTCCAATCATAAATGTGAATGAGAAGGTTTTTTTTTCCTGCCTCTAAACGTTGATCTCAAAATATGCCTGTAGGATAATATTGAGTTGCTTCTACAGGCAGAACACAACACTCCTGTAGAAGCAACGTTTTTTACACCAGTGTGCATGGAGCCTTAGCTGGAATAATGCCCTGAGATAAGATCGGATGCAGAAGTCACTGCCTGGTGACATCGCACCAGCCACTCTACAATACAACTTGCAGCCACCACTTTGACAGTCTAAAGCCTCGTACACACGGTCGGACTTCCATCTGACTTTTCCGTGGATTTTTTTCCGAACGGAGTTGGCCGGGCACACCCATAGCATACACACCACAGGACTTTTCTGCAAACTTTCCCAAAACTTTTTCCAACATCACGTGGTTTTTCTGCTCTTTACCGCCACCCTTTGGTTAATTTCTGCTATTGTTGGTTGATTTTAACATTATTTGTTTTGTCCATCGGACAAAAGTCCGATGGTTTTCTGTACACACGGTCGGACTTTGCTCTATCGGACTTTTGTTGGCCAAAAGTTTGTCCGTTTGCAAACCGAACTTTTGTCCGATGAAAACCAAAAAAGTTTGTCCGATGGAGAGTACACACGGTCGGATTTTTTGGCAAACTTGCTCAAAATGAAGTTTGTTGGCAAAAAGTCTGACCGTGTGTATGGGGCTTTAAGCTGGCCATACATTATACAATTCTTATTAAATTTCCTTTAGATTTACCTTCAACTATGTTGTTTAAGGGCCTGCGTGATTGTATAAAAATTTTGAAGGTTTGGACCTCGTATTTATATGGATTTTACAAGATTGTACAAGAAAATTGTGTAATGTATGGCCAGCCTTAGAAACCATGAGCAGTAAAATAAGCATTGGCAGCTGGCTGTTCTGATGGAACTGCTCAGAGCTGATAGTGCCCCGATGATCGTCATTTATGTCAGGACACCAATAAAGCTGGACCACTTTATTAAAGGACAAGTTAACTTCTGAACAAAAAATAATAAATGCGCATTTTTTTTTGTAGGAAAAAAAATGTGCATTTACTATTTTTTGTTTTAGGAGCCTGGAAAGCATTGCACCAGCAATAAGGAGATCGCTGATGTCATGCAGGTCTCCTGCAAGACTGTAAGCTGTTTGCGATGTACAGGTAGGCAGTTTTATACTGACAGGAAGAATCAATGAACTACCACAGTGCTCAACAGCGCCGTGGTAGTTCATTAAGAACTACAAGCTGACAGCCGCAAAGGCTGAACGATACTTGTAGTTCATTGATTCATAGTAATCTGTGAATCAGAGACGTGGCCCTATGGGAGGAGCCCCGCAAGGCTGCGCTCTCTTTGAATTGTGGCAGCGAGTACAGGGAGATGATCCCCGCCTCACTGCCACAAGAGGGGGAGGGGCGGTCAGATGTTGAATATGTTATACCCTAAATATGGTTGGTTGTAACATGTTAAGGAAGGTGAACCTCTCCATCCAAGTAACAGTGAAATTATGTTTTTTCTCTTTGCCCCCCCCAAGGCAGAAGAGAGGTGATGCTAGGTATACTATGTAGAAGTGTTTCCATGCAAGTTTTAATTACTGTGACTATATGCAAAAATATCATGTATGCCCAGGGGTTCTACCGGAAAGACAGAACAAATACTAAAGCTAGAGAGGACATTTGGTGCTGGGATTATAGAATTTTGAAATTAATGATTGAGCAACAATATTGCTGGGTTTGCCCTCAAGCTTTGTAACTTTTACCAGTTAACAGCCAGACATTGTGGTTGATTTACTGGAGAGGGCAAAATCTGGTGCAGCTGTGCATGGTAGCCAGTCAGCTTCTACCTTCAGTTAAGCCTTGAAAAAATAAAACCTGGAAGCTGATTGGTTTCTATGCAGAGCTGCACCAGATTTTGCACTCTAGGGTTTTAGTAAATCGGCCCAATTGTATTTTGCCCTTAAAATGGAGTAGCTATGGGGGTGTATACAAGTCTTACATAGGAGAAGTACAGTTGAGCTCGAAAGTTTGCATACCTTGGCAGAAATTGCGAAATTTGGGCATTAATATTGAAAGTATGACTAATCAAACAAGAAAACAGTTTTTTATGTAAAGGATAGTGGTCACATGAAGCCATTTATTATCACATTAGATTTTTTGGATCCTTTTTAAATCGTAATAACATCATCCAAATGGCCCTGATAAAAAGTTTACATACCATGGAATGTTTGGCCTTGGTACAGACACAGAAGGTAAAGAACAACAAAAACATTAGCGCTAAAATTGGCTGATGTGTGCGTGGGTGTTTCATGAAACCTCGTGGATAGGGATGGAAAGTCCAATTACAAGGAAGTATCCCCAGAGCAGCTGGAAAAATCGTTCCCGGAAGTAACAAATTAACCCAAACAACACCACACTACAATCCTGCGCTCATGGGGGAAAAAAACACACACATCTGTAGACTGTCTCTTGGTAATGTGGAAAAAATCAAACATTTATTCAGCCACAATATAAGGTAAAAATCCAATCCTAAAGGGACTCCAATAGAAATAACAGATAAAACACTTGAAATATCCGCTGTGTTCCTTAGAGCAGGGAGGAGCTTACAGTTCCCAAAGTAAGTCAGTGTTGGTGTAATAACCTGGATCATATAGCGGATTACCGCTGGTACCTTGACGCTGGATTATAACCGGGGGACATGCCGTCCGGTAGACGGGGGCCCTCCAACACACAGGGCGCAGGATCCAAAGCAGTGTCAGCGGGAGAGGGGGATCCAGGAGGCTCCACGTCGAGCAGGGAGATGACGTCAGTGCCGACGAGACATCAGTCCAGGGGCTGGAGGAGCAGCCATGCAATGGTATAGGTGCGCTGTGGAGCGCTCCTTCTCTCCAAGATGAGTCACGGCTGTGCTCTGCTGCTCTCTGGTGGGGATAGCTGGGAAATACACCCACTATAGTAACTCCCAGCTGCACATCAGAGAGAGCCCTGCTAAGGGAGCTGTATAGAAGCCAATTGACTGCTGCTGTGTTCCCATGCAAGGGCGGACACAGTGGGGGGTCAAGTGTGTATTAGAGGGTTGCCTTGACAACGCGTTTCGCGTGCATGCGCTTTTTCAAAGTCAAGGAGTGAGGCACCCTCGGAGTTTAAATAATAAAAAGAGGCGGAAATTTTTAGGGTGGGCAGGGACAGACACAAGGTGGCACACACAAGTTAAATTGGCAATTAAAGGTAAATTTTTCACATTTGTGGCTTTTTAAATCACAATTAGTGTCTGTGTATAAATAGTCAATGAGTTTGTTAGCTCTCCAATAGATGCCCTAAGCAGGCTAGACACTGAGCCGTGATGAGGTAGAAAAGAACAGTCAAAAGACCTGCGTAACAAAGTAATGGAACTTTATAAAGATAGAAAAGGATATAAAAAGATACCCAAAGCCTTAAATATGCCACTCAAAAGTTCACAATATCTGCCACAAGTGTGAGCACAACTGTATTTGAGGTCTTGTTGGAAATCCAGTAGACTCCCCCCCGTGAACACGAATTACCAGTTGACTGTTACAATAATTTATAAAATCAAAGAGTAACAATGAAAAACGTTCCATATTTTATTACTGAAAATTCAATATTTCTTTGTTTCTGTCTTTGCAGTTCTCTGGTGAAAAAGCTGAACACATGAAGAGAACGTATGGTAAATTTTGTGGCCACCACAATGAAGCGGTGAATTATTTCAAGGATTTGCTGTCCAAGGAGAAGAGGTTTCAAGCCTTTATTAAGGTATTGGAGATAACAACTCCATCTTTACATTTATAGATATTTCTGGTTTCAAAACTGTGCACATTACTAAGAGTCTGTTTTGTTTCAGAAAAAGGGAAGTAGCTCATTAGTCCGCCGTCTGGGGATCCCAGAATGCATACTACTGGTTACTCAAAGGATAACAAAGTACCCAGTGCTTTTACAGAGAATACTGCAATATACAAAAGGTAATCATTATGTGTGTCTTAAAGCTATATTAAATATATATATATATATTTTTAAATAAACATGTTATACTTTCCTGCTCCCTGTAATGGTCTTGCACAGAGCAGCCTGTAACATCCTCTTCTTGGGTCCCACGCCGGCGCTCCTGGCTCCTCCCTCCTGCCGGGTGCCCCAGCAGCTTTCTGTGAGGACACCCAAGCAGGCGCCCTACCAAGCCACGGCTTTGTGTGTCCACTCACACACAGCCCGCCCCCTCCATCTATTGATTGGCTCAAAGGTTGTTAAAGACAGCAACAGGAGCCATTGCCAAAAGCCAATCAGGAGTGCGAGTCCCTGGAGAGGCAAGGCTCTCCAATACATCACTGGATCAAGAGGGGTTTCAGGTAAGTATTATGGGGGCTGGGGGCTGCACACAGAGTTTTTTTTTTTTTTTTACCTTCATGCATAGAATGCATGAAGGTAAAAAAAAACCTGGTGTCTTTACAACCACTTTAAGTTAGATTACTTTTTGTACTATAGACTTATTAATGTACAGTGCCTTGAAAAAGTATTCATACCCTTGGCATTTTCCACATTTTCTCATGTTACAACCAAAAAACCTAAATGTATTTTATTGGGATTTTATGTGATAGTCTAACACAAACTGGCACATAATTGTGAAGTGGAAGGAAAATGATAAATGGTTTTCCAAATGTTTTACAAATAAATGTGAAAAGTATGGCATGCATTTGTATTCGGCCCCCTTTACTCTGATACCCCTAATTAAAATCTAAATCTGCCTTCAGAAATGACCTAATTAGTAAATAGAGTCCCCCTGTGTGTAATTTAATCTCAGTATAAATGCAGCTGTTCTGTGAACCCCTCAGAGGTTTGTTAGAGAACCTTAGTGAACAAACAGCATCATGAAGGCCAAGAACACACCAGACAGGTCAGGGATACAGTTGTGGAGAAGTATAAAGCAGGGTTAGGTTATAAAAAAAATATCCCAAGCTTTGAACATCTCAAGGAGCACTGTTCAATCCATCATCCGAAAATGGAAAGAGTATGGCACAACTGCAAACCTACCAAGACATGGCCGTCCACCTAAACTGACCGGCCGGGCAAGGAGATCATCAATCAGAGAAGCAGCCAAAAGGCCCATGGTAACTCTGGAGGAGCTGCAGAGATCCACGGCTCAGGTGGGAGAATCTGTCCACAGGACAACTATTAGTCATGCACTCCACAAATCTGTCCTTTATGGGAGAGTGGTAAGAAGAAAGCTATTGTTGAAAAAAAGCCATAAGAAGTCCCGTTTGCAGTTTGTGAGAAGCCATGTGGGGGACACAGAAAACATGTGGAAGAAGGTGCTCTGGTCAGTTGAGACTAAAATTTAACTTTTTGGCCTAAAAGCAATACGCTATGTGTGGCGGAAAACGAACACTGCACATCACCCTGAACACACCATCTCCACCGTGAAACATGGTGGTGGCAGCATCATGTTTTGGGGATGATTTATTTCAGCAGGGACAGGGAAGCTGGTCAGAGTTGACGGGAAGATGGATGGAGCCAAATAAAGGGCAATCTTAGAAGAAAACCCTAGTCTGCAAAAGACTTGAGATGGTTCACCTTCCAGCAGGACAACGACCCTAAACATACAGCCAGAGCTACAATGGAATGGTTTAAATCAAAGCATATTCATGTGTTAGAATGGTCCAGTCAAAGTCCAGACCTAAATCCAATTGTGAATATGTGGCAAGAATTTCTGTTCAGATGCTCTCCATCCAATCTGACAGAGCCTGGAATATTTTGCAAAGAAGAATGAGCAAAAATGTCACTCTCTAGATGTGCAAATCTGGTAGAGACATCCCCAAAAAGACTTGCAGCTGTAATTGCAGACTGCAGTAAAAGGTATTGACTCAGGGGATCTGAATACAAATGCACACCACACTTTTCACATATTTATTTGTAAAACAAATCAAAACCATTTATCATTTTTCCTTCCACTTCACAATTATATGCCACTTTATGTTGGTCTATTACATAAAATGCCAATAAAATATATTTATGTTTTTGGTAATGTAACATGACAAAATGTGGAAAATTTCATGGAGTGTGAATACTTTTTCAAAGCGCTGTAAGTTGTACGTCATGAGTAGTAATTTGATTAGTGCTGTTTCATCATTGTCTGTACTGAAAACCTGTATAAAGAAGTGTCCCCAATTTCATTTTTAGATATGTACATAGGAGCATTTGCCAAAGCAGCTTTAACAGACTGCACATGTTTGGTGCCACACATGTCCCAGAGTTGCGTACCGACACACAGGCATGAATAAGGGGACTGTGTGCAGCTATGCTCGGATATTAGCATAAAGTAGATTGTGCATGTTATGTTTTGAAGGAACCATGCCTGTTTTCGGGATATGAAGTCTGTGCTACTTTACGCTAATAGCAGCGCATAGCTGCATGCATACAGCCGCCTTCACCTATTCATGTCTATGGGAGGGGCTGTACGCAGCCCTAGGAGATTCAGGACACCAAAAATATGCAGCCTGTTTACACTGTCTATGTGCATTTTCTGTACATGTGCAAATGTAGCCAAGTCCAAACGCCTAACATTTTCTGATACTTAGATGGCAGGTGGGTCAAACTGACAGAATGTATACTGGTCTTACATGCCACATTTTCCAGAGATGTTGAAAATACCCACAAGTATCAGGCATTCAGTAGTGTGTGATAATCTACCCACTATTTATGAAAAGAAAGCAAGGCTGTTCCCTTTAGTAATAATAGTTGTCCTAAAGAGACCCTGACTTTTCTACTTCAGAGCAAAGTAACAGTGTCAACAAGGTATACTCACCCAGCCATGCTACCTCCCCACTGTAGATAAGCTCCGGTGACGTAGCTTACCTGGGTGAATGATTTCACTGCAACGTCCCACGTGAAAGTGGTTGGGAATGGCATTTGGCCATCAGGTATGATCACTGTCATATGTGGGTGGTCACATGCTCCCCAATACTCACCTCTGAGCACAAGACAAGAGGCTTAGACAAAGGCAAGAAGCAGCAGGGATTGGGGAGTATAACTTGCTGGGGAAAGGAGGGGGAGGGTGACATTGAACTTTTATCAGACACTGTCATTTAGTTCAAAAGTAATAATGGAGTCCAAAAATTGGAGCATTTCACCAAGATGTCCAAAAATAGTTCCCCCCCAAAACTATAGTCTGTGTTACTGCAAGTGCTTTTCAGGGACCACGTCGTCTTCATCAGGGAGACTCAGAAACCTATGTTTAACCACTGTTTAACGTCCGGAAGATTTACCCTCTTCATGACCAGGCCATTTGTTTGTGGCACTGCGTTACTTTACCTGACAATTGCGTAGTTGTGCAACGGTGTACTCAAATAAATTTGTCTCCCCCCCCCCCCCCCCCCCAAGTACAGCTTTCTTTTGGTGGTCTTTGATCACCTCTTTGAGCTTTTCCGCTATAAACAAAAAAAAAAACCGACAATAAAAAAAAAAAAATTATATATATATGTATATATTTACTTTTTGCTATAAAACATACTCAATAAAAGAAAATTACAATCGAATTTCTTCATCAGTTTAGGCCAATATGTATTCTGCTACATATTTTTGGTAAAAAAAATCCTAATCAGCGTATATTGGTTTGCACAAAAGTTATAGCGTGTACAAACTATGGGATATTTTTATTTATTTTTTACTAGTAATAGCAGCGATCAGCGACTTATAGCAGAACTGCAATATTGCGGCGGACATTCTGATGCTTTTTGGGGACCAGTGACACGAATACAGCGATCAGTGCTAAAAATATGCACTTTTACTGTACTAATGATGCTGGCAGGGAAGGGGTTAAACATCAGGGGTGATCAAAAGGTTAATTGTGTGCCTAGCCTGTGTTTTACTGTACTGTGAGAGGTGCTTTTACTAGGGGAAGTGATGGAATTTATTCCATCCCTTCCCTCTTGTCAGAACAGTGACCTGCCTTGTTTACATACACAGTTTGCCGTTCTGCCGAATGATTAGCAGGTGCCAGCGAACATCGAGTCAGTGGTACCCTTGGATCGGCTCCCGCTGTGTGTAGTCGCAGTGGGAGTGAGGCGGCAGCGAGCATGCGCTCCCCTACCGGGAAGTGTTGGATCATATATATATACATACACACACACACACTCCGGCACACAGGTGCCGCCCTGTAGCAATAAAACTGCTATAGGGTGGGCGGGAAATTACTCTTATGAGCAGTCATTAGTAAACAGCAGCAGGTTGTAATTTTCATCCATTTCCATGTTGTTTACTGCCCAGTGTTTGTAATACAGAGTTTAGCCCTGGTTCACACTGGTGCGTTTTGACATGCGATTTGGCATGTCAAATCGCATGTCAAAACGGCGATATTTTCCGCAAATTGCCGGCAATGGCACCGTCCTAATCGGTGCAACGCCGCATCTGCGGCGCTGCACCGATTTCAAGAAGTAGTTTCTGTACTACTTTTTGCAATTTCGGCCACGATTTACATTGACATCTCTGCAGAAACCCGCACAGATGTCTTTGTAATCGCGGCTGAAATCGGCACTGCCAGCGAGAGTGAAATCGTGCGAGTTCAGCTGAACTCGCACGGCTTCACTCCCGCAGCCCAGTGTGAACCTGGGCTATAGCAAACTTTTTTGAGTCCGTATCGGCAGATTTGAGTACATGTTAAGCCTTGATGAAGGGGACGACGTGTGGTCCCTGAAATGCGTTGGCTGTAGAACTAACTATACGCTTGGAATAAAATATTTCTTGTTCATACATCACGGGACACAGAGCGGCATAGTCATTACTATGTGGGTTATATAGAATTACCTTCAGGTGCTGGCACTGGCAACTTCCAAAACAGGAAGTACCCTCCCCTATATAAGCCCCTCCCATCCGGGAGCACCTCAGTTTTTGCCAGTGTCTAAGGTGTTGGCCAAGGTTAACATGTATTCATCTGGGCTTGTGTACAGGTTCTCTGGGCCTTAGCAAGCTATTCCGGATCCGACCAAAAAAGCTTCATAGCTAAACAGTCGGTACCCGGGCCTTGCAGAGAAGAGCAGGGTTTTGCCTGTAATGCCTCTCTTAGGAGGGCTGGACCCTGGGATCCAGAGCTCTGGTCATACCCAAAACCAAGAGGCTATCTGTGCAGGGTGCTATACAGGTCCAGGGGAGTGGAATCCTTGGGAACCCGGTCCCTGAAGGTCTAGTACAATGCCTGCCGTGAGAGGTGAAGTTTGGGCTTCTGTGGACCAAACAAAGTCCTGCGGCGGGGAAAAGGTAAGTGGGGGCCCCTCAGGAACTTGGTTCTATTGAGGGGACCCCCAAGCCTAATATGTCTTTCTGCCTGTTACCTAAAGGGTATTCCCGCTAATAGCTGTATATGCCTAAGAAATCCTAGAAATGTCTTTTCATAAAGGAAGTTTTAAAAACTGTAAACCTAGAAATGTTTTTCATAAAGGTGGTTTTAAAAAAAAAAAAAGACAAAAGTGCGGTACCTGTGTTTGTCCACTAGAGGCCGCTGTGGAACGTCTTTTTTTTTCTTGGGACTATTCCTTCCATGGTGAAAGTCCAGGCAGATGAGTGAGCTCTCTATCAGGGAAGCTGCATTCCTCTGTCATGCTGCCAAGTAGTTTCCTTCCATCCCCGAGTCCTGGTGAAACAGGGACCCTGGCTCCTCTCCCTACATGGCGCCAAGAGCGCACACGTGCACGCGCGCGCGCGCACACACGCTTTCTTTTTATAAGATTTCGCTTCAAAAAAGGGGGCGGAGCCTGGCGGATGACGCGCTCTGTGCGCCCAGCGCTTCTGCGCATGTGCGGGCGTCCCAGCAAGATAAAAGGACTCAGTCCACGCTGCTTGCTATGGACACAGAGCATGAAAAGGAGCTGGTAGCATGGTATAGGGGCTTACAGCGGGCGGTTGATACAGGCATCCCCAGAAAGACGCATTAGTAGACACCCACTGATGTACATAGCAGCAAATTGCATTAGACTATTTCAGTAAAGGGGTGTATTGCGGCTGGAATACCTCAGCTTTGAACTAAGGAATATGCCGCCTAAAAAACTCCGAGATATACCTCTCAGGAAGTGTAGGGGGTCTCCATCGGGCTCTGAGGATCTGGAGCAGTCATCTGCACCCTCCTCCCCTGAGAAATCAGAGGTTAATACCCATAAGGAACCCCCGGGAGTGCCAGGTACTGCGGCTGTCCTCAGTCCACCTGCTCCTGCATATATAACAGAGGAGGTTTTTGCCTCAACTCTGGAGGGATTGGAGCAGAGATTGGCAGCATTGATCGCTTCTTCTCTACAGGAAAGAGAGCGCGCCAGATCTCCATCCCCTCCATTAGAGTGCCTGTTGGCAGAGCAACAGTCCCAGGAAGGGACTGACCTTCCTGAAGGGGATCAGGAGGAGGTTAACTCTGTTTTTGAGGAATCGACAGTAGATGAACCATTTTCAGCATCACAGACTGAAAGATTGTGGGTCCAGACCCTAACGGACATGGTTCGATCTGCATTTAAAATGCCTCTTGTTGAACCATCAACTACTGCTGTCTCCTCGTTGGGGTCGCTAAAAGCTCCCCAGATTAATTGCTCCTTTCCAATTCATCCATTATTGGAAGGACTTATATACCAGGACTGGGAACATCCTGATAAACTATTTGTTCCACCTAAGAAATTTCAGGTGATCTATCCCATGGAGGAAAAATTCACCCAGAGATGGAATGTTCCTACGGTGGACGCAGCCATTTCTTCTGTGAACAAATCACTGACATGTCCAGTAGATAATGTTCAAATGTTCAAAGATCCAGTAGATAAAAAATTGGAATCTTTATTAAAATCTGCTTTTTCCACAGCAGGGGCTGTTACACAGCCAGCAGTGGCAGCTATTGGGGTCTGCCAAGCTTTAAAGGATCAAATGAAAATGGTCCTGAGGGATTTGCCAGACCAGCAGGCCCAGGCTCTGGCTGATCTGCCTAGAGCATTATGCTTTGCGGTTGACGCCATCAAGGATTCTATCCATCAGGCCTCCCGCCTCACGCTGTCTTTGGTACATATGCGTAGGCTTCTGTGGCTCAAGAACTGGTCTGCTGAGGCTCCCTGTAAGAAGCTCTTAGTTAGCTTCCCATTTCATGGAGAACGCCTTTTTGGCGAAGACCTGGATAAATATATCCAGAAGATTTCCAGTGGTAAAAGTACTCTCTTACCAATTAAAAAGAGGTCATGGGGTCCGTCTTTTAAGAGGACTACCTCTCCTATCCCTGGGACGTCTGCTACTAAGCAGTTCCGACGGCCTCCTCGGTCAAACTCAGGAGGTAAAAATCAGGGACAGTCACAGGGTAATAAAAAGCCCTGGATCCGAAGAGGTACTAAACCAGCCTCCAAGTCAAGCCTATGAAGGGCTGCCCCCACTCAAACGGGTGGGGGGAAGACTTCAGTTGTTCACAGAGACCTGGCGGGAGACTATCAAAGACAGATGGGTGCTCTCCGCAGTAACTCGGGGATACAAGTTGGAGTTAAAAGAGTCTCCTCCTTCCCATTTTATGTGGTCAGGCATGCCAAAAGACCCTCTGAAAAGAAGGTGTCTCCTAGTGGCGTTAGAACAACTATTGCTCCAAGGAGTAATTATGGAGGTTCCTATGGAAGAGTGGGGGTTGAGTTTCTACTCAAACCTTTTCACAGTCCCGAAACCAAACGGGGACATAAGACCCATATTGGACCTAAAGAGTCTAAACAAATTTCTAAACGTCCGGTCCTTCCGGATGGAGTCGATCCGATCGGTCACCGCTGCCCTACAGGGGGAGGAATGGTTAGCCTCGATCGACATCAAAGATGCTTACTTGCATGTTCCCATCTTTCCAGGTCATCAAAAATTTCTACGCTTTGCAGTAGAAGGGCGCCATTTTCAGTTCAGAGCCTTACCATTCGGTCTGGCCACAGCACCACGAGTGTTCACAAAAATTCTGGCCCCACTGTTGGCCGATCTAAGAACACGAGGTGTAACGATAATGGCATACCTACACGACCTGTTGTTGATGGACCACTCAGTTGCCAAGCTAGAAGTGGTAATTGTCGATACAATCAAGTATCTAGAATCTCACGGTTGGGTCATCAACCTGGACAAGTCAGCCCTACAGCCAGTGAAAAACCTGGTATATCTAGGGCTACGGCTGGATTCAGACCAGAGGAAGATTTTCTTACCTCTAGACAAGGTATCCTCTTTGAGGGGCTTGGTCCGTCTGCTTTGTGCAAAAAGACAGCCGTCCATACGCCTGTGCATGAGGCTGCTAGGAAAGATGGTAGCATCATTCGAAGCTGTGCCATACGCCCAATTCCACTCAAGGAATTTACAGAGGGCCATATTGTCAGCCTGGAACGGAAAAATTCAGGCTCTAGACTTCCCGATGGCTTTGTCCCCTTCCGTTCGGAAGAGTCTCTGCTGGTGGTTGATCCCCCAGAATCTCCAGAAGGGAAAACCCTTCAGTCCGATATCCTGGAAGGTGGTCACTACAGATGCCAGCCTTATAGGCTGGGGGCAGTACTGGAGCAATGGTCTCTCCAGGGCAGATGGTCAAATGTAGTAAAAACCCTGCCCATCAATCTCTTAGAGATACGAGCAGCCCGGTATGCCCTAGTAGCCTGGGCATCCAGACTCCAAGGGTCCCCTGTCAGAATTCAATCAGACAATGCCACAGCAGTGGCATATATCAATCATCAGGGAGGCACCAGGAGTCGTGCAGTCCAGAGGGAAGTAAGTCACATCCTGGAATGGGCAGAAAAGCATGTCCCATGTATGTCAGCTGTCTTCATTCCAGGGGTGGAGAATTGGAAGGCGGACTTTCTAAGTCGCCAACAGTTATGCCCAGGGGAATGGTCCCTTCATCCCGAAGTCTTCCGAGCAATATGTCAGCGGTGGGGAACACCAGATGTAGATCTGCTAGCATCCAGATTCAACGCAAGGGTGGACAGATTTGTCTCCCGGACAAGGGATCCCCTCGCTTGCGGCTCGGATGCTCTGGTGTTCCCTTGGAATCAGTTCAGACTGATATATGCATTCCCTCCGCTACAATTGTTGCCTCGACTCCTTCGCAGAGTCAGGTTGGAAAAAAAGCCGGTGATCTTGGTGGCTCCAGCGTGGCCCCGAAGGGCCTGGTACGCGGAGATCATCAAAATGTCTGTGGGGAGTCCTTGGACCCTTCCACGTCGTCCGGACCTGCTTTCGCAAGGGCCAATATACCACCCTTCCTTACTAACTCTAAGTTTAACGGCCTGGCTATTGAATCCCACATCCTAAAGAAGAGAGGTCTCTCTAACTCTGTGGTATCAACTATAATCAATGCCAGGAAGCCTGTATCCAGGCAGATCTACTATAGAGTTTGGAAGGCGTACATCACTTGGTGCGAGGCCAGAAAGTGGCATCCACGTAAGTACGTTATAGGCAGAATTCTGGACTTCCTACAGTGGCTGTAGACAGGAAGTTTGCCTTAAGTACTATCAGGGGTCAGGTTTCGGCCTTATCAATACTATTTCAAAGGCCCCTGGCTATGCATTCACTTGTCAAATCCTTTATGCAAGGGGTGACTCGTATTATTCCACCGATTAAAGCTCCCATATGTCCATGGGATCTAAATTTGGTTCTGTCGGTTCTGCAGAAGCAGCCATTTGAACCTTTGCGGCACATTTCCTTGGTTCTACTCACCAGAAAATTTATATTTTTAGTAGCCATATGCTCGGCTAGAAGAGTGTCGGAAGTAGCCGCCATGTCCTGTAAAGAGCCATATCTGGTTATTCATGAGGACAGAGTAGTATTACGTCCTCACCCAGCCTTTCTTCCTAAGGTGGTATCGAGGTTTCACTTGAACCAGGATGTGGTTCTTCCTTCTTTTCCCCAAACCGAGCTCGGTAGAGGAAAAGTTATTGCATTCTTTGAATGTAGTAAGAGCAGTTAAAGCTTATCTAAAAGCCACTGCTCAGATTCGTAGAACGGATTCTTTGTTTGTTCTGCCGGAAGGCCCCAGAAAGGGTCAGGCAGCATCAAAATCTACTTTAGCCAAGTGGATTCGACAGGTCATAATACAAGCCTATGGCTTGAGAAGTAGACCGCCTCCGTTCAAAGTTAGGGCGCACTCCACGAGAGCAGTTGGAACTTCATGGGCAGTGCATCACCAGGCCTCCCTGGCTCAAATTTGTAAGGCCGCAACATGGTCTTCAGTACACACGTTTACTAGGTTCTACCAGGTGGACGTTAGAAGTCAGGAGGATGTCGCCTTTGGGCGCAGTGTGTTGCAGGCCGCAAAAGATCCTCATGCCTGATGGCGCCCAGCTTATGTATGGTATATCCCCCCCTCATTTGGCATTGCTTTGGGACGTCCCACATAGTAATGACTATGCCGCTCTGTGTCCCGTGATGTATGAACAAGAAAGTAGGATTTTTAAAACAGCTTACCTGTAAAATCCTTTTCTTGGAGTACATCACGGGACACAGAGCTCCCACCCCTCTTTTGGGGACACGTATTGCTTTGCTACAAAACTGAGGTGCTCCCGGATGGGAGGGGCTTATATAGGGGAGGGTACTTCCTGTTTTGGAAGTTGCCAGTGCCAGCACCTGAAGGTAATTCTATATAACCCACATAGTAATGACTATGCCGCTCTGTGTCCCGTGATGTACTCCAAGAAAAGGATTTTACAGGTAAGCTGTTTTAAAAATCCTACTTTTTGTAAACTCTAACATCTTGTATGGCGCTACAATCTCCATTTTTGCTTCCATTGTCCAAGATTGTTTTCAGTTCCTTGGTTCATGAGAGCAGCCCATTTAGAACCTAAATTCCCCACCAGAATGTTTTTACTAAATATATCAATATATATATATATATGTATATGTATCCAAGACTAGCCTTCTACCACTTTAAAAAGGAGCTCCAGTCTCCTATGTAAAAATTTAAAGTCACCATCTACAAAAACTGTAGCTGCTGACTTGTAATAAACAGACACTCACCTGTCCCACGATCCAGCGCCATCCTCACCCCCAGCCATTTTCACCCTGTGTGTCTCTCTCTCTCTCCCTGGCATTGGCATCTTTACTATGGGATGCACGAGCGGCACTGTGAATGGTCTGGTAGTCTTCTGGGACCTGTGATGTGACCCAGAAGACTGCGGGAGGGAGGGGGAAGGTGAACTTCTGCTTCCAATCGCCTAGGCTATGCAATTAGCAGACCTCCAGCTGTTGCAGAACTACAAGTCCCATGAGGCATAGCAAGACGCTGACAGACACAAACATGACACTCAGAGGCATGATGGGACTTGTAGTTTTGCAACAGCTGGAGGTCTGCTAATTGCATATCCCTGGCCTAGGCGGTCAGAGCGGGTACCGGTTAAAATCCCCCTCCCCAAAAGTTCAAATTTCACAAACAAGAATGGGGAATGAGGCCTTAAAGCGGAACTTCCCCTTTTGGGCAGGGCTCCGCTTTAAGCATTTAGTTCAGAAGTAGCTGTGTCTCCAACTCCCTGAACCTTGTAGTTTGGCACTTGTTTTGTTTGACAGTAGCAGAGAAGACTTCTTCTCCACTCAATTAATTCTCTCTCTTGACAAGTGGAGGGGTCTGTGTTTCAATCAAGTTTTTGATCTTTTTACAGAGAATGAAATTGAACACCAGGAAGTGGAAAAAGCCCTGAGCATGGTAAAGGATGTTATTTCTGAGGTGAATAATAAAGTAAAAAATTATGAGAAGAAGACGCGCCTTTATGAGGTCTACAACAAGACTGATAGTAAATCGATACAACGCATGAAGAGTGGGCAAATGTTTGCAAAGGAGGACCTTAAACGGAGGAAATTGGTCCGTGACGGCAATCTGTTCCTGAGATCCAGTCCAGCCAATAGAATTAAAGGTTAGACTTTGCCTACTATATGCCTGGTAGCCACTGCTCTACCACCCTCTGAAAAGTGTTCCACCACAAATCACTTTTCAGAGAGTGGTAGAGACTGCCGCCCCCATGTGAAAGAGCCCTATGTAACAAGGGACAAGTAAAGAAAACTTGTACTGTGGGAAATGCAGGGGCTGACGTTGCTGACCTCCTTCTGAAAATGTTAGTTGACCGTCTCAAGACTGCTTGCTTTGACTTTTATACTTTCTAAGACAATATCCCTGAACGAGCATGCCTAAAAGAAATGTCAGAATGATAACTGAATTAGTGACTTACAGGGGTTGATTTACTAAAACTAGAGAGTGCAAAATATGGTGCAGCTGCACATGGTAGCAATCGGCTTCTATCTTCAGTTTGTTTAATTAAGCTTTGGCAATAAAACCTGGAAGCCAATTGGTTTCTATGCACAGCTGCACCAGATTTTGCACTCTCTAGTTTTAGTAAAGTACTGAATCAATTGGACAAGCTTGGCAACGCTGAAATATAATCTTTTTAAAGCAGCGCAGAAGTGGTGGCCTTCATGCTTCCAGAATACTACCTTTTATTTAAAGCTGAACTGCTGGAAACTTGAAAATTCTGTCTTGCAGTGGAGCTGTACCTGCACTGCAAGGGTTAACTGGTTATTTAGGTCTAGGGGGCATAGAAAAGAAGATCTACTTACCTGCTTCCCGTGCTGCTAGCCTGGTCCCCACAGTGCATTCTCCCCCATGCTTCACCACTCTAAGGTCCTGATGTCATTAAAGCGGAGTTCCACCCAAAAATAGAACTTCCGGTTCCTCCCCCCCTCCGGTGTCACATTTGCCACCTAACTGGGGAGGGGGAGCTGATACCTGTCTAATACAAGTATTTGCTCCCACTTCCGGTGATAGATCACCGCAGATTCCACTGCGATCTACGCCATGTCCAGCCTCTCCTCCATCCCCCTCGCTGTCTTCTGGGAGACCTACAGGTCCCAGAAGACACCAATGAGATTGCGCAGTGTGACTCGCACATGCGCAGTAGGGAACCAAGCTGTGAAGCTGGAAGGCTTCACTTCCTGATTCCCTTACTTAAGATGGCGGCGCCTCCATCCGGGAGCCAAGAGACAGATCGGCTTCGGGTGAGGACATCACGGGCGCCCTGCACAGGTAAGTGTCCTAATATTAAAAGTCAGCAGCTGCAGTATTTGTAGCTGCTGACTTTAATTTTTTTTATTTTTTCGGCGGAACTCCGCTTTAAGACTGTACATTGCGTAAATAGCCCTGCACTGGACATGATGCCAATGGTCAATCCACCACCAGAGCATAGGGGAGATCTATCTGTTGGGGGAACAGAGGATCAGGTAAGTAAGAGTGCTTTTACACTCCCCTAGACTAAACAAGAAGTGAACCTTTGCAGTGTGAGCACAGCCCCACTGAAGGGGAGAATGTTTAGTTTTCCCAGAGTTGCGCTTCAAGAATGACCTCTCTGGAAGGCCACCTTAAAGCGGAAGTAAACCTATCCATTTACCAGTTTCAAAAAACTTTTCGTTTCCAGCACATGCCGGAAATGTAATACTCCCATTGGTTGTGCTCGCAACCTAACTGTAAAACCATCCAATGGCTGGTGTCGTAACTGATCACATGTGCAACATCATGTCAATTGTAGATTAAACAGAGGCAAAGATGGCAGCTTCCTTGGCTGAAAACAATAGGAGGGTTTACTTCCACTTTAAGAGACGTTTTTTTTTTTTAAATCATACTTAAGGTGATGCAGCATCGATCCAATGCTGCATCTGTCCCCCTGCTGGCTCTAAGACTGAGAACGGAGCGATCAAAGACCGCTCATCACTTGGTTCTTAGAGCTCCATGAGCAGAGAGCTGGTGACTGTTTAGTCACCGGCTCTTTGCTCTGCCCCCCCCCCAGCTCACTGGTGGGCTGTGGAGGGGGGGGGGCATCCAGCTCAGGCTCTCAGCGGCTCACTGGGGTGCAGGTCCAGGCATGTGGGCAGGTCCTGACTTTATTGTTGTTGTAATCTTACTCTAGCCTGGACCAACTCTGTGACGTCAGCCGACAGCGGGCTTCAGCCAGCTATCTGCAGAAAACGGGTCACAGGAGAAATACAGCCGAACCAGCTTTGGCTGTACTTCTCCTTTAAATAACTTGTCCTCAGTGGCAGCTCGTGTATGCAAGTTTACCTTTAAATCAGTTGCAGCACGGTAAACATGCTAACCTTGTCCGGTGTTGAATACATTACATGACTTTACAATGGGATCTCAGTCTATTGCAGGAACACTGTATTTTATACAGTGACATTAATGTAAGTCAGTTGTGATTTAGTCATCCTCGCCCACAAGCTTATGCACTGCCAAGAACAACCAGTTCTCCCAGTCTCCACCCTTTTGGAGGTGAAATTTGTTTTTCCTTGATCCATCAACACCAACTTTACAAGGCTTGGTAACCTGGCTGTCTTTTCTATGAAATGTCTCCATCAGCAAAGCCAGGAAGCTAAAAGAGGGATAAAAAAAAAGAACTTGTAATTCAAAGTTATGTTTTTTTGCAGACCAGGAACCACATTGCCTGTGAGTAATCATCATTTCCAACTGAATCACTAAATTGCAGGCCATTGCCGTCCATCTCGGCTAGGTTTTAATTTTTACTGTAAGTGGGAACATATTCCTAATGTAGAACCTGATACACCCGATACTGTCCATAAAAAACAGCTGACTGAGGCACGGATGAGGGGCTAGCATGAGATTAATCTTAGCAGATGACTGTAGTGTAGAAACGGGCAGCACTATGGTCATGTGTAAATTTCTTACAATAACAAAGTCTTTTCTCTGATCTACAGAGGTGCTGGCTGTGCTGCTGACTGATGTGTTAGTTTTCCTCCAGGAAAAGGACCAGAAATATGTCTTTGCATCACTGGTGAGGCCCCTTCACATCCCTGAAATGTGCTTATGACAAATGATGACCTAGTTGGCTTATTTGTTAATATTTGCCAAAAGAATTAACATTAAACAATATCACCCATTTAAGGATGAATCTTTTACATTTCAAAATTGTATAAAATTGTTCTTTATTGTAAGGCCAGTCTTACATGTTTAGATTTCTCTAGTCAAATGAGGGAAATCGCTTTATTTTCTCATTCGAGGTTAAAGGTGGGCATAGATGAATCGAAACTTGGCGAGTTCAGCAGTAACCACCTGAATTTCGATCCCTCTATGGGAAGGCTGATTGTACTGAAGTCGATCTATCCGCCAGCAGTGATCATTGTATTCTGCTGGTGGGAAAGGCTCCCTGCTGACAGAGTACAATAGCTCCACTGGACGGGAGGGATTCCCCCCATCAACACTGTTAATGGAGAATCAAGTAATTTTCTTTCCTTCCACCAGTTGAAGGAAAGAAAATTGTATAATGTATGGGCCTGCCTTACAGACACTATGGAGAAATCTCCCCTACCAGCTATTGTACCTGCGGCTGTCTGAATACCCCAACAATGACTGCATCCGTCTGGATTCGGCCACTGTTTGGTCGCCAATTTCCACCCAGCTGCTTCTTTATTCAGTCTGATTGTGACGAGCTGGATGTTGCCCACAGGGCCATGCACAGTTTGAATTCCAGCTGATTCAGCAAGAATCGGGCAAAATATAAGCCATCTACAACCAGCATCACATCCAGTTTTTCCCATTAATTGAATTGTTGCAACTGTAACAAGGAATGGCATCACTGGGCTTTGTCTTGTCTTTTCACACAAATGTCAGATTTGCTAGTATTCCCCCAGTGCATTGCAAGATGTTTAGAAACTGCATGAAGGGCAACTGTTTATCTCAAAAGAGCAGTGTGGGATTATCAACAAAATAAATATGCATACCCACCAGAGTGGACGATCCGATGCTGCATCTGTTCCCTGCTAGTTCTACACTGATAAGTGAGCGTTCAAAAGACCGCTGATCGCTCGGTTCTCAGGTCCGCTTTGAGCAGAGAGCTGTGACTGTCAGTCATCGGCTTTCTGTTCTGCCCCTCCAGCACTCACTGTAGCGCTAGGCTGTGGAGGGGCAAGGGTGGCTGGCTCAGACTCTGTCAGCGGCGCATTGAGAGGCATCTGGCAATCGGGCATCTGGGTGGATTTCAACATTGTCGAGATCCCTGCAGTGCCTGGGTTGGCTCTGTGACATCAACTTAAAGTAGACTTTAACCTGCTGTCAGCTGAATCTGGGCACAGAAGTACAGAATTATGTGCACTCCTGTGACCCATAGGAGAAATATGGCCAAAAAACTTTGGCCATACTACTTCTTCATTTGTACCGTACAGGACACAGGTTGAGTATTCATAGACTCAGGGTTATAGACTCGTACCTTCAGGTAATTGGACTTTTTTTTGAGTGTCCCAAGGTGATGGACCACTTCTCCCTTATGGAAAAATCAATCTTGGCTTAGAGCGGTAGTAAACCCATCCATTAAACAATTTTATTTCCGGCACGTGCCAGAAATGTAACACTACCATTGGTTGTGCTCTCAACCAAACTGTCAAGCCATCCAATGGCTGGTGTCATAAATGATCACATGTGCAGCATCATGGCAGTTGTAGATTAAACAGAGGCAAAGATGGCAGCTTCCTTGGCTGAAAACAATAGGGGGGTTTACTTACACTTTAACTAGTTTATTATTTTCTCTTTGGATTCTTCCATCAACTCTTTTGTGTCTTCTAATCCAAAAATAGTAGCAGTGTATCCAGATCTGTGCTACCTCTATAAAGCTATGGGAACCGTAGTAGTCTTAGAGTTGTAATGTAAAAAAAGCTGGAAAAAAGCAGCAAACTAATTGCATATTAATCACGGAGTTTTGTACATGGAAGGTGCACATAATGACCTCATTGTAGTCCTGTTCACAGTTAAAAGGAAGCCATTTTTAAAAAAAAATTAAAAATTTTAGAAAAAAATCAGCTGACCACAGCTTAAAATGAAAAGGTGTTTTTAATAAAATGAAATTACAAAATTACTTTTGTAGCTCCTAGTACATGTTATAGCAATTTTTTTTGCAAAAGTAGAGTTTTGCTTAAAGACTAAACCAGATTTGTTTAATGGAGAACCTAAACAAGAAGTGGGATACAATTTTAATACAAGTAGCTCTTGAGCATGCTAAGCACTACCAATGTCTGACTGATTTCCTGGCATGTGGAGAGCAGCTCATTTGCAGCCCTGTGTCTGCTACTTTTCAGGTTTTGAACTTTTGTACCCACTCCATCAGCTGACATCCAGTCCCAGCTGTCATCTTTCATTACAAGTTAGAAAATTAAAGTAAAGCTTGTATATGATTGCTTTAGGCATCAGTCTTATTTGCAGGGCCTCCTGACCACCTTACTGATTGTGACAGCCAGTTAAACAGATGGGGCTTTAAACAAATATGGCTAAATTTGCATGGAAATTGCCAACAAATATCATTTTGTGGTCAAAACAAAACTTGCTTGATAACATTTACATGCCAATGTGGTTATTGTACGACAGAACTTTTATATATCAAAAGATGGATCCAAAGTAAAGTTGACGGCAGGCTCCATACACGTTAAATATAAAAAATAGCTTTTTAACAACTCGCATCCATAAGGGCCCCTTGACACCCCTGCTGGTGGTGGTTTGCAGAATGCAGATGTGCTGTATGTCCTGTCGATGGGTTAGGAGAAAAGCTGATCTGTCTATTCTACCATGGCTAAAAAGCAGGCAATAAAAGCACTTGGAATAGCGACAGTTAAAATTCTGTAACCATGTATGAGGGTGTGTGTGTGTGTGTGTGTGTGTGTCTGTAGAATATTTATATTAATATATATATATATATATATATGTGTATATATATATATATATATATATATGTGTGTGTGTGTGTATTGTGACTGTACTGTCTTCCCTGATGTTGTAAAGTGCTGCGCAAACTGTTGGCGCTATATAAAAAATTGAAGTCCTGAACTACTAGCCAGGCCTTAAAAGTTACTTGCCACCAGTTGCCCCACCCAAACCCTACCCTGTCCCGCATTCCACCCCTAAACACGCCCACGTCTCCCCCAGTACATCCCTACCTCCAACGCCTCCCCCAGTACATCCCTACCTCCAACGCCTCCCCCAGTACGTCCCTACCTCCAACGCCTCCCCCAGTACGTCCCTACCTCCAACGCCTCCCCCAGTACGTCCCTACCTCCAACGCCTCCCCCAGTACGTCCCTACCTCCAACGCCTCCCCCAGTACGTCCCTACCTCCAACGCCTCCCCCAGTACGTCCCTACCTCCAACGCCTCCCCCAGTACGTCCCTACCTCCAACGCCTCCCCCAGTACGTCCCTACCTCCAACGCCTCCCCCAGTACGTCCCTACCTCCAACGCCTCCCCCAGTACGTCCCTACCTCCAACGCCTCCCCCAGTACGTCCCTACCTCCAACGCCTCCCCCAGTACGTCCCTACCTCCAACGCCTCCCCCAGTACGTCCCTACCTCCAACGCCTCCCCCAGTACGTCCCTACCTCCAACGCCTCCCCCAGTACGTCCCTACCTCCAACGCCTCCCCCAGTACGTCCCTACCTCCAACGCCTCCCCCAGTACGTCCCTACCTCCAACGCTTCCCCCCAGCATATCTCTGCCTCCAATGCCCCCCCTCCCAACGACCCACCAGCACGCCTCATCTTCTGACCTCCCCTCTCCAGAACACCTATGCCTCCAATCTCCCCCAACCCTGTACATCTATGCTTTCAATATTCTCCCCAATCCATGTTATCTATGCCTCCAATTCCACCACCATTCCCCCCTATACTATCATACTGTATGATAGATTAGGGGAGTGAAGGTGGAATTGGAGGCATAGATATCATGGATTGAGGGGGGGGGGGGCAGGGGTGGGTGGAATTGAAGGCATAGATATGATTCAGACCTCCAATTCCATCCCCCCCTCCCCATCCATGATATCTATGCCTTCAATTACACCCCCCCTATCCAGCACATGCTTTCTCTCAATCCCACCCCCTTCCTTCCAGCACACCTCTTGTTTAATCCCCCCATTTCATCAAAGCCTCTAGCACACGGTTGTACTTACCATTCTGCAGCCACGGGTCAGTCATCACTGCACATTGAGGGCGGAGCGACGTTTGAGCCTGCCCACTTAGGACCGCCCCACTTCTTAGATGAAGCCGCCGGTCCCAGGCGGCTCTTTAATGGTGAAGTGTTCGGTCTGTGAACCTGGGCGGGGATGTGAAGAACAGAGGCAGAGGGGGGCAGTCCCAGGTGGCTCTTACATGTATAGTGCAGTGCACGGTGGGGATGTGCAGGAGAACGGAGGTGGAGGGGGCGGTCCCAGCTGCTCTTTAATGCCCAATGAACAGCACACTCTGCGAGCCTGGGTGGGGATATGTGGAAGGAGGTGGAGAGGGGCAGTCCTAGACGGCTGACTGTATGAATTTAAATATCTGCGCTACGAGCCTGTGCGCGGTAGAAGGGACACTTGGTATACATTCCTGTGATAGCACAGCCCTGTCACTACTCGCCCTCCTCATTTGTTTACTCGCCAAATGCGAGTAGGCGAGTGCAAATTTTGAGGGATATATATATATATATATATATATATATATATATATATATAAAATATCCACTCTACTAGATAGGCTCCTAGGTTTGACTAGGCAAATTTAGTTCTTGTGGCCCTCCTGTAATCAGCAGAGCAGTATGTAATTAATTTAGGCTGCTCTGGGCTCTGCAGGCTGCAAGCGTTTGACCTCTTCCCCTGTTTTCTGAATATTTCCAGAACATAGTGGGTGGGAGAGTCAAATAAGAAGCCTGAATATTTATGTAGCTGCAGTCTATCCCTGGGGAGGTGTGCCCAGATGGTGGTTGGGAAGTGCATAAATAGTCTGGTGTCTCAGAGAAAAGGGTTCTTTTCCCTGGAGGAGAGGGCTGCCAGCCTTTTCTGGTCATCCTGCTGAGGATCCAGCCTGTTCATCGAACTGTGCTCTGCTGGGGGGCCTATCGTTTTACAAGTTATTTGAGAGCCAAAGAGGGTAGCCACTAGGGATCTTATCTTAGTAATCTACAGAGAAGTCTGCCTGCTGGAGTCTGAAGGGGGAGGGGGGGATATCCAAGCTTATCTGGGAACTCTACAAAGGAGTCTTCCTGCTAGTCTGAAGCGGGATGTCCAAGCCTATCTGGGAAATCTACAGAGGAGTCCGCTTGCTGGAGTCTAAAGGGGGGGGGGGGGGTGGAGATAGCCTAGCACTGGGAACACCGAGTACAGACCAGAGAGAGAAAGGGATCCTTGTGACTGTTAGTGCTGCTAACCCTGCCACACTCGGTTAATGATTGCCTGGCCTGGAACATTGTTAATGATGTACCAGTGCTGTCCACTTCATGTCCCAATACTTGGAGGACTTTAAGAAGCTGCTGCTAATGGTATAGTGTCTTCATATTCTTTTTTAGAGTTCTGAAATACCCCACAGCTACATAGTCTCGATTCAAGTTGATGTGCAATAAAACATTTAAAAAGGCAACCCCTAGACTGTTTCTTAAGCCAGAAGCGCTACAAATATATATACATATAATACAGTATGTGTGTATGAATTTTAATGTTTTCACCAATTTAATTTTTCTGTGTTATTAAGGAACAAAAATCTACGGTGATTTCCTTGAAGAAGCTAATAGTAAGGAAAGTGGCACATGATGAAAAAGGATTGTTCCTGATCAGCATGGGAGGGAAGGACCCAGAAATGGTGGAGGTTCTCACCAATACCAAAGAAGAGCGAGACAGCTGGATTGACACTATCCAGGAAACGATGACTACAATGTATGTAGAAGTATTTATTGTCCCTGCTGCTCCAGCAAGAACTAATTCCTTCTGTCGTAATATTCCTCTGATCTATCTTGTGTAATATTCTAGGGACAAAGATGAGGATGAAGGTGTTCCATCTGAGTCAGAGGAAGAAAAAAAGAACTGGGATACCAAAGCCAGAGAACTGAGAGGTACAGAAAATCTGCTTTCCACAATTTCTCATCGTATTTTATGCTTTTAGCTAAAAAAAAATAATAAATACATTTACATTTAAAGGAGAAGCCCACAAGGGCTCTTTGATGAGAATGGGTCAGTCCTATCCTACTATTTACTTACACTGAGCCTAAAGGGACACTAAATGACAACCTCATTGACCAAAAATATTTCCTACATATCCTCCAGGTCCTGGCAGAGCCCACCTGCACATGCCGAGTGGAATTTCCAGCCACGCACAAAGGCTGGGGAAGGTTTTGGACTTCCCTATTAGCGGTCTTTGTGTGTGCGGAGATGTCCGGGTACCCGGCGCATACATTCTCAGATGTTTTGTAGGGCTGTCTCGGGATCTTGGCCCTGCTGCATAACTGCCCAGGGGTTGATATTCCAAACAGTGAGATGTGATGGTGCCCAGCCTTAAGGGGAAAAACACAATGCTGGGAGTGTGACAAATTTATATACAAATTTTTCACCTTGATGTTCCATAGTGTTGTGGTACAATGTTCTGTGGATGGATGAAACCAGGGCTTTTTTTCTCAGAAGAGGCACAGGAGCTCCCCCCCCCCTTTTTTTCAAGTCTTTCCTTGTCTCCACCCCCTACCCACCTCCCAAGTGTTGTCCCATGGTTCCACCCCCTATCCACCACCAAGTACCCTCCCCTGTTTCCACCCCTACCCGCCACTGAAGCACTGTCCCTTGGATCCACCCCCTACCCATCTCCCGGTACCACTGCTTTTAGTGAATACAGAACTATGTATTATTTTGTGGTAAGTATTTTGTATGCAATTTGATGCAATGATAATAAAAGCAGTAAAATAGATCCCCTGCAGCCAGCACCAATAGATCCCATCCTAGCCACACTAGATCCTCCAGCAAATACAGATCCACCCAGCAACATTAGATCACCCACCGCAAACAATAGCCCCTACCCCAGCAACAATAGATCGCCCCCAGCGACAATATATCCCCCTAGCAACAAAAGACCCCCACCCCAGTAACAATAGACCCCTCACACAGCATTATACCCCCCAGAAGCAATGGGCCGCCTGTTACAAGATACCACCTCAGCAAACAATAAATCCTCCCCAGCAATAATTGACCCCCATAAGCAACAACAGATCTTCCAGCAGTAAGCAACAATAGACCTCTCCCTCAAAAGTAGATCGCCCTAAGCAACAATAGACCCCCATGCAAAAAATAGATTCCCATCAGTTACAGTAGATCCCCCTTCAGCCAGCATCATAGACCCTCTAGCATCCCTTACCATAACATTCATTCAGTGCTGAAGGTGCCAGAACTGCGTTCCCACTGAAAACAAAGCCCTGGATGAAACACAAGTTGAATACTTTGTCAAAAACACAAACCATGATGTTTAGAAGGTAAAAAACAGGACAAAAACGAATCTGTGAAACATGGTGAATGGAACATCATTTACGCTTTGTTATTGGTTTTTTTTGCTACATTAGGACCTGAATAACTTGCTGTCAACAAGAGAATAGGCCATTTTGGCCCTACTTCTCCAGTGGATCACAGGAGTGCAGTTCGTTCTGCACTCCTGTCACCCTTTTTTAAGCCAACAGTGGACTAAAGTCACTCAGACTCTGGATCCACCCAGATGCTTGGACCAGCAGCTGGCTCAGCCTCTCAGCGTGCGTGGGGCGGCAAAACTCTGGCACAGAGGAGATTGCCCATATAGAGAAACTGTTACTTTGCCCTGCATGGCATGGAACTGAAACTGTAAAAAAAAAAAAATCAACAGTGGCATTGATTAATGCCGTCAGCCCTATATAAATACCTGTAAAGGTGAAATTCATCTTCTTCTGAAATTCATATTCAGGAACAGCCAAGTGAGATCTCAGCCCAACTGTGTGTACAGTGATGTCCCAAAGATCTGTTCATCGAGGAATCCCATAAATATCAATGACCAGCTGCATGTTTGTGAGGTGGAATGGTCAGGGGTGTCAAACCCAATTTCATTGCAGGCCGCATCAGCATTCTAGTTGCCCTCAAAGGGGCAGTTGTATCTGTAATACTCAAGAAAGAGCAACTCACCCCACCACCCTTACATTAGAAGTCCAGAGCCCCCCACCTCCCTTACAACACAGTGCACCCCCTTACCTTGTGCTATTGCTGTGAAGATGCTAGTGGCAGAGCTGGGAAGCAGAAAGTGCAGGATCTGGAGGAGGGCTGGAGTCGGCTGCCGGATTTAGCTTAATTGTGAGACCAGGGAGGGGATACTGTGACTGCACAGAGAGGCACAGGATCTGAAGGAGGAGTTCTGTCCTCTCTGCTGCCAACTGCTGAGACAAGGTGGGGATGGAGACGAGAGTGTCCCTCAGCTGGAGCAGAGGTGCGAGGGCCACATGAAATGGCCTGGTGGGCCACATTCGGCCAGCAGGCTTTGTGTTTGACACATGTGGTTTAACTGCTTTACCGTTGAGGGTGTTCATCCTAAAGGCGCTTCTAATGGTTACTAGATAGGGGACTTCACATACATTTTCCCACCTGGACTGCAATGTGTTTATTAAGCAAATGAGAGCACGGTTTGTGTTTTTGTCGTTTATTTTTGAAGATCAGGCATGTTTTAGGAGCCATTAACACAGAATCGCAAACTTTTTTCCTTCGAAGATACTGTTGACCTCCTGACTTACATTTGACCTTCTTGACGTAGGCATTACAATACCCATAGACACATTTAGGAATACAAAACCCCTTGAAGCAAACAAAAAGCAATGACACGGGTCCTCATTGTAATGCATATTTCTTTTGCAGGGCAACTGTATCAAAAAGATGAACAAATATTAACCTTACTTGAAGAGAAAGAGAAGCTTTTTCAGGCATTGACACTTTGCAATGGTCAAGAAGAGAATTCCCCAGCAGTACTGGGGAGAACGCTCTTTAGAGCAAACACAGAAGAGGCTCCCCGAGGAGAGCCACTAATAAAAAGTGCAATCAAAGAAGGTAAGAATTTCTTAATTTTGACATGCTGTTGGAAAGCAATCTTTATGTGAAAATGTTCCTTCCCAAGGGTGTATGCAATAGGCCCTGTGTGTACACCGAACTTGGGTTTGTGTTGAGGCCACCCGAACTTTGTTCACATCTAGTTGTACTCTGTGTAGGGACAGCAGCTACCCCCCCCCCCCCCGCACACATACACACCTGCTCCCCCAGGGTTCATTGAGCCTCATTGGGGAGATTTCCCTTCACTTCCTGTCCTATAGCCAAAATAGGACATCACCCTGCAAATTAAGAGAATCCCTTGTGGACCCCCAGGTTACCAGAGCTAGTGTCCCCATTGGAAGATTTTCCCTCTTAAGTTGCCTGGGGACAACCCAAAATTTGGGATTTTATTTTATTTTCAGTGCGAATGGTAAACAGGACAAATAGGGAGAATCTCCCTAACAGGGGTACAGATAGCAATCCCTCTCAACTGTCCAAAATGTATAAATAAAGTTTTTTTTCCTTTAATGCACTCTCTGCATTAATGGAAAAACCGCCCCAAAACCTTTCTATGTCTCCCTGTCCCCAAACACTTACTTGCAGTCCCATGTCAATGCAGCCAGGTTCCAGGCAATCTGTGCTGCTTCCCCAATCTGCCAGGTTGTAGAGGAGGGTACTAAAGGCAGTGGAGTGATAGGACCCTTTCACACAGGTGGACCGATCAAGTCCGCCTGTCAGTTTTTTAGGCCGATCCCATGGGACCATCCATTGCACCCGCCGACATCCTATCCTATCTGCTAAAAACAGACGGATGGGGGAGCAGGGTGGCGGTAGAAGCTTGGTCACCAGCTGTAGAAAAGAGGAAATTTTAAAGAAGGAACATCATATAATGTTATTATGGTCCCAATCTTCTTCAAATAGAAAATAAAATAAGGGTTTAATATCACATTAAAATTAAGGGTCAAGTTGCAGCTAAAACCATTTGCCTCTACCCAGGCCTGCATGGGATTGGGCAATATTTATCTTCCCTCCAGTTGGGGAGGTTTACCCTGAAAATTGCATAGAGCTCTGGTGTATCCGCAGCTCTTTTAACCTGCAGATAGTGGTCAGTATTTTCCTTGCCTAGGTGCTTGGTCTAAAATTGAGGCCCCCTATATCTTTCTTTTCTTTTCCAAGTGAGGCCCCCTATATCATGCAAGTTCATAATCGAGAATTATGACTGGATATTCTTTAGCTCTGTTCATACATGGTGCAAGTGCTGCAGCCAGAGAGCATATATACCACCCTCCCTGCACAAACACTAGTCTTATCTGCATCTGAGGACTGTATTGAGGGTGGAGGGGGGGCAATACAAAGTTTGTTTAGAGCAGAGTTATTCAATAATCTCAGCTTATTTTAGCTGCTATAGACCCGTGTTTCATCCAAATGATTTCATATCCTTTAAAATAATGGAAATACATTTTTTTTTTTTATTGGAATATGATTCATTCAGTAGATTGTGTAGGATGTTTAGGTTTTCTCCATTGATTAGTCTTTTCTGTATTGCAGTGGAGACACTTGAAGTTTTGGTGAACCAGTACCTATGGAGCAGCCTAGTGGCGCAGGAGTCTGGCGAGATCGAAAATGGGGTTGGTCCTGTTTCTCTTCCCCGACGAGCAGAAACATTTGGAGGGTTTGACAGCCATCAACTCAGTGCTTCTAAATGTAAGTGTCTAAACTTGTTGCCCATTTTATTGTAGATGCAGTACAGCCTTTTATGTTCTTATAACTAGCCCTTGTTTTTTAGCTTTAATTGTAAAAATTGTAAGAGAAATATTGCGTAACCTAAAACAGCAAAAATTGATACACACCTAGATGGACGCAGCATCTGTCCCCTGCCACTTCTAAGACCATCGAGTCACCGGCTCCCTGCTCTGCCCCTCCAGCGCTTACTGGATTACCGGGCTGTGCAAGAAACGGGAGCAGCTGGCTCAGTTTACCAGCGGCTCGTTTAGAGGCTGAGCCACCTGCCGGTCAGGATCTTTCCTGACCCGGGACCGGCTGAGTGAGGTCGGCTGACAGCAGGCTTTAGCCTCAAAACTCAGTAGTTTTTTTTTTTTTTTTTACAATAGATTTTTATTGATTTTCACATTAGATATTACTTATTGATTTTCACATTAGTGCAAAAACTCTTTGGCTATGTTTCTCCTTTAAGCTAAATAAATTATATATTGTTCAGAAACACCTCAAAATTACCAACGAAAACTACAATAAATAATATACACTTGATGATTAGTCTTTTTTTTCATTTAAAGGTGGAGAAAAAGATGAAGTGGAAGATGCACAGGATCTCCGAAGAACTGAATCTGACAGTGTTCTCAAAAAGGTACTGTTTGCATTGACATTGACAGATGGCTGTGGTCCTGTGCAGTTATCTTCATTATAAAATTATTTCAAACTGCTCCGTCTGATGGGGAGAAGTTTGTGAAGTACATACAAGTGCTTTACCAAAATATCTCTACCAGTTGTCTTGTATTCATAAAAGTGAGAAGGCTTGTGCAGTCAATTGACTTGTCCAGCTCATTTCTATGCAAGAAAACTGCTCAGGGATCATAACAGGTTGAGAGACCATTAACTGAAAAATCTCTCCTGTGCTGTGCGGAGGGCCTAGATAAAAATGTACTTCCGTAAGGTGCTTAACCACTTGCTTACTGGGCACATATACCCCCTTCCTGCCCAGGCGAACATTCAGCTTTCAGGACTGTCACGCTGTGAATGACAATTGGGCGGTCGTGCGACGTGGCTCCCAAACAAAATTGACATCCTTTTTTTCCCACAAATAGAGCTTTCTTTTGGTGGTATTTGATCACCTCTGCGGTTTTGATTTTTTGCGCTATAAACAAAAAAAGACTGTCAATTTTGAAAAAAACACAATATTTTTTACTTTTTGCTATAATATCCCAATTTAAAAAAAAAAAAAAAAAATTCTCAGTTTAGGCCAATATGTATTCTTCTACATATTTTTGGTTAAAAAAAAATCACAATAAGCATATAGTGATTGGTTTGCGCAAAAGTTATAGCGCCTACAAAATAGGGGATAGATTTATGACCTTTTTTTTTTTTTTTACTAGTAATGGCGGTTATCTGCGATTTTTGGCAGGACTGTGATCGTACAGCGGACACATCGGACACTTTTGACACATTTATACAGCGAACAGTGCAATAAATATGCACTGATTACTGTATGAATGTGACTGGCAGGGAAGGGGTTAACACTAGGGGGCGATCAAGGGGTTAAATGTGTTCCCTGGGAGTGATTCTTACTGTGGGGGAAGGGGACTGACTGGGGGAGGTGACCGATCGTTGTCCCTATGTACAAGGGACACACCATCGGTCTCCTCTCCCTGACAGGTTGTGGATCTCTCTGTTTACACATTGAGATCTACGTCCCTGGCTCTGTAACTGCCGATCACGGGTACCTGGCGGGCACACGCGCACCCCCCAGCGGCCGGGAGGAGGACGTCAATAGACGGCCTCCCGGCATTGTAGAGCCACCTTGTGGCCGTCATTCTATAATAGCCGGGGTGGCAAGTGGTTACTGGATGTATTTTGCACACCCCGCTGCCTTAACCAACTAGGGGGAGTTCAAAGAACTAAAGGATAATGCACCAGGCCACGCGACTTTTTCTTTCTTTCTTTCCTTGCTTGAGAGACTATTAGCCTCTTGGCACCGACAGCACGTAAATATGCGGCCTCTCGGCGGGTAGGCCTTGGCGCCGTGCGGCTGCATATTTGTGTGCAATATTGCAAAAACTGCTGTGCCCTGTGCGCTCCTGCCACAGTTACTAGCGGCTAAAGCAACGCAAGCGGCAATCGGGAGCTTTCTAAACATGTGACAGCCAATGGCGGCGGTCACATGATCATAAAACCCGCTCCGCCTCCTAGCGTCTAAAACCTCTTAAAGGGCCTTGAGGCACAGATGCCAAGGGGTTAAGCTGGGTGTACATGGTTGCTCTTTTTTCGTGCAGCTGGCAGAAAAGGACCGATTTCCCCATCCCCCTCCCCCCCTTTCACACAAGCAAGATGGATGGAGGAATCCAACCCATTGGGGGTTATTTACAAAAGGCAAATCCACTTTGCACTACAAGTGCAAAGTGCACTTGAAATTGCAGTCGCTGTAAGTCTGAGTGGTAGATCTAAAATGAGGAGAAGCTCTGCTGATTTTATTATCCAATGATGTGCAAGCTAAAATGCTGTTTTTTTATTTCCCTTACATGTCCCCCTCGGATTTACAGCGACTGCACTTCCAAGTGCACTTTGCACTTGTAGTGCAAAGTGGATTTGCCTTTAGTAAATAACCCCCATTGTGTCAATTTATTCTGACAGTTTGAACTCTTCCTTGTTGGAATACACTGATCAGTGGCACCAGCCACTGATGGAATGGAAGTTTTCCAACGTGGCCGTTCGACAGAAGTAAATCTACCAATTGACTTCTGACAAACAGGAAGGGCCACACACAGATACAAATTCAGCCGATCCGTCTGTTCCCACCTTTAGGTTCTGCAGATTTCTGCACTGCATGTGTACTTGTACTGCATGCAAATCTCAGAAAAGATGGCTGATGGGGCAAGGTTGCGATTCGGCTTGTCAGTGCATTTACAGTGCATGAATGGCCAACATTTTGTTTCTCATACCTAGAATGAGTTTTCCTGATATTCTTATACGGTGCATATATACAGCACTTGCCATTTTTAAAAACCTCCCTTCAGGTTTCTGTTGGAGGGAAAAAAAAAATGGCATGGAATTCATTGATTTACAGCTGTCTTCCAATCGTTTTCCAATTTCAGCCAACCAAATTATGAAATGCAAGATATTTTTATTTTCCGTTTCCACCTCCTTGATGTCAGAAGGTGAAAGTAACCTTGGCTCCCGAATACAGTTTTGCAAATTTGGCATGTGTTGATAAAACTGCACATATAAACAAATTGTGTCCAGGTGAAATAATAGTTGTTTTGTTCAGGGCAAATTGGGCCTTCATTTATTAATGAAAATACTAATGGCTATGTCCTTTTTATTATCAAAAAAAAAAAACTGGCAAAAAATAATCACAAAATTGTAATAAAAAATAAAAATGTTAGCCATTTTTTGACCCACCACCAAAAAATCCACGAAAATAAATTTTACTCCTCCCGACGTTCATGGCGATACCACATATGTGCATATTATTTGTTGGTTGTACCCATAGTAGTGCCAAGAGACAATGGTAAGCATTTTGTAGTTTTTTTTTTTGTCCTACCGAAACTAAGGCTTCGTACACACGGCCGAGAATCTCGTCAGGAAAAAACACGTCGTTTTTCTTGACGAGATCCTTGGACAAGAAACTTGTCCCGGCCGAGTGTACACACGCTCCATTCAAAGAACCCGCGGTTCTTTGAATGGAGCGAACGCGGTGACGTCATCGACTACGACGAGCGTGCGCTCGTCACATTCTATGCCGTCGTCGCCATCTTGCTACACCCTACCTATGCCTAGGAAGCTACCGCGCATGCGTCAAAGTCAATTCGAGCATGCGCGGGTTTCAATGGCGACAGGTAAGTGTACACACACACACTTTTCTTTATCGTACACCACGGGACACAGAGCCAGTCATTACATAATGGGTTAAGGGTCACCAGCGGTGATTGGACACTGGCACAACCAATGGAAGACAGTTCCCCTCCATATAACCCCTCCCATCAGGGAAGTACCTCAGTTTTTTCGCCAGTGTCGAAAGGTGTTGGACGCGTTAGGAGGTGCTAAAGGAAAGCTCTACCAAAGAGACCCTCTGGGGGTAAAAGAGCTATGCTTTCGGATCCATCCAAGACGCCTACAAATGAGCTGAATCTGGATGGGATCCGGGCCTCATCCATGAGGCGTCACCTGTAATGTCTCTCTTCGGAGGACTGGGCTCTAAGATCCAGCACTTTCGCTATTTCGCTATAAAGTCCTGGTAAGAGTCTTGTACAAGGCCCAGGGGAGAGGTATCCTTTAAATAGGAACCCATATCCCTGAAGGTTGGCACACATAGCCCACCGTGAAGGGTGAAGTTTGGTATCTGTCTGAAAACTTTCAGCAGAAAAACCTGCGGCGTGGATAAGGTGAGATTAGAAGGTCCATAACTAGGTTGGGACCTTTTTCAAAAAGTGGATGTCTTCTTTTTTTCCACCACTGGGGGGAGTAAAGAGCTGAATATACTCACCTCACTCTGTTCAGTGTCGGCTTCGGCGAAGTACACTGCTCGTCACCTCCGCTGCTGAGCTTGCTTGAGCACCCCGCTCCTCCTTCCGGTGGCCGATACAGACACCTACAGATGCAGGTAAGTGGGGACAGGGGCTGATGAGAGTCCTCTCTCACTATGGCCACCACCATAGCGCTAAAGGCCGCGCGCGCGCGGGAGCGCGCTTTATCGGAGGGGGGGGCCGAAGGCGTGTGCGGGCACGTGGCGCGCGCAGGCACAGAAACGGCGCCAAATTTAAAAGACTGTCAGTGTAAAAAGCACTGCAGCAGCAAGCAAGCTCGTTAGTTCTCTTGTTCCTGGCAGAGAAACACAGCAGCTATACAGGGACGTAAGACTCCATGTGGTTGGATTGGGTACTTCCTAGAAGACATCCATGTTATGCATAGTTATGTGTTAAAAGTTGCATACTTAATGTATTTGCTAAACTGAACACGGTAGTATATGCATTTAGGTACCTTGTATTTTGTCTAAACAGTAAGTCTTCCAGGGGAAGTAATGCGGACAAAAAGAGATAAAAGAGCACCGCCGCCTGAGACAGGGGGCTCTAGCTGTGCTGACTCGGTACGTTCCTCTCCTGTGTTGCCAAAAGCACCTGTACAGGATGAGCCATTACCTCTGTCAGGTATGGCGGCTTCCCCAGTGAAGCCTGGGCCTGCATATGTCACTGAGGACACTTTATCAGCTGCCCTAAATAATCTGGAGGAGAAAATTGCTACTTTAATCGCTAAATCCTCTAAAAAGGACAATAAGCGAAGCAGATCTCCTCCAGTATTGGACCTCCCTTCAGAAGTACCTGAGGAGGAGGAGGATGAGGAGGAGGCTACATCAGCAGAGGATGAGGAGTCAGACGGATCAGGGATATCGGATGAGCCTTTTTCGGTATCCCAGATTTTAAAGTCACAGGTGCAATGCTATGCAGGAGCCGTGCGAGCGGCATTTAGGTTACCCTCTTTGGAGGTAACAGAATCACCTGTCTCCTCCCTAGGATCATTAAGATCCCTGCAAGGTGCATGCTCCTTCCCGGTTCATCCGTTACTAGAGGATCTATTGTACGCAGACTGGCAACATCCAGATAAGCGTTTTTCACCTCCAAAAAAGTTTAACATTCTTTATCCTATGGAGGAAAATTTTTTAAAGAAATGGAGCCTGCCTACGGTAGATGCGGCTATTTCTTGTGTAAATAAAAACCTGACATGTCCAGTGGATAATGTACAAGTGTTTAAAGATCCTTCTGAGAAGAAGTTGGAATCCTTACTGAAATCCTCCTTCCTTTTGGCCGGCTCAATTATCCAACCTGCAGTAGCAGCAGTCGGTATGTGTCAGGTCGTCGGCCAACAGGTAAAGCAGGGGCTGAAGGAGCTGCCTTCAGAGCAGGCTAAAAATTGGGAGAATTTGCCTAAAGCCTTATGCTTCACAGTGGATGCCATGAGAGATTCTATCATACAGGCATCACGCCTTACACTCCAGCTGGTACAGATGCGCAGAGTACTTTGGCTTAAGCATTGGTCAGCGGAAGCCCCATGCAAAAAGTTGTTGGCAAGTTTCCCGTTCCATGGCGAACGCCTTTTTGGGGAAGATTTAGAAAGATATATCCAAAAGATATCAAGTGGTAAAACGACACTTTTACCTGAGAGAAAGAAAAACAAGAGACCTTGTTTTAAACACACTCTCTCCCCAGCTCCCGGGAAATCTGACTCCAGCCAGTGGCGACGGCCTTTTCAGCCGCCCAAAAAAGCCAAAGAACAGGCTCAGAAGAACAAGAAGCCGTGGGGTTCAAGAGCTAATAAGCAAGCCCCCAAAACCTCTCATTGAAGGGGCGCCCCCGCTCGGCCGAGTGGGGGGAAGGCTTCGTCAGTTCTCAGCGACTTGGCGGACAGAAACCCAGGACAAATGGGTGGTATCCACAATATCCTCAGGGTACAGACTGGAATTTCGAGAGATCCCATCTTCTCAATTCCGAAGTTCAAGACTCTCCAAGGATCCACAAAAAAGAGGATCCTTCTTCAAAGGTTTGAATCACTTAATAGCTCAAGGTGTGGTTACAGAGGTACCCCAAAAGGAGCAAGGTTCAGGTTTTTACTCAAACCTCTTTGTGATTCCAAAACCGAACGGAGAAGTCAGACCCATCCTGGATCTAAAAAATCTAAACCAGTTTCTGAACGTTCGCCATTTTCGAATGGAAACGATTCGATCCGTGGTCGCTACTTTAAAAGGCGGAGAATTCATTGCGTCCATAGATATCAAAGACGCATATCTACACATACCAATCCTCCCCGCTCACCAAAGATTCCTAAGGTTTGCGGTAGAAGATCGCCACTTTCAATTTGTGGCCCTGCCATTTGGTGTAGCCACCGCGCCCAGAGTATTCACAAAGGTGCTAGCTCCTCTGTTAGCAAACCTAAGAACACGGGGCATTGCGGTAACAGCCTATCTAGACGATCTACTATTAATAGATCAGTCAAAGGAGGGATTGGATCACGCTGTAGACACTACAGTAGGATACCTGGAGCATTTAGGATGGATTATAAACTTACAAAAATCCTCTCTCCAGGCCCAAAGAAGGATAGTGTACCTGGGCATGATCATAGATACAGCCCAAAACAGGGTATACCTGCCAGAGCCAAAGATACAGTCTCTGAAAGACCTGATCCACAAGGTCAAAGCAAACAAGAGGCCGTCTATTCGCCTTTGCATGAGACTATTGGGAAAGATGGTAGCCTCCTTCGAGGCGGTCCCTTACGCCCAGTTTCATTCGAGACTACTTCAAGGCAATATTTTAGCCTCCTGGAACAGAAAGAGCCAAGCTCTGGATATACCCATGCGCCTGTCCTCACAAGTACGCCACAGCTTCAATTGGTGGCTAGAAGCCAGGAATTTACGGAAGGGAAAGTCCTTCCTCTCAGTGGCCTGGAAGGTGGTATCTACGGATGCCAGCCTATCGGGCTGGGGTGCAGTATTCGAGGAGGCTTCTACCCAGGGAACCTGGGCCAAGACTCAGGGGATCCTGCCCATCAATGTGCTAGAGATCCGGGCGGTATATCTAGCCCTCAAAACCTGGACATACAGGTTACAGGGCTACCCAGTTCGGGTTCAATCCGACAATGCTACGGCAGTAGCTTACATCAATCACCAAGGAGGCACCCACAGTCGGGCAGCCCAAAGAGAGGTGAACCGGATCTTGGCATGGGCAGAAGAGCATGTACCTTGCATCTCTGCAATCTTCATTCCAGGGATAGAAAACTGGCAAGCAGACTACCTGAGTCGTCAGCAGCTGCTACCAGGAGAGTGGTCTCTTCACCCAGAGATCTTTCAGGCCATATGTCTGAGATGGGGAAACCCAGATGTAGACCTGCTAGCTTCCAGGTTCAACAAGAATTTGGACAACTTTGTGTCCAGAACGAGAGATCCTCTAGCCTACGGGACAGACGCTCTAATAACTCCATGGAATCAGTTCTCACTGATCTATGCATTCCCTCCGATCCCTCTTCTACAAAGACTGCTTTGCAGGATCAAGGAGGAGGGAATACCAGTAATCCTAGTGGCCCCAAACTGGCCCAGGAGGCCTTGGTATGCCGAGATCGTAAAAATGGCGATAGGAAGGCCCTGGAAGCTTCCACTTTGACACGACCTGTTGTCACAGGGTCCAGTATTCCACCCTTCCTTACAAAGGCTAAATTTGACGGCCTGGCTGCTGAGACCCACATTTTGAAAGAGAGGGGTCTCTGGCCTGGCTCTTTCTACGCTCATTAATGCTAGAAAGCCAGCCTCCAGACTCATCTATCATAGAGTCTGGAAAGCATACGTTTCCTGGTGTGAATCCAGAAGTTGGAATCCTCTGAAATATGAAATAAGTAGGATTCTTGCTTTTTGCCAGTTAGGAGTGGATATGAAATTAGCCCTTAGCACCATCAAAGGGCAAATATCGGCTCTATCAGTCTTCTTTCAGAGACCATTGGCATCTCACTCCCTAGTTCGGACATTCATTCAGGGGGTACTGAGGATAAATCCTCCAGTCAGGTCTCCCTTGTGTCCATGGGATTTGAATTTGGTATTGTCAGTGTTGCAAAAGCAACCTTTTGAACCTATTCGCCATATTCCTTTAATTATATTAAGTAGGAAGTTGGCCGTTCTGATTGCTATAGCTTCTGCTAGGAGAGTATCAGAGCTAGCAGCTCTTTCTTGTAAAGAGCCTTATCTAATTTGTCACAAGGACAAGATCGTACTACGACCCCATCCGGCTTTTCTGCCTAAGGTGGTGTCGGCTTTTCACTTGAATCAAGACATTGTTCTGCCTTCCTTTTTTCCAAACCCGCGGACGGCGGGGGAAAAATTATTACACTCTCTAGATCTAGTGAGAGCGGTAAGGGTGTATCTGCAAGCAACCGCTCAGATACGTAAAACAGATGTTTTGTTTATTTTACCAGATGGTCCCAAGAAGGGCCAAGCGGTATCAAAATCCACCATTTCCAGGTGGATTAGACAAGTAATTGTTCAAGCTTATGGTTTAAAGAACAGGACTCCTCCTTTTCCTGTTAAGGCGCACTCTACCAGGGCGATAAGTGCTTCATGGGCAGTGCACCACCAGGCTTCGATGGCTCAGATCTGTAAGGCTGCAACTTGGTCCTCAGTCCATACATTTTCCAAATTCTATCAAATAGATGTGAAAGGACATGAGGATTCCGCCTTCGGGCGAAGTGTGCTGCAGGCAGCAGTATAGGGCTTCTGGTCTGCAAGCGGTCGGTTTGATCTGTGTCTCCCCCCCTTCATATGAGCATTGCTCTGGGACGTCCCATTATGTAATGACTGGCTCTGTGTCCCGTGGTGTACGATAAAGAAAATAGGATTTTTGTAACAGCTTACCTGTAAAATCCTTTTCTTGGAGTACACCACGGGACACAGAGGTCCCACCCTTCTTATGGGAACCTTACTGCTTTGCTACAAAACTGAGGTACTTCCCTGATGGGAGGGGTTATATGGAGGGGAACTGTCTTCCATTGGTTGTGCCAGTGTCCAATCACCGCTGGTGACCCTTAACCCATTATGTAATGACTGGCTCTGTGTCCCGTGGTGTACTCCAAGAAAAGGATTTTACAGGTAAGCTGTTACAAAAATCCTATTTTCTCGTCGAGAAACATGCCGACGAGAATCTCGACGAGAAAATAGCTGGTTCTCTATTTTTCTCGTCGAGATTCTGGTCAGTTTTCTCAACGAGAAACCATACACACGGACGATTTTCTCGGCAAGAAAGCTATCTCGGCAGTTTTCTTGCCGAGAAACTCGTTCGTGTGTACGAGGCTTGACACTATAGTGACGTTGGTCCTGACCTTGGACGCTAACACTAAACTAAATAAAATTCCTATTGGTGTATCCGGTGTAAGCGTCTAGAACTTGAAAGTGAAAACAAATTGGAGAGAATGCACTTGTTGTTAATGTGATTTTTTTTTTTTTGAGTTGGTCATTTGTAGTATAACCATGTTTGTTCTCGCATCTGCAGGGAGTAAGCCCCAGTGTTGTGGTGAAGCGAAATGGCATGGTAAGATATTTTTTTACTAGTTTCCTACATGTCCACTTTAGCTCCGGAAGATTTTACCCCTTTATGACAAGGCTCTTTTTTGCTATTGGGCACTGCGCTACTTTAACTGGCGGTCATGCGACACTATACTCAAGCAATTTATTAATTTTTTTACACAAATAGAGCTTTTATTTTGGTGGTATTTGATCACCATTGTTTTTTTTTTTATTTTTTGCAATATAAATGAAAAAAATACTAAAACTGTAAAAAAAAAAACATGCATCAAATATTTTTAACCACTTAACGACCGCCCACTGTAAATATACGTCGGCAGAATGGCACCGACAGGCAGAATCACGTATATGTACGTGATTGCCTTTGTATAGTTGGGGGGTCCGATCGGACCCCCCTTCTTTACAGTGGGTGGTCGTTTTACCTTCGGGAGCGATCCGGCATGAGGGGACGGCCGTTCGATTCCGGCCACCCCCTCTCGATCGCTCCCGGCGAATGAGAGCTTCCCCTGCCTGTGTGCTTGTTTACACAGGCTGGAGGAAGTGATGTCATCTCTCCTGCGGCGCTCACATATACCGAGCGCCGTACAGGAGAAGATGCAGGTTAGTACACAAAACAGCACACTGACACCAGGACATATAGGCACATAAATCGCCCCCCCAGATCACCCCCCAGCCCCCCCCCCCAGCCCCCAGTCACAGTGTCACTGATTGCAGTGACCATTTATTTAGTGATCACTGCAATCAGTGACATTTGTGACTGTAAAAGTGTCACTACATTTAGTTTTAGGTCCAGTGTAGCCCCCTAACCCCCCCCCTAATAAAGGTTTAACCCCCTGATCACCCCCCAGGTAACCCTTTCACCCCCTAGCACTGCCGTCGCTAAGCAATCATTTTTCTGATCGATGTCTTAGCGTCGGTGATGCTGATCGGTAGCCAGTAATTTTTTTTAGGTTCGCCGCAGGTTTTTATAGCGTCAGGTACCCCCATATATTACCTAATAAAGGTTTAACCCCCTTGATCGCCCCCCAGGTAACCCTTTCACCCCCTATCACCACTGTCACTAAGCGATAATTTTTCTGATCGATGTCTTAGCGTCGGTGATGCAGATCGGTAGCCAGTAATTTTTTTTAGGTTCGCCGCAGGTTTTTATAGCGTCGGGTACCCCCATATATTACCTAATAAAGGTTTAACCCCCTTGATCACCCCCCAGGTAACCCTTTCACCCCCTAGCACCGCCGTCGCTATGCGATCATTTTTCTGATCGATGTCTTAGCGTCGGTGATGCTGATCGGTAGCCAGTAATTTTTTTTAGGTTTGCCGCAGGTTTTTATAGCGTCAGGTACCCCCATATATTATCTAATAAAGGTTTAACCCCCTGATCGCCCCCCAGGTAACCCTTTCACCCCCTATCACCACTGTTGCTAAGCGATCATTTTTATGATCGTTGTCTTAGTGTCGGTGATGCCGATAGGTAGCCAGTAATTTTTTTTTAGGTTCGCCGTCAGGTTTTTATATAGCGTCAGGTACCCCCATATATTACCTAATAAAGGTTTTAACCCCCTAATTGCCCCTAGTTAACCCTTTCACCAGTGATCATCATATAAGTGTTACGGGTGACGCTGGTTAGTTAGTTTGCTTTTTATAGTGTCAGGGCACCCGCCGTATATAACCCAATAAAGGTTTAACCCCCTGATCTCCCGGCGGGTGATATCAATTAGGTTTTAGCGTCAGAGAGGGTCTGCGTCACACCCCAGGCAGCGTCAGGTTAGTGCCAGTAATGCTAACACCCACGCGTGAAGCATACACCCCCCTTAGTGGTATAGTATCTGAACAGATCAATATCTGATCTGATCAGATCTATAGTAGCGTCCCTAGCAGTTTAGGGTTCCCAAAAACGCAGTGTTAGCGGGATCAGCCCAGATACCTGCTGGCACCTGCGTTTTGCCCCTCCGTCCAGCCCAGGCCACCGAAGTGCAGTATCGATCGATCACTGTCACTTGCAAAACACAACACACATAACTGCAGCGTTCGCAGAGACAGGCCTGATCCCTGCGACTCCAGTGCTGTAGGAGGTGATTTCACCACCACAGTTAAAAAAAAAAGCATATATGCCGAAGCATTGGGGCAGCAGGAGCGGAGGAGCGATTTTTCTCCTAATGCCGCGTACATACGATCGAAATTCCGACGGAGGCTTGCCCGTGGAAAAGTCCGACCATGTGTGTGCGGCATAACTTTTGCGAGAAGATGCCCCCATGCTTCGGCATATATAAATGGTGCATGTATGCCCATCATTAGAAGTGGGTGGATGAAGGGCGGTATTCTAATGGTGGGCATACCCACCGATCAATCTTTTTTTTTCGTTCAGCCAACAGGCTGCATGAAAAAAAAGATTACAATACATGTCCAACAAGGACCAGCAACGTACTGGTATGTTGCTGGACTTTGAATGTTTATACCAGAATGATGCCTGCGGGTTTAGGTATCATCTTGGTATCATTCTTTTCAGCCAGCGGCCGGCTTTCATGTAAAAGCAATCCTAGTGGCTAATTAGCCTCTGGACTGCTTTTACAAGCAGTGGGAGGGAATGTCCCCCCCCCCCCCCGGATATAAAAAGCGCCATTGGGAAAGCATTTTATCACACCGATCTTGGTGTGGTCAGATGCTTTGAGGGCAGAGGAAAGATCTAGGGTCCAATAGACCCCAGTTTTTTCAAAAAAGAGTACCTGTCATTACCTATTGCTATCATAGGGGATATTTACATTCCCTGAGATAACAATAAAAGTGATAAAAATAAATAAATATGGAAGCAACAGTTTAAAAATAAAATAAAAAAGCAAAATTAATAATAAAAAAAAAAAAAAGCACCCCTGTCCTGCTCTTGCCCAATGGCGAACGCAAGCGTCGGTCTGGCGTCATATGTAAACAGCAATTGCACCATGTGAGGTATCACCGCGAAGGTCAGATCGAGGGCAGTAATTTTAGCAGTAGACCTCCTCTGTAAATCTAACGGGGTAACCTGTAAATGCTTTTAAAGGCTTTTAAAAATGTATGTAGTTTGTCGCCAATGCGCGTTTGTGCGAAATTTTAAAGCATGTCGTGTTTGGTATCTATGTACTCGGCCTAAGATCATCTTTTTTATTTCATCAAACATTTGGGCAATATAGTGTGTTTTAGTGCATTAAAATTAAAAAAAGTGTATTTTTTCCCCAAAAAATGCGTTTGAAAAATCGCTGCGCAAATACTGTGTAGAAAAAAAAAATGCAACACCCACCATTTTATTCTGTAGGGCCTTTGCTTTAAAAATATATATAATGTTTGGGGGTTCAACATAATTTTCTTGCAAAAAAAAATATGTTTTCATGTAAACAAAAAGTGTCAAAAAGGGCTTTGTCTTCAAGTGGTTAGAAGAGTGGATGTAAGCTTCCTAATGTTGTGTATAAAATGCCAGAACAGTTCAAAACCCCCCCAAATGACCCCATTTTGGAAAGTAGACACCCCAAGCTATATACTGAGAGGCATGTCGAGTCCATGGAATATTTTATATGTTGACACAAGTTGCGGAAAAATACAATTTTTTTTTATTTTTTATTTTTTTTGCACAAAGTTGTCACTAAATGATATATTGCTCAAACATGCCATGGGCATATGTGGAATTACACCCCAAAATACATTCTGTTGCTTCTCCTGAGTACGGGGATACCACATGTGTGAGACTTTTTGGGAGCCTAGCCGCGTACAGGACCCCAAAAACCAATCACCGCCTTCAGGCTTTCTAAGGGTGTCAATTTTTGATTTCACTTCTCACTGCCTATCACAGTTTCGGAGGCCATGGAATGCCCAGATGGCACAAAACCCCCCCAAATTACCCCATTTTGGAAAGTAGACACCCCAAGCTATTTGCTGAGAGGTATTGTGAGTATTTTGCAGATCTCGCTTTTTGTCACAAAGTTTTGAAAATTGAAAAAAAAAAATGTACTTTCTTCATTTTCAAAAACAAATGAGAGCTGTAAAATACTCACCATGCCTCTCAGCAAACAGCTTGGGGTGTCTACTTTCCAAAATGGGGTCATTTGGGGGGGTTTTGTGCTATTTTGGCATTTTATGGCCTTCAAAACTGTGATAGGTAGTGAGGAGTGAAATCAAAAATTTGCGCCCTTAGAAATCCTGGAGGCGGTGCTTGGTTTCCGGGGTCCCGTACGTGGCTAGGCTCCTAAAAAGTCCCACACATGTGGTATCCCCGTACTCAGGAGAAGCAGCAGAATGTATTTTGGGGTGCAATTTCACATATAACCATGGCATGTATGAGAAATATATCATTTAGTGACAACTTTTTGTAATTTTTTATTTTTTAGGGTCATTATTCAATCACTTGGGACAAAAAAAAATATTCAATGGGCTCAACATGCCTCTCAGCAATTTCCTTGGAGTGTCTACTTTCTAAAATGGGGTCATTTGGGGGGGTTTTGTACTGCCCTGTCATTTTAGCACCTCAAGAAATGAGATAGGCAGTCATAAATTAAAAGCTGTGTAAATTCCAGAAAATGTACCCTAGTTTGTAAACGCTATAACTTTTGCGCAAACCAATAAATATACGCTTATTGACATTTTTTTTACTAAAGAAATGTGGCTGAATACATTTTGGCCTAAATGTATGACTAAAATTGAGTTTATTCGATTTTTCTTATAACAAAAAGTAGAAAATATCATTTTTTTTCAAAATTTTCGGTCTTTTTCCGTTTATATCGCAAAAAATAAAAATCGCAGAGGCAATCAAATACCATTAAAAGAAAGCTCTATTTGTGGGAAGAAAAGGACGCAAATTTCGTTTGGGTACAACATTGCATGTCTGCACAATTTACAGTTAAAGCAGCGCAGTGCAAAATTCTGAATTCACCTCTGGTCCTTTAGCTACCAAATGGTCCGGGGCTTAAGTGGTTAAACAAATCAAATTTTTTCATACATTGTGGCTAAAATGTATTCTGCTACACGTTTTTGATAAAAAAAAAAAAAAAAAAATCCACTAAGTGAATAATGATTGGCTTGCGTGATGGTGTATATATACTGGAATTTTTCATTTTTTTTACACTACGAATAGTGGCAATCAACGACTTATAATGGGACTGCCATAGTGCGGTGGGCAGTCTGACACTAATTTACCCTGGGGGAACTGACTAACTGCCACTGACATCACCAGTGACATTAATACAGTGATCAGTGCTAAAAAATATACACTGTCATTGTACTAATGACACGGCAGGGAAGGGGTTAACATCAGGGATCATCAAGGGGTTAAATATATGCCTAACTATGTTTAATGTGTTTAAAGTGTGCTACTTTTTATTTACTATCGCTGTTTCTCATCCCTGCTTTGCAGGGATGAGAAACTGACAAGATCGTTCCCTTTGCACAGAGCTCTGTGTAGAATGTCAGCACAGAGCTCTCGCATGTGAATGTAAACAGCTGATCAGCAGCGGCTAGGACTTGCTGACAGGCTCCCGCTGTATACAACAACCACAGCAGGAGCTGGCCAGGGGAAGTGCATGAGCGCTCCCTAAACCTGGAAGTAGGCTGCAATGTACCAGTACGTCACTTTGCCTACAGCGGCTGCCTGTCTGCAGTAAAATGCGGGCGTTAAGTGGTTATCTGGAGTCCTATTGTGTGTAGTGTAAACGTGTGTATAAATATATTTTTATTCATAACGAACTTCCATTTCTTTCACTGCAGCAAGTTCTCCTGTCCGTCAGCAACCTTCATAAATACCTGAAGTCTTTGCAGGTCAGTTGTTGAAGATTATAGTCGTGTTAAATACATTGCCTGCTGTATGATCTGTGTCCTAATAGTTTTTTTTTCTACCACAGGCTGTGGTTGTACAGCAAGACACCTACATTGAGGATCAAAAAATGATGCTGAGCAAGGATGCCCTCAACCGGAAATCAAGACCGAGCTCCTTAAGTGATCAGGAGAAGCAGCGCAGTCTAGAAAAACTGCGTCAGGAGATCTCCAACTTGGAAAGGCAGCAAGCGCAGCACAAGGAAGAGAAGCTAAGAAATGAATGGCAATGGGAATCCCGAGAAAAAAAGTTTGCAGAGTGGAAAGAATGGTCTTCAAGGATGGACGAAGACCTAAAGAAGAGTGTGCAGGATATGGAACAGAAGAAGAATCGGCTGGAGATCATGAAAGCCTTTGGCCAATGTGATATAGAGAGTCTAGAAGAAGACTTGCGGCAAGGGAAGATTCAAGAACAGCGGAACAAAGACCCTAAACAGGTATAGTTTATGGTTATAGCGGATTTCTGCTTTGAAAGGATCCTTTCCAACCATTTTTTTTTTTTATCAAATGGCCTTTATTGAAAATATAGAAGGTGCAATACAACAATCCCCATATTCAACATTGTTCAACCATACAAGATTAAATCCGAAACCCATGTCGTATTTATTCAGTAATCAGAACTTGCAGCGGAATAAAGCCTACGATACTGTCAATAACATAAACCTTTTGTAAACCGGTAGGAATAGCAATCGTATCAATACAAGCAATTGACAGATCTAGATCAGCTGAGGCAGACAGAACCTGAAAAGTCCAACAGTTAGGAAAATATACACAGAAGATCTCTGAAACTAGGGCCCAAAATTCCAACACAGGCCATATAATCATATAGGTATCCGCCATATAGCCTACCCAAAGTCTATATTTTCAGTAGTCTGTAAAGAGTTGGCAGTGGGGGACTAAACCTGGTGCGCCCAACCAACACCGCCATATGATACATTTTTTTCAGGGAGTTTCTCCTCTGGTACGTATTTTTCTCTGTAATGAGAATGCTGTTTACTTGTTCGATCCTTTTTCTACAGGTGGGGGGGTTAGGTGAGAGCCAGAACTTTGCTGCTTTCCACCCATTTTAATGACTATAGTGTGTGCATGTGGTTTGGTTTTGGTCCCATCATGAAATATAACCCACCCTTGGTTTCCCCTATTGTAGAACAAATAAAATGGTTCCATTTGTTATATAAAACAGGTTCTGGCTGTTATGGGCAGAGGTTAAAAATTCTCCACTGATATGCATAGAAAATAATAAATTATTAAAAGCCGACCTTTGGGAATTTCTTGTTTCTTACTGTACTTGGTCTTTCCCTGCATAACTTCCATTTCCCTGTAAATACAGTCAAATATAAGTCATTTTTCCTATACTGGCCAAGCAGTTTAACAAGGCTCCAAACTGGTCTGGAGAGCAGTGGCGGCTGGTGCTCCATTTTTTTGGGGGGGGGGGGGGCGACAAACAAACCAGGTGCTCTGCGCCCCAAGCCCACCCTTTTTTAAAGCCAAGTGGAGCCTCGGGCTCTAATCACACCACTGCTGGAGAGATTGTTTTTCTGGCAGGTTTATCTGGTCATAAATGTTCATCAAGGTTTAAAATTAGGTCCCGTTTCCACCATCTATGCATAAAGCAAAGCTACCATTAGTTTTATGATTTTACATCTAAGAAGCCCATTCCCTAGAACCTACATTTTCCATAGATGGATGTTTGGAGGGACATATTGGAACACAGCTAGAAAAAGCTCTCACTAAAATGTCTTGCTGGTTGCATCTAGTTGTCCTGAAAGGTCCCAAGTACCAATCACTGTTGCCTAATAGATTGTCCACAGTATTGCAGTTCCAAAGTCAAAGAAAGAGGAATTTGTTCAGATAAGACTTGATCTCATCTGTTACAGATACATGTGGTCTGTTTGTTATACACAACAAAAAGCCTTTCAATATTACCTAGGGAATAAAGCCATTTCAAAATTTGTCCGGTTCGGGGACCAGCTGAGATTCGATCCATCTATGGGCAGGCTGATTGTACTCAAGTACAACCAGCCAGTTGTATTTTTTACATGCAATTACTACTGGCGGCTATACCCAATAATTGATGTGTTCTGCCAGCCGGGAAGGCTCCTCAATCTCCCCCCACCAGCAGAGCACAATAGCGTTGCAGGAAGCATTCCCCCATCAACACTGACCTTGATGGGGGAATCGAGCGATTTTCTGTGGTGGAAGGAAAGAGGATTGCATGATCTATGGGCTGCTTAAGTATTGTCCTTTTATACAGTGATATATCAGTACTTCTTAAAATCTTGATTTAACGTTGAAAGCTGTAGATGGATTATAGTAAGCATGTAGTGCATTTATAGACAAACAGAATAGCAATACCTGTGGAATAACACCTTGTGATGTGGATTATTTCCAATAGGTATCTTTTCAACATGACAAGTTGAATAGGGTGCCCTCACTCCCTGTTGCCATGGACTCATTAAAATGGTCTGACTCTAACTCGACCAAACAGGAACAGTTGCAATCAGAGGCATCTACGTCACCTAAAAAGGACAGTTTACTACGGACTGACAGTAAGCAAAAAGGAAAAGGCCACTTCAACTTACTTGGGAGCCAGTCTAATAAATCAGCAGAGGGCCATTCCTCCAATCGCCTCTTTAACCTGTCAAAACCAAAGGAAAAAAAGGACAAGAAGAAGAAGAGCAAAGGAGCCGGCCCTGTAACCTCAGGTAACCGAAAGTAAAAAGATTGTTGTTATTTTACTGGGTCAGTAAAGTTTTAATATAACTGTACTTATCAGCACCACACTGCTTCATTTATGGATCTATTGCTTTACAATGCTGAACAAGGCTGTATCTGATAGGATGCAGTGTCTGTTCAGATGATAAGTTACTACCTAAATGTTGATTTTTAATTTCATTTTGTTGAGCCAGGTGGTGCTTTCAGGGCCACCTGCAGCTTAAATTTCAGCAGAAATGTGCAACAATTCAAACGGCCTTTGGGGGGGCAGTGGTGGCTGGTGGTACATTTTTTTTGGGGGGCGAACACCCCACCAGCAGGCAAAACCCAGTCGGGTCACATGCACCCGGAGCGGAGCTTAGACAGGTGCAGATATGCATTTTTTTTTACATTACACAGGCACAGGGACACATGTTAGTATGGTACAAGGGATAAGACTGTTTAATAGCAGATATGAGAGCAGCAGGAGCTGGTGGGTGGGCGCTGGTACGAGCGGGGAGGAGGAGGACACAGACACAGGAGAGATGCAGATAACGGAATTGTGCAGCGTGTCGGGGCTCGACAGCCATGATTGTCGTGGTCAGTTTGCAGAGGGGAGTGTAGCCAGGCAGCATCAGCCAGGTTTTTCTTTATCGTACATCATGGGACACAGGGCCTTAAGTAATTTACTTAATGGGTAATAGGCCTACCTTCAGGTGTTGACACTGGTAAACCCTAATTAAGGAAGTTTACTCCCTATATAACCCCTCCTCCTTCCAGGAGCACATCAGTTTTTCGCCAGTGTCTAAAGGTGTTGGTCACGAGTGAAGATGTGCTCTGAGGAGCTCCAGGAGGGATCCATGCTGGATTTAAATTCCTCCATAAAAAGAAGCCAGATCCACCACAGTGCCACTGTGGCCTAAATGGATGGTACCTGGGACCTCGTATCCGAAGCACGAGGTTTTGCCTGTAACGCCTCTCTTTGTAGGGCTGGACCCCAGGAAACCAGGGCTTAGGGCCCTTCCCCCTCCCCTTCCCCCTCCCCTTCCCCCTCCCCTTCTCTTGTTTGGTCAGGGATCCATTAAAAAAAAAACAACTTTTTTTTTAAATGTAAAAAGGGGGCGGAATTTTTTCCAGAGGGGGCGGAGCCTAAACGCAGTACCGCGAAAATGGGAAACATATAGCCATGTCAGTCTCTCCTCCGCTGCTGAGGAGGAAGCATACACAGAGACACACGCGCTGTGAGACACGTATGGGTTGCACTGGCATTCCTGATTCAGGAAAGACACTATTTTCAGCACTAGGCTGAAACTTTATAGCGGCTTTTAAAGTCATGACTATTTTCAGCGATTTTAGTGCAATTTGTATAGCGCCTCTGTTTTTGTACTTAGGACTATGCCTACCAAAAAAGACACCTCAAGGGCCAAAAAAGCAAAGATTTCACCCCCAGGCATTGAGACTTCTAGCTGTAATTCCATGCTGTCATTCTCGCCTGAATTACCAATTATGGCAACACAGGGTGAGCCATTGGAACAAATTGATGGTGCAACTGCCTCTCACATCTCAGCACCTAGATATGTGACTGAAGATGCCCTCTCCTCCTCCCTCCAGGGTATGGAAGAAAGATTAGCGGCTTTAATCGCATCCTCTATTCAGAGTGATAAGAAACGTACTAGCCCTTCCCCCACTTTAGCTTTACTAGGGGAACAGTGGACTCACGATGAGGTGTTACCCTCAATCGATCAGGAAGAAAGACAAACCGATGATTCCTCCTTGGAGGAGACAACGGTAGATGAACCTTTTTCAGCTTCCCAAACTGAGAAATTGCTGATACAATCTCTTACAGAAATGGTTCGCTCCACCTTCATGCTGCCTCTAACAGAGTCTCATGAAAACCCGGCCTCTTCCTTAGGTTCTTTGAAACCTTCCCATGCTTTGCATGCGTTTCCAGCACATGCATTGCTAGAACAGCTTATTTTTCCGGAATGGGATCATCCGGATAAACATTTTCTCCCTCCTAAGAGTTTTGCAAATCGCTATCCTCTGGAGGAAAGATTCTCCAAAAGATGGAAAGTACCAGCAGTTGACGCTGCGATTTCCAATGTGAATAATAACTTGACTTGTCCTGTAGACAATGCACAAATGCTTAAGGATCCAACAGATAAGAAGTTGGAATCCCTGCTAAAATCTGCCTTTTCCATAGCAGGTGCCATCACTCAGCCAGCAGTCGCCGCAATAGGCGTCTGCCAATCCCTAAAGGACCAATTTAAATTGGCCCTTAGAGAACTTCCTACACAACAAGCTCGGGATTTGGCTGAACTACCTAAGGCATTATGTTTTGCCATAGATGCCATTAAAGATTTCATTCACCAGGCATCCCGCCTTACGCTTATGCTTGTACATATGCGCAGGATCCTGTAGCTAAAGAATTGGTCAGCTGAAACGCCATGTAAGAACCTCCTAACTGGGTTTCCCTTCCATGGGGAGCGACTTTTCGGAGAGGACTTGGATAAATATATCAAGACAATTTCTAGTGGGAAAAGCACGCTTTTACCCGTCAAAAGAAAAGACAAACGCCCTTCATTTAAACGGGCCCTTTCCCCTGCGCCAAGGGCTTCCGCCTCTAAGCAGTGGCGACGGCCTCTGCCGTCAGACTCTAGAGGAAGACCTCAGAGTCAGACCCAGGCTCAAAAGAAGCCCTGGGGTAGGAAATCTGCAAAACAGAATCCTAAAGCCTCGTCATGAAGAGGCAACCCCCCTCACCAAGGTGGGGGGAAGACTTCTGCACTTTTCAGAAGTCTGGAAAAAGGAGATTCAGGACACATGGGTCATCTCCATGGTAACGCTGGGATACAAGCAGGAATTCCGGAACTTTTCACCATCTCGTTTCCTAAGATCAAGCGTACCCAAGGATCCAGAGAAGAAACAATCTCTGTTTCAAGCACTAGACCGATTAAGATCTCAAGGGGTGATCATACAGATCCCCACAAGGGAACAAGGTCTGGGGTTTTATTCAAATCTTTTCATGGTACCAAAACCAAATGGAGACGTCAGACCCATTCTAGATCTAAGAAAGCTAAATCAATTCCTGAAGATCCGCTCCTTTCGCATGGAGACAATCAGATCAGTAGTTTCTATCCTTCTAGGAGGAGAACTTCTCGCGTCAATCGACATCAGGGATGCATATCTGCATATCCCTATATTCCCTGCTCATCAAAAATTTCTGCGGTTCGAATTAGAACAGCATTTCCAGTTTGTAGCCCTGCCCTTCGGGCTAGCCACAGCACCCCGGGTGTTCACCAAGGTGCTGGCCCCACCTCTAGCCAGGTTAAGGGCACAGGGCATAACAATCATAGCGTACCTAGACGATCTATTACTTATAGATCAATCAGTGATTCGCTTGGAGCAAGCTGTACGCACTACAACCGACTATCTGAAAGCATTGGGTTGGATTCTCAATCTGGAGAAATCTTCCTCAATACCACTAAAAAGACTGGAGTACTTGGGGCTGATCATAGACACAGCCCAGGAAAAGGTGTTCTTGCCTCTAGCAAAGATCAACTCCATAAAATAATTGGTACGGCGGGTCAGGTCAAATGGCAATCCCTCCATTCGCCTCTGCATGAGGTTACTAGGAACCATGGTGGCTTCATTCGAAGCAGTTCCTTTTGCCCAGTTCCATTCAAGACTGTTGCAAAACAGTATCCTGTCTGCTTGGAACAAAACAATTCAAGCCTTATGCCCCATACACACAATCGTTTTTCATGCCATTTTTTAAACCGACGTTTTTCTCGTCGTTTTTTTTAATGTTTCCTCTCAAGCCTGTCTTGCGTACACACGATCATTAAAAAAAACGTTCAAGCAAAGCGCAGTGACGTACAACACGTACGACGGCACTATAAAGGGGAAGTTCCATTCGGATGGCGCCACCCTTCATGTTAGTAAAGTTTGTTGAGCGACGATTCGCGCTTTTCAGCCTCGTGCTTTTCAGTCCGTTACAGCGTGACGAATGTGCTATCTCCATTACAAACGCTAGTTTTACCAGAACGAGCGCTCCGGTCTCATACTTGATTCTGAGCATGCGCGTTTTTTTTTCACCTCGTAAAAGCATACACACTATCGTTTTTCACGTCGTTAAAAAAAAACGACATGAAAAACGACGTGAAAAAATAGAGCATGTTCGAAATTTTTAATGGCCGTTTTTCACGCCGTTAAAAATGCTCTGGAGCATACACACGATCGGTTTTAATGCCCATTTTTAAAAATGGCATTTTTAACGGCATGAAAAACGATTGTGTGTATGGGGCATTAGACTCGCCAATGCGGCTGTCCCCAAGAGTGGCCCACAGCCTCACTTGGTGGTTACTAACCCAGAATCTGCTGAAGGGAAAATCCTTCAGACCAGTTATCTGGAAGGTCGTAACGACGGATGCCAGCCTCTCAGGCTGGGGAGCAGTACTAGAAAGGACAACAGTCCAAGGACAATGGTCAAGGACCGAAAGAGGCTTGCCCATCAATATCCTAGAGATTCGGGCAGTACGTCTGGCTCTAAAGGCCTGGACTTCCAGGCTACAGAATTACCCTGTCTGGATTCAATCCAACAATGCCACAGCTGTGGCCTATATCAATCACCAAGGGGGCACCAAGAGTCTCTCAGCGCAGAGAGAGGTAAACCATATTCTAACTTGGGCAGAAAGGAATGTTCCTTGCCTTTCTGCAATATTCATTCCCGGAGTAGAGAATTGGCAGGCGGACTACTTAAAGCGGAGGTTCCGCGGTCCCTCGTTTTTTTTTTTTCTAGGTGCATGTAATGGGGTTACAGATAACATGTTAGTACTCACTTGTCCTGCGATTAGAGACGTCCCCCGTCTATTTCCGTTCTAAATAATAACTTTTATAAATAGATCTTGTTCTTTGCCATTTTGCTTGTGGGCACTGTGAAGCCCACAAGCAGAGACTTCCGGGATGCGGTGAATGCATCCCAGCATTCACCGCTGTATCATCAGTGTTGACGGTGACCTGATTCTGCCAGCTCTGTTCTGCGCATGCGCAACACTTTAGCAGATTTCGCCCGCTCTGACCTGCGCATGCGCAACACTTGCGTGTCCATTCACGGCAGATCTCCGAAAATAGCTGAATGGATTATAACCCATATTCGGCGCATGCGCTTTGAGCACAATATTGTGCCACACGCTCCCGATGCTCGCTCCACTCAGCAAGGGGGGCGGGTGTATTACTATTCTAATGAGCGGATGCATGTTTAAATAAAGAAATTGATGGACAGAGAGGGCGGGTAGTTCAATGTGGATGGCCGATTTGAATACTTGTCAGAGAATTGTTAAAAAAAAAGACATAAGATTTTTTTTAACAATTCTCTGACAAGTATTCAAATCGGCCATCCACATTGAACTACCCGCCCTCTCTGTCCATCAATTTCTTTATTTAAACATGCATCCGCTCATTAGAATAGCAATACACCCGCCCCCCTTGCTGAGTGGAGCGAGCATCGGGAGCGTGCGGCAACGACTGTCACAATACCCTGTTGATTGCGCAGTCGCAGTCTACAGCTCTTAATGTTCGGCAATTTTCGGAGCTAGAGCGCTGCGCCTGCGCAGTCCAGGGCTGGCAGAATCCGCAACGGCTCCCAGGAGACATTGCGAGCACCTCCCAGAAATCAACGGGGCTCCGAGGAAAGAAAGATACGCCCACTCCCACGGGAGGAATACCCGGAAGTCCACATTAAAACGACTGATTCACGGTAAGTACAACCACAAGAAAAAAAATCAATAGGAATATGTATATGTATCTGCTAGCAAGATCACTATAAGATAATGTCAGTATTTAGGGTGAACCTCCGCTTTAAGTCGCCAGCAGTTATTCCCAGGGGAATGGTCGCTTCACCCCGACATATTTCGGGCTGTTTGCCAAAGATGGGGGACTCCGGACGTAGATCTCCTAGCATCCAGATTCAACACGAAGTTGGTCAATTTTGTGGCCAGAACAAGGGATCCATTCGCATGCGGAACGGATGCGTTGGTGACCTCATGGGATCAGTTCTCACTGATATATGCATTTCCCCCCATCCAGTTGCTGCCTCGACTTCTTTGCAGAATCAAGCTGGAAAGGAAGCCGATTATTCTGGTAGCACCAGCATGGCCCAGAAGGTCATGGTATGCAGAAATCGTAAATATGGCAGTGGAGGGCCCATGGTCCCTCCCACTACGGTCAGATCTGCTCTCTCAGGGACCGATATTCCATCCTGCCTTACGGTCTCTAAATTTAACGGCTTGGCTGTTGAAACCCACATTCTAAAGAAACGTGGGCTTTCCGGGTCAGTTATCTCCACCCTGATCAATGCCAGGAAGCCAGCTTCCAGAACTATATATTATAGAGTCTGGAAGGCTTATGTTTCCTGGTGTGAATCCAAGGGTTGGCACCCTCGGAGATATATCATAGGCAGAATTCTTGCCTTTCTACAATTGGGGGTAGAGATGAAGTTGGCCTTAAGTACTATTAAAGGCCAAGTCTCAGCTTTATCGGTCTTATTTCAAAGACCACTTGCTACTCATTCTTTAGTCCGGGGCTTTATACAAGGAGTAACGCGGCTTAATCTGCCCGTCAAACCTCCCTTGAATCCCTGGGAGTTAAACTTAGTTTTGTCTGTGTTACAAAAACAGCCATTTGAACCGATACAACATATTCCCCTAGTCCTTCTGACAAGGAAGTTGGTATTTTTGGTTGCTATATCCTCAGCAAGGAGGGTATCAGACTTGGCTGCTCTTTCTTGTAAAGAGCCGTATTTAATTTTTCATGAGGACAGAGTGGTACTACGCCCTCGTCCAGGCTTTTTGCCAAAAGTAATTTCAGGTTTTCACCTGAACCAAGATATTGTCCTGCCATGGTTTTTTCCAAAACCATGTTCCAGGGAAGAAAAGTCACTACATTGTCTTGATGTGGTGAGAGCAGTGAAAATCTATTTAAAGAAAACTGCTCAGATTCGTAAGACTGATGTCTTATTTATTCTGCCGGAGGGTCCTAAGAAGGGACAGGCAGCGTCGAAATCCACTGTCGCTAAGTGGATTCGGCAAGTGATAATTCAAACTTATGATTTAAGGGGCAAGATTCCCCCGTTTCGAGTTAAGGCGCACTCTACCAGGTCGGTTAGTGCTTCTTGGGCAGTGCGTCATCAGGCCTCCATGGCTCAGATCTGTAAGGCCGCAACTTGGTCTTCAGTGCATACATTCACAAAATTTTATCAGGTGGATGTAAGGAGGTATGAGGATATCGCCTTCGGGCGCAGTGTGCTGCAAGCAGCAGTGTAGATCCTCAAGTCTGGGTGTACCCTGCGGGTTGTTTCTCCCACCCCTCAAGTGGCATTGCTATGGGACCTCCCATTAAGTAAATTACTTAAGGCTCTGTGTCCCATGATGTACGATAAAGAAAATAGGATTTTTATTACAGCTTACCTGTAAAATCCTTTTCTTGGAGTACATCACGGGACACAGAGGTCCCTCCCCTCTTTTGGGATTTAGACATATTGCTTTGCTACAAAAAATGATGTGCTCCTGGAAGGAGGAGGGGTTATCTAGGGAGTAAACTTACTTAATTAGGGTTTACCAGTGTCAACACCTGAAGGTAGGCCTATTACCCATTAAGTAAATTACTTAAGGCTCTGTGTCCCATGATGTACTCCAAGAAAAGGATTTTACAGGTAAGCTGTAATAAAAATCCTATTTTTTTAGGGTTTACAGGTGGCCAAATTACACAGCACAAGCACTGTGCTGTATAACATGCTTTAAGGGAACAGGATCTTTTTGTTTGTTTTTTTGGGGGGTTAAAGTGGATGTAAACCCTCCATACACCCAGTGAAGTGAACAGCCTCAGATGATACACAGGGATGAACCAAATATCTCTACATAAGTTTTACATATCTGCTGTCTTCACATTTATATACTGTTTAGAAAGTTGAGATTGTGTTAGGAGATTTACTCTTCCTGGTTAACACAGTGTGTGATGTCTGGGCACAGCCAAGATGGCTAACATTGCTGATTGGAGGAAAGGCACAATCCTCATAGGCAGAGACTCTGAGGTGTTTTGTAATAGGACCTGCTCCCTGCTAATCTATTTTAGCAACCTCCCTGGACTGAAGATTCAGGTTGCTTTTGTCTAAAGTGTCCAAGAATTTGTCAGGAGTTATTAGGCTGACAGAGGAACAGTTCAGGAGAGAGCTATAGGACTTTTTTATTGAAGAGCAATAACAAAATACTGCAGATATATGTGCCCAGCTCAAATTTCATGAATCGGGTTTACATCCACTTTAACAAACGCTTTAAACTTTCAGTATTGGGAAAATTTTTATATACTGTACTTTTAATAAACCAGACTTCATATAGGGCTGGTTCACACCACATGAAGTCCAGTGCATTTTTTCTGCATCAAAAACTAAACTGTACTGGAAAGCGTTAAAACGCATAAAAAACACATGTCCAACGGAACGCCCATGTCCTTATTTAACCGCTTCAGCCCCGGACCATTTGGCTGGCCAAAGACCAGGCCACTTTTTGCGATTCGGCACTGCGTTGCTTTAACTGACAATTGCGCGGTCGTGCCACGTGGCTTCCAAAAAAAATTGACGTCCTTTATTTCCCACAAATAGATCTTTCTTTTGGTAGTATTTGATCACCTCTGCGGTTTTTATTTTTTACGCTATAAACAAAAATAGAGCAACAATTTTGAAAAAAATGCAATATTTTTTACTTTTTGCTATAATAAATATCCCCCAAAAATATGTAAAAAAATAATAATTTTCCTCAGTTTAGGCCGATACGTATTCTTCTACATATTTTTGGTAAAAAAAATCACAATAAGTGTTTATTGATTGGTTTGCGCAAAAGTTATAGCGTCTACAAATAGGGGATAGTTTTATGGCATTTTTATTAATAATAATTTTTTTACTAGTAATGGCGGCGATCAGCGTTTTTTTTTTTTATTTTATTTTTTTTTATCGTGACTGCGACATTATGGCGGACACATCGGACACTTTTGACACCATTTTGGGACCATTGTAATTTTTACAGCAAATAGTGCTATAAAAATGCACGGATTACTGTAAAAATTACACTGGCAGTGAAGGGTGTTAACCTGTAGGGGGCGCTGAAGGGGTTAAGTGTGACCTAGGGAGTGATTCTGTTAGGGGGCGTGGCTTGCCATGACACATCACTGATCGCTGTTCCCGATGACAGGGAACAGACAATCAGTGACATGTCACTATTAAGAACGGGGAGATGTTGTGTTTACACTGACATCTCCCCGTTCTTCTGCTCCGTGACACGATCGCGGGACATCGAGTCCGCGGGTCCCGCAGGCACAGTCACGGAGCTCGCGGCAGGGTCGCGAGCGCGCCACCAAACGGTGGCAATTTAAAGGGGACGTATAGAGTCGGGTCCATAAATATTGGGACATCGACACAATTCTAATCTTTTGGCTCTATACACCACCACAATGGATATGAAATTAACAAGATGTGATTTAACTGCAGACATTCAGCTTTAATTTGAGGGTATATACATCCAAATCGGGTGAACGTTGTAGGAATTACAACAGTTTGTATATGTGCCTCCCACTTTTTAAGGGACCAAAAGTAATGGGACAATTGGCTGCTCAGGTGTGTGTTATTCCCTCATTATCCCATTTACAAGGAGCAGATAAAAGGTCCAGAGTTCATTTCAAGTGTGCTATTTGCATTTGGAATCTGTTGCTGTCAACTCTCAATATGAGCTCAGCAACATCAAAAGACCTGGAAGACCACGGAAAACAACTGTGGTGGATGACCGAAGAATTCTTTCCCTGGTGAAGAAAACACCCTTCACAACAGATAGCCAGATGAAGAACACTCTCCAGGAGGTAGGTGTTTGTGTGTCAAAGTCAACAATCAAGAGAAGACTTCACCAGAGTGAATACAGAGGGTTCACCACAAGATGTAAACCATTGGTGAGCCTCAAAAATGGGAAGGTCAGATTAGAGTTTGCCAAACAACATCTAAAAAAGCCTTCACAGTTCTGGAACAACATCCTATGGACAGATGAGACCAAGATCACCTTGTACCAGAGTGATGGGAAGAGAAGAGTATGGAGAAGGAAAGGAACTGCTCATGATCCAAAGGATACCACCTCATCAGTGAAGCATGGTGGTGGTAGTGTCATGGCGTGGGCATGTATGGCTGCCAATGGAACTGGTTCTCTTGTATTTATTGATGATGTGACTGCTGACAAAAGCAGCAGGATGAATTCTGAAGAGTTTCTGGCAATATTATTATCTGCTCATATTCAGCCAAATGCTTCAGAACTCATTGGACGGCGCTTCACAGTGCAGATGGACAGTGACCCGAAGCATACTGCGAAAGCAACCAAAGAGTTTTTTAAGGGAAAGAAGTGGAATGTTATGCAATGGCCAAGTCAATCACCTGACCTGAATCCGATTGAGCATGCATTTCACTTGATGAAGACGAAGCTGAAGGGACAATGCCCCATAAACAAGCAGGATCTGAAGACAGTTGCAGTAGAGGCCTAGCAGAGCATCACCAGGGATGAAACCCGGTGTCTGGTGATGTCTATGCGTTCCAGACTTCAGGCTGTAATTGACTGCAAAGGATTTGCAACCAAGTATTAAAAAGTGAAAGTTTGATTTATGATTGTTAATCTGTCCCATTACTTTTGGTCCCTTAAAAAGTGGGAGGCACATATACAAACTGTTGTAATTCCTACACCGTTCACCTGATTTGGATGTAAATACCCTCAAATTAAAGCTGAAACTCTGCAGTTAAAGCACATCTTGTTCGTTTCATTTCAAATCCATTGTGGTGGTGTATAGAGCCAAAAAGATTAGAATTGTGTCGATGTCCCAATATTTATGGACCTGACTGTATATACGCCCATTTGCCTGTCCGTGCCATTCTGCCGACGTCAATGTTCATGCGGCGGTCGGCAAGTGGTTAAGGTGAAGAAAAAAATTGTGCAAAAAATGCACTGGAACGCATCAAAAACGTGCAAGCAGAAACACATCCAGAACGCATACGGACTGCGTTTCTATGGTGTGAACTGGCTGTGAAAACAAGGAGCTACTGAAATTACTAAATGCAAGTAATGAACATTTTGCTCACTCTGCTTGCTATGAGAAAGTAAAGCCCCATACACGCTATCAGTTTTTTCTGCAGGTTTTTGTCTTCAGGTTTACCAAAACCATCTAATATGAGGTGAAACCTGAAGAGTTTCAATTCGTATGCAATCAGGCAGGCCCTTGCACTACATGGTTTTGGTAAACCTGAAGACAAAAACCTGCAGAAAAACTGATGGTGTGTATGGGGATTAACTCATCTGCAAGTTCAGTCCCTGATACCCTGAATATTTGTAAATTTGGAATTGATAATAAAGTCCATATACAAATTAGATAGTAACTGTATATAATCCAAAGTGTTTTGGGGGCCAAGCTTTGCCTCCTTCATCGGGGCTTTGATGAAAGTGGGGGATATAGGTTACAGTATGTAGACTTGGTAGCAGTGACGGCTGGTGGTATATCTGTCGGCCGCTATACCCCTTGGTCGATCGGTCCCAGTAACTTACCCCATCTAGGCCACGGGTTTCCTCCGGACAGCGGCTTCACCCTACGTCTCCTCTTTCCTAGACTTTATGTTGGCGTGGCTTCCCCTGTGTCTCCACCCCCTCGTCGTCCAATCGGATCGCTTTTCCTCTCGGCCAGTTGGGTCTCAGAAACCTCTTCCTTAGCCGGGTATGGCCGAGAGGAGAATCAGAAAATATTCGTTATTGTCACACAACTGGGTGGGCTCACTGCGCCCCAAGCCCACCCTTTTTTGAAGCCAATTGGAGCCTCCAGCTCTAATCATGTGCTTCTAAACAAAAAAATAATAATTGGAATCCATGAGTCCGGTGCCCTGCATGTAAATTAGGGGCCGGGCGCATGGATTAGGGGGATGGACAGGCCGCCGCTGCTTGGTAGCGAGTACGAAGTCAACATAAGCCATCTACTCTTTTCTCCAGGTCCTGATGAGGAGGCCAAGGATTAACCCCCAAAACGCAATGGAGTTAATTACTAAAACTAGAGAGTGCAAAATCTGTTGCAGCTGTGGTAGAAACCAATCGGCTTCCAGGTTTTATTGTCAAAGCTTAATTGAACAAGATGAGGTTAGAAGCTAATTGGCTACTATGCCAAGTAAATTTCCCCCAATGGCTTATATACAGTTCTTATTGGATTTCACATTGGAATAAATTTGTATCTGAACTTCAACATCACATTGTGGTGCTTCAATTCCACATATACTCTTTACTAATCACAGTTTATTGTGACTGGGGAAGCCATTTGACAAGTAGACGCTGCCAGCTCAGGGTCCGGACATCATATACAGTATTCATATTAGATCTTACTATTGGGAAGGAAAAAGAAAAGCTCCTTGGATCTAACACTATCCATCTACTGCCTTAAAAACCCCTAAAAAAAAGTCTGTGCCCACCCCTTTACACATCATCGTTACTGACAGCACAGCTTACTTAAAACCCTAGCACTGATTTTTGGAGCGGCTCTGACCTAATCAGAGTAAAAATGACACAGAAAAAAAAAAAGCTTTGTCAGAGGCTTAGGGTTTCCATTAAAGTTTGTTTATATAGAAAGGGTTGTGAATTTAAAGGGTTCGTTTTCCCACAAACTCCATGGCACTCCAGAATCCCCAACACATTACATACCACTGCTCAGCCGATAAAAAAAATGCTTTTATTTTTTCCTCCATATGTGTAGGCTATACATGACCTGTGAGCAAAAACTCCTCTGATCAACCCCCCGGCTGGAATGCGTAGGGGATTTTGTGGGAAAACTGCAGGAGAACCCTTTAGCTAAATTACAGTGATATTTTTACAAACTTGATTAACGCAAAGATATTTGACACATATACTATAAAGCTCAGTTCCACCACCTCTGGCTCAGGCCCTCTGCTCCCTTCTCACCACTATCAGTGACAGCTGGTCTCCCAATGGATCGCATAGATCTGATCTCCTGAGTGGCTCCCACTAAGTGCAGGATGGGACAAGGGAGATACAGGTGCCTGGGGTGCAGTGCAGATGCTGACACCCCCACTGGATGATCTCCCCGCATGTAAGAGAGGGGGAGCCAACTACAGTGTGCGGGTAGAAGATGGGGGAGTGGAGGAGCGGGGGTTTGCATGCAGAGATCAGAGCTGAGGAGGGGTGAAAGTGAGATGCGGATGGGGGATGCAGAGGTAAGCGGCTATGAAAGAAGGCTGAACGCTGCGCTCTGTCCGCAGCCCACCCCCGAACTCTGCACAATGTATGTAGAAAAGTTTTAAAGTCTTTTTTTTTTTTTTTTAATTACTGGGGTTACTCCCGTATAAGACACATTCTCCTTTTTTGCAAAAAACAAAGTTCTAATAGGTCAAAAAATATTGCAATTTCACACCTGTGCCAGACAGAACCCATTCCATATTTTTTTGGGGTGGGGGGGGGTGGGGGTTGGTTAAGGTCTCGCTGTTATGTATATTGTACAAAACAGGAAATAACATTAACTAAATATATTATATATATATATATATATATATATATATATATATATATATATATATATATATTTAAAAGCAAAACACACAAAGAAAAGAAAAAAGTGAAGAAAAAGTCAAGCAAAATTACAAGCCCTAGTGCTGCGATCACACTCGTGCATTGCTGGAATTTGCTCAAAATGACGTGCTTTCCCACAGTGCACAAAAACATGCAGCCCTTCTGCAGACATGTGGCGGTGCCATTCATTCCTATTTAATTCTTTATAAGTCCTTAATTCTTAATGGCACCCCCATGCATCTTGCTAACCTGCATCCCAAAATGCTTGATAAAGTGGCATGATTTTTAACCACTTAAGGACCAAGTCTATTTCTAAAAACTGTTTACAAGTTAAAAAAAAATATTTGCTAGAACATTACTTGGAACCCCCAAACCTTATATATTTTTATAAACAGAGACCCTAGAGAATAAAATGGAGATCATTGCAATACTTTATATCACACTGTATTTGTGCAGCGGTCTTACAAACGCACAAACTTTTTTGAATAAAAAAAATAAGAAAACTGTAAAGTTGGCCCAATTTTTTTTGTATAATTTGAAAGATGATGTTACACCAAGTAAATTGATACCCAATATGCCGTGCTTTGAAATTGTGCATGCTTGTGGACTGGTGACAAACTATGGTACTTAAAAATCTCCATAAGCAATGCTTTAATTTTTTTTTACAGGTTACTTGTTTAGAGTTGGAGGAGATCTAGTGACCACTGTTTACATATGTAGGCGAGCCTTGCGTTCGCTTCTGCATGCGAGCTCGGAGGGATGGGGCGCTTTAAAAAATAAATAAAAATCTGTTTTATTTTACTTTTTTTTTTTACACTGTCCCTTAAAAAAAAAAAAAAAAAAATGTTACTACTTTTATTCCTATTACAAGGAATGTAAACATCCCTTGTAATAGAAATAAGCAGGACAGGACCTCTTTAATATGCTATATGGGGTCAAAAATACCTCAGATCTCACATTTGCACTTTTAAGCAATAAAGAAATAAAAATACATTTATTTTATTTTTACATATATTAAAAAAATAAAATGTGACATGAAGTGAACTTTGAAGACAGCCTTCCCAGAAGAATTGAAGCTGTTATAGCTGCAAAGGGTGGGCCAACTCAATACTGAACCCTACGGACTAAGACTGGGGGCTATTAAAGTTCATGTGCGTGTAAAGGCAGGCGTCTCAATACTTTTGGTAATCTAGCGCAGTGTTTCTCAACTCCAGTCCTCAAGGCGCACCAACAGGTCATGTTTTCAGGATTTCCCTCAGATGAAACAGCTGTGGTAATTACTAAGGCAGTGAAACTGATTACATCCCCTGTGCAAAATAATGGAAAGCCTGAAAACATGACCTGTTGGGGCGCCTTGAGGACTGGAGTTGAGAAACCCTGATCTAGCGTATGTGAGTGTCAGAATAGGCCTGGGAGTCAAGTGATTCAAGGAGCAAACAAGATAAGTGATGCAGTCATAAGCATGCATATGGTCAGCATTGGGAGTTGGACTGGTTTGTTGATGATCTTCTTTTTCTTTGTTTTAGATTGCCACCATATAGAAGGAATGGAGGAGGAAGAAATCTTCTGTTAGAGGACCTTCTGTTTATTCTCATTCTGCACTGGGAAGCCACAATAGACAATATATGTTACAAGAGAAAAACTCCCCCCGATCACGTTCCTGTTTTGCTGTACTGATCGCTGCCAGTGTCCTCCATGCAGACGTCTACTCTATGGACCTTCCATATTCCATGGGGTCTTCACTGCATGCAGTGACCCCAGAAGACACGCTTTCTTATTACATCAGAATGCATACAATGAATGTGTCTGGGGCCTGCAAGATCACTGCTGGTACTTTATTTTAGGAACTACATCCACTTCTGGGATCATACCACATCAAACACCTACGGGATGGTATCGTCATTGCTGCTCATCATCTATGTTGTTATAGTTGCTCTTTCATTGTTACTGTGTTCACCTGATTTCTGGATCTCCTGATTTAAAAAAAAAATGGTTAATTTGCTGTCTGCGTTTACACCGGATAAAGAATTGATGAAGTTCTCCTCTTGGCATATTTTCCTATCACAGAGCCTGAAGTGGCAGTTTTGCTGTTTGCCAGCAGAGGGCATTGTAGACATTCTTTTCACATTTCGTTCGCTCTCCTTTAGAAGATCCTGTTATGTGGGAATTTGCTTTCATGTCCGCTGTCAGACCTTGTAGAAGAAAAGAGCTCTTTTTTTTTTTCCCCCTCGATTCGGATTAGCATTAACATTTTACTGGCTTTCTTTCTGTGCTGTTACAGATGTTAATTGCTGGAGCTGCAGTGCCTCTTGTATAGCCATTTCGGTGTCGGCTGCAGTACTTTTCTTGCATCATGTACAAATTGATTAGTATGGTAAATCTGTTGCCATGAATTAAGGGGGGTGGGGGGTGGTTTATTTTCACTTTGAGAAATCAGTAAAGCCAAATATAAGTGTAGCGGAACGGTTAATGACATTTAGACAACCTGTGTATAATGGCAATCGTTTGTCTACAGCATATTTAGGACAATCCTAGTGGTTCTCACACATGTTTTTTTTTATGTTTACCAATTCTGCTGAAGAACACAGTCCACCGCCGCTCAGGGCTTGTCAATGAACCGCACCGGATCATCGCAGACAGAACAATGGCTTTCCACATGCACAGTTCACACCATAATGTATATTAAAATGCAATCTGTCGGCATTTCAACGGAAAGTATGTAAATACAAAATGAAAGAAAAGATATAAAAACCTTAAAATTCTGACCCTTCCAGGGATCTGACACATCGCAACAAATGACATAAAAATGCATGACAACGCCCATAAAAACGCAACATAACGCTATGCAATGCACATGAAAATTCATGCAAATGCACATCAGCATACATGCATTTTTGGGGCATTGTGGTGAGTTTTTATGTGCAGTATGATGTGAAAGGACCCTCAGCCTTCCCTCATACAGGCTGTCACCACCATACAATAGTGTCTCCTATTATTGTGTTATGGGGGGTATCTGACTCTGTCTCTGGGGACCTTTAAACTTGAAGGCAATGTTGAGTGTATTAACCAATCAAACTATACATTTGTGGTCAGTTGAGATTTTTCTGGTTGAATGGTCATTGGTTACGGCATTTCCTACATCACTTTTTGCCTTACTAAATATTTTGGTTGTTTTCACTTCATATTGTATGAGATCTTTTGCATGGGGGCATTTTGAAATGTAGCATTTTACTATTAAAACACCAAAGAAAAATGTAAAAAACGATAAGGGCTTATTTTTTAAGAAAATTTGGGATTGCATGAAAATAAATAGATATTTTTAATGAAAAAAGACATGAAAGAATAGGAGCGGACAACAGTGCACTTTTTGCCCCTTTGCCCTGACCTGAACTATCCCCCCCTCCCACTTACTGAGATTCGGCGGCCGTGGCCTCCGATGATTGTTTTCATCCAGTGCCACCAGTCTTACTCTTCTGGCCATGCCTGCATACTACAGCTCTATAGACACATATGGGGCTGTGTTCCAAGGCTGGAGACATTTAGAAATGCAACCCTATAGAAGGCTATGGGGCTAGAGGCATAACTAGAATCTTTTGGGCCCCAGTGCAAGAAACAATGAACATGACATCCGAGGCCCTTTTTATCTGTTCCGGCTCCCTTTCCTCTGGCCCCCTGGTCCCTTTCCTCTGGCCCCCTGGTCCCTTTCCTCTGGCCCCCTGGTCCCTTTCCTCTGGTCCCTTTCCTCTGGTCCCTTTCCTCTGGTCCCTTTCCTCTGGTCCCTTTCCTCTGGTCCCTTTCCTCTGGTCCCTTTCCTCTGGTCCCTTTCCTCCGGTCCCTTTCCTCTGGCCCCCTGGTCCCTTTCCTCTGGTCCCTTTCCCGCCGAGCCTCTTTCCCTTCCCACTGATCCGAAGGCCCTTTACTCCTGTTGTGGAGCCCTTCACTTTTCTGCGATTTTGGGTAAATTTGAGTGCCATAAACTGCAGTGTTAAATCACAAAAGTTGCAAGGAAGTCGCAAGACCTTGGGTTGCAGCAGTGTGAACCTAGCCAATGTTCTGCAGCTGCCCCTCTTCTGCCATCTTGGGACCCCCCCACAGTGGCGGAACATCAGGGCCTGGTTGCAAGTGCGACTGCAAGTTCTGCCACTGTAAGGGGCTGAAATGCACAGATGCAGCCAGGATTTAAACAACTACCAGAAGATCATAGAGGGTGAGGGTGGGGATGGTTTAGGTCAGGGAAAAAAGGATAAGTGTACTTTGGCCAAAACTGCCTAAAGATGGATCGAAATGTGGCTGGTTTAGCAGGGACCAGCCAAATTTTTGATTCATCTATGGCTATTCCTGCTTGACAGAAGTCAAGCTAACAATTGAAATCTGTGAAACGGGACCTGTTGGAAAACTTTTGTTAATCAGCAGCTTTCAGCCGGTTGGCTGCAGCTGCTGATCAGTGTATGCTCACAGTGGAGCAATCCCTGCTGTCAGAATACAATGGCACAACAGGGAGTGTGGATGGAGGAATCTGATTTTTTTATTTATTTTTTCAATCGGCCCACTGGCTGATATATAAAAAAAGAGCGGTCTACGGCCAGCCTAAAGGCACACTTGTCCTTTAAGACAAAAAAGTAAGGTAGTTTTTGGCAAGTGAGCAGAGTTGTCATATATAAGACCGTTTATGACCTTGTGGTGTTATATAGATCATTATAAGACAATCCCATGCATGGTCTTTATATTGCTGGATCTGCCATAGGTCTGGTCTCTTATGGAGTATGTTGGTATAGCTGTATGCAGTAGGAGGGTGTAGTTGATTGTTCCCCTGCAGACATCAGGCTTATGATTATTTAGTGCAGCTTTACATATAATAGTAAAAGACGAATTGCAGAATATGCCTGGAAAGGGGTGTAGTAAATGTATACCAGTCTGTGTCATGTACATAGAGATCCAATTTTATTAAAGTTCCTTAAAATACAGACTGGATAAATTAGGAGTATGTAGTTGTCTGATTGTTCCCCTGTAGACATCAGGCTGGTTGAGTCAGTTTAAATAGAATGCATAAATTTGGTTTTGTAGTATTAGTGGGTGGGGAGATATTTTTACATGACAAATGATGAATGCAGCTTTCAAGGTGTCCTACAACACTTCATGGCAGTATGTTACCACTATGCACTTTATGAATATCCTCCAATGATGACAATCACCTCGTCTAGCGATCTGTTGCAAGTTAGGAAACCATTAAACTAAAGCTGGTCAGGTTGACACCACAGTGTGCTGGAATAAATGAAAGGAGGACCCATCACTTATTGGTCTTGTGTACAAAGTGGAAGTCCTCGTTGCCAGGTGGCCCCAATCAGATTCTCCCATAGTGCTCTAGAAATGGTAAAAGGAGAACCTGCTACAAGAGGACTTCTCTTTCTTCAGACACTTGAGCACGAGGTGTCTAAATCTACAGTTGACCATTGTATACTACAGTGGGCCTGATTTATCAAACTGTCTGAAGATAGCGCTGATCTTGTTAAGTCTTGTCCCCTCACAATATGAGTACTTTTACTAACAATGCAAATGGAAACTGGGTAACATCCCAGCAGTAAGTCATCAAAAATAGGTGCTCTGTTTCCGCAGAGCCTTGGCTATGGGAACTGGCTTTGGTGCCATTGTCCCGGTCTTTGGTGTGGACTGTGGAGTTATTGGTGCTCTTCAGCCCCCTGTAAATTTTAAGTGGTAAAGCAGAAAAAACATATTCCTAAAAGTTTGGGGTTGAAGAAAAGGAATCTGCTGGGTCCTGATAGGAGAAACATGAGTTTCAGGTGAAGGGGAATTAAAGGAAGGGGTGGAGAGCATCCATCAGGATGGAGGATTACATTGTAGAGTGGCCCATGTCCCCCACAGCATCACAACCTAAGTGACACCATCCTGCCATCCTCCTCCTATCCTGCACACCATGTGGTAAGTACATTGCTGCAGGAAAGGAGGCAGGGATTCATTGGGTGAGTTTAGTGAACTACATGTGCAGAATATCTTCTGAGGTTTCGGGAGTGTTAAAGCGGCCATAGACCGATCGAGATTTCCAACCTTGCATGAGCAAGCTGATTGAGACTTCAGTACAACTAGCCTGTCTGGACTTTTCAGTTTGCTCACTGCCGGAGGCTATAGCTGCCGGCAGGGACCATTGCATTCTGACTGCTGGGTAAACCTCCCACTGTCAGGCTACAATAGCTTCCACGGGAAGGATTCCCCCATCAACACTGACTGTTAATGGGGGATTCAAGCCATGGTTTGAAGGAAAAAAAAATGCTTAACATATGGCCTGCCTTAGCCTGAAACCAACTATCCCAGACCACTAATGCTTTGTTTCTTATGTATTGTGTTGTATATAAATGTCTCCCTTTCACAGTGTCTGTGCTAGGAATTATTATATATTTTGGCCACTTTCACACAAGTGATTTGTGGTTGCAATGTGGACCTGTTGACTTAAATGGGCAAGTTGACAGGAGGTGCCTGCTTAAATTTCCCATGAAGCAAAGCTATTTTTACAGCCCCTTGCCACCTACGTGAGGCATAGTGTTAAGATATACTTAAAAATAATGGTTCCTCATAGGCACTGTTTCCACCACCACTCCTTGTAATATTGTATTTGTTTCTGTTACATCAATGAACAGCGGTCCTAATCTTATCCTTCCTTATATCTGAATTCCAGGAATTCAGCAACCTTGTGAAGGCACTCTGAGTTAGGTCCAACAAGGTGCCTGCCATCTCCTGGGCTTATCTCTATTTATTTATATCCGACAGGTTTATTGTGCTCCTGCAGCATAACTTCCCGAGCTCCAAGGCTGGACTCAGCCCCTTCAAATGTCGAGTCGTTGCAGCTACTATGCCCACCCCTCTCCTCCTCCTGCCCAATCACAGAAGCCATGTGTGAGCTCATTCACAAAATACAAAGGCTCCTGTAAATGGGCAGCAGAGGGGAGGGGCGGGCATTGCTACTCTCTATGGGTCTCTCCACTCTGTGTCAGTGTGGAGTGTATCCTCTGCCAGAGCCATAAATCTGTCGGATATAAATAGATATAAGCCCACATGGCAGGCAGCTATGAGGACTTAACTCATGGTTTGCTTGCACTTCATACAAAGTTGCTGATTTGTGGAATTCTGCTTTATGCTTCATGTAGCCCCGGTACATGAGATCCTGTCATTAACAGTAGGTGCTGGGGGAAGGCACAGGCTCACCATCCAGACAAGACAGCTTATGTTCCAAGCATTCGTCCCTGGGACCATACTAACCTAAATGTTAGTACCACTCAGTGCACCGTCCAGTCCCAGCAGCTTTCAGCCTCTCGTAGAAATTGACAGGCTTCCGGCAGTGGAGCTAGACGGTGCTCCTGTGCCCTCCGTACACATTTCAGTGCCCAGATGTCATTCCCCAGGGCTAAACACCCATTGTACATGAGGCCATAGATGGAGACTGTTGTATTTGCATTTGTTGTATTGTGTACCTGAAAGTGATTTTACTGTGTCTTACATGTTGGTCATTATTGTATTTCATGTGTAGAGTCTCCCTCCAGTGGCTGCCTTTATATCAAGCAGTATTGTCAGCAACCATGCTAAACAACTCCCAACATTGGGATAGTCTTCAGTCAATGTGATCAGACTGACATCTTTACACTGAGACAGAGAGGGGAGCAACAATTGAGCAATGATGGTCATCCCTATATATTTTCAGATGGCGCATAGGATCAACAAGATTGTTTAATTTAGATTTAGAGCTCCCATACCTGCCCGTTACAATGCACACTGTGATTCCTTTCCAGCTGTGTGTTGAAAACAGTATTTCCATATCATGGAGTTGTGTTTCTAGAACAAATCCTTATTGAGGGTCAATGCAAATAGACTGTACAGAGCAGACTGATGCCGATGCGTTTAAGCACCTTTATTGAAGCTTTAAATATGTTTTTATTATTGCTGCTTGAGAACCCCCCCTCTCCCCGTATTGCTTTCTATACAATAAAAGAGCACTTAGGTTCGTGTTGTGGGTGGGCTGATATTAGGCGCCCTGCGTATGAAGCAGACAGTACTGGTCTGTAATAGAGACATAGAGTTTTCCTGGACTGCCAAGGTATTTGCTCTATCTAGACTTCCCAGTTATAATGTTACAATACATGATAGGTTAGTAATGCCGTCTCTTCTCTTGGTGCCATTGGCAGAGAATAGAACTGTTTCCACTTCAACAAACCCCATCGCATTCCTTCTCTACTGACTGTGGAAATGAAGCCTGCTGGCCAGGCGCCACCATTTTCCATAATTACTTTCATTTGCTTTGTGTTGTTTTTTTTTTGCAAACTTTTCTAAGACACGATGAAATGATACATTTCCCTCATTTATGATGTTATTGAAGGTAATCTCATATAAAAGGGTAAAGGGAGTTTCAGATCTGGTATCTTGGCTCTTGTCATTGGGTGCCCTAGCCCTAGTTTAGCATCAGACTTGTGCCAAGGGCTGGTGAGGTTAAGAGATGGCTTCCATGTGTAGTTCAGGGTTCCATAGCCTTAAAAATCCCTAGGGGTTCCTAGTGGATAGACGGGACTTGCAGCACCTACGGTTAGGTGTCTTTGACCCCTTGATGTATAAATGAAGCCTTGTGTTATTGTGCTCTGTCTTCAGGGGATGGGTTTTCTTTGGCACTCTTTCTGATGCTGACATCCAAAACGGGTCTGAAGGTTAATCGGACTCTGTAAGCAACCCCATATTTTCTTGTTGTTGCCAAAGGCGGTAGTTCATTTGTCAATATAGAGAATGTATTTAAAATGAATTTTTTTGATTTTATTTCCAGGATCATCCATTTAATAGTTGGCCTGGAGCACAAAGTTTAATAAGAAAAAAAAAAAAAAAAAAACTGATCAGATGCATATGAGTTGAGCACTGTCAGCTTTCTTCTATAGCATAGTCCAGCCTTTCTCAACCCTTTTACCCCAGAGGAACCCTTGAAATCATTTTCAGATCTCAGGGAACCCCTGCTAAGATTAATTCATTGGGGGAGTCAGTTGGACCAAGAATCATGCAGGCACCATCAGATAGGAGGTCAGTTAGCCACAGCTCAAGGAACCCCCAGCAAACTCTGGAGGAACCATGGTTGGGAATGGCTGGCCTAGTCAATGAATTTATTGAAAACTCACCCACTTATTATGCCGGTCACTTGGAGTGCCCAATAGCCCGTCATGATATACCTGTTAATCCCTCAGGTAAAGTTATATTACTGAAATCTGCAACCCAGCAATTTGTTAGTACAATTTTGGAGCTGGGATGGTACAATGGTAGAACCATTCAGCACTTATCAATAAAAAAAAGAAAAAAAAATGGACTCCATTTTGGTTTGTTTTTCCCAGAAACTGAGCTTTATGCTAAATGACTGAATTGGTATCATTTGCTAGTAAGATCTCCGTTCAGGTGGGGAATTACATTGCAGCTTGTGCAATACGGAAAATATAAACGCATTGTCAATTCAGACAGTAAAAGCTGGCATAGCAGATAATGTGTGTTTTGTGTTGAGCATTAATTGGGCATTCTTGAGCAAATATTAGGCATTTACATATAAATGGCATCCTTTTCACCCTGTCACTATGGGGAAAAAAATCCAAGCCTTGTGTTGTGGTATTCTATATAGTACTAACATGGAATGCACTAAAGTAAAACTACAAAGTGCTCAGGAGGTTTATAATACAGTATATACCTCTGCTTTTTGTTGTATTAATACCTGTACCGAGGTACATGTAGGCGTCATTTAAAGACCTCAGCACAGGCTCCGCCCCTTGTCTGAGGGGTACTGGTGAGAAAGTGGCGACCGACGCGATGTGTGCCATGGGCGCCGCTCACCTTGTAAATACTGCGGTTTTTAAATTTACCTAAAACGCTATGCTAAATGCTATTGTATTTTCTAAATGCTGTAAAGAAATGGAAACAGAAAAAAGAGAACTTAATTATTTTATGTCGATGTGTAATTTATGTAAAAAGTTATAACTGTACAAGTCATGATTGTTTTCGTAATATGCCAGTTTTCTTTGTAACTAGCTTTAATTTATCTCTTTTCTTAGTTATTTTGCTGTATAAAAGAAAAAAACATTTTCTCTAAATAAATTCCTTTCTTTATCTAGAAATTTGTGTCTCTTTGCAGTGTGTGTGTGTGATATATATATAAATGTGTATATATCGGAAGAATGTTCTGAAAATGAACATTGTCGAACAAAATTCTACTGATGTACATGGCCAGCTTTAGAAAGTGTCTCCTAACTTCCTGAAAGCATGTTTCCTTTACATTTAAGGCTCCATGTACACTGAAGCTGATAAACTGCAGTTTATTGGCGTTTTTAGAAAAAGCTCATTAACTGCACTCTGTTAGCCTATGTGTTCATGTACACATAGCGTTAATGGGTGTTTTTCTGAACGCCAGAAATTTGCGTTCAAATTGCAGTTTTTCGGCGGTGAACGCCAAACGCTCATTAACGCGCATAAACGGACGCTAATGAGCATTTGGCGTTTTTATGAAATATGTAAAAAAAAATGCATTCTGGGATTTTTGGAGTGTCCTTCGTGTTTATACAATAAAAACGCTCATTAACGCTGACGCTAAAAAATGCTTATAAACGCTAGTACAAAACGCTGATAAAAGCTATATTTAAAAGCAGCTTTTTCTGCCAGAAATCTGGCGTTCAAAACGGCCGTTTTTGAGCTTCAGTGTACATGGAGCCTAAAGCTGGCTACACACTAGTAGAATTTAATCACTTGACCTTCAGAAGGTTTTTCCCCCTTCATGACCAGGCCATTTTTCGGTATTTACCTCCTGAATGGGTTATATTGATCACCGCTGTGATTACTATTGTGTGCTGTGATTGGACCACAGCTATCACATGGTACAGGGCGCTATAATTGGCCCAGGTACCATGTGATAGCTGTGGACAACAGCACCCCTCGGCTGGATCACGTACATGTACGTGATCCAGCCTACCCGTGCCGCCCTGGCACAGTAAATATACTGTGGCCGGGCGGCAACCGATTAATTCAAAAATATTAATTTTAAGAATACAGTAGAACCTTGGATTACGAGCATAATTTGTTCCAGGAGAATTCTCGTAATCCAAAGCACTCGCATTTCAAAGTGAGTTTCCCCATAGAAGTCAATGGAAACGAAAATAATTAGTTTTGCATTGACTTCAATGGCATGCAATACCACATGTTGCCAGAGGTTGGGGGGTGCCGGAGAACCTCGTAAATGATCGGTGACAGCTAGGCTGACCTCGGAAACACCTGAGTATTTCGGATCGGCTCCGCTCGGCTTTGGTGCCCCCGCACCTCTGGCCAAATGCGGTACTGCACACCCAATTACCTTGAATTCTGCTCGTTTTGCAAGACAACACTCGCAAACCGAGTCAGAATTTTTTTTTAAAAAGTTCCTCGTTATTCAAAATGCTTGTTAACCACGTTACTCGTAAACCAAGGTTCCACTGTATTTAAAGTTGAAACCATCGCTCGCCTTTGCCAATCCTAGTATGGATGTACACATGTGAAAGCCTCAGCCAATACCGCTCCTTGGGCCATGACCCTGAGGCTTTCACATGTATAAAAGCAATGTTCATTGCTCACTGGATGAGTTTTTCTTACGCTGGAATCCCTACTATCCTGAGTGCCAATGGGGCTCTACACCTCAGCATGGAGCGGCATCACCAAGTACTTATGACCTTTTTATTTTAAGAATGTCCCTTCACTTTTCTAATGGTTAGTGGGGTCTACTTTGACCACAGGGATGAGAAAATTTGAAGTAGCGGGATGAATATGTTTCTCCAACGAACACATTTCTAATATTATATGTGGTTTTCGTTTTTGGAAAGTCTATTCATTCCAAAAGCGAATGTTAAAAGCAAACGCAATTTTGAAGTACTTTCCAACTGATACAAATGTACCATACAACAATCTATTAGTGCACACGTGTCAAACACAAGGCCAGCCAGGCCAATTCATGTGGCCCTCACCTTGTCTCAGCAGTCGACAGCAAAGAGGACAGAACTCCTCCTACAGATCCTCTCTGTGCAGCCACAGCACCCCCTCATCTCTGCCTCCCCTGGTGTCTGCATTCAGCAAACTCCAGCCCTCCTCTGGTCTTCCTCCAGACCTTGCACTTTCTGCTTCCCAGCTCCTGCCCCCAGCTTCTTCCCAGCAGCAGCAAAAGGTAAGGGGTGTGCACTGTGATGTAAGGGAGGGTGGGGGACTTTTTTTTTTACTTCTGATGGTGGGGAGCCTTTGACATCTGATGTAAGGGGGGATGGGGTGCTCTGGACATCTAGTATTACAGGTACAACTGGCCCTTTGAGGGAAACCATGGCCCGCGATGAAAACACCCCTGTTCTAGTGTATGGCCAGCATAAGTCGCAGAGTAGTGCATTGTGTATTGGTCACCCATGACTGGCAGACTTGCCTTGAGGTAAAGGAGCAGTGAAGCACAAATATTGTGCAGCATTAGGCAGAAAGTAGTAATATTTTAAACATTAGACACTGAGAAAAATATTTTTAAAAACTGATCGCTTGCAAAAATCGCTTTTTAAAAAAAAATAATAACCTTTGTAAATATCATTTGCATTTCTATTCCGCTTTCTAAAGTCTGGTAGTGAAGAGGTTCCCAGTAGTCTGTATCTGAGAAGAGACATTCTACAGAACGTCTCTATTCTATTCTCAAATGCTTTTCACATGGTAATTACACACACAGCTCTGACTCGAGTCTCTCGCTCCCTACAGGCGCCTTACTTTTGCAGGATTCATTTCATGCTGGTTATATAATATGATGCCATCGCTGAATGTGGCATAAAAAAATATGCTGAGAACACCGATCTCATTAATTGCCATCCTCTGCATCGCATAGCCTGCTTTCATCACATAAGGAAACCGCAAGTGAAATTGACGTGGCCATCAGATTATGCATTCAGCAGTCATGAGATTTGGAAGATAACCGGCTACAGTCACGAAGAGTTAAGCAGCCCAAAGATGACACAAGTGGGAAAAAAAGAAAATCGTTTGATTTCCCCCATCAAATACAGTGTCTACTGCAGTGCATTTGTGTTCTGCTGAAGGTGGGGGGCCTTCCTGGCCAGCAGAACACCATTACATGTAAAAAAAAAAAATCAGACAGGATGGTGGTACCCAAGTCGATCGAACAAATTTGGTACAATCAGCCTTGCCAGTACATGGATTGAATCTCAGCCGGCCAAATTTCAATCCATGCCGGATGCACCGATACAATTTTTTTTCCAAGTACGAGTACCGATCCTTTTTTTTTTTTTTTAGTACTCGCCGATACCAATTACCGATACCTACCTTCCGCAACTGTTTTGTTTACACTTCAGCTGTCAGAAAAGGTACAAAGCATTGAAAATGTATTTACAAATGAAATACATTTGTTTTAATTTTGCGCTTTTTTTATGTGAATTGTGTAAATATATGTTAAAACATTAAATATATATAGTTAATATAATACAAATTTATGGAAGAAACACGTGTGTGAGAGTACCCAGGGCTGCACAACCCAAGAAACGTACAGAAAATGGAAATGTCCCCAGGGTTTTTTTTTAGCAGCAAAACATTTGGATACTTATATAAAAATAGTCAGGAGTTGAAAATAAATGATAGATTTATTAAAAGATACAAACTCTGGTTCACGATACAGTCAACAACATAAAACACCACTCATGGCAAAGAGGCCCCCAGGAGAACATGATTGGCCAATTACATTTGCAATATTAATATCCACTTGAACACCCCAATGCATTTCGACCTGTCACGGTCTTCTTCAGGGGGATTTACATTCTAGGAAAGTGTATCAAAAAATAGTAAAATTTAGTTTGAAACATTTAGAGTATACAAAAAACATCATCATTACGTTTAAAATTGTACAAAGAATGTGTCTCCATATACATAGAGGTAAATTTACCATTGAGTAGATGAAAGAGTGAAGATGCATCGCACAAACCAGATTGTTTGAAATATTGGCGTCCAACAACTCCACCAACCCCACACGTCCCCCCCCCTCTCTCCTCCAGGAGAATCCACAGTTCATCAGACTTGCAAAGGGCCACATGCTTGGACCCACACGGGAGGGTGGGGGGGAGTAAGGCACCTGAAACTGGGCATGGAAAAAAGTCAGATAATTTGTAGGTATTTTGTGTGTTATTTACAATTATGTAATTATGGACTGGCCTGTACTGAATCTGAGATTAGATTAATGTTAATTAAACCTGTTAGGTTTTTTTTTTGCTTAATTTAATAGTATTATATTTAGTTTATAATTTAGTTGGTTTGAATCTACATGAATGAATAGAGTAAAATGGAATGTGAAAGGAAATCGGGTATCCATACACGATTTGTGGGAATGAGTGTGCAGGGTGTGCATGATGATGAAGGGAGAATGGGGGGTTAGAAGAAAACGTGATGCAGAACACTAAAAAATTTATGTGGAAACAAAACGTGAAATGTTGATAATAAGCTTGCATTGAAAGGTTGTAAAAAATTGGGTGATATAAATTGGTGCCTATGTGAGTGAGGAGATAAGAGTGTTGATTAAATGAAGAGTGTCAAAAACTGCATGCAAGTATTGGAGTATGGTGTATATATACCAACTCCTTGCAATGATAGAGATGTGATGGTTATACGTTGGTTGGTGGGATAATGAACTCCAGATGGGGAGAATGTCAGTAAATAGGATATTCCAAAAAGTACCGATATCAGCCAGTCTTACATGTTCAAATCGCTGCGCTTACATAATGCTTGCTTTTTCTTGTGATATATGGTGCCGGCGTTCCCGAGATCACCTCGAGATCACCTCGAGATCATCTGGGAGCTGCCAGTTTATATATGATCTCCGTGAATTGCCCCAGAATCTCAGGCGCCGAACTCCTCCCATACATGCCTCCCCTGCTAATTCCCACTGCTCGTTGCTTGCCGCTCGTTAACGAACAAAGCAAACAAAAAAAAATTTTTTTAATAGTTCATAAAATAGAAGTGAACTAAAAAAAATCACCAGGAAAATAATTAAATGGAGAAGGAGAATAAGGAGTTACTTAAGACTGATTAGAGTAAATTAAGGGTGGTTAAGGGTTACACAGAGGAACATTTAATTAAAAAAAAAAATACATTTTCTCTTTCGTTCATCGACGGACACAGCGCCTCCTTAATCTTGACCATTGGGTTATATCTCCTCCGCAGTAGTAGGACTAGGCAGAACAAAAAAATCACCTGGCTACGCCCATGGGCTGTCCTCAGTATATAACCCCCTCCCTGCTCTAGGTATTCAGTTTATTTCTGTCTAGTCAGGAGTAAGGACCTAGCTCCTTGCTGGGATCTTTTGGTCCTAGCAAATTTTGCTTTTTGTCTTTCTTCCGTGCATTTTCTCCTGAAAGACCTGCAATCAACTGCCGGGCTGGGCGATGGGCTGGATAATCTAGATCGAGTGGTCTCCCCAGACCAGCCAGCGAGCGCGTGCAGACCGCAGCTACGCACTAGGTCAGCCGCGACATAACCTTAACAGTCATAGGCTGGCCCACGAGTTAAACGTCTCGTAGGGTCGCATACCAATGGGCTCTGGTCTGAGTCGCAGCGGTCCCTTGGCCGACAGCCCCCCACTTCAGTGGTGAGGAGTTCTATCTGGAGGGTCACCCGCACCATGGATCAGTAAGTACAGTCCCCCCCTCTCCTCCTTTGTGCGGTTTGGAGTGGACGTGGGTACCCTCCGGGGAGGGTTGGACCTGCCTGCAGGATTCCTTCTCCCATCCTCAAGTCCCTTGGTTAAGCTTCCCCTCCCCCCCCACAGATTGGTGCGAGTCCCAGGGCAGGCAGCAGGGATCCCTGGGGGTCTCCCCCGCCATTCACCTTCTGGGTGGTGTGTCCTGCCCTGGCGGTATGGGGGGAGGGTTCCAGTGCAGCGGAGACCCCTAGGTGCGTGCCCTGCTGTATGTTCAGTGTGAGGTAGGGTAGTGTGCAGTTTGTGGGTCCCAGTGCTGAGAGCGCAGCAGTGCAGAATGCACAGCGGTGTCCCCTTAAATTTTCACCTGGCCTGGTGGAGTACAGTACCTTTTGGAGGGGGGTCCCCTTGCAGGGGGTGCAGCATTGTTGAAGGCACTGAGAGGCTCCTGGCAGCGTGCTTCAGCATGTCAAACAGCCGGCAGCCATGTTTGGGAGGTCCGATGACACCACGGCAGCCATTTTCCCTTGGTTTGGCTGGTCTCTGGCCGGCGGCCATGGTTGTGTAGCCGATGATGTCAGGGCGGGCATTTTCCGTTAGTCTAGTGAGATGCTGGAGATGGCCGGAACCTTGTGGAGATGCCAGAGCTCCTCCTCTTCCTCCCCTATGCTTCTCTTTCTGTCCCGGGATATATGAAATGGACGCCGACATTGGTGTTGCTGGGTCCGAATTGTGGCGCTCCTCCGCTGGTAGAGTGAGTCTTTGGGGGGTCCTTGTGTATCTCCCTCTCTGCTGGTAGGTACCCTGTACCCTCCTGTTTCCATGTTGAATAAAGCAACTATGATCCCAGTAAAGGAACCCCCTTCCTTTAAGGACCCGGCTGTCAGGAAAGCAGAGGCTGTGGCACGCAGCATGTTTACTATGGCTGGATCGGCAATGATCCAGTCTTGGCCTCGGCCCTGGTGTCGCAGACCCTAAATGAATGGGTCAAGCTTTGCGCCAGGGTCTGAGTAGTAAGCAGGTTCCAGCTGCTTATGTTGATTTAGTGGACCAGTTGATCCATGGGCTGCAGTAAATTTGTGATGCAGCCTCGGATGCAGTTCCTGTACTGTCCATGCTTTCTGTTTCAGCGGTGGTTATCAGACGTGTGCTGTGGCTTAAGAATTTGTTTGCAGACCAAGCCTCTAAGAAAGCTCTAATTGATCTGCCTTTTCAAGGCGACCGCCTGTTTGGGGCTACCCTGGATGACATCATTAAGGGGGTCAAAGGGGGGAAGAGTACCTTCCTGCCTCAATCTAGGAAGGGGAAGGAGCATTGTCGCAGACAGGGGACTTCGTTCTCAGCCCAAATAAATTTTTCTGGGCTCCCGGGACTGCAGATAAAAGAAACGGATCTCTCCAGTCTTCCCCAGGAAGTTCCAGGCAATCTTGGTCTGGGAAGCCTAGAGCAGGCTTCTCTGGATCCACTGACAAGACTCCTTCAGCATGAAGGTCTGCCCTCACCCAATGCTGGGGTGGGGGGACATCTTCGCTGGTTTCCAGATTCATGGACCTCCTTCGTGAGCGTCAAGGGGGGGTCCACAAATTGAACCTTTTTGGGGTACCAAAGAAGGGTACAGAGTTTGTCTACTTCGGGGGGCCCTGTCTCTCCTTGTGTGGGTATAATTCCTGTAAAGTTTCAGGTGACGTCTGAACTACCCATGGTCCCCTCTAGTCCCATCCAGGAAATTGGGTTACCTGGGTCTGACTCTGGAGTGAATGCTGACCAGGTTAGTAGTTTTTCTTCTCAAAATTCGGCCCCTTCAGCAGGTTCAGTTCAACAGGAAGTAACTGAGGCTCGTGGCAATCTCGTGGGCTCCTCTGGTAGACGCCAGTCGTGTTAGTGCCACTGCGGGGCTAACACCTTCCTCTTCTGCGGTTCCTGCGAAGGACCAAGGGCGAAAGTCTTCTGGTCATTCTGGTGGCTGTAAATGTCCCTTGGGAGATACCTCTCAGAGAGGACCAGCTGTACCGAGGGCTGAGCTTCCATCCTGCTTTACAGTTACTAGTTTTAATGGCCTAGCCATTGAAAGCCAGATATTTAGAGATAGAGGTCTGTAGGATCAGTGATCCCTACTATGGTGAAGGCGAGGAAGTCGATTTCTAGTAAGAGATACCATTGTACGTGGAAAGCGTACATTTGATGGTGTGAGCCGATTGGCGTTCATCCTCGATCCTTTTCTGTGGCTCGGATCTTAGCTTTTCTTCAACGGGGCGTTGAGTAGAAGTTTGGCCTTGAGTACCATCAAGGGCCAGGTGTCTGCGTTAGCAGTCTTCTTTCAGCAACCCCTAGCCACTCACTCTTTAGTTTGTACCTTCATTCAAGGAGTCTGGCATGTGGCTCCGCCTGTACCGTCTCTTTTGCCGCCATGGGTTTTAGAGTCAAATATGTGTTTATTTCAGCACAGGAAAATAGCACAGCAAAATGTCAGATGCTCACAACATAGAATGAAACATAGCAGGTCAAATTCTGCATATATGTAACTAAGCATGGTCATAATGAGGCCAGGTGAGTCATTGCTCTTCCATGAAGGGCAATAACATATTGAACTAAAAGCATGAGAGGCCATTGCAAATAGAAGGACATCTGACTTCCAGTTGAAATAAAAAAAAAAAAAAAAAATGACTAAAAAGAGAAGAGGGGGAAAAAGGTAGAAAAGAAAAGACAGGGAAGGGGAGGACAGTACGGAGAGGAGAGGTAAGGTGGACCTAGCAGACTAAGACACATCAAAACCTACAAGATGCAATCAGCTCGAACTACAGGGACGGTTTGGTTGCGTCAACATAGTCTTCAGTGAGTCTGAAGTAGAGTATTCGATCCAGAGGAGCCACAAGGACTTAAATTTATCATGAGCAACATTATCAATGGCCAGCATCTCCTCCATACGCATGATGTCGTTGACCGTAGAGACCCATAAAGACAGGGGGGGGGGGTAATAGTAGTCTTCCAAAACTGGGGAATAAGCTGCCTCGCCGCCAAAAGGAAGAAGCGCAGTAGGGTGTGTTTCTGAGAAGCTATGGATCCGGGAAGCATGGACAGTAAAGCTACTTCTGGGGAAGGCGTTAGGGGCCTATCATATAGGTGACTGTATACGGTAAAAACCTGAGACCAAAGGGGCTGGATGGCCGGACACTCCCACCATATGTGTAGGTAGCTGCCGTCTGTTGAGTTGCACCTCCAACACAGGGGGGGCACAGATGGAAATATCTTAAGAGATTTAGGGTCCCTGTACCACCTAGAAAGGAGTTTAAAGTTCTTCTCCTGGGAATAACAGGAGATTGAAGATTTGTGGGTAAAGTGGTACGACTTTTGCCAATCCACTGGGGGGAACTCCCTTCCCAGGTCTGCGGACCACCTCCTCGTGTAAGAGGGAGGCTGATCATGTATGAGAGCGTGTTGTAGTGTGTACATGTAGGAGAGCAAGTGTCTCGGTGTTTCCGAGAGAGAGCACAGCTGTTCAAATTCCGTTAGGGGTCTGTGAAGTTGGGAAGAAGCGAAGAGGTCAGAGCAAAAGGAGGCTATGCGGAGGGCCGTAAGCCAGTTCCCATGATCACTGGGCACTACAGGGGCGCCCGAGGTGGCGTCTACAAAGGAGCTCGCCATAGGCCACGTGGGGCGGGATTACGGACCCACTGACTGGGAACCACAGCCTTGGGGTAAGGCAGGGTGGTCAAACAAGGGCGTGAGTGGTGAGGGATCCGTGGACAGTAAAGAGAGCATTCCCTTTTTATACCATAACTGTAGGACAGCGATAGTTAATGGGGACGCATCAGAGAGCAAGTGGAAGTGTTGCCCATAACCCCAAAGCAGAGCCCGGAGGTCAGGGGCCGACAGGTCCTGTTCCACCATAGTAGATGCTTTGGAGAAGGGGCGAGGGAACCATTCCAATGCCCTGGACAGTAACGTCGCTTTGTGGTATAGCTCAAAATCGGGTAAGCCCACCCCTCCCCGTGTCTTGGGGTACGTAAGTAGTGTGTGACGGATACGGGACATGCCTTGGTGCCAAACGAAACGGACGGACATGGAACGCAAGGAAGCGAAGAAGCTCCTAGGAATAGAGATAGGCACAGTTTGGAACAAGTAAAGCAGTTTGGGCAGAGTGTCCATCTTCAGAGTGTTTATACGGCCGAACCAGGGCATCGGGGAGGTGCTCCAAGCATCTAGCTCCCTTCGTAGCTGATTTAGTAATTGGATATAGTTGAGAGTATAGAGTTGTGATAGGTTGGAGGAAATTGTTATACCTAGATAGGAAATACCCCTGCTGCTCCACTGAAAGGGGAAATTGGCTTGCACTCGGGTGAGGGTTGTGCTGGGAAGAGATATGTTAAGGGCCTCAGTTTTGGACATATTCAACTTGAAGTTACTAAAGGTGCCAAACCTACGAAATTCGCTCATTAAGGAAGGGAGGGACGTGTGTGGTTGTTGGATATAAATCAGCAGATCATCAGCGTATAGTGAAAGCTTATGTGTGGCGGAGGGGGTCTGTATCCCCGCTATCGTAGGGTTACGTCTAATGGCCTGGGCTAGGTGCTCTATCACTAAGACAAAGAGTAGGGGCGAAAGGGGACAACCCTGGCGTGTGCCGTTGTTTATCTGAAAGGATGCGGAAGGCGAGCCATCAACCAGGACAGATGCTGAGGGGCGTGAGTAAAGTGCCATAGTCCGGGATATAAAAGCAGGGCCCAGGCCCAACTGTTCCAAGGAGAGGAGCAGGAACTGCCAATTGACCCGATCGAAGGCCTTCTCCGCATCAAAAGAGAGCAGGCAGGACTTCAGGTTGTGGCGTTGGATATAGGATATTAAATGGATGGTTTTGGTGGTATTGTCTCTGGCCTCACGGTGTGTCAAGGAGGGATTGGGAAATTAAGAAATAATCAATACGACTGTAAGAGTTGTGGGCCACGGAGTAACAGCTGTAATCTCTCTCAAAAGGGTGCTGTATTCTCCATACATCCACCAATTGTGCGGAGTGTAGGAGCGCTTTTATGTGTGTAAGAGTAGTGTGTGATAAAGAAGTCTTACCCGAGGAAGTATCCGCGTCCGGGGAGAGGGCCACGTTGAGGTCACCACCTAGGATGAAACAAGGACCGCCAAAGGAAAGTAATTTGTCTATAACCATAGACAGAAATCCCCCTTGATCTTGGTTCGGACCGTACACATTGGCCACTGTAAAGACAGAAGAGTTAGATTTCAATTTGAGAAATAAGTACCGGCCTAGTGGGTCAACCAGAGAGTCTAATACCTCTGGGTGGAAAGATTTGTGAAAAGCTATCGATACTCCCTTGGACTTTGCTAAAGGGTTCGTGCTATGATGCCATTCATGATAGTGGGGATTTTTAAGGGTCGGGATGGCCGACCCTCGAAAATGAGTCTCCTGCAGCAATAACATTTTTGTTTTGGTTTTGTGAAAGTGATAGAGGACCTGACTACGCTTTTCAGGAGTATTGAAGCCCCTGCAGTTAAAGGAGGAGAGGGTAATGTGGTCAAGCGGCAACATGACAGTACTGAGGGGAAGTGGTATCGGATCTGATCTGCATCAGCCTCAAGGTCTGCTCGGTCCGGAAGAGAATGGGGAGGGAGGAAGGGAGCAAGGGGAGGGGAGGGGAAGTCCAGAAGGAGGGAAAAAAAGAGCAAGAACAAGGGCCAAAAAGGTAGGGGGGTATCAACTCCAGAAAGAAAGAAAGTGTGAGGAAAGAGTCAAGGGGAATAGGGATCAGTAAGGAAAGTAGAGGAAAGAGGAGAAGTAATAGGCCACTAGGTGGCGGCATCGAGTCATGAGATGAAAAGTATAACATTTCTAGGCTGAAAAAGAAAAAAAAAAGAAAAGATAGCTTAAACTAAGGAGAAGGGTACAGAGCTTGTTCAAGCACTGTCGGTCCTAAGGGGGGAAACGCAGTTAGAGCATAGAGCGTCTCCCGGTCCCGAGGTCCGCCAGGGTACACTAACTATTAAGAAAGAGAAAAATACAGTATAAACCCAAACAGAAAGCACAGCCACCCAGGGAGGGTGAGCATCCCTCAACTCTTTGCAAACGTTAATAGTACAACCCGGAGGGTACGAGGTTTAAACAGCATAGATGGGGGCAAGATGGGAATGAGGGTGTGTGCCAAACTCAGTGAACGTGCGGGTTATTCAGGTAACCCTGGACATCCAGTTCCCCGAGCCAGAGGCGAGGGGGGGAGGAAGTCCTGCAACCAACCATAAAGAACAAATCCTGAGTTAGGGCGAAAGTGTGCTATCATCCGAGGGCACAGGGGAGTCAGTCATCTGGAGATCTCGTGGGGGAGTCCCTGGGGTGTTTGCCCTTGCCGGTCTTCTGCCATTGTGGGTGGAAAGGGAGGCCCGGGGTGGTGGCCGGGATGGGCCAATCAGGCAAGGCGACTTGGGGCAGTTCCAGCGCCCCCAGAAACCGTGGTAAGTCTCCAAGAGTGCGAAAGAGGGCCGTTTTACCGTCATGGTGAACCCGGAGTTGGAAAGGGAATCGCCATTGATATTTGATGTTCCGTTCCTGCAGGAGGGATGTAAGAGGTTTAAGAGCACGTCTCATTGCTAGCGTTTGGCGCGAGAGATCGGGTAGTAGCATAACAGGGGTGTCATTCAGCCGAATGGAGTCCTGAGTGCTGGCAGCTTTCATAATTTCTTCTTTAACTTTGTAAAAATGCACTCTGCAGAGCGTATCGCGGGTAAAAGAGGAGTCAGGTTTTCTCGGGCCCGAGGTCCTGTGCACTCTATCCAGTTCAATAGGGGAATCCTTAGGTTGTTGAAGAAGCTGGTTAAAGATGGTGGCGACCGCGCCGGCCAGGTCCTTATGTTCAACCGATTCGGGTATACCGTGGATTCTGATGTTATTCCTGCGATTTCGGTTCTCGATATCGTCCTGAAGGTACATAAGTCGCTGTATCATGACTGTGTGGGAGTTAAGAGTCTCCTCATGGGATTGCAGCGTGGTGCAAATGCCATCCGCAATATTTTCCACATCCTCCATGCGAGTCCCCAAATCTTTCTTTAGCTCAGAAATCTCCTTTTTATATGTGTGCTCCATGCAGGACACATAGTGCTCAAAGTCAGTTTTGGTGGGTAGGGACCGCATGTAAGCATGCATGGATCGCATCTGCGACTCCATATCCCATCCATCCCCTGAGCATAGAGATGTCTGTGAGAGGTGATGGGAACTATGAGGGCTACAGGAGGGGGGCTCAAGGTCAGTGAAGGAAGCTGAGCGGTCTCTGGACTGTACCTTTAGCAGATCCGTAGGCTCAGAGCGGGCCGGGGACGGAGGCGCCGCCGCCATCTTGGATTTCTCCTGGTTCAGGAAGGCCGCGGAAGCGCGTGTTATAAACCGGTTCGGGTCGCCGTATCGGTGTCCGCTGGCAGGCTTATTGTGGTCCTTGGGCTTGCCTTTACCCATCGATGTAATTTGGTGGCTGTGCGTCGCGTGATGGCCGAGATATATCCCCTGAAAGACCGTCGGGACCGGGAGCTGCTGCAATCAGCGTCTTACGGCTCCATGCGCCAAGCCACGCCCCCGCCATGGGATTTAAACTTGGTACTTGGTCTCCAGAAACCTCCATTCGAGAATATTCAGAAGATTCCCTTACCTACGTTGTCCCAGAAGGTGGCATTCTTAGTGGCTATTACCTCGGGTCACAGGGTTTCGGAGTTGGCAGCATTATTCTGTCGTAGTCCCTATTTAGTACTCCATAGGGATAAAGTGGTTGTTCGTCCCTGTCTGTCATTTCTGCCCAAGGTTGTCACATTGTGTTGCCGTCCTTGTGTCCTAAGCCGGCTCATGCCGAGGAATTTGCTTTGCATACCTTGGATGTGGTTCGTGCGATTCTGGTGTATCTGGCAGCGACTGAGTCCTTCCAGAGGTCAGACTCACTTTTTTTGGATACACAGGGACCAAGGAAAGGGTTGGCTGCTTCCTCAGCTACCATCTATTCTCCAGATGGATCAGACAGACTGTGACTCAGGCCTCGTACACACGAACGAGTTTCTTGGCAAAAACCAGCAAGAAACTTGCTGGCAGAGATTTTTTGCCGAGAAACTCGTTCGTGTGTATGGTTTCTCGTCAAGAAAAGCGACAAATATCTAGACGAGAAAATAGAGAACCTGCTCTCTATTTTCTCGTCGAGATTCTCGTTGGCATGTTTCTCGACGAGAAAAGTGAGTGTGTGTACACTTACCTGTCCTCCCGGAAGCCCGCGCATGTTCGAAATGAATTTGACGCATGCGCGGTAGCTTCCTAGGCATACGTAGGGTATACCAAGATGGCGGCGACGGCATCGAATGTGACGAGCGCATGCTCGTCATAGTCGATGACGTCACCGCGTACGCTCCATTCAAAGAACCGCGGGTTCTTTGAATCGAGCGTGTGTACACTCGGCCGGGACAATTTTCTTGTCCAAGAATCTCGTCGAAAAAAACGACATGTTTTTTTCGACGAGAATCTCGGCCGTGTGTACGAGGCCTAAGGCCTATTTTATTGAGGGTCGGGTTCCTCCTTTCCCTGTCATGGCGCATTCTACTCAGGCGCTTAGTACTTCTTGGGCCTTCTGTCATCAAGCATCAATATCACAGGTTTGCATGGCGGCCACTTGGTCGTCAGTGCATACCTTTACTAAATTCTATAAAGTAGATTTCTTTCTCGTACATCACGGGACACAGAGCGACATAGTCATTACTAATGGGTTATATAGATACCTTCAGGTGCTGGCACTGGCAACTTCCAAAACCGGAAGTACCCTCCCCTATATAAGCCCCTCCCATCCGGGAGCACCTCAGGTTTTTGCCAGTGTCTAAGGTGTTGGCCAAGAAGAAACGTGTTTTTCACTGAGCTTGCGTACAGGTTCTTTTGGGCCTCAGTAAGCTATTCCGGATCCGACCAAAAAAGCTTCATAGCTAAACGGTCGGTACCCGGGCCTTGCAGAGAAGAGCAAGGTTTTGCCTGTAATGCTTCTCTTAGGAGAGCTGGACCCTGGGATCCAGAGCTCTGGTCATACCCACGACCAAGATGTTTTCTGTGCAGGGTGCTATACAGGTCCAGGGGAGTGGAATCCTTGGGAACCCGGTCCCTGAAGGTTTGATTACAATGCCTGCCGTGATAGGTGAAGTTTGGGCTTTTGTGGACCAAACAAAGTCCTGCGGCGGGGAACAGGTAAGTGGGGGCCCCCAGGAACTTGGTTCTATTGGGGGACCCCCAAGCCTAATTTGTCTTTCTGTCTGTTACCTAATGGTATTCCCGCAAAATTCTGTGCATGCCTGTAACTACAAAAAAAAAAAAAATGTAATAATTTTTAATGGTGGTCAAGAAAAAAAAATTTTTTTTTTTTTTATATATATTTAATATATTAGACTGCGGTACCTGTGTTTGTCCACTAGAGGCCGCTGTGGAACGTTTCTTGTCATGTGGACTAGTTCTTTTCATCAGAGCGAGTCCAGGCAGATGGTGAGTTCTCTTATGGGAAACTGCTTCCTCTGCCATGTTGCAATGCTCGTCCATCCCCCGGCCTGCGGCAAAGGGGCCCTGGCTCTTGTCCCTGGTTTCCATTTTCGAAATTAGCGCCGAAGGCGCACGTGGCCACGCGCGTGCGCGTGCCTCTATATATAGAGGTGAGCCGGGAAAGGGGGCGGAGCCTGGGGGATGACGCTCTGTGCGCGCCGCAGCGCTTCTGCGCATGTGCGGGCGTCCCAGCATGTTAAAAACCACAATTTTGTGTGGTGAGCTGGCTATGAGGTACAGAGACAGAGCTGGCAACATTTAAAGAAGGCATACAGCAAGCGGTTGATACAGGCATCCCCTAGAAAGGCACATTAGTAGACACCAACTGTTTCTTATAGCAGCATTTATGCTAGACTATTGTCAGTAACTGGTGTATTTCGGCTGGAATACCTCAGCTTTGTGGCTTAGGAATATGCCGTCTAAAAACTCCGGGACTAGAAATTCCAGGAGGAATAGGGGGTCTCCATCGGGCTCTGAGGATCTTGGGCATGCTTTGGCTGCACCAGTCTCCCCTGAAGAATCAGAGGTTAGTGACCGTAGAGCGCCCTCAGGAGTACCTGGTACTGTGGCTGTCCTCAGTTCACCTGCTCCTGTGTATGTAACAGAGGAGGTTTTTTCCTCAGCTCTGGGAGGGCTGGAAGAGAGATTGTCAGCATTGATCGCGGCTTCCCTGTCACAGGAGAAAAGCGCCCGATCTCCGTCTCCTCCCTCAGAGTGCCTGTTAACAGAGCAACAGTCCCATACAGGGATCGACCTGCCTGAAGGGGATCAGGATGAGGTCGATTCGGTTGTAGAGGAATCAACAGTGGAAGAGCCGTTCTCAGCATCACATGCTGAAAGGTTATGGGTTCAGTCCCTGACTAATATGGTCCGATCAGCATTTAAAATGCCACTTGCGGAGCCATCATCCACTTCTGTCTCCTCGTTGGGGTCGCTAAAAGCTCCCCAGACTGTTTGTTCCTTTCCGATCCATCCTTTACTGGAAGGGCTCATTTACCAGGATTGGGAGCATCCTGACAAAATATTTACTCCCCCCAAGAGATTTCCGGTGGTCTATCCCATGGAGGATAAGTTCATCAGAAAATGGAGGGTCCCTACAGTGGACACAGCCATCTCTTGTGTGAATAAATCACTGACATGTCCGGTGGATAATGTCCAAATGTTCAAGGACCCAATAGATAAAAAATTGGAGTCCTTATTAAAATCTGCTTTTTCTACAGCAGGATTGGTGACACAACCAGCAGTGGCAGCTATTGGGGTCTGCCAAGCAGTGAAGGATCAGTTGAAACAGGTCTTAAGAGACTTGCCAGATCAGCAGGCTCTTGCCCTAGCTAATCTACCTAGAGCCTTATGCTTTGCGGTGGACGCTATAAAGGATTCAATCCATCAGGCCTCCCGCCTTACGCTGTCTGTAGTACATATGCGCAGGCTTCTATGGCTCAAAAACTGGTCTGCTGAAGCTCCCTGTAAAAAATTGCTGGTCAGCTTCCCATTTCATGGTGAACGCTTATTCGGGGAAGACCTGGACAAATATATCCGGAGAATTTCCAGCGGTAAAAGTACACTTTTGCCGGTTAAAAATAGAGTTAGAGGTCCCTCCTTTAAGAGGCCGGCTTCTCCAGTCCCTAGGACATCGGCTGGGAAACAGTTCCGACGGCCTCCTCGGTCAAATCCCGGAGGTAAAAATCAGGGACAATTGCAGGGTAACAAGAAGCCCTGGAGCAGGAGAGGTACAAAACCTCCCCCAAAGTCAAATGCATGAAGGGTTGCCCCCACCCAATCGGGTGGGGGGAAGACTTCAGTTGTTCACAGAGACCTGGCGGGACACGATCCGAGACAGATGGGTGCTCTCCGCAGTAGATCTGGGATACAAATTGGAGTTAAAAAACTCCCCTCCTTCCCGCTTTATAAGGTCAAACGTGCCAAGGGATCCCCAGAAGAGAGGATCCCTCCTGTTGGCACTAGAACAATTATTGCTCCAAGCAGTAATTATAGAGGTTCCCCTGGAAGAATGGGGGTTCGGGTTTTACTCAAACCTCTTTACAGTCCCGAAGCCAAACGGGGACGTGAGGCCCATATTAAATCTAAAAGGGCTAAACAAATTCCTACATATCAGGACTTTCCGGATGGAGTCGATCCGGTCGGTAGCCACTGCCCTACAAGGGGAGGAATGGTTAGCCTCGATCGACATCAAAGATGCTTATTTGCACATTCCCATCTTTCCAGCCCACCAAAAATTTCTACGCTTTGCGGTAGAAGGGCGCCATTTTCAGTTCAGAGCCTTACCCTTCGGTCTGGCCACAGCACCAAGAGTGTTCACAAAAATTCTGGCCCCATTATTGGCCAATCTAAGAACACGAGGTGTAACGATAATGGCATATCTAGACGACTTGTTGCTGATAGACCACTCAGTGGAAAAACTAGAAGTGGTTGTTCACGAGACAATCAAGTATCTGGAATATCACGGTTGGATTATCAACCGAGACAAGTCAGCCCTAAAACCAGTCAAAAGTCTGGAATACTTGGGGCTAAGGCTGGATTCAGACCAGAGAAAAATTTTCTTGCCTCAAGAAAAGGGGTCGTCTTTGAGAGATTTGATCCACTTAGTGGGTTCAAAAAGACAGCCATCCATACGCCTGTGCATGAGGCTGCTGGGAAAAATGGTGGCATCATTCGAAGCAGTACCCTACGGTCAATTCCATTCAAGGAAGTTGCAAAGGGCCATACTGTCAGCCTGGAACAAAAAAGTTCAGGCTCTGGACTTACCAATGTCCTTGTCCCCTTCCGTTCGCAAGAGCCTCCGCTGGTGGTTGGTTCCCCAGAATCTGGAAAGAGGGAAATCCTTCAGTCCGATTTCCTGGAAGGTGGTCACTACAGATGCCAGCCTTATAGGCTGGGGAGCAGTGCTGGAGCAATGGTCTCTCCAGAGCAGATGGTCGGATGCGGAAAAGGCCCTGCCCATCAATCTCTTAGAGATACGAGCAGCCCGGTATGCCCTAGTAGCATGGACATCCAAACTCCAAGGGTCCCCTGTCAGAATTCAATCAGACAATGCCACAGCAGTGGCATATATCAATCGTCAGGGGGGCACCAGGAGTCGTGCAGCCCAAAGGGAAGTAAATTACATCCTGAGATGGGCAGAAAGATATGTCCCAGCCATATCTGCGGTATTCATTCCAGGAGTGGAGAATTGGAAGGCGGACTTTCTAAGTCGCCAACAATTATGCCCAGGGGAATGGTCCCTTCATCCCGAGGTTTTCCAGACAATATGTCAGCGGTGGGGAACACCGGATGTAGATCTGCTAGCATCCAGATTCAACACAAAAGTGGACAGGTTTGTCTCTTGGACAAGGGATCCCCTAGCTTGCGGCTCGGATGCCCTAGTGTTCCCTTGGGATCAGTTCAAGCTGATATATGCATTCCCACCGCCACAATTGTTACCTCGATTACTCCGCAGAATCAGGGTAGAAAAGAAACCAGTGATTCTGGTGGCTCCAGCGTGGCCCCGAAGAGCATGGTACGCGGAGATTGTAAAAATGTCTGTGGGGAGTCCTTGGACCCTCCCACATCGTCCGGACCTGCTTTCGCAAGGACCGATATACCACCCTTCCTTACCAGCCCTAGGTTTGACGGCCTGGCTATTGAAGCCCACATTCTAAAAAAGAGAGGGCTCTCTAATGCTGTGGTATCTACCATGATCAATGCCAGGAAGCCGGTATCCAGGCAGATCTACTATAGAATCTGGAAGGCGTACATCGCCTGGTGTGAGGCCAAGAAATGGCATCCACGTAAATACGTAATAGGTAGGATTCTGGACTTCCTACAATGGGCTGTAGATAGGAAGCTTGCCTTGAGTACTATCAAGGGTCAGATTTCGGCCTTGTCAATATTTTTTCAAAGGCCCTTGGCTTCGCATTCACTAGTCAAAGCCTTTATACAAGGAGTGATGCGTATTAGTCCTCCGGTTAATATTCCCATATGTCCATGGGATCTAAACTTGGTTCTGTCGGTTTTACAGAAACAACCATTTGAACCATTACAGCATATTTCCTTGGTGCTTCTCACCAGGAAATTGATTTTTCTAGTAGCCATTTGTTCGGCTAAAAGAGTGTCGGAATTAGCAGCTATGTCCTGTAAAGAGCCATATCTGGTTATCCATAAGGACAGAGTAGTATTACGTCCTCAGCCAGCCTTTCTTCCTAAGGTGGTATCGAGGTTTCATTTGAACCAAGATGTGGTTCTTCCTTCTTTTTTCCCCAGACCTACTTCGGTAGAGGAAAAGTTATTGCATTCTTTGGATGTAGTAAGAGCAGTTAAAGCTTATCTAAAAGCCACTGCTCAGATTCGCAGAACGGATACTTTGTTTATTCTACCGGAAGGCCCCAGAAAGGGTCAGGCAGCGTCAAAATCTACTTTAGCCAGGTGGATTCGACAGGTCATAATACAAGCCTATGGCTTGAGAAGGAGACCGCCTCCGTTCAAAGTTAGAGCGCACTCCACGAGAGCAGTTGGAACTTCATGGGCAGTGCATCACCAGGCCTCCCTGGCTCAAATCTGTAAGGCCGCAACATGGTCTTCAGTACACACGTTTACTAGGTTCTACCAGGTGGACGTTAGAAGTCAGGAGGATGTCGCCTTTGGGCGCAGTGTGTTGCAGGCCGCAAAAGATCCTCATGTCTGATAGCGCTCAGCTTATATATGGTGTATCCCCCCCCTCATTTGGCATTGCTTTAGGACATCCCATTAGTAATGACTATGTCGCTCTGTGTCCCGTGATGTACGAGAAAGAAAATAGGATTTTTATAACAGCTTACCTGTAAAATCCTTTTCTTGGAGTACATCACGGGACACAGAGCTCCCGCCCCTCTTTGGGGACACTTATTGCTTTGCTACAAAACTGAGGTGCTCCCGGATGGGAGGGGCTTATATAGGGGAGGGTACTTCCGGTTTTGGAAGTTGCCAGTGCCAGCACCTGAAGGTATCTATATAACCCATTAGTAATGACTATGTCGCTCTGTGTCCCGTGATGTACTCCAAGAAAAGGATTTTACAGGTAAGCTGTTATAAAAATCCTATTATTTTGGTTCTTGCAGATGCTTCTTTTGGCCGTAAGGTTTTGCAGGCTGCTGTTTAAAGAGGGAGGTTCCCTCTTGAGGGGTGTTTTTTCTTAAAAGTTAACCACTTGCTTACTGGGCACTTAAACACTCCTCCTGCCCAGACCAATTTTCAGCTTTCAGTGCTCTCACATTTTGAATGACAATTACTCAATCATGCAACACTGTACCAAAATGATTTTTTTGTCATTTTTTTCATACAAATAGAGCTTTCTTTTGGTGGTATTTTATCACCTCTGGGGGGTTTTTTTTTGCGCTATAAATGAAAAAAGAGCGAAATATTTTTTTTAAAACGCATTTTTCTTAGTTTCTGTGATAAAATTTTGCAAATTATAAATTTTTCTTCATAAATTTTGCCCACAATTTATACTGCTACATATCTTTGATAAAAATAAGCCAACATTTTTGGAAATTATTTGGTCTGTGTGAAAGTTTTTGAGTCTACAAGCTATAGTGCAAATCATAAAAAATGTATCACATCTGATGTACTGGTGGCCTATCTCAATTCTTGAGACCCTAACAAGCCAGGAAAGTACAAATGCCCCCCAAATGACCCCTTTTTGGAAAGTAGACATTCAAATGTATTTAATAAGAGGCATGGTGAGTTATTTGAAGTTGTAGTTTTTTTCCCACGATTCTTTGCAAAATTAAGATTTTTTTTTCTCAAAATTGTCATTGTAATAGCTTATTTCTCTCACATGGCTTGTGCATACCACAAATGACACCCCAAAATACATTCTTCTACTCCTCCTGAGTATTACGATACCATATGTGTGGGACTTTTTTTACTGCCTGGCCACATACAGAGGCCCAACATGCAGGGAGCACCATCAGGTGTTCTAGGAGCATAAATTACACATCTAACTAGTTGACTACCTATTACACTTTTGAAGGCCCTGGAGCACCAGGACAATGGAAACACCCACAAAATTACCCCATTTTGGAAAGCTAACACCCCAACGTATAATCGATGAGGCATAATGACTCTTTTGAACGGTTCATTTTTTTCCAGACGTTTTTGGAAAATGTGGAAAAAAAATGAAACCGCATTTTTTTTACGCAAAGTTGTCCATTTATAAGATATTTCCAATACATAGCATGTACATAGCAAAAATGACACCCCAAAATACATTCTGCTACTCCTCCTGAATATGGCGATCCCAAATGTGTGGGACTTTTACACAGCCTGTCCACATACAGAGGACTTACATTGAAGTAGCACCTTCAGGCGTTCTAGGAGCATAAATTACAAATCTAATTTCTCAACCACCTATTACACTTTTGAAGGCCCTGGAGCACCAGGACAATGAAAACACCCACAAAATGACCCCATTTTGGAAAGCTAACACCCCAATGTATAATCTATGAGGCATAATGACTCTTTTGAACAGTTCATTTTTTTCCAGAAGTTTTTGGAAAATGTGGAAAAAAATTAAAACGCATTTTTTTTACACAAAGTTGTCCGTTTATAAGATATCTCCAACACATAGCATTTACATAGCAAAAATTACACCCCAAAATACATTCTGCTTCTCCTCCTGAGTATAGCGATACCACATGTGTGAGACTTCTACACAGCCTGGCCACATACAGAGATCCAACATGCAAGGAACACCGTCAGGTGTTCCAGGGACACATAGCATGCACATACCAAGAATTTCACCCCAAAATATATTATGCTGAGCAAAGGGTAAACAAAAGATTACCTGTGGTTTTAGTAGCGCAGTTCTACACAGCAGGATAGCACTGGTCCAGGAAGCAGGCAGGGACTTGGTCAGCAACGGCATACACAATTGTCCAGGCAGCAGGCAGGGATACTGTCCATATACAGTCCAGGGTCAGTGCAGGCAGAGATATTGTCAGCAGTGCCAAAAATATTGGTCCTGGTAGTAGGCAGGTCCATGTGGTGTGGTCAATTCATGCGAGAGGCAGGATGGCATAGGTCCTACAGGCAGTAGGCAGAAGTAGGACCTCGTTCAGGACAGAATGGGGACAGGGGTAGAGGCTTCTCCCACCCAAATCTCTTTGAAGCCTCCGAGTCTCCAGACCCTAATCTAGGATGAGAAAACAAAAAAAAATATTTTCTTCATCCAGAAAAACTTTTCTGGAGCCCCTCACATATGTGAGACCCCTGTGTTGAATCCCACGAGTCCAGTAGCAGGGTACAAGATCAGTCCATGAGGCAGGCAAAAACATGGTCAAACAGTCCAAGGTCAGTTCCAGATCAGGCAGAGGTATTACAGAATCGTTAGGCAGAAGCATGGTCGAATAACAAGCCAGGGTCAGTTCCAGATCAGGCAGAGGTAGTACAGAATCATTAGGCAGAAGTGTGGTCGAATAACAAGCCAGGGTCAGTTACAGAGCAGGCAGTGGCATAAGGGGTGTGAAGGTGTGTGAAGGCAGGAACTGAGGATTATGTTTACCATACTTCACTAATAATTTAGTGAAGTATGGTAACGGCGAAAACAGTCTACTACACAGAGGCCTGGTTGGGAAGGGCATTGGGCACAATAATAAGATGTGTCACTTCTGACTCCTCTACTGGTACACACCTTAAATTTTTTTTTACGTCGTCGACCTGTTGCTGTGGGATGGACTTTATCGGGAAAGTGACGTTCGGCGAGTCGACTTATAACATCAGATCGGATGTTTTGGGGTGGGCCGTTCGGGAATATAAGGGCAGTGACAAGGTCCTCCTGGTAGCCAAGGAAGCGTTTGGGGTTTTGGGTGGAGTTGCGGTATATGATATATGAATTGTATATGGCCAATTGAAAAAAATAAATTGCAACTTTTTTGTACCAATGGTATGTCCGTCTTGTGGCAAGGTAGGGTTCGAGCATCTGGTCGTTGAAGTTGACTCCCCCCATAAACAAATTGTAGTCCTGGATGCATGTGGGCTTTTTGACGGGGCCATTCCTTCTGGGGATTTCCACGAAGGTATCGTTGTGGATGGAAAATAACATGTATACATCCCTTCTGTCCCTCCACTTCACTGCCAGAACCTCCTTGTTTCTCAGATTTGCCGATTCTCCTCTTCTCAGCTTCTTATTTACAAGACTCTGAGGAAAGCCCTTCCGATTCTTTCTGATGGTGCCACATGCTGGTGTCTGCATCCAGTGAAGAATATGGAACAGGGGAAGGGATGTGTAGAAGTTATCTACATACAGATGGTAGCCTTTTTTCAGTAGGGGGTATATGAGGTCCCAAACAATCGTTCCACTTGATCCCAAGTAGTCTGGGCAATTAGGGGGATTCAGCTGGCTGTCCTTCCCCTCGTACACTAAGAAGGCATACGTGTACCCTGTGACTCGGTCACATAGCTTGTACACCTTCACACCATAGCAGGACCTTTTGCTGGGAATGAATTGTTTTATTTGAAGCCTGCCGCTAAATTTAATAAGGGACTCATCCACACATATGTGCTGGTCCGGGGTATACAACTGGGGGAATTTTTCAGAAAAATAATTCAGTAAGGGCCGAGTTTTGAAAAGCCTGTCAAAATTTGGGTGATTTCGGGGACGGCACTGGGTGTTATCGTTAAAATGTAGGAATCTCATTATCATGAAGTAGATGGTTCTGGGCATATGGTAGATGGGGCGTTTTGACCAAAAGGAACGCAAAGTGTTTTTTGGGTTGAGTCCCATACAAAACGTGAGGCCTAAAAAAATCCTCAACTCCTCTATCGTTAGGTCTCTCCACTCGTAGGGACGGGCATAATATGCTGTAGGATTGTTCAAAATAAATTGTTGGGCATATAGATTGCACTGGGTCACAATGTTGGATAGCATGTCCTCGGTAAAAATAAGATAAAAAAAAAACGATTGGGGAAAAATTCTCCGTGTCCACCTGGTCTCCTGGCTGGGCAGTGAAAGGGGGAATGTTGGCTTCTCCTGAATTAGGAGGAAGCCACAAGGGGTTCTGAAGGGCATAGGGAAGGCTGGCATGGGTCCTTGGCCTTTCTTGCCGAGGCACTGCGGTGCTGGGGGATGGCACTGCCTCTTCACCAGAATGCCTTTGTTTGGCGGGCCGACTAGCTTCCTCCTCTGAGTCACTCAGTGTTGCACTACTGAGGACTGGCTCATAGTTGACGTCCGACTCAGAATCGGAATTGGAAAGGGAATCTGAAAGAGAGAGCTCCACGTTGCTCTCGTCGGGCGTGGAAAGGATTTGGTATGCCTCCTCGGCGGAAAATAATCTTTTTGACATTTTTTGCTGCTGGTGGTGCGACTACACAGGTGTGTGCCAAGCCTTCACTGATGGGCACTGATGAGGCGGCACAGATGGGCACCGATTAGGTGGAACAGATGGGCACTGATGAGGCGGAACAGATGGGCACTGATGAGGCGGAACAGATGGGCACTGATGAGGCGGAGCAGATGGGCACTGATTGGCGGCACAGATGGGCACTGATTGGGCACTGATTGGCGGCATAGATGGGCACTGATTGGCGGCACTGATGAGGCGGCACAGATGTGCACTGACTGATTGCAGAGATGGGCACTGATTGGCACAGGTGGGCACTGATTGGCACTGAGGTGGCACAGGTAGGCACTGATGAGGTGACACAGGTGGGCACTGATTGCACAGATCACTGACGGCACAGGTGGTCACAGACTGGCACAGGTGGGCACTGTATAGGCACAGGTGGGCACTGTATGGGCACTGTATGGACACTTTATGGACACTGTATGGACACTGTATGGGCACTGTAAAACACTCACTTGTGGATACAATGTAACAGATCGCTCTCCCTCCTCACACGCGTCTCTGTGTGATGAGGGAGAGCCCGCAATGAGAGATGATCTCATATGTTTACATTTGAGATCATCTCTCATAGGCCGCACAGATTGCATAGTAAATGGCCACTCTGATTGGCCATTCACAGCGATCTGTGATTCGTTGTGTCCAAGGGACACAGGCAGCATATAATTTCCCCGCTGTGCGCTCTGGGAATGAGGAAAGGGGAGGCCGTCTATTGACGGCCTCCCGGATTTTCAGGTCCGCGCTGAAGCCGTCATTCGGCTATAGCGTGGGCCTCAAGGGGTTAAGGCTCCTGTGTCCTGGTTAGGGCTCTTGTGGTAAGCCTTGGGTTATTTTACCCCTAATCTTTCTTGGCACTGCTTGTGGACGTCCCAATGGTCAAGATTATGGAGGCGCTGTGTCAGTCGATGAATAAAAAGAGAAATTGGGATTTTTGTACTCACCGTAAAAATCAATTTCTCTGAGTTCATCGACGGACACAGCATCCACCCCTCTATAGAGTTTTTGATACTTCTATTACTTGTGTAGCGGGGTGTTCCCCTTTAATGCAGAGAGACAAGAAGTTCCAGGTGAGAGGTGAGTCGGGAGGAAGTAAAGAGACATTATGGAAGTGAAAGCAGAGGAGAGAGAGACTACATCTCCCAGTACATCTTGCAGCACCCAGGGTGCATTGCTCCAGAACAGAGACTGCTGGGGCAGACTTTATAAAGGGGAGGCGGAGTTTTGGTCGGCCGCTTTGGACCCCCCTCTCCTAGCAAGAGGATGTCTGTGCTGAACTGCTGTGTGCACAAGGCCTGAAGCCCGGGCCGTGTGCTCCTTTCCAAAGAGCCCTCTGCCAGCCTAGCAGAGCCTTAGAGACATCTAATCCTCCTTGCTGCAGTACACCAGAAGGATTGAAGACTTGGATGTCGGTGGATTCCTGTTCCTAGACGAATCGATGGAGGAAAGGGACTTGGACTTGTCCAGGTGGTGAGAGCTGTTTAAAGACAGATACTTTATCTTTACTATTCGTTGGGATTACAAAGTTGTTCTTCAAGTGCACCACCGAGAGATTGCTAGCGAATATTGTTTCACTGAACTTCCATTTAGATCAGTCAGGCCTGACTGCATAGGTAGACACTGCTGGGTGTTAGTCTACCCATGAGGGGAAGTAGCTGTAAAAGGGCAGCGCTAGAGTTGCATAGCAATACTTTATTATTCTGATTACTCTGTTTATCTTTATTACTGTTTATTGCAGGGATCTGCAACTTGTTATACTGTTGTTTATTACTTGCCCATTAGCCTCAGTAAAATATCTGGGTAAAGTACATTTGGTGTCAGTTCCGCTTACTTTAATAGGAGTTTTAAAGTATATTCTGTGTATGTTTGTTATAGGACTGCGTCACCAACAGTTGCGATCACGCGGTCCTATCTCTCTATCACCAGCTGTGCCACGGGAGGTTAGAGCCGATTGCCGGGGGTTGACAGCGGTGCACTGCAGGGCCCAAATCAATATCAGCGGCTCTCTTAACTGGGGGTAGCGCTACACGTGGGGGCTCGAGTCCGGGATCCTTGTACGTTGCACGCTGAAATCAAGCCGGTCAGAAGTACCAGCATGGACCCGCTGGCAATGTCACAGTGGTGCGCAGCGATTGGCGCCGATCCAACCGCGGCGGTAGTCATTGTACTCCCGGGGGAAAGATGGAAGGAAGAGGAGATAAAACAGCTCGTATTGTTACTGTCTCCGAGCCACAAAGCATGGGTGATGGATTTTAGGCCAGATCCAGTGATCTCGTTTACATACGCACTGGTAGAATGGAAAAACGAAATCCCAGAGCATTTTAAAAGTCAGAGTATACAAGCCATAGATAATCAGATCTATCACTTGATACATACGCTGCCAGTGAAGGAAGAATGGTTTCAGACACCAAAGCCATCACTCCCACAATTATCTCCACCACTATCCCCTAAAGCAGAAAAGCTTAAGGAACTATTAAGCCCGGGATCACCGCTGGCCGCTATAGGGCCTGAATTGTTGAATGCTCTAGGAGACCTTGTAATTAAGTGCCAGAAAAGCAGTACGGTGCATGTGGAGGCCGGTTACCGGAAGCTTAGCACCTTCTCAGGGAAGCTCCCCGTCCCTGCGGGGGAGGAAGATTTTGACACTTGGGTGGAACAGGCATTGCAGGCAGTAGAAGCATGGGAGGTGCCTGAGGCACAGAAGAGACAGCGAGTCTTAGAAAGTCTGAAAGGTGCCGCGGCAGAAGCGGTGAAGAGCTTCCGGTTTGGAAATGAAAACTGTACAGCTCAAGATTGCCTGGCCATGCTGCAGGAAGAGTTTGGTCAGCTGGAGAAGGTGTCAGAGATGATTTATCAAATTGAACACACTCTCCAGCAGCCGAATGAGAAACTGTCAGAATATGTTAGAAGGCTGAACAGGCAGTTATGCAAGATTGTACTGAAGAAGGGAATGCTGCCCAAAGATGCAGATGAAGCACGCATGAAGCAGATCATGAGGGGAGCGCGGCGCTCAGACCCGGTCTGGCTGCACCTGAAATCCTCAGGAGGAGGAATGTCACTAACCTACTCTGATCTAATAAAAATTATTAGGGACGAAGAGGCGCTGCAGGAAGATCAGCAGGTGGCCAAGGCGAATGTCACACCTGTACCAGTGTTGGTCCATTCGGTCAAGAGCCCAGAAAGAGATGCGGAGGTTGACACTCTGAAATCGCAAATGGCCCAAGTGTTGGAGATGCTGACCTCTTTGATGGAGAAAGATCAGAGAAGACGAGAGAAACCAAGCCCAAGAAAGGAGTTGTTCCCGAACACCTCAGCACCGGCCTCCCTATCTGACCGAGAAGAGGTGATTTGCTATAACTGCGGAGGGAGTGGCCACTTTGCTAACGTATGCTCCAGCCCAAAGAAGAAGAGAACAGATAATTGCAAGCCGGCGGGAAACTCCAAAGGGCCCCGGTGAAGGAGTCAACCGGGTGCCCATCATCTTCAGTGCGCTCCAAACTAAAAAAAAAGGCCAAGAATGGAGGAGACAAAACTCCTAGGAGGAGGTATAGTACACCCCCACCAAGATGTACCCCAGAGGGAGGGGGCAAGACCCCTCAGTGGAAGTACAGCACCCCAAAGAAGGAACATCCACCTAAAAGGAACAATAACATCCCTCAGCGGGTTTGTGCCCCCATTGAGAGGGAGAAAGTCAATGCATGCCAGGCTCAGGAAAAATTAAAGTCCAAAAGGAGCAGGGCAAGGGTCGAAAGCCAAAAAAAAGAGGTGACCCCAGTCCGGCCATACCCAAAGGAACTGGTGGGCCCGTCTCCTACTGTGCCCATTCAAGTGGAAGGAGTCTATACTAAAGCTCTTTTGGACACCGGAGCACAGGTGACTTTACTATACCGGGACTTCTATGATAGGCACTTGAGTCATCTGCCTATCCAGAAGATAGAAGAGCTGGAGATATGGGGACTTGGAACCCAGAGTTTCCCTTATGATGGGTACCTGCCCATAAAGATGACTTTCGACCCATCCGTGGCTGGGAAGGCTGAAGTGTTTGACACCCTGGCAGTTGTGTGTCCCCGGCCGCCTGGAGCCAGCAAGATTTCCCTGATCATTGGGACAAACACGGATCTAGTCAGGAGACTCCTGACCCCTCTAGTGAAAGAGAGAAACCATTCAGCCACCAAAATCCATCCCATGCTAAAGACGGCCTACCAACGACTGGTCTTAGAGCAGAAGACCCCGGGAGAGGGGATAGGGAAGGTGTGGAGACTTGGCAGAGAAGGAGTAGTGCTACAGCCCGGAGAAGTAACCTGTCTTAGGGCCACTGTGAAGCTTTCGTGGGAACAACCTGGCCCCTTTGTCATGCTGGAATCAGACCCAAGGGAAGAGTCCTCAGGCCTGGAAGTGATACCAGAAGTGATTCCGTTCAAGGCCCTGAAGAAGGCCCATGGCAGAGTTCCGGTGAGTGTTAGGAACACTACGGGAGGACCCATGGAGATCCCTGCCAGAGTGTTGCTTGGTCAGGTGAGCCCTGCTGCCCCGGTCACTTGGTCCGAAGTCAAGGGGACGGGTGACGGAGGAGATGTTTGGGAGAAACTGTCCGTGGAAAACCCGAACCTACCCAGGGCTTGGAAAGAAAGAGCCAAGGCCCAGCTGACCAGGTGGGAGAAGATATTTTCCGAAGATGAATTCGATGTGGGGTGTGCAAGAAGTGCCACCCATCGGATCCGCCTCCAAGAAGATAAGCCCTTCTGAGAGAGGGTCAGGCGGGTCCCCCTGGCAGATCTGGAGGATCTGAGGGAACAACTTGTAGAACTAAAGAAGACTGGTGTGATCCGGGAGTCTAGAAGTCCCTATGCCTCCCCAATCGTGGTGGTCAGAAAGAAGAATGGGTCGTTGAGGCTTTGTATCGATTACAGGACTCTCAACAGGAGAACCATCCCTGACCAATACACCACGCCAAGGATAGAAGATGCCCTACAAAGTTTGTCTGGAGCCAAATGGTTCAGTGTGATGGACCTCAAGAGTGGGTACTATCAAATCCCTATGCACCCAGAAGACAGGGAGAAGACAGCCTTCATAACCCCGGTGGGATTCTTCGAATTCAATAGGATGCCTCAGGGTCTGTCTGGAGCTCCTGCTACCTTTCAACGCCTTATGGAGAAGACTGTTGGAGACATGAATCTTATAGAAGTCCTTGTGTACTTGGACGATGTCATTGTCTTTGGAAGAACCTTGGAAGAACATGAAGCCAGGTTGGAGAAAGTATTGAGAAGACTCAGCGAAGAGGGACTTAAGCTTTCCCCCGAGAAGTGTCGGTTCTACCAGTCTTCTGTGAACTATCTGGGGCACATAGTGTCTGAAGAAGGGGTGGCCACAGATCCTGAGAAGTTGGAAGCAGTCACTTCCTGGCCACGACCCACCACAGTAACAGAGCTCAGATCCTTCCTGGGGTTCTGCTCCTATTATAGGAGGTTTGTGGAGGGGTTTGCTCGGATTGCCCGCCCGTTGAATGAATTGCTAAAGGCAGAAGGGGAAGAGGATGACTCAGGGCCCAGGAGGCCTGTTGAGTCAGTTCAAGATCAGTGGAACCCAAGGTGTGAAGAGGCCTTTCATGCTCTGAAGAGGAGCTTAACCACTGCCCCAGTCCTGGCCTACGCCGACCCTACCAGACCTTATGAATTACATGTGGATGCCAGCCATGAGGGTCTAGGTGGTGTACTCTACCAAGAACATGAAGGACAACTGCGACCAGTGGCCTATGTGAGCAGGAGCCTGACCCCCTCAGAAAAGAATTACCCCACTCATAAGCTGGAATTCCTGGCCCTCAAATGGGCGGTAGTAGACAAGCTAAAAGACTACTTGTATGGGGCAGAGTTTACTGTGAAGACAGACAACAACCCCCTGACCTACCTCTTCACCACCGCGAAACTAGATGCCACCGGACACAGGTGGTTGGCCGCATTGTCTGGATTCAACTTCAGTCTGAAGTACAGACCAGGAGCCGGAAATAGGGATGCAGATGCCCTGTCCCGGAGGTCTCATGCCACGACAAATGACTGGGAAGATTGGACCCAAGTGGCACCGGACGGGGTGTGGGCCCTTTGTCAAGGGGCTGAATTCCAAGCCAGAGGAGGCTCCAGAGCAGAAGAAATAGGGGTTACCATGGTAGGAGTCCCCAAACACTATTGTGGGGTAACTCAACTGGAGGAAGACAACCTACCGAGACTGTCCAAGAAGGAGTTGAGGTGTGACCAATTGGAAGACCCCATGGGGAGATTGGTCCTCGAAGCCCTGGAGAATCAGGATCCCAACAAATTCCTACATCACCCCTCAAAGGAGGCTCGCCTGTTGAGGAAGGAATTGGACAGGCTACAGGTACATCAGGGAGTGGTCTACCGAAGGGGCCCCTCTGATGACTCAGAAGATAAGTGGCAGTTATTTCTTCCAGAGAAGCATCGAGAGACTGTACTTATTGCCCTGCATGACCATCATGGTCACCTAGGGGCAGAAAGGACCTTCCAGCTTGTCAGAAATCGGTTCTATTGGCCCTGCATGAGGGCAGAAGTAGAGGAGTATTGCCATTCCTGTGCACGATGCATTCAGAGAAAGACCCTACCCCATCAAGCTGCCCCAATGGGCCACTTACAGAGTCAAGGCCCAATGGATCTGGTATGCATTGACTTTCTCTGCCTCGAACCCGACCTGAGTGGATTGGGGAATGTTCTGGTAATAACCGACCATTTCACCCGCTATGCTCAAGCTTTCCCAACCAAAGACCAGAAGGCATCCACCGTGGCCAAGATACTTATGGAGAAGTATTTTGTCCATTACGGACTACCACAGAGACTCCACTCAGATCAAGGAAGGGACTTTGAGAGTCGGTTGATCCGAAGACTTTTGGATTCATTAGGAATAAAGAACACCAGAACCACGCCTTACCACCCACAAGGAGATGCTCAGCCGGAGAGATTTAACCAGACCCTGCTCAACATGTTGGGAACCTTAGAAACAGAGAAGAAGCAACACTGGAGTCAGCACATATCAGCCCTAGTACATGCCTATAACTGTACCACAAGTGACGCCACTGGCTACTCCCCTTATCGACTTATGTTTGAGAGAGAAGCAAGGCTACCTGTGGACCTGGCCTTTGGCACTTCTATAGACAATACCTCAGCTACATCCCACAAGGGATACGTGGACAGACTTAGACGTAGCTTGCAGGTGGCCTATGAACAAGCCCAGGCGGCTTCGGATCAAAGGGGGGCCCGCAACAAGAGAAATTTTGATCTGAAGGTTCGAGTGCAAGATCTGCAGCCCGGGGACCGAGTACTGCTACGCAATCTGGGGGTCCCTGGAAAACACAAGCTTGCCGACAGGTGGAGATCTGAGCCCTATGTTGTCTGTAGGAAGTTGCCCGGTTTGCCTGTCTACAAACTAAAGCCAGAAGGAAAGGTGGGTCCACTGAAGACGTGGCATCGGAACCACCTGCTCCGACTTGCTGAGGCAGTCAGAATACCTCCCGTGAGAGACTCCCCTGAACCGGCCTCTATCCTGGATATTCCTAGGCCGAACACTCGGTCCCAGACCTCTCGAGCCAAAGATGGGGAGGCCTCCCAATTGAGTACAGAAGAAGGTGGAGAACTGGACTGGCTGTGGCCTCCCTCGACTCTGGGAACGTCCACCATAGATCTCCCAAATGGAGGGGATACCCCAGATGCAACGCTGAATCCGGAGGCTACTGAATTCATACCCTTCAGTCCCTCAGCTGATTACTGGGAAGATGTTCCTGACACTTGCGCAGAGGAGGACTCTAGAGATTCCATACGTCAGTCGACTTCTGAATCAGAGGTTCCAGAACCAGCAATGTTACCTGAACTTACTCCTGAAGAAGAGCCTGTGGTGCCAGAGTCAGAAGCACCAAGAGAGCAGAGGGCTCGCAGAGTCATCAGGCCTCCCAAGAAACTAACTTACCCCCAAATGGGGACGAGCTCAGAGGACTCTGTTGTAACGGCTAGGAGAAGTGTTGAACAACCTGATCCTTCCACCGTCCATTTGGTGGAGGGCAACCCCAGCTCACTCTCTGGCACAGTTAGGCAGGCCACTCATGGTAGTGTGACCTGTGGGCAAGAGAGTTCCATCCCAAAGTTTTGGTGGGAATTCCCTATGCCAACATCATGCTCGACATTGTCCAAAATGGTAAACAGTATTTGTTGAAGTTTATCTTTGGGGACCAAAGAGTTCAAGTGGGGGGAGTGTGTAGCGGGGTGTTCCCCTTTAATGCAGAGAGACAAGAAGTTCCAGGTGAGAGGTGAGTCGGGAGGAAGTAAAGAGACATTATGGAAGTGAAAGCAGAGGAGAGAGAGACTACATCTCCCAGTACATCTTGCAGCACCCAGGGTGCATTGCTCCAGAACAGAGACTGCTGGGGCAGACTTTATAAAGGGGAGGCAGAGTTTTGGTCGGCCTCTTTGGACCCCCCTCTCCTAGCAAGAGGATGTCTGTGCTGAACTGCTGTGTGCACAAGGCCTGAAGCCCGGGCCGTGTGCTCCTTTCCAAAGAGCCCTCTGCCAGCCTAGCAGAGCCTTAGAGACATCTAATCCTCCTTGCTGCAGTACACCAGAAGGATTGAAGACTTGGATGTCGGTGGATTCCTGTTCCTAGACGAATCGATGGAGGAAAGGGACTTGGACTTGTCCAGGTGGTGAGAGCTGTTTAAAGACAGATACTTTATCTTTACTATTCGTTGGGATTACAAAGTTGTTCTTCAAGTGCACCACCGAGAGATTGCTAGCGAATATTGTTTCACTGAACTTCCATTTAGATCAGTCAGGCCTGACTGCATAGGTAGACACTGCTGGGTGTTAGTCTACCCATGAGGGGAAGTAGCTGTAAAAGGGCAGCGCTAGAGTTGCATAGCAATACTTTATTATTCTGATTACTCTGTTTATCTTTATTACTGTTTATTGCAGGGATCTGCAACTTGTTATACTGTTGTTTATTACTTGCCCATTAGCCTCAGTAAAATATCTGGGTAAAGTACATTTGGTGTCAGTTCCGCTTACTTTAATAGGAGTTTTAAAGTATATTCTGTGTATGTTTGTTATAGGACTGCGTCACCAACAGTTGCGATCACGCGGTCCTATCTCTCTATCACCAGCTGTGCCACGGGAGGTTAGAGCCGATTGCCGGGGGTTGACAGCGGTGCACTGCAGGGCCCAAATCAATATCAGCGGCTCTCTTAACTGGGGGTAGCGCTACACTTGCTTGCTACTAAACTGAATACCTACATCAGGGAGGGGGTTATATACTGACTGAGGACAGCCCATGGGCATAGCCAGGTGTTTTTTTGTTCTGCCTAGTCCTAGTCCTGCAGAGGCGATATAACCCAATAGTCAATACTAAGGAGGCACAGTGTCCGTCAATTAACTCTGAGAAATTGAATTTACAGTGAGTACAATAATCCAATTTTTTTTGTTTTTACTTGGCAGGTTGACAGGTTGCTTTAAGTGCCCCTTCCCACTGGCACCGCTCCGCGTTAGCGTTAAAGCACCGCTAGTGTTAGCGGCACTTTAGCTGCGCTTTTTGGCCTCTAGCGGGGCGCTTTTAACCCCCACTAGCCAAAGAAGGGGTTGAATGCGCCCAAAAAGCAGGCGCTTCAGCAGCGGTACCCATTCATTTCAATGGGCAAGGGCGGTGTAGGGGCGGTGTATACACCGCTCCTAAACCACTCCAAAGATGCTGCTTGCAGGACTTTTTCTAACGTTAGTTAGTATTGTGCACTGGTAGGCAGAACTGATGGGCGGCACTCATGAGCAGGCACTGATGGGCAGCACTAATGGGCACTGCTGGGGCTTTACTGTAATCAGGGCACTGTCGATGTGGGGCGAGAAGAGCCGATTACCAGCACTTCCATATTTATGTGATTGGACACAGCCGATCACATGGTTAAAGAGTTGCGTCATCGGCTCTTCACAGAGATCAGGGTCGTGCCATGTCCTAGTAACATGATGCGGGCGTGCGAGAGCGACAGTTCTGGGGCGACGTCCTATGACGCCATCCCAGAACGAGAGCCGCACCGCTCCTCCATCATTACGGTAGGCGGGCAGGAAGTGGTTAAACTGACAGAAAGATGTAGATCTGTAGATGAACAAAAAGATACAAAAATAAACTATTTTATTTTTATCTTTCTGTTTCAGTGCTGAGCAATGTTGATAAGCATTGCCGGCTGCTTTTTTTTTTTTGTTTTGTTTCTTACCGGTCCTATTGCTGGGACTTCATTTACACTTTAGCTGTCAACAGGGGAACCCCACTGACAGCTGAAAAAAATCATTGGTTGTTAAGGATGCAGCGGCCCCGCTCCTTGACAACCTTTTTTTTTTTTTTTTTTTACATTTCAGCTTTCAGTGGGGGAATCCCGCTGACAGCGGAAAGAACCGAGCCTGAAAGTATCAGTTTCAGGTATCAGAGCATTTGCATGAGTACCGATACTCATGCAAATGCTTAACATCGGCGCAACCCTACTGGCTGGCTTAAGTAGAACCAAGCCTGCCCAAACTTGGATTGAAATTTGTCTGGTTCCTGCTGGCCGGCTTTAGTCTCCTCTGGAGGGATTCTTAAAGTGTTACTAAACCCACAACAGTAAAATCAGTCTGTATATGCAGTAAAGCTCGCTTGTTATACTCACTGTGGAACCTAAGGGTTTGATCCTCTGCATTGTGTAAAAAAGGCTGTTTGATCCTGTCTTCTCTGATCCTCCCCTTCTTCCACAGTGCCCAGTCCATCTCATAGTTATAGTTTGTCTGGTTGAAAAAGCTACAAGTCCATCTAGTTCAACCAAAAAAATGAGGAACTACTATCTCCTGATAGTACAGAGCTTTGGAGTAACTCTGCACATGCTCAGTGTTTGGTGTGTATTGCTATAGCGTTTTTTTTTTCTTGGGAGGGAGCATGTGATCGGCACAGGGCCAAATCATCACTGTCCAGACAGAGGGTCAGGGGTCCTGCAGCCTCATAGGATAGTCAGAGGAGAATGAAAACTCCTACAAGCTTTAACCAGACACTGATAGAAGTCACAAAACTGCTATATATTGCTGATGAGAAAGGGTATTTAGCAGTCTATATTTACTAAAACTATTGCATTTCCATGTTCTGTGTACTGTGGGAGACCAGATATAGTGAATGCAGGCTCCTGGGTTTAGTAACACTTATTCAATTCTTACATTTATCTCCAAATGTCATTGTATAGATAGATTACCTTTTTTTTTTTTTTTTTTTGTGCTTAAAAACATGAACAGAATATGTGATTTGTTTTACAACAGATCCCAAATTCCGAAAGGAAATGTATTGTGAATTTGAACATTCTTTATTACACTCAGGACTTCACAAGTCATTTGTTTTTAGTCATGTAAATAGAAAACATTCCATAGGTAGTTTTCCATACAGCCAGTAGACGAAGCTCTTCTCCTTTTCTCTGTTTTATAATGCATGTGTGCACAGTTCAATAGCTCAAGTTGTGATTTACACATATGTAGCGCTACCCCCAGTTAAGAGAGCCGCTGATATTGATTTGGGCCCTGTAGTGCACTGCTGTCAACCCCTGGCAATCGGCTCTAACCTCCCGTGGCACAGCTGGTGATAGAGGGATAGGACCGCGTGACCGCAACTGTTGGTGACGCAGTCCTATAACAAACATACACAGAATATACTTTAAAACTCCTATTAAAGTAAGCGGAACTGACACCAAATGTACTTTACCCAGATATTTTACTGAGGCTAATGGGCAAGTAATAAACAACAGTATAACAAGTTGCAGATCCCTGCAATAAACAGTAATAAAGATAAACAGAGTAATCAGAATAATAAAGTATTGCTATGCAACTCTAGCGCTGCCCTTTTACAGCTACTTCCCCTCATGGGTAGACTAACACCCAGCAATGTCTACCTATGCAGTCAGGCCTGACTGATCTAAATGGAAGTTCAGTGAAACAATATTCGCTAGCAATCTTTTCGGTGGTGCACTTGAAGAACAACTTTGTAATCCCAACGAATAGTAAAGATAAAGGTATCTGTCTTTAAACAGCTCTCACCACCCGGGCAAGTCAAAGTCCGTTTCCTCCATCGATTCGTCTAGGAACAGGAATCCACCGACATCCAAGTCTTCAATCCTTCTGGTGTACTGCAGCAAGGAGGATTAGATGTCTCTAAGGCTCTGCTAGGCTGGCAGAGGGCTCTTTGGAAAGGAGCACACGGCCCAGGCTTCAGGCCTTGTGCACACAGCAGTTCAGCACAGACATCCTCTTGCTAGGAGAGGGGTGTCCAAAAAGACCGACCAAAACTCCGCCTCCCCTTTATAAAGTCTCCCCCAGCAGTCTCTGTTCTGGAGCAATGCACCCTGGGTGCTGCAAGATGTACTGGGAGATGTAGTCTCTCTCTCCTCTGCTTTCACTTCCATAATGTCTCTTTACTTCCTCCCGACTCACCTCTCACCTGGAACTTCTTGTCTCTCTGCATTAAAGGGGAACACCCCGCTACACACTCCCCCCACTTGAACTCTTTGGTCCCCAAAGATAAACTTCAACAAATACTGTTTACCATTTTGGACAATGTCGAGCATGATGTTGGCATAGGGAATTCCCACCAAAACTTTGGGATGGAACTCTCTTGCCCACAGGTCACACTACCATGAGTGGCCTGCCTAACTGTGCCAGAGAGTGAGCTGGGGTTGCCCTCCACCAAATGGACGGTGGAAGGATCAGGTTGTTCAACACTTCTCCTAGCCGTTACAACAGAGTCCTCTGAGCTCGTCCCCATTTGGGGGTAAGTTAGTTTCTTGGGAGGCCTGATGACTCTGCGAGCCCTCTGCTCTCTTGGTGCTTCTGACTCTGGCACCACAGGCTCTTCTTCAGGAGTAAGTTCAGGTAACATTGCTGGTTCTGGAACCTCTGATTCAGAAGTCGACTGACGTATGGAATCTCTAGAGTCCTCCTCTGCGCAAGTGTCAGGAACATCTTCCCAGTAATCAGCTGAGGGACTGAAGGGTATGAATTCAGTAGCCTCCGGATTCAGCGTTGCATCTGGGGTATCCCCTCCATTTGGGAGATCTATGGCGGACGTTCCCAGAGTCGAGGGAGGCCACAGCCAGTCCAGTTCTCCACCTTCTTCTGTACTCAATTGGGAGGCCTCCCCATCTTTGGCTCGAGAGGTCTGGGACCGAGTGTTCGGCCTAGGAATATCCAGGATAGAGGCCGGTTCAGGGGAGTCTCTCACGGGAGGTATTCTGACTGCCTCAGCAAGTGGGAGCAGGTGGTTCCGATGCCACGTCTTCAGTGGACCCACCTTTCCTTCTGGCTTTAGTTTGTAGACAGGCAAACCGGGCAACTTCCTACAGACAACATAGGGCTCAGATCTCCACCTGTCGGCAAGCTTGTGTTTTCCAGGGACCCCCAGATTGCGTAGCAGTACTCGGTCCCCGGGCTGCAGATCTTGCACTCGAACCTTCAGATCAAAATTTCTCTTGTTGCGGGCCCCCCTTTGATCCGAAGCCGCCTGGGCTTGTTCATAGGCCACCTGCAAGCTACGTCTAAGTCTGTCCACGTATCCCTTGTGGGATGTAGCTGAGGTATTGTCTATAGAAGTGCCAAAGGCCAGGTCCACAGGTAGCCTTGCTTCTCTCCCAAACATAAGTCGATAAGGGGAGTAGCCAGTGGCGTCACTTGTGGTACAGTTATAGGCATGTACTAGGGCTGATATGTGCTGACTCCAGTGTTGCTTCTTCTCTGTTTCTAAGGTTCCCAACATGTTGAGCAGGGTCCGGTTAAATCTCTCCGGCTGAGCATCTCCTTGTGGGTGGTAAGGCGTGGTTCTGGTCTTCTTTATTCCTAATGAATCCAAAAGTCTTCGGATCAACCGACTCTCAAAGTCCCTTCCTTGATCTGAGTGGAGTCTCTGTGGTAGTCCGTAATGGACAAAATACTTCTCCATAAGTATCTTGGCCACGGTGGATGCCTTCTGGTCTTTGGTTGGGAAAGCTTGAGCATAGCGGGTGAAATGGTCGGTTATTACCAGAACATTCCCCAATCCACTCAGGTCGGGTTCGAGGCAGAGAAAGTCAATGCATACCAGATCCATTGGGCCTTGACTCTGTAAGTGGCCCATTGGGGCAGCTTGATGGGGTAGGGTCTTTCTCTGAATGCATCGTGCACAGGAATGGCAATACTCCTCTACTTCTGCCCTCATGCAGGGCCAATAGAACCGATTTCTGACGAGCTGGAAGGTCCTTTCTGCCCCTAGGTGACCATGATGGTCATGCAGGGCAATTAGTACAGTCTCTCGGTGCTTCTCTGGAAGAAATAACTGCCACTTATCTTCTGAGTCATCAGAGGGGCCCCTTCGGTAGACCACTCCCTGATGTACCTGTAGCCTGTCAAATTCCTTCCTCAACAGGCGAGCCTCCTTTGAGGGGTGATGTAGGAATTTGTTGGGATCCTGATTCTCCAGGGGTTCGAGGACCAATCTCCCCATGGGGTCTTCCAATTGGTCACACCTCAACTCCTTCTTGGACAGTCTCGGTAGGTTGTCTTCCTCCAGTTGAGTTACCCCACAATAGTGTTTGGGGACTCCTACCATGGTAACCCCTATTTCTTCTGCTCTGGAGCCTCCTCTGGCTTGGAATTCAGCCCCTTGACAAAGGGCCCGCACCCCGTCCGGTGCCACTTGGGTCCAATCTTCCCAGTCATTTGTCGTGGCATGAGACCTCCGGGACAGGGCATCTGCATCCCTATTTCCGGCTCCTGGTCTGTACTTCAGACTGAAGTTGAATCCAGACAATGCGGCCAACCACCTGTGTCCGGTGGCATCTAGTTTCGCGGTGGTGAAGAGGTAGTTCAGGGGGTTGTTGTCTGTCTTCACAGTAAACTCTGCCCCATACAAGTAGTCTTTTAGCTTGTCTACTACCGCCCATTTGAGGGCCAGGAATTCCAGCTTATGAGTGGGGTAATTCTTTTCTGAGGGGGTCAGGCTCCTGCTCACATAGGCCACTGGTCGCAGTTGTCCTTCATGTTCTTGGTAGAGTACACCACCTAGACCCTCATGGCTGGCATCCACATGTAATTCATAAGGTCTGGTAGGGTCGGCGTAGGCCAGGACTGGGGCAGTGGTTAAGCTCCTCTTCAGAGCATGAAAGGCCTCTTCACACCTTGGGTTCCACTGATCTTGAACTGACTCACCAGGCCTCCTGGGCCCTGAGTCATCCTCTTCCCCTTCTGCCTTTAGCAATTCATTCAACGGGCGGGCAATCCGAGCAAACCCCTCCACAAACCTCCTATAATAGGAGCAGAACCCCAGGAAGGATCTGAGCTCTGTTACTGTGGTGGGTCGTGGCCAGGAAGTGACTGCTTCCAACTTCTCAGGATCTGTGGCCACCCCTTCTTCAGACACTATGTGCCCCAGATAGTTCACAGAAGACTGGTAGAACCGACACTTCTCGGGGGAAAGCTTAAGTCCCTCTTCGCTGAGTCTTCTCAATACTTTCTCCAACCTGGCTTCATGTTCTTCCAAGGTTCTTCCAAAGACAATGACATCGTCCAAGTACACAAGGACTTCTATAAGATTCATGTCTCCAACAGTCTTCTCCATAAGGCGTTGAAAGGTAGCAGGAGCTCCAGACAGACCCTGAGGCATCCTATTGAATTCGAAGAATCCCACCGGGGTTATGAAGGCTGTCTTCTCCCTGTCTTCTGGGTGCATAGGGATTTGATAGTACCCACTCTTGAGGTCCATCACACTGAACCATTTGGCTCCAGACAAACTTTGTAGGGCATCTTCTATCCTTGGCGTGGTGTATTGGTCAGGGATGGTTCTCCTGTTGAGAGTCCTGTAATCGATACAAAGCCTCAACGACCCATTCTTCTTTCTGACCACCACGATTGGGGAGGCATAGGGACTTCTAGACTCACGGATAACACCAGTCTTCTTTAGTTCTACAAGTTGTTCCCTCAGATCCTCCAGATCTGCCAGGGGGACCCGCCTGACCCTCTCTCGGAAGGGCTTATCTTCTTGGAGGCGGATCCGATGGGTGGCACTTCTTGCACACCCCACATCGAATTCATCTTCGGAAAAGATCTTCTCCCACCTGGTCAGCTGGGCCTTGGCTCTTTCTTTCCAAGCCCTGGGTAGGTTCGGGTTTTCCGCGGACAGTTTCTCCCAAACATCTCCTCCGTCACCCGTCCCCTTGACTTCGGACCAAGTGACCGGGGCAGCAGGGCTCACCTGACCAAGCAACACTCTGGCAGGGATCTCCATGGGTCCTCCCGTAGTGTTCCTAACACTCACCGGAACTCTGCCATGGGCCTTCTTCAGGGCCTTGAACGGAATCACTTCTGGTATCACTTCCAGGCCTGAGGACTCTTCCCTTGGGTCTGATTCCAGCATGACAAAGGGGCCAGGTTGTTCCCACGAAAGCTTCACAGTGGCCCTAAGACAGGTTACTTCTCCGGGCTGTAGCACTACTCCTTCTCTGCCAAGTCTCCACACCTTCCCTATCCCCTCTCCCGGGGTCTTCTGCTCTAAGACCAGTCGTTGGTAGGCCGTCTTTAGCATGGGATGGATTTTGGTGGCTGAATGGTTTCTCTCTTTCACTAGAGGGGTCAGGAGTCTCCTGACTAGATCCGTGTTTGTCCCAATGATCAGGGAAATCTTGCTGGCTCCAGGCGGCCGGGGACACACAACTGCCAGGGTGTCAAACACTTCAGCCTTCCCAGCCACGGATGGGTCGAAAGTCATCTTTATGGGCAGGTACCCATCATAAGGGAAACTCTGGGTTCCAAGTCCCCATATCTCCAGCTCTTCTATCTTCTGGATAGGCAGATGACTCAAGTGCCTATCATAGAAGTCCCGGTATAGTAAAGTCACCTGTGCTCCGGTGTCCAAAAGAGCTTTAGTATAGACTCCTTCCACTTGAATGGGCACAGTAGGAGACGGGCCCACCAGTTCCTTTGGGTATGGCCGGACTGGGGTCACCTCTTTTTTTTTGCTTTCGACCCTTGCCCTGCTCCTTTTGGACTTTAATTTTTCCTGAGCCTGGCATGCATTGACTTTCTCCCTCTCAATGGGGGCACAAACCCGCTGAGGGATGTTATTGTTCCTTTTAGGTGGATGTTCCTTCTTTGGGGTGCTGTACTTCCACTGAGGGGTCTTGCCCCCTCCCTCTGGGGTACATCTTGGTGGGGGTGTACTATACCTCCTCCTAGGAGTTTTGTCTCCTCCATTCTTGGCCTTTTTTTTTAGTTTGGAGCGCACTGAAGATGATGGGCACCCGGTTGACTCCTTCACCGGGGCCCCTTTGGAGTTTCCCGCCGGCTTGCAATTATCTGTTCTCTTCTTCTTTGGGCTGGAGCATACGTTAGCAAAGTGGCCACTCCCTCCGCAGTTATAGCAAATCACCTCTTCTCGGTCCTGTAGGGAGGCCGGTGCTGAGGTGTTTGGGAACAACTCCTTTCTTGGGCTTGGTTTCTCTCGTCTTCTCTGATCTTTCTCCATCAAAGAGGTCAGCATCTCCAACACTTGGGCCATTTGCGATTTCAGAGTGTCAACCTCCGCATCTCTTTCTGGGCTCTTGACCGAATGGACCAACACTGGTACAGGTGTGACATTCGCCTTGGCCACCTGCTGATCTTCCTCCAGCGCTTCTTAGTCCCTAATAATTTTTATTAGATCAGAGTAGGTTAGTGACATTCCTCCTCCTGAGGTTTTCAGGTGCAGCCAGACCGGGTCTGAGCGCCGTGCTCCCCTCATGATCTGCTTCATGCGTGCTTCATCTGCATCTTTGGGCAGCATTCCCTTCTTCAGTACAATCTTGCATAACTGCCTGTTCAGCCTTCTAACATATTCTGACAGTTTCTCATTCGGCTGCTGGAGAGTGTGTTCAATTTGATAAATCATCTCTGACACCTTCTCCAGCTGACCAAACTCTTCCTGCAGCATGGCCAGGCAATCTTGAGCTGTACAGTTTTCATTTCCAAACCGGAAGCTCTTCACCGCTTCTGCCGCGGCACCTTTCAGACTTTCTAAGACTCGCTGTCTCTTCTGTGCCTCAGGCACCTCCCATGCTTCTACTGCCTGCAATGCCTGTTCCACCCAAGTGTCAAAATCTTCCTCCCCCGCAGGGACGGGGAGCTTCCCTGAGAAGGTGCTAAGCTTCCGGTAACCGGCCTCCACATGCACCGTACTGCTTTTCTGGCACTTAATTACAAGGTCTCCTAGAGCATTCAACAATTCAGGCCCTATAGCGGCCAGCGGTGATCCCGGGCTTAATAGTTCCTTAAGCTTTTCTGCTTTAGGGGATAGTGGTGGAGATAATTGTGGGAGTGATGGCTTTGGTGTCTGAAACCATTCTTCCTTCACTGGCAGCGTATGTATCAAGTGATAGATCTGATTATCTATGGCTTGTATACTCTGACTTTTAAAATGCTCTGGGATTTCGTTTTTCCATTCTACCAGTGCGTATGTAAACGAGATCACTGGATCTGGCCTAAAATCCATCACCCATGCTTTGTGGCTCGGAGACAGTAACAATACGAGCTGTTTTATCTCCTCTTCCTTCCATCTTTCCCCCGGGAGTACAATGACTACCGCCGCGGTTGGATCGGCGCCAATCGCTGCGCACCACTGTGACATTGCCAGCGGGTCCATGCTGGTACTTCTGACCGGCTTGATTGCAGCGTGCAACGTACAAGGATCCCGGACTCGAGCCCCCACGTGTAGCGCTACCCCCAGTTAAGAGAGCCGCTGATATTGATTTGGGCCCTGTAGTGCACTGCTGTCAACCCCTGGCAATCGGCTCTAACCTCCCGTGGCACAGCTGGTGATAGAGGGATAGGACCGCGTGACCGCAACTGTTGGTGACGCAGTCCTATAACAAACATACACAGAATATACTTTAAAACTCCTATTAAAGTAAGCGGAACTGACACCAAATGTACTTTACCCAGATATTTTACTGAGGCTAATGGGCAAGTAATAAACAACAGTATAACAAGTTGCAGATCCCTGCAATAAACAGTAATAAAGATAAACAGAGTAATCAGAATAATAAAGTATTGCTATGCAACTCTAGCGCTGCCCTTTTACAGCTACTTCCCCTCATGGGTAGACTAACACCCAGCAATGTCTACCTATGCAGTCAGGCCTGACTGATCTAAATGGAAGTTCAGTGAAACAATATTCGCTAGCAATCTTTTCGGTGGTGCACTTGAAGAACAACTTTGTAATCCCAACGAATAGTAAAGATAAAGGTATCTGTCTTTAAACAGCTCTCACCACCCGGGCAAGTCAAAGTCCGTTTCCTCCATCGATTCGTCTAGGAACAGGAATCCACCGACATCCAAGTCTTCAATCCTTCTGGTGTACTGCAGCAAGGAGGATTAGATGTCTCTAAGGCTCTGCTAGGCTGGCAGAGGGCTCTTTGGAAAGGAGCACACGGCCCAGGCTTCAGGCCTTGTGCACACAGCAGTTCAGCACAGACATCCTCTTGCTAGGAGAGGGGTGTCCAAAAAGACCGACCAAAACTCCGCCTCCCCTTTATAAAGTCTCCCCCAGCAGTCTCTGTTCTGGAGCAATGCACCCTGGGTGCTGCAAGATGTACTGGGAGATGTAGTCTCTCTCTCCTCTGCTTTCACTTCCATAATGTCTCTTTACTTCCTCCCGACTCACCTCTCACCTGGAACTTCTTGTCTCTCTGCATTAAAGGGGAACACCCCGCTACACATACAAGTGAATGAGTCGGAGAAGTGGCACATGCCTTGCCAGACGGCTCCATCGCAGTTAGCAGAGACAGCAATGCTTGAGGGAAATATGCTCTGTGCTCTCTTTACATAAATCACAGTGCTCTGGGAATCCTTTGTCATGTATTAAATATTGATTATCTAGGCAAAGTATGCGCTGTATATATTAAATAAAACTGACCAGGCCATTTTAGTTTCTCTTTGATATATTTAAGCTCAGGTTTGTGATCATGCAGACTAGCTACATTGGTAATGGCATTACCCTGAAGAAAGGATGTTCTCATCCTTGAACTGAAGCCAGTTTGATCATTAGACTGCAAGACATGAAAGCAATAAAATATAACAGACACCAAGCTCCCCTCCTGCGTAGACTCCCTCTTCTGTAGTAGTGTTACATTTCTGCCTCCATGAAGACACTACAACTCATTCATATTCCAGTGTTACATGTATTATTATTATCTACAAGCTCTGTGAAGATATACTGTATATCCTGTTATGACTTATCTATAAAATGGACAGTTATTTACATACAGTATATGGTTTTCAAACCAATACACAAATACAGGTCTCTAGTTTTCCCATCTAATGTTTGAGCAGTGAGGACATTGTGATCTAGACGCCGCCTGCCATATAATAAGCCGCAGCCCATGGGAATAGTCTGTACAGCTGCAGGTGACATAGTGGAGAATAAAGCTAAAGAGCTCTCCCTTATTAAACTTGGCAGTGTTCAAATCACAGAGTACCAATTATTATTATTATACAGGATTTATATCGCGCCAACAGTTTGCGCAGCGCTTTACATGAGGGCAGACAGTACAGTTACATTACAATTCAATACAGGAGGAATCAGAGGGTCCTGTTCGTTAGAGCTTACAATCTAGAAGGGAGGGTCAAGTGATATGAAAGGGTAATAACTGTGGGGGGTGAGCTGATGGAGGAAATGAAAGTACAGTTGTTAGGTGTGGGCAGGATAAGCTTCTCTGAAGAGTTGGGCTTTCATGGATCGTATATAAGCAAACAGAGTAGGAGATAATCCGACAGAATGGGGTAGGGAGCGCCATAGAATGGGAGAAGCTCTAGAAAAGTCCTGGAGGCGAGCATGGGAGGAGGTGATGAGGGAGCTAGAGAGCAGGAGGTCTTTGGAGGAACGAAGTGAATGATTAGGTTGGTATTTTGAGACTAGGCTAGTGATGTAGGTGGAGGCAGAGTTGTGGATGGCTTTGTAAGTTGTTAGTATTTTGAATTTAATTTGTTGGGTGAGCGGAAGCCAGTGTAGGGATTGGCAAAGAGGAGTAGCAGACACGGAGCGGTTGGTAAGGTGGATGAGCCTGGCAGCAACATTTATGATGGCCTGAAGGGGGAATAGAAAGAAGAAAAAAAAGAAAGAAAAAAGGAGGGTGCACCGACGTAGTGCATTACCACTTAAAAGTTTTATTAAAAATAGAATAAAAGCAATGATCCTACTCACAAAAGGCGCTTACGTAAGCGTTTTTTAGACAGTTAGGCTGGATCTCATGGCACCTGCCAGCAGGACTTGATGACGAGGAGGATCGAATGATACCTCAAACGTCTGGACGGCTGACGCATTTCTGGGGCGTATCCCTTTCCTCAGAGCCTGGGTGGTCCATGATGACTCTCTCCTGTGTGCCCTTAAATATATATGTGTGTACACATGTGCAAAGAAGCCCCAGCCCAGGTGACCATTAATCAGCAAGCCCCACCCCTCAATCATGGCTTCTCCCGCCCAGTCCCTAGAGCCTAAAACCTGCCTCCGGGGCAGCCGTTGGCACTGCCAGGTGGCCACCACCCTATGAGATTTGTCTCATTAGATGAGCACAGGTTTTAGTTGGTTAGGCTCTAGGGACTGTAGGGATCTTGTTAGGGAGCCATGCTTGGTGTATTGGGATATTGTGCTTTGTAAATGTTTTTTTTGTAACAATCTAATATACTTGACTGAATCATCGCTCTGTATGTAGGTGGGATATGGCCTCTCTGCAGACCCATGGGACTTCGGGCCTGGATCGATTGATTCCTTTCAGGCTGAAGATGTTTGCGCCTCTAGCGTTCCAGCTTAGGCACATCCATCTGTTTGATCCGAGGTGTATCTAAGTATGAATTATCCCGTGGGTCTGGCGCACAGTGGGTTGGTGCAATATGCAATATTATTGTAGAAGTAATATTGTTGGTCTATATATTTATATCATGGACTCCTTTATATTTATATCTATATATATATATACATATATATAGATATATATATATATATACATATATATATATATATATATATATATCTATATATATGTATAGAATATATTTTTTATATACATTTTATATACATCTAATTTTATTTGCATATATTTTTATCTATAATCCATTTGCATTTATGGTTCTATTAGAATTTTTATGTATAGCAAATTTATATCGCAGAATTTTCCCATACCTTTTATTACAGATATTTAGGCATTTAATTGGTTCCATCAGTCCGTAATTTGGATTGTTGGCTAGCGGTAACCAGCAATTACCAATTTTTGGATAGATATAATTGTGTGTACAACATTATATGGGGGTCCCACCCACTGTGCGTACCTAGTGTCATTGTATGTGTGGTCATGTGTCGAGGGGTATTCAGCCAGCTTTTTTATATGGTGACCATTGGTGTGTATACACTTTAGTTTGCAGGCCTTGCTCCCCTTCCTGTTTCGGTCACTAGAGGGAGTGACGCCTTTAAGATAGGCGTGTGTGCACACTATCCTTCTAGTACAGTGGTTCTCAACTCCAGTCCTCAGGACCCACTAACAGGCCAGGTTTGCAAGATAACTGAAATGCATCACAGGTGATATAATTTGCTGCTCAGGGATTGCAGGATTTTAGTCTGCATCTCCTCAAGGTAATACTTAAAATCTGGCCTGTTAGTGGGTCCTGAGGACAGGAGTTGAGAACCACTGTTCTAGTAGGTGAAAAGCAGTGGGAGGCTGGAAGTGATGGGTGGAATGGAAGCACACCCGCGCTTCCTGGCACTGTGGTTCTGCTATGCGTCGCGGATTACGCGCGCGCGTGCAAGAGCGGAAATTACGTTTTGGCCCAACCGGAAGTGCGGGCTGGAACGCAGGAGGTACCTGCACTTCCTGGTTGTTGGACGGCGTGCGTCCCAATAGACACACGGGGAGGGCCAGGGGCATCCCATCCACCAGGATGCCTGCCGTTCACAGTCCCATCACTGCCCACGTTGCCCTGCGAGGAGCTGCCTTCTTGGGGTAAGGACCTTCAGCTATTGTTTCCAACTACAATCGCCCACGGTATCCCCCCCCCTTGCACCCGGGTATTCATGCTGCAGCTGGCCTTGTTTATTGGAGGGTGTATATAGCTAAACTTGTGGCTAGTATTAGTAGGGGGTGGCGCCATGGTGTCCCCACCTTAGCCATCATGGTTTGCATACTGGCTACTTCTCGGTGGTTGGGAACGTTAGAGTCCCATCCCCATGGGCGGGAGAAGCCATGATTGAGGGGTGGGGCTTGCTGATTAATGGTCACCTGGGCTGGGGCTTCTTTGCACATGTGTACACACACATATATATTTGAGGGCACACAGGAGAGAGTCACCATGGACCACCCAGGCTCTAAGGAAAGGGGTACGCCCCAGAAACGCATCAGCCGTCCAGACGTTTGAGGTATCATTCGATCCTCCTTGTCATCAAGTCCTGCTGGCAGGTGCCATGAGATCCAGCCTAACTGTCTGAAAAGCGCTTACCTAAGCTCCTTTTGTGAGTAGGATCATTGCTTTTATTCTATTTTTAATAAAACTTTTAAGTGGTAATGCACTACGTCGGTGCACCCTCCTTTTTTCTCTTTCTCTTTCTTTTTCTAGCCGTATGAACACCCATTGTTTTGAGGAGGGTTGCAAGACTTCTAGACTTTGCCTTAAGGCTGAACTACACTACCCGGGTTTGGGGAAACACCAGAGCGCAGGAGAATTTTGTTTTACTGAAGGGGGGATAACATATGTAGAGGTAAGCCAATGAGAAGGAAGTTGCAGTAGTCAAGGTGAGAGATGACCAGGGAGTGAATTAAGAGCTTTGTGGTGTCATTGGTTAGAAAAGGACGTATTTTGGTGATGTTGCAGAGGTTGAAGCAGCAAGATTTGGATAGCGATTGGATGTGGGGCCTAAAAGATAGATCAGAGTCCAGGATTACACCTAGAACCTTGGCATGCGGGGAGGGGCTGATAGTTGTGCCCTCGATCTTGACAGAGAGATCGGGGCAGACGCACGTAGGGGAGGAAATATTATGAGCTTGGTTTTGGATAGATTGAGTTTGAGGTGTGAAGTGGTGTGACATCCAGACTGATATGTCTGTTAGTAATTTAGTTATACGTGAAGAGACTGAAGGAGTGAGCTGAGGGGTAGAGAGATAAATTGGGGTGTCGTTGGCGTAGAGATGGTATTGAAAGCCATGAGAGGCTATCAACTGACCCAGGGAGGAGGTGTAGATTAAGAATAGGAGAGGTCCAAGAACAGAACCATGGGGGGCCCCAACAGAGAAAGGAAGAGAAGAGGAGGAAGTAGAATTGCAAGTATGGCTGGGTTCACACTGATACTACACGACATTCATACGACTTTCGTCCTACTTTGCTCTGCGACATCAGTCCTACATCCATCCGACTTGAATGAACAGGATACTACTTTGATCCAACTTTGTGATAGTCTGACTTGTCCTTTGACCAATCAAAACAATCCCAGTGTGAGATAAATTCCTTTTACTGCTGCTGTAATCACCATGTCGAATGTCAAAAGTCGGATGGTAAGGACAAGGATCCTACTTTGATCCGACCTAACGCTAAGGCCGGGTTCACACTGGTGCGACAAACGCTCTGACATTGGGAGCTCATGTCGCATGACGTGTGAAAATCAATGTTTCCCTATGGGAGCTGTCTTAACTGGTCTAACACATGTCGGTCCGACTTTGAAAATGCTCCTTGCACAACTTTGGTTCGACTTTGATCCTACTTCAGCCCATTGAATATCACTGAAGTCGGATCAAAGTCGGATCGCCATCTTGCATGATCCGACTTTGGCATGCGACTTGTGCTCTGATGATATTGAGGGGGAACTCCACGCCAAATAAAAAAAAAATGGCATGCAACCCGGCCGGTCAGGAAAGAGGGTGGGGATGAGCGAGCGCCCCCCCCCGAACCGTACCAGGCTGCATGCCCTCAACATAGAGAGGTGGGTGCTTTGGGGCAGGGGGGCCCTGCGCCCCCCACCCCAAAGCACCTTGTCCCCACGTTGATGAGGACAAAGGCCTCTTCCTGACAACCCTGGCTGTTGGTTGTCAGGGTCTGCGGGCGGGGGGGCTTATCGGAATCTGGGAGCCCCCTTTAATAAGGGGGCCCCAGATCCCGGCCCACCACCCTATGTGAATGAGTATGGGGTACATCGTACCCCTACCCATTCATCTGGAATAAAAAGTGTAAAAAATAAAACACTACACAGGTTTTTAACCACTTCAATACCATGCACTTATACAGCTTCCTGCCCAAGCCAATTTTGAGCTTTCAGCACTGTCGCAATTTGAATGACAATTGCGCGGTCATGCTACACTGTACCCAAACAAATTTTTCATCATTTTGTTCCCACAAATAGAGCTTTCTTTCGGTGGTATTTGATCGCCTCTGCGATTTTTATTTTTTGCACAACAAATAAAAAAAGAGCGAAAAATTAAAAAAAAACTAAGTTTTTCTTTGTTTCTGTTAATTTTTTTTGTAAATAAGTACCTTTTCTACTTCAATGACGGGCACTGATAAGGCGGCACTGAAGGGCACTGATAAGGCGACACTGATGGGCACCGATGAGGTGGCACCAATGAGGTGGCACTGATGAGGTGGCACTGATGATGGGCACTGATAGGCGGCACTGATGGGCACTGATATGTGGCACTGGTATGCGACACTGATGGGCACTCATAGGCGGCACTGATTGGCACTCATAGGCGGCACTGATTGGCACTCATAGGCGGCACTGATGGGCACTCATGGGCGGCACTGATGGGCACTTATTGGTGGCACTGATAGGTGGCATGGACGGGCACTGATAGGTGGGCACAGATTGGCACGGATGGGCACTGATAGGTGGCACTGATGGACACTAGTAGGTGGCATTGGTGGCACTGGTGCCCAGCAATGCCAGCCACCACACATTGTGAAAGTGCCAGTCAGTGCCCATTTGTGGGCACTGATTGGCATATTTTTTTTAATGTTTTTATTTTATTTATTTATTTTTACTACATGTGGATGGCCATGGGGGCCATCCACATGATTGGGGCTTCACTGGTGGTCCTGGGGGGCTTCCCTGGTGGTCTAGTGTGGGTATCCGAGGGGGGGCTGCGCTGATAAACAATCAGCGCGAACCCCCCCTGTCAGGAGAGCCGCCGATCGGCTCTCCTCTACTCGCGTCTGTCAGACGCGAGTGAGGAAGAGCCGATCAACGGCTCTTCCTGTTTACATTGTGATCAGCCGTGATTCGACACGGCTGATCACGTGGTAAAAAGCCTCCGACGGAGGCTTTTTACCGAGATCAGTGTAGCGGTGGGTCAGACTGATCCACCGATCGCCGCGATGCGCGCCCCCCGGGCGCGCGGCGGCTGTTATCCCGCAGGACGTCATATGACGTCCAGTGTGGATAACAGAACCACTTCCCGGACGTCAATCTGCTATTGACGGGGCGGGAAGTGGTTAAAGTAATTTATTAGGCAGCTCCGGGAGGTCTCTTCCGACTTTGGGGGTCTCTTCTGACTTCTCCGGCCTCTTCTCCGCGCTCTCCGCTTCTTCTCCTGCTGTCCAGTGTCTTCTTCCGGGTCTTCTCCGCTATCTTCTGCTCTTTTGCCCACTCTTTTGCTAGCTCTTGCCCGGTCTTCTTCATCGTCTTCTTCAATCTGCTCTTCTTCCGATGTTGACGCGACACTCTCTCCCGCTGTAATGCCGTGTGCGCGGTGTGCAACGACTTATATTGGCATGAGGCCGGGTCACCGGGTGAGGTCATCCGGTGACCCCGCCCCCTTATGGCGCCACCATTCGGTAGATGATGGGGCGTTGCATCGCGTCAACACCGGAAGAAGAGGGAAGAAGTCGATGGAGAAGACCGGGCAAGAGCTAGCAAAAGAGCGGGCAAAAGAGCAGAAGATAACGGAGGAGACCCGGCAGAAGACACCGGACAGCGGGAGAAGAACAGGACAGCACAGAGAAGAGGCCAACATAGGAAGCTCCACATGCACAGGTCATCAAATAAACAATACCCGGTGTTTCACAATCTATGTGGAAACGAGGTTTGAAGACCTGACCATCAGGCAGCACAAATTCTGTGCCTTGATGTATCCAAGGGCACATGTCACATCTGCCACATTTGGCAATGACCCGAGGTGAAGATAAAGGATCACTATTGGGTATATAGTGGCTGGATATTAGTTTGTCTCGAATAGACGGTGCTCTACGAAAAACTATCTCAGGGTTGTTTTTGATATATTTGGAGATATAGGGGTCTTGTAAGAGTATGTGCCCATGTCTTCCAAGAACATTGCGTAGTTCTTGTTGTGTTGAAAAACGGGTAATGAATCTCACTGAAGGGGGGCTTTTATGGTCATTCCTGGGTTTATACAGCAAGGCATTTCTGTCCTGGAGTAAAGCTCGATTTGTAGGCTTTACGAAGCAATGACTTGCTGTATCCTCTGAATAGCAAGCGGACCCAAGTTGAGCCGCCTGTGTTTTAAAGTCTTCTAATAATGTACAATTTCGTTTCAAGCGCAAATACTGCGCATATGTTATACTACGTATTAGAGTAGGTGGGTGAGCACTGTCTGCATGAAGCAGGGTATTACCTGCTGACTTTTTTTTATGTTTCAATGGTTTTTATTAAAGATTTCCAATACAAAAATATAACAATCTCAACTTTTCATTGCTTAGTTATTGAGACAAGATTTGGGAAACACATACTTCTGAAGCCAAGGCACTTGAGAGTAAAGTCTTAACATCAACTATGTCCAAAAGGATCGTGGAATGTGGACTGAATTGTGTTGACAGGACAATATACCCTGCCCAGGTTAACTATGGCCCGGACTTCCAGTCCCTCCTCATTCCCAGGCCATCTCTGGTGATCCACCCATCCGGATGAGCCTCCTCCCCATCCTGTTAATGGGGGGAGCCCAACTCCTCCAATCGTGCGAGCGTCTCACCAGAGAGTGCGAACTGACAATGATCTCTTATAAATGAACATACATTAACCGAACCTAAAAGGTTTCATTCTAAACCCAGTAGCAAGAAAGATGAAAAGAATAGTAGGAGGAAAGAAACAGAAGGGGAGATAGAAAGTGGGGAAGGAAGGGCATGGGGGGGAAGGAGGGGGGGGGAGATGAGCTACGGCCCAGTACCCAGGGACCCCTGTTGACTTTTTTTGATGGAGATCAGTGGCCAGACACTGGTCAGAGTCTACAAATATCTCTAGATCCATAAAGTAAATTTCAAGTTAAAGATGTTGTTGATGAGATCAACAAATCTCATTAGCTCCTCTGCGGTACCTGTCAATAGAATAAAAATGTCTATAAATCTGTACCAGCATACAACCTAGTTTATGTATTCTTCCAGGGCATCTGAATGCCAAAGATACCGCTCCCACCCCCCAGGTACAGGTTGGCGTAGGCCGGGGGAAAAAGCCAGTGCCCATGGCCACGCCCTGCACCTAGAGGTAGTGGGAGCCCATGAAAGTGAACCAGTTGTGGGTTAATATATGGTACAGCACCGGCAAAAGGAACTTGTTGAACTTTCATTGTGTATGTGGCTGTTCCATCAAAAATGAGTGAACGATCTGGACTCCTTTGTCATGTGGAATATTCGAATAGAGTGCTTCCACATCAAGTGTCACTAGCATAGCTCCCGGGGGTACACTACGGCCTTCAATGTGTTTTAATAGGTCCAAGGTGTCCCTAATATACGATGGCAAGCTAGTGACATGTGGCATCAAGAAGAAATCAACAAATTTGCTGGCATTCTCTCACAGGGCACCTATTCCAGAGACAATGGGTCTCCCAGGTGGTTCTAGTAAGTTTTTATGTACTTTGGGCAGCATGTAGAAAGTCGCGTTGTGTGGAAACTGAACATTAAGATATTTGCAGATATCCTGATCAATGAGACCCTCCAAGAAGGCCGTGCCAATAAGCTCCTTAAATTGGCTTGTGTATTCAAGTGTGTGTGTGTGGAAGTGATGACACGATACCACTCTTTGTTGGATAATATTTGATGACACATGCATTCATATTGGGGTTGAAACATCACCACCACATTGCCCCCCTTGTCAGCAGGCTTAATAACTACATTCGGTCTATTGCTTAAAGTATTAAGGCCATCGATCTGTAACTGTGTTAAATTCTTAGTAGCAGGAGAGAAACGGGTACGTTTAATGTCGCTAATCACAGCCGTAGGAAAAGCCCACACGTGTGGATTCGTAGTCAGGTCAAGAAATCTCGGTGATTAAACCTGAAATTTATATGGAGTGAATTCAGTATGTAAAGATGTAGATGGATAATCGGCACTTGGATCAGGTTGATTTTCCTCCAAAAGGAGGATAAAGTCCCTGAGTGCATGAAAATCCTTCATGGTAAAGCCCTTTATATTCTTAGTGAGTTCCTTGTCTTTATTGACCCTGATTCTGTCCCAATCAAAGAGGTATTTATAGGTAAGCTTTCTACTAAATAGATATAAATCCTTGATAGTCTCATATTTGTCGATATTGTTTGACGGACAGAAACTTAGGCCCATTTTGTCTATGTTTATTCTTAAAAAGGTTTTTATAACTGTAATTACCCTTCACACTCCTGAAGAAGTAATATCTGTCAACACGAAACATGTTGAGCACAGTTCTTTCCATCTAGCGTGAAGCTACACACCCCTCTACAGCTATAGCCCCATGTCTATTATCAGCTCTTGGTGAGGTTGTATATTATGCTCTATATTCACCATTGTTAATACTTTGGAGGCTCCCTACCTATGCTTAGGGGGTGGGTATGCCAACACAGTTTGTTTGGGTTATTACTGTTGATGTTTTTTAATGTTTTTTAAATGATTTTCTAATAAATAAATATATTTACCTTCATACATGTTTATCTTTGACACGGTGCCCATAAAGTCCCAAATCATCGTGGTTTCCGTTTTTCTTCAACGTAGCTTAAATAGAAAAGCAGAACTTTTATTTGCAGCCATTAAGAACCTATATAAAAGTACTGTAAAACGATAAGTGCACATGCAGACTAAACTATGTTTTTTTTTTTCCTGAAATGGCACTGGGGTTATATTATGTGCCAGTTTAAATGCTTACAGCTATTCTTATTCTAAAAAGCTTTCACTTAAAAACAATTGCTGCTGACAGTGCAGCTACCAGGCCGTTCTGACAGCCAAAGTTCCAACATTTCTAGGTAGCATCAGGCTGAATTCAATTCACACCAATCTATTGCTTTTTAGCTTGCATTGACGTGCACTTGTCTTGATACGTTTTGACAGTTTCTTCAAAAGACCATGCTAATGTTACATTGCCAAGATAGGATTATTGAACTTGTGTTAAAAATGCTTTTCTTGGACTTCATTGAAGGATACAGTATTCATAAACATACATACTGGAATTTGTATATATATTTTTTTCATACTAGTAATGGCAGCGATCAGCAACTTATAATTGGACTGTGATATTGCGGCTGACAATCGGACACTAACTGACACTTTGTGGGAACCAGTGACACTAATACAGTGCTAAAAATATGCACTGTCACTGTGTACTAATGACACTAACTAGGAAGGGGTTAAACATCTAGGGCCATCATAGAGTTAACGGTGTGCCTAATTAGTGTTTTTGTGTAAACTGTGTGGTGCTTTTACTAAGGGAAGTGATGGCTTTTTTTCCCTGCTTTGCAGGGGCACAACATCCATCACTTTCCCCATCAGAATGGAGCTCTGTCTTGTTTAATGTCCCCCCAGCAGCAGTATATCTGCTATGGGGCAGTCGGGAAGTAGATAACTGCGGTTATGTCCAGGATAATGCCACATCCATCAGAGCGAAGGTATATAGGGATTCAGGGGACAACATTCCAGGGTATAAGTGTACGGCCCTTGAGCAGGAGCACTGCAGGCCAACCCAAAGCTCTTAATGGTTCATGAGGTGGCGGGACCTGAACCAGCTGCACTGCTCTCCTGTGTTTGGGATGTTGCACTCCATAGCAGGGATAACATATCTAAGAATGCCATATAAAACCCTGGGTTCTCACAAACCAGCCGCTAAAAGCTGGAGAAGTTCAAATGACCAGAGGTGACCAAGCCACTGTAGGCAGCAGCAAGGATTAACCAAGGTGGAACCAAATCTCTTGCAACTAGATGAAGTAGTGGGAATCTGCCACAGAAACCAACAGGAAAGAGGGATAATAGCAGCACCCAAAGGTTCTACAAAAATAATTATATCCTAATGCTCAGTCTACATGGCCTACTCATCAGTAAGTCTTCAGAGTTAGGGTCTCACCAGAGGCTGTGCCATGGCTCTGACCCTGATAAATGCTCCATAGCTAACACAAAGGTCTAAAGCCTCGTACACACAATCAGATTCTCAGACGACCGTTCGTACGTTTTTTGTTGCATGCTAGTCTCATGTCGAAAGTGAAGAGGTTACACACCATACGAAAATTTGCGTACGACAGAATACAAGAAAAATTTTGGCCGAACGATCTTCCGATTTTCGGATCGTTAGTACGGTGCTTTTCGACAGCCGATTAAGCTTTTTCGCCAAACAAAAGCTGGATGTGCAGATTATAAAATTTTTGTTGTATGTGAACTCAACGTCCGATTTTCATTTAATTAGTATGGTTTTTGCACAAAAAAATCGTAAGGGCAAGACCACGTATGCTCAGAAACAAAAGAATACATTCAAAACTATTCTACACATTACTTCACTTCTAACGTACGAAAATTTTCGTATAGTGGGTAACCTCTTCACTTTCGACATGAGACTAGCTTGCAACAAAAAATAGACGAACGGTTGTCCGAAAATCTGATTGTGTGTGCGAGGATTTACTGGCTCATCACTCTGATGGGCTGCATTACTAGCTATTAGGAAGACCAGGACAGGGTGGGCAAGTTCAGGAAGGGCCAAAGCTTTGTCTGGCATTTGGGTTCAGTAGCAGGTACTGCAATCTGCTGCAGATGCATTTATGGGCACCTTCACTTCATTCTTGTTGGCAGCTTTTGTTTTTTTAAATTGACAGTTTGACCTAGCAGTAGAGAAAGTTCTTGTACAACACCTAATCCTCCAAGTCCCTACAAAATAGTAGTTTAGTGTAATAAAATGTACAAAATCAATATTGGACTTTATAGGTACCAATTAACACCATTCCAAATAAATATGTTTATTTTGAATAGTGTAATATGTTCTTAAACTGGTCATTAACCTTCTAATCTGATTGTACAATCACCAATGGATTTACCAAACATCATGTACCAGAAAGGTCTGCCTGCTTGGATATAAATTTAATGGGTTATTTAGGTACAGCTAGCTTTGCTGCCTGTAAACATATAGACTGGCTATAACGTCTATAGACTGCAATTTAGTGCAGACAAACTAAAGCCAAATTTCCAGTGACAATGGCACTTATTAACCACTTCATTACTGGGCATTTTCACCCCCTTCCTGCCCAGGCCAATTTTCAGCTTTCAGCACTGTCACACTTTGAATGACAATTGCGCGGTCGTGCGACATGCCTCCCATACAAAATTGACGTCCTTTTTTTCCCCAGAAATAGAGTTTTCTTTTGGTGGTATTTGATCACCTCTGCGGTTTTTATTTTTTGCGCTATAAACAAAAAAAGACTGACAATTTTGAAAAAAAACAACAATATTTTTTACTTTTTGCTATATTAAATATCCCAATATTTTATTTTTTTCCTCAGTTTAGGCCGATACGTATTTTTCTACATATTTTTGGTAAAAAAAATCGCAATAAGCGTATATTAATTGTTATAGCGCCTACAAAATAGGGGATAGATTTATGACATTTTGTATTTATTTTTATTTTTTTACTAGTAATGGCGGTTATCTGCGATTTTTGTCTTGACTGCGATATTGCGGCGGACAGATCGGACACTTTTGATACTATTTTGGGACCATTCACATTTATACAGCGTACAGCTATAAATATGCACTGATTACTGTATAAATGTGACTGGCAGGGAAGGGGTTAACACCAGGGGGCGATCATGGGGTTAAATATGTTCCCTAGGGAGTGATTCTAACTGTAGGGGGAGGGAACTGACTGGGGGAGGTGACCAATCGGTGTCCCTATGTACAAGGGACACACCATCGGTCTCCTCTCCCTGACAGGACGTGGATCTCTGTGTTTACACACAGAGATCCACGTCCCTGGCTCTGTGACAAGCAATCGCAGGTGCCCAGCGGACATCGCGGCCGCCAAGCACGCGCATCGGGTCCCCAGTGATGTGGCGAGTGCGCGCGCGCTCCACACTGCGGGGAATCCCAGGACGTCATATGACAGCCGTCCGGAGGGACGAAGGGTTCCAGCGGCCATCATATGACTATAGGCCAGGCGGGAAGTGGTTAAATATTAACATATAACTATAAGAAGCCTAAAGACGCTACAGCAGCCAAGCAGGTCCCAGTGAAGTCCTAGAAGACCCCTAACCTTTGTGTTCTTGCAGTAAAGCAAAAAATAATGCAAACTATGATTCACGCATAAATTAAGGAGGTTCTCACAGAGTTGCTAAATTTGAAGCCCTCTGGAGTCCCAGGGTGACTCACTACTACCTTCCAGGGGATTTGAAGGGGTCCTTATTGCTCCCCTAAATAAGCAACCAACTTCATTTAGATGTGGAGGCATTAAAGCCTTCTCCTTCCAGCAGTCTCCCGTGGTTCACTGCGATCGCTACCCTTTCCCATTACCATGGACCCCTTTCCCCCATCCCTCTCTAGTTTTCAAACTTTCCTTATCCTACTTTGTTCTTTTCTTGTTCAAATAGCCACCAGGGTCAATGACCCGCTCTGTGCTTAGGCACATGCTACCCTATCTTCTGACCTTCTACCACTATGACATCAGCCTCAGTCTGCTACACTTATTTTTTTTAAATGTATACTGATGTCTCACGGTTTAGCCTAGGTTCACATGATACCATCTTTGCTGTCTATGATCTGTATTCAGGACCAAAGTTCCACATTAGGGATGAGCCGAACACCCCCCCCGGTTTGGTTCGCATCCAGAACATGCGAACAGACCGAAAGTTTGTGCAAACTTTCGAACACCGTTAAAGTCTATGGGTCTCGAACGTGAGAAATCAAAAGTGCAAATTTTAAAGCCTAATATGCAAGTTATTGTCCTAAAAAGGGTTTGGGGACCCGGGTCCTGCCCCAGGGGACATGTATCAATGCAAAAAAAAGTTTTAAAAACTGCAGTTTTTTCGGGAGCAGTGATTTTAATGATGCTTAAAGTGAAAAAATAAAAGTGAAATATTCCTTTAAATATCGTGCCTGGGGGGTGTATATAGTATGCCTGTAAAGTGGCGCGTGTTTCCCGTGTTTATAACTGTCCCTGCACAAAATTTCTAAAGGAATAAAAGTCATTTAAAACTGCTTGCGGCTTTAATGTAATGTCTGGTCCCGGCAATATGGATGAAAATCATTGAGAAAAACGGCATGGGTACCCCCCCCCCCCAGCCCATTACCAGACCCTTTGGGTCTTGTATGGATATTAAGGGGAACCCTGCACCAAAAAAAAAAAAAGGAAAGGCGTGAGGCCCCCAGGCCCTATATACTCTGAACAGCAGTATACAGGCGGTCCCAAGAAAGACAGGGACTGTAGGTTTGTTCTTAAGTTGAATCTGTTTGTAATTTGGAACAGGTACATTTTTTAAGTGTAGCTCCAGACAAAAAATCTATTTTTAAGCTTCTTGGAAAATATAGGGAAGGGTTATCACCCCTGTAACATTTGTTTTGCTGTCTGTGCACCTGTTCAGAAGATTTCACCTCACTTTCTGTCCCAATGACAATTGGATTTTGAAAATTTGGGGCTTTTAGGGAAACAAGGATTGGTGATAAAGCATCAGTGGAGAGGAGGCACGTTTTTCCCATATTAACTCTTAAAGGAGAGAATTTCCCTTCCTAGGGGTAGATTTCCTCTGACTTTCTGTTGTCTCCCTTCCGTTTGTAAGTAGGAGTCGTTTGTAAGTCGGATGTTTGAAAGTAGGGGCCTGCCCTATATACTCTGTAGAAATTTGGGCCTTAGGTGTTGGTGTTGCCACAACACTGTAAGCCCTCACAGTTACTCTTGGTGGGTGTAGGAACGGGCCCTGCTGTGAAATATTAGATCAAGAATTGTAATTACACGCCCCTGTTAAACAGGGGCAGAAAAATTGGGCCTTAGGCACTGGTGCTGGTGCCACAACACTGCAACCCCTCACAGATACTCTAGTTGGGGCACAGGAATGAGCCCTGCTGCAAAGTATTGCACAAACATTTTAATTACATGCCCATGTTAAACAGGGGCAGAAAAATTAGGCCTTAGCCACTGGTGTGGCGGTGCCCAGAACCAAAAATGTTCTTACAAGCTATCAACATGAACATTGAGGAGGAAGAGGATAGTTACTCGGCATAACAGGATAGTCACTCAGCATCAGCATAGGCAGTCTTGAAGGGATCTCACATTCAAAAAAAAATTATTCGGATACATCAGCATCAGGTGCTTGGTAGCTGGTGATCCAAGACTGATGAAGGTCAGCCGATCGGCCGAGTCGGTGGACAGGCGCACCCTGTGATCGGTTACAAAGCCTCCAGCAGCACTGAATGTGTGTTCCGAAAGAACGCTGGATGCAGGACAGGCCAGTAGCTTAATTGCATACTGTGCAAGCTCTGGCCAGTGATCCATCCTCAAGATCCAGTAACCCTGAGGATTTTCGGTGGGAAAGGTGTCCAAGTCTGATCTTGCCCCTAGGTATTCCTGCACCATGTAAATCAGACGCTGGCGATGGTTGCTGGAACCGATCATACCTTGGGGCTGTGAACTAAAAAGTTGTCTGAACGCATCGGTCAGACGGCCACCTTCTCCACCGCTCCTTCTGTGACTGACCGAAGCCTCAGCAACACGTGGTCCAGGACCAGGAATTTGTAACCTCCCAGGCTCTGGAAACACGTTGCACAAACCTTTTTGCAAGGCCTCCCGAAAATGTTTCATCCTCTGCTCCCTCTGCGACGCCTGGATAAGGTCCGCAACCTTACCCTTGTAACATGGATCAAGGAGGGTTGCCAGCCAGTAATGATCCCTCTCCTTGATACCACGAATCCGAGGATGCTTTTGCAGGCTTTGCAGGATCAGGGAGGCCATGCAGGGTAGGTTTGCTGAGGCATTCGGTCCGGAGTCCTCTGGGTCACTAAGGACGACATGATCCGCAGCCACCTCCTCCCAGGCACGTACAAGTCCATGAGTTTCTGGGGACTTTAAATGATCGCTTGAAGACTGCTGTTGATGCTGAGTGCTAGGCTCCACCTCCATGCTGACACAATCCTCCTCCTCCTCTTCCTGTGTGATCGGCGTGCCCGCAGGAACACTGTCTGGATAAAGGGGGAATTGAGAGGTAAGGAAGTCCTCCTCTTCCTGCCTCTATTCCGCCTCAAGTGCCCTGTCCATTATTCCATACAGCGTGTGCTCCATCAGGTGGACAAGAGGGACAGTATCACTGATGCATGCACTGTCACTGATCACCATCCTCGTGGCCTCCTCAAATGGTGACAGGACAGTGCATGCATCCCTGCTCATGACCCAATGGCGTGGTGAAAATAAAACATGCTTCCCTGACCCTGTCCTGGTGCCATAGTCGTACAGGTACTCATTGATGGCCCTCTGCTGCGTGTGCAGCCGCTGCAGAATGGCCAACGTTGAGTTACATCTGGTTGGCATGTCACAGATTAGGCGGTTCTTGGGCAGGTTAAATTCCTTTTGGAGGTCAGCCAGCCGAGCACTGGCATTATATGACCGGTGGAAATGCGCACTGACTTTCCTGGCCTGCCTCAGGAGATCCTGTAAGCCCGGGTACCTGCCCAAGAACCGCTACACCACCAAGTTAAGGACGTGAGCCAAACAGGGCACATGGGTCAGGTGTCCCTGTCGGAGGGTGGAGAGGAGGTTGATGCCATTGTCGCTACGACAGGGGTCACTTTGGGCACAGGGTGAGCAAGAAAATAATGGACATTAAGAATATGTCTTGGATTGTTTTAAAAAGGGACAGTGATATTTTTCCACAATATTCCCCGGGATATCTGTAAAGAACTATTTACGGTTTGATTACGAACTCAACAGGTTAACTGAAAAGTGACTCCTTCATGATGTTGGGACACATACTGTTAGATGCTAATGTCACCACATCCAGCCCCCACCTGTGTCTGCTAAGATGTCAGATGTGTATTGGGAGACAGTGAGGCTAGCCTAAAGGTCATGTGTCTGAGTCATCACTGTAGTTAATTAGCTCATGTAAATTAGGTCTGGTCAAAGGTGTATTGTCTGAGGAGAATGTAAGAACCTCCTCTCTGTGTGTATAAAACTGGGAGTTTGTCATTAAAGATTGTCAGTCCAGTTGGAAACTTCATACAGAGTGTTTGTCTCGTATGTTTGGAAGGATTTAATCCTATGGGAAGCGGTCACCTGACTGTGGAGGATCGGCAGTGGATGTGTGTCCAGAGAGGGAATATCCTAAACGGCGTTAACCCCTTTCATACTTGGGGTGCCGTTACATTGGTTGGCAGCGGTGGGATTTTCCCCTCCAGTTACTGGGACACTCCAAACCACCACAGTGAATGACCAGCTACGCAGCCTGCAGGAAAGCCACGCTGAAAGACTTACTTGAGAGCCGTGGAGGGACTGGTGGGACAAAGAACAAGGCCGCCGAGATGGATCAGAGGGATGGTGATGCAGGACCCCGGTCAGTTGAAGACTTGTTTCAGCAACGAGTTCGAGAGCGGTTGGCATTATATGGGGCTAACCCATCAGAGACCGCCATACAGAAAGCCATTAGAGACATCCAGCTGCAGGATGAGCAACAAGAGAGAGTACTGGAGTGACAAGAGAGAGAACTAGAGCGGCAACATGAGCGGAGAATGGCGGAAATACGGCAATCGGAGACAACGCCTAAAGATGCAGTGCATGTCCGTAAGTTGCCCTTTCGGGCGTTCAAACTATTTAAGGAAGGAGAGGAGGAAATTGAAGCGTTCCTGCAGGACTTTGAGAGACTATGCCAGATACATGAAGTACTGCCCCAAGATTGGGTCGCCTTACTGGCAAGTAATTTAACCGGCAGTGCGGCGGATGCGTATCGGGCCCTGGAGGATGAGGAGGCTAAAGACTATGACCGGGTAAAAGAAGCTCTGCTAGCCCGATTTGCCATTACACCCGAAGCCAGCCGGATTAAGTTTAGAGAATCCCGGAAACAAACCCACATAACATACGTGGAGTGGGCACATCATCTGCAGCGAAACCTTAAGGGCTGGTTTCAGGGAAGCCGCGCTCATACCATAGAGGACATCACCCAGCTAGTACTTTTAGAACAGTTCTTTAACCACACCCCCCCCGGTACTACGGGATTGGGTGCGAGATAAGCGACCACGGACTGTACAGCAAGCGGCTACTTTGGCCGATGAATATCTGGACTCTCGAAGGTCAGGCGGAAGCGAGCGCGATCCACTGTCTCGGCCCAGTTTACCAGCCTCTAACCCAACTTCAGCACCACCTCCAGCGGCCACTTATCCTCAGCAGCCCAGGTTCAACTCCCAGGACTACTCACAACCCATCAGGTGTTTCGGATGTAAACAGCTAGGGCACAAAAAGCCAGACAGTCCGTTTAATCCAGCCATCCAGTCAGTCATGGAGACAGCCAGCAAGGGGGAGCCCCCTCACATCCAGGCCTGCGGCCCACTGCGTTGAGGAGGAAGAACATTGGGGCGTCCTGCACGAGGCTGATCCAATACAAGCAGCTAACCGGGACAACCGGCAGCAACACAGGCAGACTGTCTGGGTCAATGGAAAGGTAGCCAATGGCCTACGTGATACTGGCGCTACCATGACCCTACTACAGAAGAACCTCATCCCAGAGAGCCAACACACCGGAGACACTGTAGCCGTAAGAGTAGCGGGAGGTACCATCTTACGGCTACCCGTTGCCCGTGTTCACCTGGATTGGGGGTTTGGTTCGGGACACGTGAATGTGGGGGTGATGAAGGATTTGCCAGCGGATGTACTACTGGGGAATGATTTGGCCCCCCTCGTTTCTGCTGTCGCCGCGATGGGCCCCGCTGAAGCCAACCCAGTGACTACCTGTGCCCAGACCCATGCTGCTGGAACCGGCCCGCTTACAGCTGAGAACTGGGTAAGACTAACTTCCCCGACATGTACCTTAGATCAGGGAAAATATCACAGTCTAGAATTGGAATGCGACAAGTTGGCCAGGGAGAAATCGGAGATGCAACGACACTACGTCATGTATTATGAGATGTCCCATGGCTTGAACATTGAAATGCACAAACAGGCTGAAATTGTCAAAAGGTTAAATGGGATTTGCGCCCAGGTTTTGCCTCACCTCTCCCAAGAGCATCAGCAACAAGTTTTGGGAGCCATTGAGAGAGCAAAGCAAGTGACTGTTACAGAACTGAATTCCATTATTCGCCCTGCAACCTTAAAACGTCACCATCAGCTACTGACCCGGTAAGCAAAACGGCCATGCTGATGGGTTGTCCAGGCATTAGAGGAATGGAACTATGGACTAACTTCGGAGTCAACCCGTCTGGGGTCTCCTCCTGTGTTAGTCTCCTGCTGAAAGGGGAGATGTGTGACAGGGGTCACTTTGGGCACAGGGTGAGCAAGAAAATAATGGACATTAAGAATATGTCTTGGATTGTTTTAAAATGGGACAGTGATATTTTTCCACAATATTCCCCAGGATATCTGTAAAGAACTATTTACTGTTTGATTATGAACTCAACAGGTTAACTGAAAAGTGACTCCTTCATGATGTTGGGACACATACTGTTAGATGCTAATGTCACCACATCCAGCCCCCACCTGTGTCGGCTAAGATGTCAGATGTGTATTGGGAGACAGTGAGGCTAGCCTAAAGGTCATGTGTCTGAGTCATCACTGTAGTTAATTAGCTCATATAAATTAGGTCTGGTCAAAGGTGTATTGTCTGAGGAGAATGTAAGAACCTCCTCTCTGTGTGTATAAAACTGGGAGTTTGTCATTAAAGATTGTCAGTCCAGTTGGAAACTTCATACAGAGTGTTTGTCTCGTATGTTTGGAAAGATTTAATCCTTTGGGAAGCGGTCGCCTGACTGTGGAGGATCGGCAGTGGATGTGTGTCCAGCGAGGGAATATCCTAAACGGCGTTAACCCCTTTCATATTTGGGGTGCCGTTACAGTCGCAAACCACCATTCCTGGCTGAAACTGGCATGGTGTCAACCACCTCTGAGCCTGCCCCTGCAGAGCTGACAGAATCTCTGCCCCAGTGTGGTTCCTGTCCCCCAAGCACACCAGCTCAAGCACCGCATGGCATCTCTTTGCCTGCGTGCTTGCGTAGCCCCTTGAACCCCTACGGAGCACCGCTGGTTCTGGGGACAAATCAGCAGAGGAAGAGGCCATGGAGGAAGAAGAAGAAGAGGAGGGGGTGGAGGAGAGAGGTGTGTCAGAATCACCACTAGTAGCATTTTGGAGGCGTGGTAGCGGAACAACCTCCAACACTACTGCACCCTGTCCTGCATCCTTCCCAGCTGCCAGCTGTCACCCAGTGTGCCGTGAAAGATAGGTAACGTCCCTGTCAATGCCTGCTGGACCATGAGTCAGCGGTAATATGAACCTTACCGCTGACCGCCCTGTCCAGCGAGGCCAAGACATTGCCTTCCACATGCCGGTAGAGAGCCGGAATCGCCTTCCGTGAAAAAAAGTGGCGTTTGGGAACCTGCCACTAAGGTACCGCACATTCCACAAATTCACGGAAGGAGGCAGAGTCTACCAACTGAAAAGGCAACAGTTGAAGTGCCAAGCTAGCATTGAACTGCTGGGCATGTGGATGGCTGGGAGCGAATTTCTTTCGCCGGTGTAGCAACTGGGGCAGGGAAATTTGCCTGCTACAATTGGACGTTGGTGTACCAATAGCAGATTGCCCGCAAGTACTTGGCAGTGGCACACCTAATTCTTCACCTTTATTCCTCTCAGTGCAGGTTTCTGAGAGGACTGAAGGTATAGTGGGGTTGGAGATTCCAGCTGATGAGGAGCAAGGAGAGGTCCGCTTTGTTCTTTGGTGTGGGTCTTTTCTGTACGCTTGCCAATGGACTACATGGCAGGTCGACATATGTCTGGTCAAGCATATGTGGTGCCCAAGCGCCTGCTGTTTTGGCCACGCTTGATACGCTTCAGACATATGTTGCAAATAGCAACGGTGCGATCTGCTGCACACGTCTGAAAAAAGGCCCCACACCAAAGAACTTTTGGAAAAACGCGCAGTCAGCAGCGCCATGCACATGCGGAGCTCTGCGGTGTGATGCAGTCGGTTGGCTGCCCTTAAGCTGGCCCCTGGAGGGCATCCTGCCTCATTGGAGATGTGCCTCCTCCTCCTTCTCTCTCCTATCAGGCACCCACGTAGAGTCAGTGACCTCACCATCCCCTCCCTCCTCATCACTGGAGCAAACCTGGCAGTATGCTGCAGCTGGGGGAACATGACTGCCAGTTTGCTGTCCTTCTTGGGCACCCCCTCTCTCTGGGCTCACATTACCGCCATCCTCAAGCTGGGTACCATAATCGGAGCCTTCAAAACGCTGCACATCCTCCTGCAGCATGTACCCAACACTGTGGTCAAACAGTTCGGGGGACTCCTCCGTGCATGATGGTGGGGCAAGGGAAGGAGTAACTGATGATGACCTTGAGACGATGGAATAGGCCGCTTTGGCACCTGCATTGGCAGCCAAGGTAGCCTGTCGCTCGACATTTTAACCAATACCATAATGGCAGCAACACTTCTGCAGGTGTACAGATCCTAGAAAGAGTTCTGACACCCACTAGAGGAGGAGATGTTTTTAAACTTCTCTGCAAAAGGGAGTTTTTTTGGATATTTTATTTTAACACCAGAAAACCTTTTGGAATGAACCATGAATGGGACATAACACATTTTCACAATTAAACCAGTCTTTGTTCCATTCAGGTCCATATATACACGCAGTAGATGTGATTTTTTTCACACATGTATGTATATACATTAATTTCATATCTTTTTCCATTACTTTGTCACTGTTGAGATACGTACATTCTGATGTCTATATTCACACCGGAATTTACTATTTCAGAGTGTTTTCTTTTGTCCTAATGTCCTTCATGGATTTGGCTGTTGATGGCTATTTTTCATCACCAGTCACCTCTATGCGTTTTTTTTTTAGTCCGAGCACATTGAGGTTTAGTTCAGCTCAACAAGGTTTGGTTCTGAACTTTCAACACCCAATGACATCTTGCTCTACAAGCCTCTATTTTTTTATTTATTTTTTATATACATCCACGAATGTTTACTATGCGTGCATAGACATTTTGCATTTATACATTTAATGAATAGGTGTGTTTTGGGTTAACCCCTTTTGGGCAACAACAAGCCTGGATTTGGACACTAGGCTTTATTGTCCTTTTTTTTTACTTTTTTCATGATTTGCCTTTGATTTAATTTTGGTTTAATGAGCCGCAGGCTTACATGTGTGTGTATATATATATATATATATATATATATATATATATATATTTTTTTTTATCATGACTGTTACTGTTTTTGTGTGCATTTGTTTAGACATATGCATGCGTTTTTAACGTTGCAATGTTTTTAAATATGTTGGTTGAAATGTTGTATGTGTTACTATTAGAGCCAGGTGTGTTTTTTGGGTGTAGCCCAATTTGGGCGGACTCCTTTAAAAAGCCTGTCTGTTTAGTGTCACATTTGTTGTGAACAAGCAAGCTACCGCTTGTGAAACGCGTCTACCATTGCCTGTATCTGTCTGATGACATCAAGATAATTTGGAGTTCCAGTGTGCGACCAATTTCTCCAAGTCTTCTGCATGTTGTGGCTCAACACGGCCAGGTGCCGGAAATAAGGACAAGCGTGCCCCACGGCCACGTGCTGATGAGAATGCACCGCGTCCATGACCAGCACTGTTGCCTCTAGACACAGAGCCTGCTTGCCCTCTTTTATTGGCCTGTGAGTGTCTGCCTCTCCTTGTTGGCCTTCCAGACATACTGTATTTGATGTATTGGAATAGGTACACAAGGAATGGCCTGCAGTGAGATGTAGCTGCACAAAGCTGGGATGTGGATGTGTGTGTGTGTGTGTGTGTGTGTGTGTATATATATATTATATATACATACACACACACACACACATATATATATATATATATATACTTATTATACTGCAGCTAACTGAATCAACTGCCTGTAGTATATTAGCCCTTTCCCGCCGAGCAGACGCATATATGCGTCCTCGGCTTTCGGGGGTTATACCGATACCATCATCCCAGTACCGTTGTTTAGAGCTGGCGATTGGCTTTCCAGGTATAACCACCGATGCGGCTAAAAGCCGCTCGGTTGTTATACCGGAGGAGCGGGAGGGGACATCCCCCCCTCCCGCCGCCTCCGCCGCTCTTACCGGGCCTCCCGTCCCACCGGGAGACCCGATCCACGATCCGCCACCTCGGGCGGCTAGACAGAGAGTGAATCAAAGCCGCGAACGGCTTTGATTTTTTCTCTGCACTGTAACCACGGAAGCAACGTCATGACGTCACGTCCGGGTTACTCGGCTGCCAATGGCGCCGAATTTAAAAAAGTACACAGTATTCAGAATCGCCGTTTTCGGCGATCTGAATACTTTGAAGTGCAAAGGAGGGATTGCGGGTCTTTTAGACCCCCGATCTCTCCATAAAGAGTACCTGTCACCACTTATTACTGTCACAAGGGATGTTTACATTCCTTGTGACAGCAATAAAAGGGATCAAATTTTTTTTTTTTAAAAACACTATTTTTAATTATAAAAATAAATAAAATAAATAAGAAAAAAAAAAAAAATTTTTAAAGCGCCCCTGTCCCCGCGAGCTCGCGCGGCAAAGAAAACGTATACGGAAGTCGCGCCCGCATATGAAAACGGCGTTCAAATCACACATGTGAGGGATCGCCGTGATCGTCAAAGCGAAAGCAATAATTATAGCCGTAGACCTCCTCTGTAACTCTAACCTAGTAGCCGTAAAATAAAATTAAAGCGTCGCCTATGGAGATTTTATTTAAGGTACCGTAGTTTGTCGCCATTCCACGAGTGCGGGCAATTTTAAAGCATGACATGTTTGGTATCTATTTACTCGGCGTAACATCATCTTTCACATTATACAAAAAAATTGGACTAACTTTGCTTTTTAATTTTTTTTAAATTCATGAAAGTTAATTTTTCCGAAAAAGTTGCGTTTAAAACACCGCTGCACAAATACCGTGTGATATAAAATAATGCAACAATCGCCATTTTATTCTCTAGATTCTCTGCTAAAAATATATATATATATATAATGTTTGGGGTTTCTAAGTAATTTTCTAGCAAAAAATCCGCATTTTAACTTGTAAACACCAAATGTCAGAAATGGGCTTAGTCATGAAAGGGTTAGGAAGAGAACAACAGGAATTGTCTGCAGTGAGGTTTAGCTGCACACTGTGCCCAGGATACAGTACACTGACTTAATATACTGCAGCTAGCTGAATCAACTGCCTGCCTGTAGTATTATTAGGAAGAGAACAACAGGAACGCTCTGCAGTGAGTTTTAGCTGCACATTGTGCCCAGTAAACAGTACACTGACTTAATATACTGCAGCTAGCTGAATCAACTGCCTGCCTGTAGTATTATTAGTAAGAGAACAACAGGAACGCTCTGCAGTGAGTTTTAGCTGCACATTGTGCCCAGTAAACAGTACACTGACTTAATATACTGCAGCTAGCTGAATCAACTGCCTGCCTGTAGTATTATTAGGAAGAGAATAACAGGAAAGGAACGCTCTGCAGTGAGATCTAGCTAAACTGTATACAGTATATATATATATATATATATATATATATATACACAAAGCGTGCAATGCATATATATACTAAATATACTGGAATACTGGATTTAACTAGCTGAATCAACTGCCTGCTCAAACTAGCTAACTGAAATAAAACGACAATCTCTCTCTCTCTACACTATACGTGCAGGCGGCCTTATATAGTGTGGGGCGTGTACCTAATCCCCTGAACCATGATTGGCCAAAGGCACCCTGGCTTTGGCCAATTATGGCTCTCTGTGCTGACGGCGCTGTGATTGGCCAAAGCATGCGGGTCATAGTGCATGCTTGGCCAATCATCAGCCAGCAATGCACTGTGATGACGCAGTGCATTATGGGCCGTGACGCGCAACTCGAATTTGCCGCGATCTTCGTCTAACGATCGAACCGCCGATGTTCGACTCGAACTCGAAGCTCATCCCTATTCCACATATACCATTTCATTGTACCTTGATGGCTATCTTTGTATATTTCTAAAGAATGATATACTGTGATTTATTGTACCTTTCTTTTGTTTCAATAAACAAATTGAAGAAAGAAGTCTAATGGGACCAAAACTATTCTAGACAAAACAATTTTTACCATTTTCATTAGTACAGGAAATAAAATATCCACACTAAATCAATACAGAGTATAGAAGTCATGAACTAAACCAACAACAGTTTGGACATGAATGTAATATTTATTAGTGAGTGCAGTTTTAATAAAATTCACATTACAACTAGTAAGCTATTAAAAATGAACACCATTGTTTGGTCTTTTTGTGTTCAATGTAAACTCGCACACCATTCATCTTAATCAAGTAATCTTGATTAATCTTAATTATTAAAGTTTTTTTGTGCTGTCATATTGGCATTAACATGTCATTTTATTAATGGATTCGTTTTCAGACACAAAACCAAAACAGAATGTCAAAAGGAAGCCCATACAGTCAATAGAGCTATGAAGGAGGTGATGCAGGTTGTATAAAAGACAATATTTCTCTATTAATGACGAGAATAAAAAAGTACTCAAGGCATACACACAGCAGAGGTGTCATAATGGTGGCATTATACAAGAGAAACTTGTGACATTGGGACATTGTGTCTTAGTGATGGATCTGGTTCCTCCAGTAACAAAAGGCTGAACATTATATAGGCACTGAGTGTATCTGTAAGTACCATGTGCTTTACATACAAAGTAGACTTGGAAGCAACCCACATAAGTGCTGAATATCAATTAAAAAAAGGCCTGAAAGGGTTTGATGTCCTTACCTTTGGTTTTACTTGGAGATTTTTCTTGTGATAACTAAAGCAGGGTTTCTCAACTAGAGTTCTTCCAGAGATTCCTTGATCAATGAGCAATTTCTGCCTCTCAGATAAGTTTCCACTGACACCATTGATCTTTTTAGCCATCTTTAAGGGGGCAATTCTTCCTAATGACCACAAGTGTAAGGAGCATTCTTCCCACTGACCATCATGCTCGTGTATCATGAGTTGTAGATATAGTAATTTTTAGCAGGGGTTCCCGAAAAGTTATTTCAAGGGCTCCTCTGTGTTGAAAAAGGCTGGGTTAAAGGGTCACTTTAACATGTGTAAAAGGTTTTTGTTTTTTTTACAGCTATCACAGGCCAAATGTGTTAAAGAAGGACAAAGGGGGCGCTAACTGGGGCCCACCTGTGTGAGACTGTGGCCAGCACACCTGTAACAATTTGTATAGTTAGGGAGTTTAATAGGGTGACTGTCTCTTTAAAAGTTCTGTTGCAGGTTCTGGAGGTCCAATGGGATCGGTGGGAAGGTGCTGGAAGCCTGGACAGCTTATAAAGGGCAGCTGCAGTGGGGCTTATTCCCCCCCCCCCTGGACCGGATCAGCAGCAGAAGTAGTCCCTCCCTCCCTCCCCTAGTCACGTGCACTTGTTATGTGGTAGGGTAACCCCGGATTTCCTTGGGGAACTGTTTGGTTAATTAAAGAAGGTTGTTTACTGGCTGCCTGAGTTCTGATAACTGGGCGGTAATTTGATAATTTTATTAGGAGAATAAAGTAAGTTGTTTAGGATGTTAAAACCAATAAAGGTGCCACGGCCAAATATTTTGCCAAAAGGTGTTTGTGGTTATTTAGCAATTTCTGGGTGGTGTTAAAGGTAGGTGGGTGTGTGGCCTACAGTCTCACAGTTCATCTCCTACCAGAAAAGAGACGTCCAATTTGCAGAGGCATGGAAAGTTATATTTTTCCAAGACGAAAAGCCAAGAATTATCTGATTTAAACTGAACCGCTCCATTTCCCAAAAGTAGTTTGTTGGTGGTACCAGGTTTTGTGTATACTGATGCACTGCACTAAAATGATCTTCACTAGTTTCTGGGCCCTGTGCCGAGTGGCTGCTCCACTGCTTAACGAATACAGGAGGTCGGCCACTCAGCACTGGCGTCATTCAGAGAATGCTGTGCAGTTTCTGAATGAATGCAAAGCATTCTCTGATTGAACAAGGTGGAGAGTGTAACATCCACCACCCCGCCTCTCCACCTCATCCAATCAGAGAATGCTGTCATTCAGAAAATACAAAGCACTCTCTGAACGATGCCCACGTCGAGTGGTCAACCTCCTGTGTTCACAATGCAATTAGGCCGGCTGCTTGGCTCGGGACGCAGAAGCATGTGGAGATCACTGGAGTAGAGGTGTCTACTTCACCGATTTCCAGTTGTCCAGTTGCATTGGCCAGATATGGAATATGCGTAGCTACATTGGGCCAAGTTGGACCAATGTAACTATGTAAAAATATACTATGGGGGTTGATTTACTAAAACTGGTGCACTTGGAATTTGGTGCAGCTGTGCATGGTAGCCAATCAGCTTCTAACTTAACCACTTCAGCCCCGGAACATTTTACCCCCTTAATGACCAGGACATTTTTTGCGGTACGGCATTGCGTTACTTTAACTGACAATGGCGTGGTCGTGCGATTCTGTGCCAACATTTTTATTTAACTAGTAATGGCGGCGATCAGTGATTTTTAGTGGAACTGCGACATTGCGGTGGACAGATCAGACACCTGACACTTTTTTGGGAACCAGTGACATTATTAGGCCCCTTTCACACTGAGGCGTATTTCAGGCATTTTAGCCTGAAATACTCCTGCCCCAGTATTCTCAATGTGAAAGCACGAGGGCTTTCACACTGAGGCGATGCGCTGGCGGGCAGAAAAAAAATATCCTGCAAGCCGCATCTTTGGAGCGGTGTGTATACCGCTCCTTCCCATTGAAATCAATGGGACACCGCATTAATACCGCCCGCAAACCGCAACTGTAGCCGCGGTTTGCGGGCGGTATTAACCCTTTTTGGCCGTTAGCGGGGGGGGTTAAAACTGCACCACTAGCGGCCGAATATCGCGTTAAATACGACGGTATAGCGCCGCTAAAAATCGCACCGCTATACCACCACCGCACCTGCCCGCCCCAGTAAGAAAGGGGCCTAACAGTGATCAGTGCTAAAAAAAAAATGCACTTATATGCATGTTACTGTACTAATGACACTGGCAGGGAAGGGGTTAACATCCGGGGCAATCAAAGAGTTAACTGTGTTCCCTATGAGTGTTTGCTAAATGTGTGGGGGTTGCTCTGACTGGATGAAGACAGAGATCGGTGTGCCTGCTTAGCAGGAACACAAGATCTCCATCTTCTCCCGTCAGAACAGCGATCTGGAGGAAGAAATTGGTGGCTGCACACCGAAATAGCAAAAAGTCCCTTTATTTTATTACCAATTTAATTTGGTAATGAATAGGCACAATGTAACTGTGTGAAACGCGTTTAACCTGCTACCATCCTGTGGTGTCATATCATGTTTTATTGAAGAGAAATAAAGGGACTTTTCGCTACTTCAGTGTGCAGCCACCAGTCTCTTCCTCCATATCCTTTGCACGGCAGGCGAGCCGAGGCTTGCACCCGTGGGAGGAGTCCTCTCCTCAGCTCACCTGGAGCTGTGTTTTTCTTTCCTATAGAAAGTCGATCTGCCTTGTTTACATAGGCAGATCGCCGTTCTGCCTCTCCCGTGAACGATCATGGGTAGCCGGCGGACCCGCCTGTGTCCAATCAAAGCTTGATTGAACAAGTCTAACCACTTGCTGACCTTCTACCGCATATTTACTTAGGCATGTCGGCTCAAAATGTCGGAAAGGTACGCGATTGTGCACAATAGAGCCGACCTGCCTAAGTAAATATGCGGTAGAACGTCGGCAAGTGGTTAGACTTGTTCAATTAAGCTTTGACAATAAAACCTGGAAGCTGCACTAGATTTTCCATCTTTCAGTTTTAGCAAATAACCCCCTAGGTGTGGAATTCTTCTTTAACACTATATCCAAGATTTATGAATTTACTATTGTGCCTTAGCCACTAAAATGTGTCAAGGGGTGGAGGTTGGAAAGCACAAAACGTAGAGAAGTGGAAGCTTTAGAAGTAGGGGAATCGTCCTTCAAAAATGAATATATACGTTTAACTATCAGATCCTTCAATGTGCAGTTAAGACTAATGCAATCACCTTTCTAGGCAGTTATAAAGACCTCTGCAATCACTCAACAGAAATAATGTGACTCCTTAATCTGCAGTGACTTTCCACTCATCAGTACAGTGGAGACCTACACAAAGCTGTGCAACATACACACAACACATCTGCCGTTCCTGTGAGCTCTTATTTTGCCACTCAAGTTGTAGAAACATAAGATCGTCTCAAACCCCAGCAGGCTTTTTTCATAGTCATGACAATGGTCGCTCTGTATCTTGGAACTGAGACGTCGAACGCAGCATTCAGAGCCACGGACACATCTGTGAGGAAGAGGAAAAAAAAAAAAAAAACATTTTAAAGCCTCAGAGTTTAATGTGTTCCGAGTGTTGTGAGCACATCTGCTCAACAAATACATGTTATGAAGTGAATTTTATTTCATGACCTGCCAGACCTTCTGGGGCAAAACCCATATTGTTACAAAAGCAGAAAATGTATGAAAAAGCCTGTTAAGACCACAAAGCTGCTACAAATTAGGAGACAAAAAAGTTATGGCAGGCAATAAGTGAAGAAAACTGGAAACAGATTGAGCTTTGATCATGTGTAACTCCTAACTAATACATTAGTTGATGATGACTTTTTAGTTGAAACGCGTCGGGTGGACCCATTCACACACATCGCTCTTGCATTTTGTGATATGCCTATGATGTTCTTCCAAATGTGAGTGTTCATTTTTTTAATCTTTTTTAATAAATACTTCCTTGTACGGTATCACACTATGAGTTTTTTTCCCGTTACGCATGTTATGTGGTTACCGTATCTCTGGCTCCAACAAGACTACATGTATTTACACTTCCTGGTGTTTACGGGAATTTGCGGTGCCGACTGATATGCGGATTCAGGACCAGCTGGATACATCTTGCTGACTGATTATATAAGCCTGCTTTGACTTGGGTGGTATACACCTCACCAAGTCAACACCATCTGGTAAGCCTCCTCCTTATATCGGTGGTGGTGTCTCTATCCTTTCACAGAGAGGGTCATATCCATGTGGGACTCTTTATTTCAACCTTGCATTTTTTTCTACACTTTTGGACTGTCATTTGTGTGGGGTCACAATAGAGGACTGCTTCGTTCTGATTTATTTGTTACATATATTATTTTTTTTTCACGGATCACACTCAGTCACTTGGTGTCACTGAAATCAATATATATGCATGTTTGCAACATTTGATATGTGTTGGTAACTGACTCTTTTACAAAAATAAGCGCTACACTTTTTCATATTCAATACATTAAAGGGTATCTGACTGATGAGGGTCCATGTTCCTGTAGTATTATTAGAGAAAGCATACACTATATTGTCAAAAGTATTGGGACACCTGCCTTTACACGCACATGAACTTTAAGGGCATCCCAGTCTTAGTCTGTAGGGTTCAATATTGAGCTGGCCCACCCTTTGCCGCCATAACAGCTTCAACTCTTCTGGGAAGGCTGTCCACAAGGTTTAGGAGTGTGTTTATGGGAATGTTTGACCATTCTTCCAGAAGCACATTTGTTAGGTCAGGCACTGATGTGGATGAGAAGGCCTGGCTCACAGTCTCTACTCTAATTCATCCCAAAGGTGTTCTATGGGGTTGAGGCCAGTCAAGGTCCTCCACCCCAAACTCGCTCATTCGTGTCTTTATGAACCTTGCTTTGTGCACTGGTGCGCAGTCATATTGGAACAGGAAGGGGCCATCCCCAAACTGTTCCCACAAGGTTGGGAGCACAAAATTGTCCAAAATGTCTTGGTGTGCCGACGCCTTAAAGCCTCATACACACGGTCGGACTTCAAACAAACTTTTCCGTGGATTTTTGTTCACAGGGCGTTGGCCGTGAACTTGGTATGCATACACACGGCAGGACTTTTTCAGCCAACTTTCCCCAAATCCCATGGTTTTTCTGCTCTTTACCGCCACCCTTTGGTCAACTTCTGCTATTGTTGGTTGATTTTAACATTGGTTCTGAGCATGCGCGTTTGTACTTTGGACTAAAGTCCGATGGACTTCTGTACACACGATAGGATTTTGCACCGTAGGACATTTGTTGCCGAAAAGTTTGTTCGTTTGCAGAGCAAACATTTGTCTGATGAAAACCGAAAAAGTTTGTCCGATGGAGCGCACACATGGTCAGATTTAAAAAAAAAAACTGGGAATTTAGAAGTTTATTGTCAAAAAGTCTTACCGTGTGTATGGGGCTTTAGAGTTCCCTTCACTGGAACTAAGGGGCCAAGCCCAACCCCTGAATATCAACCCCACACCATAATCCTCCCTCCACCAAATGATTTGGACCAGTGCACAAAGCAAGGTCCATAAAGACATGGATAAGCGAGTTTGGGGTGGAGGAACTTACCTGGCCTTCACAGAGTCCTGACCTCAACCCGATAGAACACCTTTGGGATGAATGAGAGGGGAGACTGCGAGCCAGGCCTTCTTGTCCAACATCAGGCCTGACCTTACAAATGCGCTTCTGGAAGAATGGTCAAACATTCCCATAGACCTAAACCTTGTGGACAGCCTTCCCAGAAGAGTTGAAGCTGTTATAGCTGCAAAGGGTGGGCCAATTGAATATTGAGCCCTACGGAGTAAAGCCTCGTACACACGATCAGATTTTCTAACGACCGTTCGGCTGTTTTTTGTTGCATGCTAGTCTCATGTAGAAAGTGACGAGGTTACTCACTATAAGAAAATTCTCACATGACAGAATTCAACTTCAGAAATGACGTAATGTGTTGAATCGTTTTGTATGTATTCTTTCATTTCTGAGCATGCGTAGTCTTGCTTATGATTTTTTTTCATACGAAACGTACAACAAAAATTTTTATAGTCTGCACATCCAGCTTTTGTCTGATGAAAAACCGGAATCGGCTCTCAAAAGCATCAAACTAGAAATCCGAAAGTCGGCAGATCTTTCGGACTAAATTTTACTTCTCATTTTTGTATCGTGTGTTAAAGGTGGCCTTAAAGGTGGGTTACACCCGCGATTTTTATTTGTTTTTAAAAGTCAGCAGCTACAAACACTGTAGTTACTGACTTTTGATAAGGACACTTACCTGTCCTACTCGCCCGCAATGTCGGCCGCCACCGGGGGCCGATCCATCGATCCTGGCAGCTCCCAGCGCCACCATCCTCAGTAAGGGAAACAGGCAGTGAAGCCGTGCGGCTTCACTGCCCATTTCCTACTGCACATGCGCAAGCAGCGCAGCGCTTTGTGAATGGGTCGGCTGCTCTCTGGGATACACACAGTTCCCAGAAGGCAGCGCGCCCCATTCACCAGAAGACACCGAGTATAGGACGAAGAAGAAGATCCACCGGAGGATGAAGAGGCAGATTAGGGACTTCCGCATAGCAACCGCTATTTCTGGTAAGTAAAACATTATTTATTTATTTATTTATTTTTATTTGTAGATTTTTGGTGAAAATTTTTTTTCCCCAGGGTGGAACTCCACTTTAAGCCCAGGTTCACACTGGGGCTGCGGGAGTGAAGCCGTGCGAGTTCAGCTGAACTCACACGATTTCACTCCTGCCTGTCAGTCCCGATTTCAGCTCGATTACAGAGACATCTGAAACAGATGTCAATGTAAATCGCGGCTGAAATCGCAAAAAGTAGTACAGAAACGACTTTTTGTAATCGGTGCAGCGCCGCACATGCGGTGTCGCACCGATTAGGACGGTGCCATTGCCCGCAATTTGCAGCAAATTTTGCCGATTTGACATGTCAAATCACAACAGTGTGAACCAGGGCTATGACTGGGATGCCATTAAAGTTCATGTGCTTGTAAAGACAGGTGTCCCAATACTTTTGGTAATATAGTGTATGTTTGCAAATGTATGAGACGAAGGGATTGATTTACTAAACCTGGAGAGTGCAAAAATCTGGTGCAGCTCTGCATAGTAACCAATCAGCTTTCAGGTTTTATTGTCAAGGCTTAATTGCTCAAGCTGAAGTTAGAAGCCGATTGACTTTCATGCACAGCTGCACCAGATTCTGAGCTCTCCAGTTGTAGTAGTCAACCCCTAAACCCCTTGTCTCGAACGGGAACTGTAAATGCCCGTACACACGATCGGATTTTCCGACGGGAATTGTGCGATGACAGGCCGTTGTCGAAAAATCCGAGCGTTTGTCAGATTTTCCACCAACAAATGTTGGATAGCATGCTTTAAAATTTTCCAACAACAAATGTGTGTTGTCGGATTATCTGATCGTGTGTACAGATGTCTTTCGGAAAAAATCAAACACGCATGCTCGAAAACAATGCTAACCATAAACACAACATTAGCAGAAGTTGCCCAAAGGGTGGAACTAAAGAGCTGAAAAACCACGTAGTTTCGTGTTTGCTGGCTGAAAATTTCATGCCAGGATGTTCTCCAGTGTTTTTATTATGTAAACATTTACATTGATTAAAATGTAATTAGAGACCCTTATTGGGGCAATATGAGGCTGCATTGATGGACACTGGTGAGGCTGCACCGATGGGCTCTGATGAGGTACAGATGACAGGGCGGGTCTTAAACAGGAAGGAGTGTGGCCTTGACAAATTTAAATTGGGGGGTGTAAGAGTTTAGTAAGGGTCCTGGACAACATCTATTCCTTCATCACTGAACACAGGCCCATTTCTTGCCTCCCTGATTACAGTGTAGCTAGTTCTAGTCTAAAGCCTCGTACACGCGGTCGGACTTTTTGCCAACGAACATCAAAATGAGCAGGTTTGACAAAAAATCCGACCGTGTGTATGCTCCATCGGACAAACTTTTTTGGTTTTCATCGGACAAATGTTCGGTCTGCAAACGGACAAACTTTTCGCCAACAAAAGTCCGATGGATTTCTGTACATATGGTTGGACTTTGCTCCATCGGATTTTTGTCCGATGGACAAATAAGCATGCCCAGAACCAATGTTTAAATCAACCAACAATAGCAGAAGTTGACCAAAGGGTGGCGGTAAAGAGCAGAAAAAACACGCGATGTTGGAAAAGTTTGGGGAAAGTTTGCAGAAAAGTCAGAGCGTGTGTATGCTATGGGTGTGCCCGGCCAACTCCCTTCGGACAAAAATCCACAGAAAATTTTGTTTGAAGTCCGACGGTGTGTACGAGGCTTTAGACTATCATGTAAACAAGAAATAGCTGAAGTCAAACATTGTGTTCATTTCTTGTAATTTTTATTTCTATGGAATAAAAGCAGAGAGCCCCTTTCTGAATACGAGACTTCATATTACTCAAAAATTCATAGCTTATGTAAGATTAGCAGGATAATGTCTGCATGATCCACATACCTAGGGCGTAATAAAACTACAAAGACATTTTAACAATCCTTAGTGCTAAACTAACTGTATAGCACATTCTTTTTTTTTTTTTTTAAAGAGATTGCAGAGCGTTCTTGGATTTTAGAAGCCTGGTTTGCAAAAGCTGGCATTCTTTATAAAAGGATTAATGCAGTCATGGGGTAGCTAGTTGATTATGGGTATAGCAGCTTAAAAACGTCAGAGCGCTGAATATGACCATGACTGAGTAGAAGCCAACAGCAGCCCACAAATTACAGCGAGCATTTACTTTATAGAGAGGGAAAAATCATCCAGAGTGCTGTCTCAGCTAAGCCTTTCACTTTTCCTACACATCATACGAGTATGCCTAATTTCCATTGCAATTAATTGGGGGAATGGTAAGATCGTCTCCCTTCAAATAATCAGTTCGCTTTCCTCCAGCCTTTTTGGCAGACGTCCTCCATAATGATGAAAACCACAAACCGCTCAGAGACTTTGTGATTGATATCTCTGCTCTTATAATTCCACATTTTCAACTGATGAAAAAGAATACGACACTGAACAATCAGTCCACAGACCAGTAGACTGCCTCTCAATTATATTAGCAATGATCTGGCTGTGATGTTCTACTGGAGGAAAAAAAAAAAAAACACTCTGAAAGGGAAACGCATTTGAGTCCGTCAGCCTTTTAGCTTTTCTATGAACTGGACTTCACCACCTTCAAGGGTACCGGTCATAAGAGAAACATATGGACTGCCTGTTTTGACCTTCTTCTGCTAATGTAAGATGACTGGCTGTCATGCTGATTAAGGATGAGCTCCGGCGTGCTCGCAAACCCCACGTGCAGAGCCCGCCAGGAAGTCGGCACTGCGCTGCGCTAATCACAGGCAGTGAGACATTTCCCGATCTCTGCAACTGCACATCGGGACAATGTCTCACTGCCTGTGACTAGCGCAGCGCAGTGCCGACTTCCTGGGGGGCTCTGCACGTGGGGTTTTCGAACACGCCTGAGCTCATCCTTAATGCTGATCATCAGGGTTAACCACGTCAGCTCTGGAAGATTTACCCCTCTTCCTGACCAAGCCCTTTTTTGCAATACGGCACTGCGTTACTTTAAATCGGCTTATGGCCGTGATCAGCGACTTATAGGGGAACTGCAATATTGCAGTGAACAAATTGGACACGACACTTTTTTTGGGGACCAGGGACATTATTATAGTGACCAGTGCTAAAAATATGCACTGTCGCTGTACTAATGATACTGTCTGGGAAGGGGTTAACATCAGGGGCGATTAAAGGGTTAACTGTGTGCCTAGTTGGTGTTTTACTGTAGTGGGAGGTGCTTTTACTAGAGGAAGGCATAGATCCATGCCCCTGCTTTGCAGGAACACAGGATCCATGCCTTCCTTACTGACAGAACGACGATCTGCCTGTGTAACGAATTGGCTGCTCCAGGTAGATGGGCTAGTCTGTGTTCAAGTGAAGGATGGTGAATGGGGGTGCATGCCCTGTCATCGCAGCAGAAGCATATGTAGAGTAAACAAAAAGGATGGCTGCACTGTGGTTTATTTCCAAAATATAAAAACAGCACTGGAATGGTACAAACAGGGGGAAGCAGGTAACGCGTTTCACACGACTAGCATGCTTTGTCACAATGCCTGGGTGCCAGCAGGCATTGGGTCTACAGGACCCACTGATCAGCTCCTGCTGTGTAGAATCACAGCAGGAGCATTCGTGCCCGATACCCGGAAGTGCAGAACCATGAATATGAAAAATATATATATATATATATATATATATATATATATATATAGATATATATAGATATAGATATATAGATATAGTTAGTATGATCCTGCATAGCATGGCCACCCTGTAGAAGTTAAACTGTTATAGGGTGGTCGGCAAGTGGTTAAAGGACAAAATGATCTTTTGTAACATGTTGCACCCATATTTAGGGTGTATCATGTAACTATAATGTAACAAAACACATGAGAATGAGAGACCACTCCCTCTTGGCAGACACTCACCAGATCTCTATGCCTTCCATTTGCATGATTGGCATAAAGGCTCTTGTATCACTCCACAAATCCATGGGGGTAATGCTACATCACTCCTTCAATCATATCTTGTTCATATCCGCATAGCCACACAGCAACTGGAAATGCACCAAAGCTGGAACCAGAAGTGACGAACCGGAGGGTATGCGCAGTCCGGAGAAGGCGAGAGGTGGATGGTAGCACTTGTATACCTGGAGGCACTTTATATGAGGTGAGCGGTTTTTCTTCTTTCCTTGCAAGTGGCATTTTATTTTAAAAAAAATAAGTGCTTTTATGGTACTACACCATTAGGGGGCTGTTCCTTTCCTTTTTATGTTAATTTAGCCATCATACCAAGATATGATTGAAGGAGTAATGTACCAATACTCCCATGGATTTGTGAAGTTATACAAGCGGCTTATGCTAATCATGCAAATGAGAAGCATAAAGATCTAGTAAGGCCCCTTTCACACTGAGGCGCTTTGCAGGCGCTATTGCGCTAAAAATAGCACCTGCAATGCGCCCCAAAAAAGCTGCTCAATAGTATCCAATGTGAAAGCCAGAGGGCTTTCACACTGGAGCGTTGCGCTTGCAGGAGGGTCAAAAAACTCCTGCAAGCCGCATCTTTGAGGTGCAATAGGAGCGCTAAAAATAGCACTCCTATAGCGCCCCTGCCCATTGAAATCAATGGGGTAGCGCCTCCAAAACGCCCGCAAAACCCCGCAGAGGCGTTATTACGGGCGTTTTTAACCCTTTTCCGGCCGCTAGCGGGGGTTAAAATACCCCCGCTAGCGCCCGCAAATCGCGGCAAAAAAACGGTATAGCGGCGCTAAAAATAGCGCCGCTATACCGCCAGCGCATCCAGCGCCTCAGTGTGAAACTAGCCTTAGTGTCTGCCAAGAGGGAGCAGTGTCTTACAATCACATGGGGCGATCACGGAAGCATTTGAGTGGACATTTGATTGTATTTTAACATTTGGACTGTTCACTACTTTCAGGAATATTGGCGAAAACCTTTGTCACATCAAAGCGCTGCTTGAAACTTGGAGGAGCAGTGGGTTGCACTTTATTTTTTGAGTCTGGTAGATGGTTAATTATTGACAGCAGCTGCAGTGATTGGTGCAAGTTCATTTAATTAAATTTAGTTTTTGTGCACATCAAGTTATTGAGGGTTTAATATTACGCCAAAAGTGCAGAGTAATTGTGGATGATGCAACTAGAATGCACCTGCCCGCACCCCCGATCCCCCCCCAGATCCTCCTCTTCTGGCATCCTGGCCCCTCCCTCCTATTCAGTGCCCCCAAGCAGCTTGCTATGCGGGCATCCAAGCCGAGTCACAGCTCCCTGGGTCCATTCAGACACTGAGCTCCGACCTGCCCCCTCCCTCTCTCTCCTGATTGGCTAGTTGACTTTAATTGACAGCATCCAATGGCACCACTGCTGTGTCTCAGCCAATTAGGGAGGGATAATCTCAGATAGCTGAGACACTCGTGGACATCGCTGACAGAGAAGGACCTTAGGACAAATATGAGGGGGGCTACTGCACACAGAAGGCTTTTATCTTAAGGCAAAGAGTGCATTAAAATAAAAAAAACCTTCTGCCTTTACAATTCCTTTAAGGTGAAGAAAATTAAACTAGGATCAGAGGGGTCTTTGGCAGTAGCTTTTATGGTTAAGAAAATACTTTGCCTTTTAAATTTTTAAAAATACTGTTTGGGACCCACCTATGGCCACATCAATATTTGGCCTCACTATCAACAAGAGCTTTTACAATCCTGAAGTTCTTCTTTAATTCCTTTACATAGATATTATTAATGTTTCTAGTTTACTGCCCAAAATACTAATATTTAAAAATTAATATTGCATGTCATTTCATCTTAGGTTTACCTTTGAGACATAAGAAGTGATCCTTTATGTAGTCGACCTGCTCATGCTGGCAAGTGCTTCCAAGTGCTGACAAAAGCGGTAGGTATAAGAGAGTAAGGCACAGTGGTGATACTATTCCAAGAGTCTGAGATCGGATCGTAACAATCTAGTGTTTTACACCTTTGAGTCCCAAAGTATCCTCCAACCACATAAAGTTTATTTCCTGACGCTAATGCATGACAAGACATCCTTTTGGATGTCATATCTCCAATTCTAGTCCACTGATTTGTTTCACAGTCAAAGCGATACGCGGAGGCTGCTGTAAATTCAGTGTCCCCACCCATAATAAAAATCTGGCTGCCCAATACAGCAGCAGCAGTATACCGCCACGGTTGTGGACATTCTGCTTTAATGTGCCAACGGTTTTCAAAAGGATCGTAACATTGCACTTTGGAGACGCGATCTCTATGTATACTTGTACCTCCAAAGACAAACAGTTTCAGCTTTGCACTGACCACAGCTGCATTGCTTACACCATCTCTCAGTGGTGCCACCATTGTCCATTTATTTGACAGAGGGTCATATCTCTCCACTTGCTTTAAAGAAACTGAAGGCGATGCTGGAAAAATTCCAGCAACTGCTGTATGTCCTCCAACAACGTAGAGACAATTTTGCAACTCTGCGGAACCATGGCCAAACCTTGCTATGAGCATGGGCGCAGCCTTTGCCCATTCCTCGTGGACCGTGTCATACACCCAAACGTCTTTAGACACTCCGTTTTCAGAACCCCTTCCACCAGTGACATAGACCTTACTACCTATGGCACAAGCGCTAAATTCTTTTCTTGGACTTGGTAGGTCAGCTTTTGGAATAATTTCTTTAGCTTTGTGGTCAACCTGATAAATTTTATCACACATAAAAGTCTGTCCACCCAGAATCAGCAGAGTGTGTCCGGCTTGCCTAGGTTTAGCACAAAGGCTAGTCACTATTCCGTCATTCTGCAGGATTTTTCTCTTGCAATGAACAGCCTCCTCCATAATCCGTTTACTTCTCTCGTCAGCCATCACCAAATTCTCACATGCAATGGCCTCCTTCAGAGATTCTGAAGAAAGCAAAGCCAACCTAATGTTCTTCAGCATTTCGGGAAAACAGTCTTTTCTTTTGTCCAGGTCATACTTAACCCATTCTAACACAACATTAAAAACGACTTGCTCATCTTCAATTTCAAGTTCATCGCTAGATACCAAGTCAAGCAAAATGTCTTTTGATAGGTTAATAAATTCTTCTGTTCTGTGCAGCGTTTCGAAATTTGCCAAACACATTCGCAAGGACAGTTCATACAATCGTCGGCACTGATGAGCATCAGAGAGCATCAGCATTCCCAGGCAATTTGAGGGATAGAGATTTTTTTCCAAGAATTCGGCTGCTGCATCTCGGACATCATGAAACTGAAGCATATCTCCTGCCTCCAGTAGAGACTCTGCATTCTCTTCATTAATGATGATTTTAGATGAATAAGCAAAGTCGAGCAGAAGTTCCAAAACTTCAGGGTGAAGACTGTCATGGAAGTTCACAGTGTTATCAAGGGTTTCCCTCAAACCATTACTAAACATGGCCTCAAAGTACTGGCTGCCAGCTGCCAACACTACACGATGGCATGGAAAAGAGCGGTCTCCTGCCCAAAGAGTGACATCAGTGAAAAGCTGCTGTTTCCGCATGACATTAAGATGGCTTAGGACGCAGTCTGGATGAGTAAGCTTGTGATATAAGGAAATATTCATAGACCCAGTACTGGTCCGGGATTTCCTATTTTCATGAACACTGACGGACATGATGGTATCTAGAGCTGACAGATGAAAAAAAAAAAAGATATAAAAAAAGTTATTTCAAGAACTTGAACAGTGCTTGCTTTTAACACTTACATATAATTAACTGATATTTGTGATGGATGAAATGCCGTTTTAAACTCCAAAAATGAAATAAGCCAGTACCCATATTGTGAGGTGCCTACCCTTGGCACCATTTCTATTTGAGAGCAAAGCCAGATGCACTGGAGATCAAAGCAACAGCATCATATAATCAGCCTTTCAATTAAGCTCAGTCTAGTCTGTCTATCTCAATTATTATTATTTGTTTTTTTTAAAGGGTTACTAGACCCTTGTTAAAAAAAAAATCAAAAAACAAAATCAACATAACAAACATGTCATACCTCCTTTGTGCTGTTGGTTTTGCACAGAGCGGCCCCGATCCTCCTCTTCTAGGGTCCCTCAGCTGCGCTCATGGCTCCTCCTCTTCTCGAGTGTCCCATCAGAGAAGCGCTCTCCTTCGGGACACCCGTGGGGGTGCGCTTCCGTGTCCTGCTGCTGTTTCTATTGACACAGACAGCAGGACTCGGCCCCGTCCCCCGGATCATTGGATTTGATTGACAGCAGCGGGAGCCAATGGCTGTGCTGCTATCAATCTATCCAATCAGGACATGAGACACCAGCTAGAGCAGGTGTGCTCATCTCTGGGGCGAGAAAGAACAGGTTCAGGTAAGTAAAAACAGGGGGTCTGCTGCATGACAAAAGGGTTTTTCACTTTAATGCATAGGATGCATTTGCAACCCCTTTAAATAACAGGTTATACTCTTGAGCTCTGTGCAGTTGTTTTACACAGAGCAGCCCTAATCCTCCTCTTGGGTCCCTCATCAGCGCTCATGGGGGCACCCAAGCAGGTTCATTCCTGAACCACGGCTGTGTGTGTCCATGCTCAGCCCTGCCCCCTCTTCACATTGGCTCACTGGCTGTGATTGACAGCAGCAGGAGCCAATGGCTCCTCCTGCAGTCTCAGCCAATGAGGAGGGAGAGTCCCTGGAGAGCAGAGACTCTTGTGCAAATCGCTGGAGGAAGATCAAGCTCAGGTAAGTATTAGTGTGGTCTGCTGCACAGATGCATTTTGTTTTTTTAACTGCATGCATGTAAAAAACCTTAAACCTTTAGAACCACTTTAAACATAAAAGGTATAAACATACAATATATGTGAAAATAATCCAGTGCCAATACACCGTAAAATAAAAAAAATAACATATAGCCCCACAAAGAAATATCAGTGATCGGAGTAGTCCCAAAGTGAAAGGTGAATCAGTAAAGGGAATCTTAAGCCACACAATTAGTTGAGGTTCCCGACACCACAATGACCTTGAGTGCACACCCACCTCAGTGTACAATAAAAAAAACTCTTACTAGAGTTAGTGTGATGAAACGCGTAGGGTGGAGCCATCGCTAATGGCATCATTACGCTTTTCGAAATCAGAAAGTGATTTGATTATCTCCCAGGATTAATCGTTTAAGAACTTTATACCATGGAATTTTTAGGTAGTCTGTACATGCTTTTAATAATTATATACAATTTTACGCTAAGTGTTTCCCCAGCTTCTTTACATTTTGACACGGGGTCTCTCTGCTTGCGGATGTGACGTCTATAAGGATATGGTGTCGATTTTGAAGATCTCCATCTCCCATACCGGTGACCACTGAGATTCATGTGCTTTTCTCCCCTAGGTAAAGATTTCACTAACTCTGATAAGAGTTTTTATTGTACACTGAGGTGGTGGTGCACTCAAGGTCGTTGTGGTGTCCGGGGCATCAATTGTATGGATCAAGATTCCATTAACGGATTCACCTTTCACTTTGAGACTACTCAGATCACTGATATTTCTTTGTGGGACTAGAATATATATATATATATATATATATATACACACACACACACATACACATATACACATACACACACACGGTTTGGCGGTCTGACTATGGGTAGACACCTAATTTGACGCACTTCATCCCAAATTGTATGACAAAACGTGAGAGGAAAAAAAGTGGACGGGACTATAACGGTGCTATTAATGTAGCGCTGAACACAGTGGAAGACTCAATTACCGAATGGTAAAAAGTATATATCTTTTTATTAACAATTCGTACAAAATTTGTAAAAATATAAGTAATATCACATAATTCACAGTAGGGTAAATTCAAAGAAATGGTGGTTGTAGTGATGTTTAACTGATAGAATCATACACAGTCCCAACATGTTTCGCCCTTCGAGGCTTCGTCAGGGGAAGTATGTCTCAGATACCCGAACAGATTGCTCAGAGTTCTGCTCCATCCGCCGCCCGGGGAGAGACTTCCTCTCTCTCTCCCCCCGTGTGGGGTACTCTTCCATTCACCCCTACATTCCATCCAGGGTTCTTGTTGGTAAGTTACCAGTGTCATATCAATTGTGGACCTGATTTCAGGCCGATCTCCAATGTTTTCAGAAATAATTGTCTAAATGGTAATTCTTTTCTCTTTTTTTTTTTTGTTCAATTATTAGTTGTTCATCTGTTCGGGTATCTGAGACATACTTCCCCTGACAAAGCCCCCCGAAGGGCGAAACATGTTGGGACTGTGTATGATTCTCTCAGTTAAACATCACTACAACCACCATTTCTTTGAATTTACCCTAATGTGATATTACTTATATTTTTACAAATTTTGTACGAATTGTTAATAAAAAGATATACCGTATTTTTCGCACCATAAGACGCACTTTTTCCGCCCTAAAAAATGTGGGAAAATGTCCCTGCGTCTTATGGAGCGAATACTGACCCCCCCCCCCTCGCCGCGTCAGAATACCAGTGCTCGGCTTCTCTGTGAAGGAGAGAGAAAGGGAGTGAGGCGGATCCTGGCAGGGACATACCAAGGGGGAGCGGGGGGGAGACGGCCGGGTGTCAAAACATGTCAGTGTCAGTAGCGCTGCTATGGGGGTGCGCTCCGCACCCAAATCGGGTGACACCCGCCAGAGGTGACATTATCTTGAAAGCGGCGAGAACCCTGGCTGTTTTTTTTTTTCGCCGGAACCCCCCCCCCGGCGCCGTGGTCTGGTCCAGTCTCACTTCCTGCTCCTTCCCCCGGCAGCTGCTGCTGTTGTAAACTATGTTCCCAGTCCTCCTTCCTAGCTGCTGCCCATGTACATCTGAGGCTGAGAGCCAGCCAGCCAGAGGGGGTTGTGAATTATAATGACAGTGTCCTCCACTGCCTGAGGTGAGCTGAGCTGGTGATAAGGGGGTGGGAGGTGTGGGCTGGCATGATATCCACTGCCCAGTCACATGAGCTGTTGTGATAGAAGAGGCTGAAGGGGTGTTTGTGTCTGCCCTGCCACCCTGAGCTGATCTGGGAAGGGGGGGAGGTTGCTGTGTCCACCACCCAGGTATAGTGTAGCTGAGCTGATTTGATAGGGGGGGTGGTATTGCTGTGTATCCACCACCCACCTATAGTAGTAGTATAATATAAAATATTTTAGTACACCATTTGGTTCAGAATATTTTTTTCTTGTTTTCCTCCTCTAAAACCTAGGTGCGTCTTATGGTCAGGTGCGTCTTATGGAGCGAAAAATACGGTATACTTTTTACCATTCGGTAATTGAGTCTTCCACTGTGTTCAGCGCTACATTAATAGCACCATTATAGTCCCCTCCACTTTTCCTTTCACCTTTTGTTATATATATATATATATATATATATATATATATATTTTTTTTTTCTTACTGTGTATTGGCACTGGATTAATTTCACATATATTGTATGTTTATACCTTTGTTTGTTTACATTTTAGCATGGCATCTTAAGTGGCAGCTCACACCAGTGCACTCTGCGAGACTGCATGCGATTCGCACATCACATGCAATGTCCGTGCGATTTCAGCCATACAGATAGTATGGCTGATATTGCATTCAAACCAAACTCGCACAGGACCCTTTTTTTGGTCCGCACCAGAATCGGATCGCATGGGTGTTCACACCCATGCGATGTGATTAATTTCCAAGCTGTCAGTTCGCAGTGCGATATGCAAGCTGAAATGGGGGTGTCATCAAAAATGTATTGACACCCCTGGAAGTTCGCATCTGGCAGTGTGAACTGCTGTGCCAGTCGGTTGCGATGCGGGAACCCGCAGTGGATTTGCAGGGATCCCGCATCGCACCAGTGTGAACCGAGCCTTGGAAAGATGAACCGAGCGGCTTTGAAACGTTGACAAAAATATGCTGTTGCTTTGACTTATCTTTGCTGCAAGACCTTCGCCTCTATACCTTGTTTGGATTTGATAGGAATAGATACCTAGACCAGGAGTGTAATGCATTTATAGAAGACGTAATGTACAATGCAGGGGAGAGTCCTTAGGTATCTATATATACCAAAGGTGACTGTAGCTGTCTATATACAGGGATAGCATACTAAAAGACATAAGATGCAATTCTTTAGGTTAGGTGGGAAAAAGTGTGGAGTTGATTTTCTTCAAGCGTAAATGACCTCATTCACCATCAGCCATACCTAAAGTGCATCTTCTACTGTGTGACAAACTGGATATTGTAAAATCAGGACAGTGAATAATACATTTTGTAAGTACTTTTCATTACCAGATTTGTTTCATTAAATATATAAAAAGGCCTTTAAAGTATTCATCATGTCCTACATGTTCTTTCTCAGAAGCCACAGTGGATCCATCTCCAAATGTCTACAGTTAAGGATGGAATGTTCCTACAGAATCAATCAAAATGTAGACAAGAAAATTGGGACTTTAAAGAGGAACTGCAGTCTGCTCACATAATTTGTAATAAAAAACATCTTTGCCATTCTGAAGCTTCCCTCCAACCACTTTGTATATTATTTTATATATACTGTGATTCTGTACTTGCCAAATATGCTGCAGAAATCTCCCTCCACCAAGTCTGGCGGCAACCATTTTAACTGTGGGAAGCCTAAGCTGATGCCTGTTCACTTCCTGGATTTACACAGAGGCACACCTCCAGCTCTGCAGCTCTCATTGGCCCTCTTATGACTCACCCCCTCCTTTCCTTGGAGGGGAGAAAGAGGGAGAGGGACTGACTGTGCATGATGTCATAAGCCTAGGCTAATGACCAGACAAGAAACATGAAGTGGGCTGTATAAAGTATTTACTGGCAGAAAAAAAAAAATGTTTTACTATGCAAAGTAAGATTTTTTTTCTTTCTCTGCAGCTCGCCATGTCGTATTGCAATATTGGAAAACAGAGACCATCACCCCTATCACTGGATGGATAGACGTCCTCAACGACACTATGCTCATGGAAGAGATGCAGGCAAAGATAGGGGATAAGTGGGACAGCCACAAACAGTTATGGTACCTATGGCTTCACCACTTGGACCTCCTCCTCAATAGAATTTCCACTTGATGAAAAGGTCCTCGATTGAATTATACTGCCGAGTTCCCCCCTTCCCTCCCCATCCCCTGCCCTCCCCGCTTCTTCTAGTCCCTGTTCCCATACCCCCTCTCATCCGACAGTCAGCCTAACTGTTACTTGTTGTGGGCAGTGTCCTAAGGAAAGTAGAAGCGGTGTTGTAGGTTATTGGGTTGCTTAGAACTGTTTAAAGCATTTATGTACATATGTTTTGTATGGTGGGCGGTATTGTGTGAACCGCTTACCCCAATCCTCCCCCCCCCCCTATTTTTATTTTCTTCATTCTGTATCCCCCATCCTACTCATGTTATCGTTACCTTTTAAAACAAAATAAAAATATATTCAACCTTACTATCCATAGTAAAAAGAACAAGGGCAGAAGATTTAATAGATGGAAATTTGAAAATAAAATGAAGGTCTGCTTTAAGATTGGTAGCCTTAAAACATCACAGTGCAAAAAAAAAACAAAAAAAAAAAACCTCAAACAATGGATAGAAAAAGTCTACACACCCCTGGTAAAATGTCAGGTTTCTGTGATGTAAACCAAAAAAATTAGACAAAGATAAATCATTTCAGAACTTTTTCTACCTTTAATGTGACCTATAAACTGTACAACTCAGTTGAACAACAAACTGAAATCTTTTTAGGTGGAGGGAAGTAAAAATAAAAAAAATTAAATATGGCTGCATAAGTGTGCACACCCTTAAATACTTTGTTGAAGCACCCTTTGATTTTTATTACAGCACTGTCTTTTTGGGTATGAGTCTATCAGCATGGCACATCTTGACTTGGCAATATTTGCCCACTCTTCTTTGCAAAAACACTCCAAATCTGTCAGATTGTGAGGGCATCTCCTGTGCACAGCCCTCTTCAGATCAGCCCACAGATTTTCAGTGGGATTCAGGTCTGGGCTCTGGCTGGGCCATTCCAAAACTTTAATCTTATTCTGGTGAAGCCATTCCTTTGTTGATTTGGATATATGCTTTGGGTCGTTGTCATGCTGAAAGATGACGTTTCTCTTCGTGTTCAGCTTTCTAGCAGAAGCCTGAAGGTTTCGTGCTAATATTGACTGGCATTTGGAACTGTTCATAATTCCCTCTACCTTGACTAAGGCCCCTGTTCCAGCTGAAGAAAAACAGCCCCAAAGCGTGATGCTGCCACCACCATGCTTCACGGTGGTATGGTGTTCTTTTGGTGATGTGCAGTGTTGTTTTTGCGTCAAATGTATGTTTTGGAATTATGGCTAAAAAGTTCAGCCTTCGTTTAATCAGACCATAACACCTTTTCCCACATGCTTTTGGGAAACTTCAGATGTGCTTTTGCAAAATTTAAGCGGGCTTGGAGTTTTTTTTTCTTTGTAAGAAAAGTCTTCGGTCTTGCCACTCTACCCCATAGCCCAGACATATGAAGAATACGGGAGATTGTTGTCACATGTACCACACAGCCAGTACTTGCCAGATATTCCTGCAGGCCTCTTGGCAGCCTCCTTGACCAGTTTTCTTCTCGTCTTTTCATCAATTTTGGAGGGAGGTCGAGTTCTTGGTAATGTCACTGTTGTGCCATATTTTCTCCGCTTGACGAGGACCGTCTTCACTGTGTTCCATGGTATATCCAATGCCTTGGAAAAAAAAAATTGTACCCTTCTCCTGACTGATACTTTTTAACAATGAGATCCCTCGGATGCTTTGGAAGCTCTCTGAGGACCATGGCTTTTGCTGTATGATGAGACTAAGAAAATGTCAGGAAAGACCTACTAGAACAGCTGAACTATATTTGGGGTTAATCAGAGGCACTTTATATGATGGCAGGTGAGTACGGACTCCTATTTAACATGAGTTTGAATGGGATTGCTCAATTCTGAACACAGCTACATCCCCAGTTATAAAAAAAAAAAAAGTGTACACACTTATGCAACCACATTATTTTATTTTTACTCCCCCCCCCCTCGCCTCCTAAGTTTTTTTTTTAATTGAGTTGTACAATTTATAGGCCACATTAAAAAGGTGAAAAAAGTTCTGAAATTATTTATTTTTGTCTCTTTTTACATCACAGAAACCTGACATTTTAACAGGGGTGTGCAGACTTTATATCCACTGTGAAACCCAATTTAAAACAATTAACATCAGAAAAGATGTCATTCTATACTAGACATAATCGCTGCCGTCTATGCGTTTCACGAGTTTATCCACTTGCATTAATTGGAGCTGTATAAATGTTCAATATATAAGAAAAGTTCAAACCTAGGATAAATATAAACAGACACATTATTAATACTGTCCATATCCAGCTGTGATGTTTTACTGCCATCAATTGGTCCCTGATTAAAGTGGATGTAAACCCAAATTTTTTATTTATTTTTTGCTGTCACAATGTAGAGTATAAGATTTCCTATCATTTGTGCCAGGTCTTGCCACACAGAGTTAATCCAGCTCTGAGCAATCCTCTTTTATTGTTCAGTGAAATAAAACGGACAAACAGAGAAAAACCTTTGTCCGTTCCGCCCCCTTGCTTTGAGTGACAGGTTATTTACATATCTTGTGCACTAGCTTTAGACAGGCATTATTTTTTAATTCCCACCCCCACTCCTTTTCTAAAGTCATGTGGTTACTTTTCTGGATTTTGACTGGATGTTAGTGATCATAGCAGAAGGAATACTCAGGAGAAAATGCTAGAGGTGGGCGGGGAGTCTACTGACATCACGACTCCACCCACCAAGCTCCAGACAACAGATCCACCCACAGAATCTGCAGTTTTTCAGGTCTTATAACAGACAGAGGGGAGACATTTGACAGGTAAGGATACATGCAGGAGGCATCTATATCCTTATAGATCAGCACTATGGCAGTAGTTTAGAAAGTACGAGAGTGGCTTTACATCCACTTTAAGTATCTTTAAAGTCCCAATTTTCCTGTCTATATTTTGATTGGATCATTGGGAAAAAAAAAAAAGAAAAAAAAGGAAGGTCTCCCCAAAACTCCCAATGGGAGACACACAGGGAAATATGGTATTTTAGCATGCCACAAATTTTTTATATACATACATACATACATACATATACAAAAGTAAAAGAATAAAAATTGACAAGGTTTATTAAAACACCATTAACCACTTAACAACCACCTGCCGACAAATAACGTCGACAAGGTGGTTGCTTAACTCTGGGAGGACGTTATATAACGTCCTCCCAGAATCGCGCTCCCGCACGCCCCCTGGGGCGCGCACACGGGAATCTCCGTGACCGCCGGGTCCAGAGGACCCGGCGCATCACGAATCGCGGTAAATCGCCGCTGATAGCGGCCGTTTACCACGTGATCGCTCCGACGGAGCAATCACTTGTAAACAGACCGGCGTCATGTGATGACGCCGGTTCCTCTCTCCCCTCTCTGTACCGATCGGTACAGTGTGAGAGGAGAGGGGAGGGAGCGGATCATGTCAGCTCCCTCCCCCATGTCAGATCATGTCAGCTGTGGGCTGGATCTGTGACAATTGCAGTCACAGATCCAGCAATCCATCCATCCCTGCTCAGCCATCCCTGCGCAATACTCTGCAAAATACCCTGCAATGCCCTGGTGCAATACTCTGCAATGCCCTGGTGCAATACTCTGCAATGCCCTGGTGCAATACTCCGCAATAACCACTTCCCGCCCGCCGGCCGTCATATGACGTCCTTGATTTTGTGCGGGGATATCTGAATGATGGGTGCAGCTACAGGCATCATTCAGATATTCGCTTTTTCAGCCGGCGATTCCCTACACCATAACAACAATCATAGCGGCTGTTCCGCCGCTTGATCATTCTTACGGGAGGCGAGAGGGGATGTCCCCCCCCCCCCGCCACCCTCCGGTGCTTCTACCGACTCACCACTATGATCAAAGCCAGGATTTTTTTTTTCAGGCTTTCCAGCCTAGAGGTGAGATGTGGGGTCTTATTGACCCCATATCTCACTGTAAAGAGGACCTGTCATGCCATATTCCTATTACAAGGGATGTTTACGTTCCTTGTAATAGGTATAAAAGTGATCAAAAAAATTTTTGGGGCGGAAAAACATGTCAAACTAAAATAAATAAAGTAAAATGAACAATAAAAAAAAATATATTTTTTTAAGCGCCCCTGTCCCCGTGAGCTTGCATACAGAAGCGAACACATACGTAAGTCCCGCCCACATATGAAAACGGTGTTCAAACCACACATATGAGGTATCGACGCGAACGTTAGAGCGAGAGCAATAATTCTGGCCCTAGACCTCCTCTGTAACTCAAAACATGTAACCAGTAAAAATATTTAAAACGTCGCCTATGGGGATTTTTAAGTAGCGAAGTTTGGCGCCATTCCACGAGCGTGTGCAATTTTGAAGGGTGACATGTTAGGTATCTATTTACTCGGCGTAACTTCATCTTTCACATTATGTAAAAACATTGGGCTAACTTTACTGTTTTTTTTTTAAGCACAAAACATTTTTGTTCCCGTAAAAAACGCGTTAAAAAAAATTGCTGCGCAAATGTCGTGCGAGATAAAAAGTTGCAACGACCACCATTATATTCTCTAAGGTCTTTGCTAAAAAAAAAAACATACATACATACTATATATATATATATATATATATATATATATATATATATATAATGTTTTGGGGTTCTATGTAATTTTCTAGCAAACAAATGATGATTTTTACATGTAGGAGAGAAATGTCAGAATTGGCCTGGGTGCTCCAGAACGCCTGAAGGTGCTCCCTGCATGTTGGGCCTCTGTATGTGGCCACGCTGTGTAAAAGTCTCACACATGTGGTATCGCCATACTCGTGAGGAATAGCAGAATGTGTTTTGGGGTGTAATTTGTGGTATGCATAGGCTGTCTGTGAGAAATAACCTGCTAATATGACAATTTTGTGAAAAAATAAAAAAGAGAAAAAAAAAATCTTGATTTTGCAAAGAATTGTGGGAAAAAATGACAACTTCAAAAAACTCACAATGCCTCTTTCTAAATACCTTGGAATGTCTTCTTTCCAAAAAGGGGTCATTTGGGGGGTATTTGTACTTTTCTGGCATGTTAGGGTCTCAAGAAATGAGATAGGCCGTCAGTACTTCAGGTGTGATCAATTTTCAGATATTGGCACCATAGCTTGTGGACTCTATAACTTTCACAAAGACCAAATAATATCCACCAATTTGTACTTATTTTTACCAAAGATATGTAGCAGTATAAATTTTGGCCAAAATTTATGAAGAAAAATAGTAATTTTCTAAATTTTATAACAAACGAAAAAAAAAACATTTTTTTTACAGAATTTTCAGTCTTTTTTCTCTTATAGCGCAAAAAATAAAAAACCCAACGGTGATTAAATACCACCAAAAGAAAGCTCTATTTGTGTGAAAAAAAGGACAAAATTTTCATATGGGTACAGTGTTGTATGACTGAGTAATTGTCATTCAAAATGTGAGAGCACCGAAAGCTGAAAATTGGTCTGGTTATTAAGGGGATTTAAGTGCCCAGTGGTCAAGTGGTTAAAATCGAGGAAAAAAAAAAAAAGTACCTAAAAAGCATGTAGTACATGCTACCAGGCTAGTTATACATCCAACAAAGCATTTGAAGGAAACAGAGGGTGATGGGATCAAAGCTTTCGCTCAAAGTGAGCTTCTTCAGGATCCACTTAGTGTGTGTATAGCTTTTATGCTGGTAATACAGACAATACATTATGCAAAAAAACAAACAAACAAACAAAAAGGTATATGCCACCATAGAACAAGAAAGTGAAACAAAGAAGATTTTCCTTTTTTGTTTCACTTTGTTATATGGTAGCATTTACCTTTTTTCTTTAGCATTGACTTGTATGAATTTATATTTATGTTTTGTTAGTATAATGTAGTGTTTGTATTACTTACCAGCATAAAGGCTATACACACAAAGTGAAACCTGAATGTCCCATAGCAGAGGATCCGAGTAGTTAAATTACGGTAGTTTGGTTTTCTGCTTGCTAGCTTGAATGTGTCCTGGGAACCCATTTTGTACATTTATTTTATTATGTATTGGTATTTTGCGGTCCTGCCTCAGAATCCACAAGTTCAAAAGAAGAAAACATTTCTCTTTATATGAGAAGCCAAGGCCCATCAATAATACAGATGGAGAGGGGATGCAAAAATACAAAATCTGAATGAACTTTTGGCAAATGCCAAAGTAGTAGCCAACGCACGTCTTGGAGGAGGAGGAGGAACAACACTGGACCTCATGGAGGAGACAACTGGAGCAAAGGAATAGCAGAAGTCCACATTTGCACACCTAATTTTTCTAATGCAGTGGTCTCCAAACTGAAGCCCGGGGGACCAGACAGACCTTTGCTTTTTGCTTTTATCTGGCCCTTGGAGCACGATTGCATTTCATCCACAGATACCAAAAATGGAGCATAACTCCCCCCCCCCCCCACTGACACCCAACGACGGGGCACACTTCCTGACAATGACACCCAACGACGGGGCACACTTCCTGACAATGACACCCAACGACGGGGCACACTTCCTGACAATGACACCCAACGACGGGGCACACTTCCTGACAATGACACCCAACGACGGGGCACACTTCCTGACAATGACACCCAACGACGGGGCACACTTCCTGACAATGACACCCAACGACGGGGCACACTTCCTGACAATGACACCCAACGACGGGGCACACTTCCTGACAATGACACCCAACGACGGGGCACACTTCCTGACAATGACACCCAACGACGGGGCACACTTCCTGACGACACCCAACGACGGGGCACACTTCCTGACAAAATAATGCCCCATCGACGGGGCACACTTCCTGACAAAATAATGCCCCATCATTTGTTTTAGGTGGAGCAATTGCGCCCCTTCGTTGGGGTCAGTGGAAGGAATTATGCTTCATCTTTGTCATTGGGATCCATCGTGTCATTGGCAGGAAGTGTGCCCCGTCGTTGGGTGTCATTGGCAGGAAGTGTGCCCCGTCGTTGGGTGTCATTGGCAGGAAGTGTGCCCCGTCGAAGTGTGCTGACACCCAACGACGGGGCACACTTCCTCCCAATGACACCCAACGACGGGGCACACTTCCTGACAATGACACCCAACGACGGGGCACACTTCCTGACAATGACACCCAACGACGGGGCACACTTCCTGACAATGACACCCAACGACGGGGCACACTTCCTCCCAATGACACCCAACGACGGGGCACACTTCCTCCCAATGACACCCAACGACGGGGCACACTTCCTCCCAATGACACCCAACGACGGGGCACACTTCCTCCCAATGACACCCAACGACGGGGCACACTTCCTCCCAATGACACCCAACGACGGGGCACACTTCCTCCCAATGACACCCAACGACGGGGCACACTTCCTCCCAATGACACCCAACGACGGGGCACACTTCCTCCCAATGACACCCAACGACGGGGCACACTTCCTCCCAATGACACCCAACGACGGGGCACACTTCCTCCCAATGACACCCAACGACGGGGCACACTTCCTCCCAATGACACCCAACGACGGGGCACACTTCCTCCCAATGACACCCAACGACGGGGCACACTTCCTCCCAATGACACCCAACGACGGGGCACACTTCCTCCCAATGACACCCAACGACGGGGCACACTTCCTCCCAATGACACCCAACGACGGGGCACACTTCCTGCCAATGACAGCCAACGACGGGGCACACTTCCTGCCAATGACACGATGGATCCCAATGACAAAGATGAAGCATAATTCCTTCCACTGACCCCAACGAAGGGGCGCAATTGCTCCACCTAAAACAAATGATGGGGCATTATTTTTTTTCTCACTGATGTCAGGAACTTTGACTGCTACTGCCCACAGTCCAGCCCCCCTAGAGTCTGAAGGACTGTAAATTGGCCCTTTGTTTAGAAAGTTTGGGTACCCCAGGCCTAAATGATTTACTGTACCAAAGATGGCTACGGGCCCCATTTATTAGGTGTTCTCAAAGTTCTCAGAGGTTTTCAATGGGTGTTCACTGTATTTTTAGGCCCTGTTCACACTGGCATTTGGTGGTGCATTTTCGCCCCTACCCGAACACCTAACACAGCAGCCTACAATGGATAATATGGGAAGAGCTTTCACATTTGAAAAACCAGGTAGCGTTTGCGTCACTTTGTGTCAAGTGTGGGAGTTGAAGCTTGTCAACTCCTTTCATTCAAATCTATGGCAACGCACGGTAAACACGCCTGCAGCATTTACGACACATTTGTGGAGCATTTGAGAGGTGTTTGTCAATTATCAGTGGAGGTGGAAAAAAAAAGCTCCCATCAAAAATCATTTGAAGGGAACCTGGTGTGCGTTTTTTTTTTTTTAACGTGAAAAACATGCGTTGACTCTATAGGCACGTTGGTTCACATGAATGCCAACATTAGAATTTATGTGTGTGAACTTAGCCTTTCAGTTCACATAAAATGGACTTGAGTTACACAGCGAAAATTTAGCAGCACTTTAACATAAGTCAAGACAAAAAACTTTGACATTCTAATGGAAACGACTTCATTCGACCACATACCACACAAGAATATAGCTCATCTCTGTTCCCATAAAATTTAAAATAATGTCTCTGATGAGTAAAACCACTTCTCCTATTACATCTTTGCTGCTTTGTTTGAATTTCATTGTAACTATACAAATTAATATGCATAGCATACATTTTGTCCCTGAAACATTGCCTTAGCCACAAAAAAACATTATTAAGGACCAATAAAATGGCAGACTTTAAACAGTTTAAAATGAAAAGCAAAATTAGATTTTGTGCTTTACCCCAACTCCATAGATTTTTGAGAATTACATTTTGGGGAGAATAAGAGCGTGTACATATAAGAAGAACTGGGAAAAGTTACAAGAATATTACTTCCTAATTATTCCAAATAAAAATGTATAATTTTGGTTATCAAAATCTGCTTGTAAATTAACCACTTGAGCCCCTGGCCAAGTCTAAACATTTTTTTTTTTTTAAATCAACTTTATTGCTATCACAAGGGACGAACAACAGCTACTCTTTACTTAGAGATCTGGAGTCTAATCGGATCTCCGATTTCTCCTTGGTTCTTAAAAGCATCAGATCAAACCAAGAGCGGTTAGATCAGATGCATTCACAGACCAGTAACGGCCTGTTTACATTAGCCGAAACCGGAAGCGATAAAATACTTGTCGCTTCCAGTTTCTTAGACCAGAGATGATCTGGAGTGTTCTGGTCCTTGGTCATCTATGGTCAGCCGGTGGAAACACCAGTCAGTCCCGGACTCCCCGGGGGGGCAAAAGAGCCCATGAAGGAAGTGGGAGGGCCCCCCCCAACCTTTCCATTGCCTGTAAAAGCAATCCAGGATAGCTTTTACATTAAAGAGCATTGCCACCTGAATTTTTTTTTTATAATTGCTGGGCTGCAGGCATCATCTTGGTATAACCTCTTTGATGCAACGACGTACGGGTATGTCACTAAAGCTGAAGTGGTTAAAGCCATATCTGTTCAAACATTATACCGAGATGATGTAGGACTACCAAAAGCAAAAGAAACTCCACACATCTGAAAAAAAAAAAAAAAAAATACAAAACACACAGTCCTACAGAGGGGAACAGGGTGTGGTCTTGAAATGCTAAAAGACGTGTATTCAACACTTTCAAAATGAAGCTGCAGGATGGAGTTTACCTTGTGAACAGGACTTTGTCCATACCATTGTTTCCAAGCTAAAAACCAGGTTAAAACTGGCCATAGATGGTTTGAATGTTGGCTGGTTCAGCATAAAGTGCATGTGATTCGAACCATGTATGGGCAGGGTAAATGTGCCCCAATTAATTGATCAATTAACTTGGTTACAACCAGCATGTTGGATTTTACACGTGATTATTGCTAGCGGCTGTAATAATAACTGTTCTCCCAGCGGGGATGGTTTCCCACTCCCCGAGTACACAATGGCTTGGCGCTAGAGATTCCCTTGTTAACACTGTCTGTACTGATGGGGAGAATTTAACTAATTTATTTCTTGCAACCCATGCTTGCAGGAAAGAAATTTGCTCCGTCTATGGCCGGCCTTAGTATTACATGAACTGCAGGTCAACCTCCAATTTTTGAATAGAAAAACACCAAAAAGGACAATTAAAAGTGCAGTACCATGGAGCAACCAACCATTTGGTAAATTGAATAAAAATAAAGATAATAGAAAACGGACTTCTACAGTTCCGACCCTATTATTGCTCTTTGTGCGCTTTATAAAATATTTCCACCCTCTAGAATCCTAGGTTAAGGTTACATTTACAAACACCTTCAATTTTCATGACCTCCTTTTCTTTCCAGGTTTTTTTTTTTCCTATTACTTTAATGTTCCTTTAAAAAAAGGAAAAAAAAAACCTCTATTCTTAAGATATCTAAATTCTGTGACCACCATGAGCTGCTTTGTAATAGCTCCAGGAATTTATACTTCACAAGAGTTATGAAATGAAGATCTCTGATTTATGGAGTGTTGCAGCGGTTATTGTGGTTTGGAAGCTCTTACTATAAAAAGGTATTTTCACACTTTCTTGCTCAACACTTGAATAGGAGTTCTTCCCTGGGAAACCCGAATGGCATGGGAATCTATGGAGTCATTTCAGGCCAAGCATCTGAATACATTACCATGTGTAGACTTTTCAAACAATAACATATGCAACACTAATATATCGTAAATCATTACAGTTACCGATCTTAAAGTATACCTGTTCAGTATAATGAAAATTCTGTCATTTTATTGACTGTTCTGGCATTCAGCCCATCAATTCATTAAGTATTAACAATATTACTCTATAATGTATGGGCACCATTGCATAATGCATGCATACATTGCTGGCAGTGTTGCCAACCACCATTATTTTTACTGGAAGCCAGTTAAAAATAGGCACTTTTCTCCTGCCAGCAACAGGAAAAGGTCGCCAGTAAACAATATGGTTGTGATGCTGTGTTCCGTCAGAATCAGCAACACGTCAGATTGGGCAACGGAAGTTATTTTCCGTCACAACACCGTGACGGCCATCTTGCTACACTCAGCACTTGGCTGCAGTAAGGCGGCGGCAGTAGACATCATTTTACACCCAGCCAAATCTTGCATTTCACACTTATTTTTACCAGTAAACTGAGCTTATATAGTGAAATACAGTATTTTGAAATGTTTTGATGTTGAATTTTAAAAGCAGCGATGTTCTAACAGATTAGCAAATCTGTGAGATCAGCTGGCATGCCGCTGCTTTTAAAATTCAACATCCAAACGGTGTCACAGATTTCAAAATACTGTATTTCACTATATAAGCTCAGTTTACTGGTAAAAGTGTGAAATGCAAGACTTGGCTGGGTGTAAAAAGATGTCTGCTGCCACCTTCTTGCTGCAGGCTAGCTGAGTGTAGCAAGATGGGCGTCGCGGTGTTGTGACGGAACGTCACTTCCGTTACCTAATCTGATGGGTCGCAGATTCTGACAGAACACCTGCTACAGCATGTTTAAGCGGCACTGGTGGGTCTGGTGGAGGCAGTGCCTGAGCGTGTCGTGTGATGTCATAGTACAAGGGAGCCGAGCAGCTGAAGCCTTGTGTGCAGGTCTGCAGCAAGGCAAGCTGGGAGCGGGACTGTCAGTGCTGTAAGGGACCACCTGGCATGAAGAGAGACTGTCACTGACTCAGGAGGGTAAGTGTCAGTGATCTGTGCTGCTGCACACTGCTGTCATTGTCACTGAGAGTCAGTTTCATGTGTGTCTGCCGCCCATTCTAACTTCCGGAGTCCTGTCCCTGAGCTACTTACTATATCCAAAATAAAATAAGAAAATGTTTCTTGCCTTAATATCTACATTAAATCACATTGCTCATCACATATTTTACTTGTTTGTAGCCTAAATACTGAAATTTGCACTTGAAACTATAGCTTTGAAACTTTTGGAAACGGCAGTAAAAATGTGGCTATGCCAGTAAATTTTGGGTGTTGTGTCAGTAAATTTTAAACTGGTAGGTTGGCAACACTGATTGTTGGTTATTTTCCCAGGGGGTCAACCAATATGTTAGAGGAAGCCATCTTTAATCAGAAATCCCATACCTCACAGAACAGGGAAACCAAAACATTTCCCTACCCCACTGAGTTTACCAAACAATGAGCTCCTTTGCTGTATTCTTACCAAATTCTGGTACAGAGCCCAGCTATGTTCCACCATGACATTTACACCTTCAGACAGCCCTCTTCGTCTCATTATCTATGTATGCCCAGAAGAACCCCATAGACTTCTACGAGGTCAGGTGATCTTTTGCTTCAATCAGGTAATTTCACAATACAAAAGCACCTTTAGTGGCCAGAGGTACTTGCTAATGGATACAGAGGTTTTCCAATTAGTTGGATAGAGGGAGGCATGAAAAGGGAATGTTTCACATTTCACCAGCTAATTGGGCAGCACAGTTGCTAAGTGGTTAGCACTTCCGCTTGGCAGCACTAGGGTTGCCAGTTTGAATCTCAACCACTGCACTACCTGCCTGGAGTTTGCATGTACTCCCTGTGCCTGCATGGGTTTCCTCCGGGTACTCTAGTTATTAATACTATACAGAATTTTTAGCTCCGACAGTTTGTGCAGTGCTTTACAATATAAAGGGAGACAATACAAGAGGGTTAGTGGGGCCCTGCTGCTGGGAGTTTATGATCGGATAGGGAGGGGCAATAACTGTGGGAGAAATAAAAGGATTCAGTTGTTAGCTTAAAAGAGAAGTATGGGGTTTTATTTTTGGGGGATTCATACTTACCTCGGTGGATGGAGCATCAGACCGATGCTCCATCTCTGCACTGAGAACCGAGCCACAGAACACGGCCGATGGCTCGGTTCTCACAGATCCCTGAGAGGAAATCTGCCGACTGTCATTCAGCGTCTTTCCTCTCTGCTTCTCCACGCTCATTGGAGCGGTGAGCCGTGGAGGGGCGGGGAGAGGCTGTCTCAGCGGCTCGCTGAGACTGCAATCAATCAGGGCAGCTGGCGGATCCAGACTTTCTAAGTTGTGATGACGCGCTGCCCCGACTGATGGCAGTGACGTCAGCGGAGAGCGGACTTCAGACCACTCTCCGCTGAAAACGGGTCACAGGAGTGCAAAACAAATTGCACTCCTGTGACCCAGAGGAGAAGCCCAGCCTAAAAAATCTCAGGCTGGACTTCTCCTTTAAGGCAGGAAAGGTATCCCTGAAATTAGTTTTCAGGGGTCGCCTAAAAGTGGACAGAGTAGGAGATAGCCTGACAGATTGGGGGAAGGGAGTACCAGATGGTGGGAGAGGCTCTAAAGAAGTCCCGGAGATAAGCATGGGAGGAGGAGACCGGTGAGCTAGAGAGAAGATCTTGGAGGGGGCAAAGAGGATAGTTTGGGTGATATTTGGAGACATGTTTGGTGATAAAGCTCGGGGCAGAGTTGTAAATGGATTTGTATGTTAATATTTTGAATTTTATTTGTTGGGAAGCCAGTGAAGGGTTGAGAGAGGCAGAGAGGTGGCTGACACTGAGTGGTTGGGAGGATGGAGGAGTCAGGCAGCAGCATTCATGATAGACTTAAGAAGGCATAGCCTGCAAAGAGACAGGCCTATGGAGGAGGGAGTTACAATAGTCAAGGTGAAGGATAACAAGGGAGTAAAGGTTGCTTGGTGGTTTCAACGGTTAAAGTGGTTGTATACCCAAATTTGACACTTTTACCTACAGGTAAGCCTATATTAAGGCTTACCTGTAGGTAAAAATTAATAGCTCCTAAACCTGTACGGTTTAGGAGAGAGAGATTCCCGTTGCATGCAGCCGCTGACGTCAGCGGCGCATGCATTCCGAATGCCCAGCTAAAGGTCCGGCAGACGCTGCCGGACCTTGCCGAGAAGAAAACTCCCACGTGCAAGTGACATCATCACCTCTCTGGCCACTCACAGCGCCGGAGCCGTGAACCCGGAAGAGACGCTGAGGACAAGATGTCAGCTCCCTCGGCGTGGACCGGGCTCCGATACAGGGGCTTCGTTCTGAGGCAAGTATTTCATAATGAGCTAGTATGTGCTGCATACTAGCTCATTATGCCGTTGCCTTGCAGGGTTTTTTTTTTTCCCTTTTTTATTTAATGTGTGGGTTTACTACCACTTTAAAAAAGGGGCATATTTTGGAGATGTTATGGAGGTGAAGTCTATAAGATTTGGACAATGGCTGAAAGGACAGGTCTGAGTCCAGGATTACACCTAGCACCCTGGTATGACAGGAGAGACTGATGGTGGCATAATTGACCTTGATAAAGATGTCCAGGGAAGAAATATTATGAGCTTAGTTTTAGAAAGATTGAGTTTGAAGAAGTGGTGTGCATTCATGTCAGTTAACATGTTAGTAATGTGAGAGGAGACTGAAGGAGTGAGATGGGGAGTAGAGAGATAGATTTGGGTGTCATCAGCATAGAGATGGTACTGGAAGTCGTGGGAGTCTATCAAGTGACCAAGGGAGGTGGTGTAGATGGAGAAAAGGAGAAGTCCAAGGATAGAACCTTTGGGGACCCCTAGAGAAAGAGGAAGTGAAGAAGAGGAGACAGAGTTATAGGTAACACTGAAGGAGCGCCAAGATAGATAGGAGGAGAACCAGGAAAAAAATAAAAAAGTCTTGAAGGCCAAGAGTGGATTTCTTTGAACGGGAGGACACGGTCAACAGTATAAAAAGGCAGCAGAAAGGTTTAGTAGCACGAGTATGGAGTAGTGGCCATTGGTTTTAGCCGTTAGTGGATCATTAATGAGTTTTAGAAGGATAGTTTTAGTAGAGTTCTGCCAGCGAAAGGCAGACTAAGGGGTGAAGAAGGTTATGGCCAGTGAGGTAGGAGCTCCGACAGCTGTAGACTAAGCATTCTAAAGAGGTCAATGGGAGTAAGGAGAGGAGTCTTAAATTGTTCAGGCTGGTGGGGTCCAGCGACTGCTTTTTAATTATGGGAGTAAACAGTGCATTTAGAGGGGAGTGGAAGGTACCAGTAGAGAGGGAGAGATTGAAGATGGGAGTGAGGGAGCATAGGATAGAAGAAGAGGGTGACCACAGTTTCCTACCACATTCAAAGACATGCTGGTAGGTGAAATGGCTCCTGTTCAAAATTAGCCCTAGTATGTGGATGTATGAATGTGAGTTAGGGGCATTAGATTGTAAGCTCCATGGAGGGCAGAGACTGAGCTGAATGTACAATATATATGTAAAGTGCTGCGTAAAATTTTCAGCACTATATAAATACCTGTAATAAATAATTATCGTTATGGAGTCTAAAAGGAGCAACACTGAGATCCGGTTCACACCAGGGCAACACGACTTCCAGGGCGACTTAGTGAGGCAACTTGGACACGACTTGAGCGTGACTTCAGCGCTACTTGGAGCGACTTACAACGCGACTTCAAGTCGCCTCCAGGACAGGCGACTTTGCCAGTGGCCAATAACATAATAATCTGCTCTGTGGGAGGGAGGGGTTTGCCTTCGAAAACAATTTTCACTTCCTGGAAAGTTGCTTCAGTTAAGACGGGGGATCCGACTTGGAGGCGACTTCCATTGAAATCAATGGGTACAAGTCCCCTAGAAGTCGCCTTGAAGTAGTACAGGAACCTTTTCTGAAGTCGGAGCGACTTCTGTAGTGTGCATAAAGACGCTCCATAGACTAACATTACAGCGCGACTTGGGGCGTCTCGGGGCGACCTGAAGTCGGATCCTGAGTCGCCCTGGTGTGAACCGGCTCTTAAAGAAAGCCAGTATCTTTTCATCACCAGTGAAGAGGGGACAGATCGAAAACAAAACTGCTAATTAAAGATCCAAGTATCACCAAATCCAGTGAGGAGGCCTGCAATGTTAAGAGTTAAATAAGAGATCTCTATATATTGACATGAAATCATCTAATGTGGTTTCTCTGGGAATTATTATCTAAACCAGCATGAGACTTTCATTACCACGATAGTATTTGTTTAGTGAGATCATCGCATATAGACATAATTTAAAGGAGAACACTTAGAAATTGTGCTTACTCTGTGCAAAAGACAATGGAGTGAGTGACTGCAATTCATGGATAGATCAATGCCGTACCGTACCTTCAATCTAATGATATGTGCCTAAATGACACGACCAATTCAAAGCGCTCAAGACGGACATTCGATCAATCTCCTGCAATTAAGTTATCAAGCTCTAACTTGAAAATAATATCCACTGCTGGTTCTCCGGGTTGCCTGTGAAAAGCACAAAGTTGCCCTAATAAATTACAAAATTAAATACTATGCTCAGTCAATGATGGATCAAACACACACACAACTAGGAAACTGCTAAGGGAAATTTATTGTTAAGCCTCGTACACACGATCGGATTTTCCGCAGAGCGTCAGACTTTTGTCCGAAGGGGGACGTTGGTCAGCAACTTGTCTTGCATACAAAACGGCACACAATTGCCGGCCAACAAACACGAACGTAGTTACGTACTACGTGTTTTTTTAGCTCTTTAGCGCCACCCTTTGGCCACCTTTTGCTAATGTTGTGTTTGGTGAGCATTGCTTCCGAGAATGCGTTTGGACTTGTGTACACACGATGGGAAAATCCGACAACAGACCGTTGTCCACGGAAAATTTTAAAGCCTGCCATCCAACATTTGTCCGCGGAAAATCCGACAACAACTGTCCGATGGAGCGTACAAATGGTCGGATTTTCCGCCAACAGCCTGTCGACACACAATTCCCGTCTGCAAATTTGATCGTGTGTACGAGGCTTTAGAGCAGGGATATGCAATTAGCGGACCTCCAGCTGTTGCAGAACTACAAGTCCCATGAGGCACAGCAAGACTCTGACAGCCACAAGCATGACACCCAGGGGCAGAGGCATGATGAGACTTGTAGTTTTGCAACAGCTGGAGGTCCGCTAATTGCATATCCCTGCTTTAGAGTATACAAGGAACGTAATAGTCCATTTTTATTACGTTTTGTCTGAGAACCAAAGATGAACTTTAGAAAACTGCTACTAGGATTCTTCAATACATCATCTATTCAAGAGACATAATGCAAAAAAATAAAAAAATAAATGGAGTGCCTATATACCAAATGCTAGAGTCGAGGGGTACTTCTCCTGGCAAAAATAAACTCATTAGTATGGAACTTGCAACTGGATAGAAGGATCACAGACAAAATTGGGCAAGAGTAATATTTTTAATTACTTCTAGGGATTATCTGAAAATATAAAAAAAGGAGACATACATACATATATAAAAGATATGGCACACTTATAACAAAGTCCACATATCAAGAGGTATTAAACCTCAGACATGAAATATGAACAAAGCATATCCCTCTATAGCAGTGTTTCTCAACTCCAGTCCTCAAGACGCCCCAACAGGTCATGTTTTCAGGCTTTCCTTTATTTTGCACAGGTGATTTGATCAGTTTCACTGCCTTTAGTAATTACCACAGCCGTTTCATCCGAGGGAAATCCTGAAAACATGACCTGTTGGGGCGCCTTGAGGACTGGAGTTGAGAAACCCTGCTCTATAGTGTGTACTTGTCTCAATCCACAGCACCAAGTGTCTGGGGGGAGTGGATACAGTTAGGAGGATATACATCCACACAGAAATATATAGGTCTTCCATACCCTTTGCTTCAACCCTACACTTCCCCAACAGCTGCAAGAAGTGCAACACACGGGATAAAGCAGTAGGCTGGATCCTTCCACTGTAATCATGCGCCCCGCAGGTCCGCTGTACAGATCTTCTATTGTAGGTGCTTGGCAGCTTTTTTTTAGCACACAAATAACTTTACATAATGTGGACTGTACATTATGTGATATTCGGCTCGTTTGTTGCAGACATCATACAAGCTTTCTTTTTTCGGGTCGGCAGCGGGCATCGTCATCAACGAGGGGACATCATTTTTTTTTTTAAATAAAAGAATTGTCAAAACGGTCTGTTTATATATCCTTATGACACCCTATACTCACTCACATGGCCCTTTCAGATTCCGATAAGCCTCCCCGCCCGCAGACCCCCACAACCACAATCCAGGGTTGTGGGGAAAGAGGCCCTTGTCCCCACCAACATGGGGACAAGGCCTCCCTGCCCCTAACCCCCCCCCCCATGTTGAAAGCATGTGGCCTGGTATGGTTCAATCACTGCCCCCCCGCCCCCTTCCTGGCCTGCCAGGCTGCATACTCTGATAAGAAAGTTATGGATTTGGGGGGGGGGGGGGGAATGGGACACGCCATTTAAAATAAAATAATTGGCGTGGGGGTTCCCCTCAAAATCCATATCAGACCTAAGGCCCCTTGTATGCCCTTGAGGCACTTTTCCTTCCACTGTCAATGGGGCAATATTCCTCCCATTGACGCCAATGATGGGGCACTATTCCTCCCACCGCACTGACACCCCTAATACCAAAGATGCATTGTTTTATCCCACTGATGCTAGGATAAATTATACTCCTAATGGCCACAGTCCGGCCCTCATAAGGTCTGGAGGACAGTAAACTGGCCCTTTGTTTACAAAGTTTGGAGACCCCTGAAGTAGAAGAAACATGTGTGTGCATTGCGCTGTTGGTGGAAAATGAGTGACAGGAATCGGGAGCAGAGGATTAACATCACATTTTATGTGGAAATTGGCAAAAGAGCGAGTGAAACTTTAGCTCTGTTACAACAGGCTTATGGTAACATTCCATGAAGAAATCCAGTTATTTTGAATGGCATAAGGGTTTAACCCCTTCATGCCGACAGTACACATGTATGCGGCCCAACCGGACTGGCCTTTTTTCCGTGGAGCCCCATATATACGCATGCGTCTTTGTGCTGGGGGCATGAGGCACAGCACGCTCCCAGCACAGAGACCGGGGTCTCAGTGGGAGCCCCCAAGGTCCTGTAGTAAGGATTGGCACCTGGAACCCAGAATGCAGGAGGTATATAATATTCTATTCCGGGAATTGAATGGACACATCTTGTATCTGTACTGCTTAGCATGCTAAAAACAATCAAGATCATGGATGGAAAAAAGCACGTTAGCCCACATACTCAGACTTGTGGAACCTTCTTCACTGCTACCGCGTTTCCCCGAAAGTTAAAACCTACCCCGAAAATAAGACCTAGCGTTATTTTCCAGGAGGGCTGCAAAATAAGGCCTAGTTTAAAATGCTTGTAAAATCTTATAATCCACTCGATTACAATAGTATATAATGAACAATCTGTGTGTTTCTGTAATATAATTGCGGGGAAGAGAGCCCTGGCGGGTCACAGAAGTGCAGAGCGGCGCTATAACGAAGGTATTTGGCACAATTATATTACAGAAACACACACATTGGACATTATATACTACTGTAATAGAGAGGATTATAGGATTTTACAAGCATTTTAACTCAGTTCACACTGGGGATTTGTGTCAGCCAGGGAGAGAAGACCGCACATTACATGGTAAGACCTACCCCGAAAATAAGCCCTACTGTATCTTTTGTAGCCAAAATTAATATAAGACCCGGGCTTATTTTCAGGCAAACACGGTAATAACCTTAACCAAAATGCCTTTGGTATCTGTTGATCAGACCTCTGCAGCTATTTGGTGGTATTTAAAAAACTGTATATTTTTTAGATGCCTGGTCTGAACGACCCGCTATAGATCAAGGAAGTTATTTCAGTGGGACTGAGGCTTGAAAAGTAGACTATCCTAAATAAGGAATTCCTTTGGGTTATGCCACCCTGCTCTTAATTTACTTACCATCATTCTCATGTAAATTTCACTAGATACACTTAGCCAGACTTTAAGGCAAGCCTACCAAAGAAGCTTATGGAGAACTGTTTTGAATGAGAATCACCCTCTTTTACATTTTGCTATGGAATTTCCTGATACAACGTGGAATTCATTGGTCCCCTAATAACTGCAAATGGAGCCAGGGGTAGGTAACCTCTGCACTCCAGCTGTTATCAACCTACAAATTCCAAAAGACATTGCAAGACTCTGGACTGTCACAGGCTTGACTCCTAGAGTGCATGATGGGACTTGTAGTTTTTAGCACAGCTGGAACGTGAAGGTTGCCTACCCCTGGTCTAGGTCTTCAGGCTGCAAAAAAGTCCAACACCATACTCACCCCCCACCCCCTCTGCTGATGACGAATATTGGTCATTTTTTCTAGGGTGTGGGCTAGAACACAGTAATAACTTCCGATACTCCAAGGTCCCCTGATCTTCCTTTCCGATTGTTCTGGTTGCAACAACTGAAACCCACTGTTCATGTTGACCTCCGACCAGTCTTGTTGCTGCCCTGCTTACCAATGCCATTGTTGTAAAGGACCAATGGCTGAGTCTTTAGTATTGGACATTAGTAGTAATGCCCATCCAGTGTGAAAGAGCAGAAGACTGGACTTTCCAATCGAAACCACTGGAAAGAAGAAGATCGTATTACCGTGGAGTAAGGTTAACATTACCGTTGGCTAGCCCTGGATTTCTCAACTTCAGTCCTCAAGTACCTCAAGTGTAAATGAGCCCTTATTCACCCACCCCCCCAATGAAATATCTATTGCTTGTTTTTGTTCTTTTAAAAGGGATGGACTAGCCCAGTGGTTCTCAGCCTCAGTCCTCAAGCACCCCCAGCAGGCCATGTTTTGGGAATTTCTCTTAGATAAAATAGTTGTCCAAAATACCAAGCTACTGACTCTGATTTAAAGCACCTGTGCAAGATAAAAAGGAAATCCTGCAAACACGGCCTGCTGGGGGGGGGGGGGGGACTTGAGGACTGAGGTTGAGAACCACTAGGCTAGCCCATCCCTTAAAAATAACAAAAACAAGCAATAGATATTTCATTAGGGGGTGGGGGTGTTAGAAGGGTGAATAAGGGCTCATTTACACTTGCCTTTGGGGATCAGTAAAAATGAACAGAGTTCTACACAGGCTGTGGCAAAAATTCCCACATAGGTTTCAGAGGGCAGAATCGCCACCGAATGCAACCCATTCAAATTAGTGGGTCTACACCTCAACCGCCCCTGCACATAGTGAAGGTTAAATAGGATAAAACTGCGCTAGAACCAACAAATAACAAGTGTCAAGCCGCCAGCACTCAAACAAACAAAGTAAATGAAAATGAAAAAACAGGGTAGTGCGGCGCGGTGCTAGTAAATAATATCACTAAATGTAGAAGTGATAATCAAAACGTGTGGTGGAGAGAAAATGCAATAATAAATGCATAAATCAAATAAACCACAAAACAAATAAGCATAGTGTGGGTACTTCTATGTGGAAGGAGTCCACACACTACAAGTGCTATTGTGAATAAGCGCAGGTGCATATGAGAAGTCCAAAAATTAAAGAGAATGTCCTATAATTAAGAAAAGTCCATATGGTGAAAACCAATATGCGTGCAAAAAGTCCAAACGCCTCACACCCATATCAAGGGTAGCTTCCCACATGTGAAAAACCAAAATGTTGACTGATGAATTCAAATCAAAAACACTTGAGACAATGGATGGATGGGGTACTCTTACCACAAATGATGGACTCATCTACCATACGATAGTGAGTCGGATAGACTTGAGGCCTCAAAGACCATGGATAATGGAACAGGATGCCGTGGAGGTCTCAAACCGTCCAGGGAAGGGTGATCCTTGAGCTTGCACTTTTTGCTTGCTGGAACTCTGACAAAGTGGAACTAGAGTTGAAAACAGGAGATTATAACAGGAGTCTTCAAGCCTCTCGTATGCTGGAGGAGTTTCTACTAGCCATTCAGTGCACTGGATCACCCTCCCCTGGACGGTTCAAGACCTCCACGGCATCCTGTTCCATCATCCATGGTCTTTGAGACCTCAAGTCTATCCGACTCACTATCGTATGGTAGATGAGTCCATCATTTGTGGTAAGAGTACCCCACCCATCCATTGTCTCAAGTGTTTTTGATTTGAGTCAACATTTTGTTTTTTCACTTGTGGTTATTCCATGGGAAGCTACCCTTGATATGGGTCTGAGGCGTTTGGACTTTTTGCATGCATATTAGTTCATCATTATTATTATTATTACTTTTTTTTTTTTTTTTTTGTGCTGTTGTGTTCATTTTCAGATTGGTGTACCTGCAACAAACACACAGAGACCCCATCTCGTTTTCACCATATGGACTTTTCTTAACTATAGATCACTCTCTTTAATTTTTGGACTGCTCATATGCACCTGCGTTTATTCACGGTAGCACTTGTAGTGTGTGGACTCCTTCCGCATAGAAGTACCCACACTATACTTATTTGTTTTGTGGTTTATTTGATTTATGCATTTATTGTTGCATTTTCTCTCCACCACATGTTTGATTATCACTTCTACATTTAGTGATATTATTTACTAGTAAAAACTGGACTGCAACTCAAATGTGACCATAAAAAGAAACACAAACAAGAAGGGGCAGGCTGAACGCCCAACCAAATATATAAAGTGTCCACAGCAGGTGAATAAATGGCATGGAATGGATGGAGTGATTCTAACACAATTCTTCACGTGAATGATGGCATACATGTGTGCTTACCAGAAACGTTGGACCCGAATGTCATACGACAGCAGATCAGTTGAGCTAAAGAGTATCCCCAACGGCTGTCCACAGGAACGTCACCGGATCGCTGATCGGTGATGAAGTATACCAGCTAGGCAATCAGATGACCTCAATCCTGGATAAAACCGATGGATCGAAAACTTCTCAAATCTCCAATACCCTCAAGACTGGAGGTCTCACCGGAAGGTTGACTTACTAGATCCTGGTACTCAACCGGACAATGGGATACAAATCGAGCTTGAATAAAAAAAATACCCCGACAAGAGTATTGCAGAAGGACCAACTGGAGAAAACAGAAAAAACGTTTCCTCGCCAAATTTATGCAAAGAGAATAAAAAAATTGGATGCTCCACTGGTGTAGGTCAAAAAAATGGGGTTTTAAATCAAAAAAACACTACATACAGAAATAAAAAGTGATCACAGTTCATACATTAAAAGGCAATATGGGAAGCAAAATGCATAGCCCGACGCGTTTCGTTCCTAACAGGACGCCTACGGGCTATGCATGAAGAATTGTGTTAGAATCACTCCATTCATTCAATGCCATTTATTCACCTTTTTGGACACTCATCACTTTGTTTAGTGCTGTGGACACTTTATATATTGGGTTGGGCGTTCAGCCTGCCCCTTCTTGTTTGTGTTTCTTTTTATGGTCACATTTGAGTTGCAGTCCAGTTTTACTGGTCTATATGTAGCGCTGCACTATCACCTTCCATTTTGTTGGAATTTGTCACATTCCAGTACAGCTGCTTCACCTTCCTCTCTAGGGTTGTTATTATTTATGTATTTTTGGGTAGCACATTTATTTCCTTTTACTATATTATTTACTAGCACCGCGCCGCACTACACTAGTTATGTTGAAGTGGTGCACCATTTACAAAGTAAAAATAGACGGTGAGGAGGTGACATACCACCCCCTCACAGCCTGTCAAACACTGCTGAAAGGCAATCTACCTCGATTCACATTTAAAATAGTTGTAAACCCCTACATAAGCCCAATGAAGTCCCTAGCCTCAGGTGATACACAGGAGATAGTACATATGTTGTACCCATTTATCTGCAGATCTCTGTCCTGTGAAGCCTTATAAATTCTGTACTTTGAACGGCTGATCTGAGTTTTAGAAAGCATGGGGTGGGGCGACAACTTCCCCCTCCCCACAGCACCCAGGAACAGAGCTTAGGCAGTCAATCACTGGCTGTGTGCTGGAGATCCCTCCCCTGTCACCTTTTTACCTCTTGGTGTCAGGAAAACTTGTCAGAAGTGACTTATGCTTATTGCAGAGGAATGAGGCAGCAGACAGAAATGACACTTGGTGCTCTAGATTGGGACAAGCACACACTATAGAAGGATATGCTTTGTTCATATTTCATATCTGAGGTTTACAATCACTTTAAGAGGGGTAACAAATTCTGCCACATGCGTAAGCTTAGTGTTAGGCTTTTATATATGAGACTACTTCTTACGATTTAAATAAGAATCACAACGCATTTTAGGAACCATTTAAGCAGAAAACTGCTAAAGATTCTCAAACATTTACTGTAGACAGACTCAAAGACAGCAGCTGAGAAGCACTGTGGTAGACTAATAATATGACTAAATCTGATTTGCAATGCTCCATCAGATCTGCTGGAGGAAATTGAATTTGCTAAGTAAATGAAAAAAGGTCAAAACTCTCTCACACATCATACTCAAGAGTCTTCTGAAATTAACCATGTGATTGCCAGTAGACACTCTGGCTGACGGTACCTTAGAAAGATGTCATTTAATAGTAGTCCCCCTTTTTCTTCCTATTACACCCACACACGGGCAATATCAGAAATGTAACCCCTTCAATACCAGACAGACAGACATTTTCCCCCCCTTCCTGCCCAAGCCAAAATTTTCAGCTTTCAGCGCTGTCGCTGTATAAATGACAAATTGCGCGGTCATGTTACACTGTACCCAAATTAAATTTTTATCATTTTGTTCCTACAAATAGAGCTTTCTTTTGGTGGTATTTGATCACCAAATTTGACCGCTAAAACAAAAAAAAAAAAAGATCGAAAAAAGATCGAAAAAAAAAAAAAAGGGGGGCTTCTCTTTGTTTCTGTTATAAAATTTTGTACATAAGTAAGTTTTCTCCTTCACTGATGGGCACCGATAAGCCGGTACTGATGGGCACCGATATGCAGCATAGATGGGCACTCATAGGTGGCACTGAAAGGCTGCACTGATAGGTGGGCACCGATGGACATCACTGCTATGGAGGCACTGGCAGGTATTGCTGATGGGCACTGATTGGCATCATATGCGGGCACACATTGGCATCATATGTGGCCATGGGTGGCATACCAGGTTGCCATCTTCAGGAGGCTGCACTGATAATAAGCGCAGACCCCCGTCAGGAGAACAGCCGATCGGCTCCTCTACTCGTCTCTGTTGGACACGAGTGAGGAAAAAAGTCGATACACGGCTCTTCCTGTTTACATCGTGATCAGCTGCGATTGGACACAGCTGATCACGTGGTAAAGAGTCCCAGTCAGAGACTCTACACCTAGATCGGAGTTGTGATGTGACAGACTGACACAACACAACAGCGATCCATTGTTATCCTGATCACTTCATATGACCTCCGGTCAGGATAACAGAACCACTTTGCCAACGTCACATTGCTATATAGCGGGCAGCAAGTGGTTAAGGAGGTTTTTCATCCTAGAAAAAAAATTAACAAAAAATAAAGAAGACCAAAAATTTGAGATAAAAAAAAAAAAAATCTTCTTAGTTTCGGTTATAAAATTTTGTAAAGAATTAATTTTTCTCCTTCACTGATGTGTGCTTATGAGGGTGCACTGATGGGTATAGATAGGCTACACTGATGAGGCATCACTGATGAAACGGCACTAAAATGCAGCACTGATGGGCATGGATAGGCGGCACTAAAATGCAGCACTGATGAGCACTGACTGGCAGTGCCCCAATGATCTGTACAAATCTCCCCTGTGAGTAAAAGCCACTGATCGGCTCTCTTCTCCCCACACGCTGTCAGTCAGGGGAAAGGAATGCTGATAACTGTCATTTCTTTGTTTACATGTGATCAGCTGTGATTGAACATGACTGATCACATGGGTAAAGAGCCTCATCATCGGCTCTTTACGGAGATCGGTGATGCGCCGTGTCCCAGGCAGACAAGCACGGCAAGAGTGGAGTGACATCACATGACGTCATCCCAGATCGAGAGAGGAGCCGCCACCTGCCCGTCACTTGACAATATGGTGGGCGGGAGGTGGTTAATAAAAAAGGCACTTACTCCTTGTGCCTTCACAGCCAGCCTCTTACTGCACATGCACGAGCTGTGCAAATGGTTACCATAGCCTTCTGGGACCTGACGTGTCCCAGAAAGCTGCCGAGAAAAGGGGAGGGGGCTGGGGGCGACCTTCCACTCAGACTGCCTAGGAGGTATTGGGAGTGGGTACTTATTTGAAACCAAGTGCCCGCTCCACCTAAAAAAATATTTTGTGCCAAATATGGAGCCGGAGGGAGGATTCTATAAAGCAGAATTTCCCCTTTAGGGTCAGATCCTGTTTTAACATTAAGCAGGTAAGATGGCAATTAGATCCCCACAGGCAGATAAAGGTTTACTTGGAGAAGATGGAAATTTTTGGATAATTCTTCATACTCTTTCTGAGCTCACAAAAGTACAATTAGTGGATTGTGACAATACTGTCGAGAGATATCGAGAGAGATATCGAGAGAGAGAGATATATCGATCGATATATCTCTCTCTCTCGATCGATCGATATATCTCTCTCTCTCGATCGATCGATCTAGAGACAGAGAGAGATATCGAGACAGAGAGAGATAGATATCGAGACAGAGAGAGATAGATATCGAGACAGAGAGAGAGAGATATCGAGACAGAGAGAGAGAGATATCGAGATAGAGAGAGAGAGAGATCGAGATAGAGAGAGAGAGAGATCGAGATAGAGAGAGAGAGAGATCGAGATAGAGAGAGAGAGAGATCGAGATAGAGAGAGAGAGAGATCGAGATAGAGAGAGAGAGAGATCGAGATAGAGAGAGAGAGAGATCGAGATAGAGAGAGAGAGATCGAGATAGAGAGAGAGAGATCGAGATAGAGAGAGAGAGATCGAGATCGAGAGAGAGAGATCGAGATAGAGAGATCGAGAGAGAGAGAGAGAGAGATCGAGATATCGAGAGAGAGAGAGATATCGAGAGAGATAGAGAGAGAGATATCGAGAGAGATAGAGAGAGAGATATCGAGAGAGATAGAGAGAGAGATATCGAGAGAGATAGAGATCGAGATATCGAGAGAGATAGAGATCGAGATATCGAGAGAGATAGAGATCGAGATATCGAGAGAGATAGAGATCGAGATATCGAGAGAGATAGAGATCGAGATATCGAGAGAGATAGAGATCGAGATATCGAGAGAGATAGAGTTATAGGCCATTATTATACAGGATTTAAAAAGTGCCAACAGTTTATACAGTGCTTTACAAAAAAAAGGGGAACAGTACAAATACAATACAGTTCCATACAGAAGGAATAGAAGGATCCTGCTCGTGGAGGGAGGGGGAGGTGGTACAAAAAGGTAATAGCTGCGGGTGATGATCTGATGGAGGTGACTCGAGTACAGTTCTTAGATGAAGGTGGGATAGGCTTCCCTGAATACATGAGTTTAAGGATTGCCTAAAGGCGGACAGCATTAGGAGCGGAGAGGTTCTGAAGAAGTCCTGTAGGCGAGCATGGGACAAGGTAACAAGGGAGCCAGGAGGTCGATTTGAGCTATATCTGCAGGTGAGGTTGGTGATGTAGTTGGGGGGGGGGGGGCAATGTTGTGGATGGCCTCACTGCACCGGCCCCTTAAAACATTTTTTTAAAGCGGTTGTAAGTGCTTACATATACCCACTGAAGTGACTGGCTTCAGGGGATACACAGAGATGAAACAAATCCTCCTACACAAGTTGTACCTGTTTATCTATGGCCATCTTTCCCCTACAAGAATTCAAAGAGCAGAATTTACATGGGATCCCTATGCTCTGAAAAGCAGGGGACGGAGAGCTGAAGTTACATCAATGAGAAGAGCTCCGAGAGCTGATTGGAGGGAAGGGACACACCCCGCTTCACACAGCACACAGGAACAGAACTGAGGCTGTCAATCTGCTGGAGCTCTCTCCAGTTACCATTTACTCTTGGTGTCAGGAAAACTTGTCAGAAGTGACTCATGCAGATAGAGGAACAAGCAATTCCCCCTCATTGAAATGATAAAAAAAAAAAAAAAAAGATAAAGAAATGGCTCTTCATTTTCTATATTTATCACAATATGCAGTGTGCTTCCTGGAGTTTTCTTTATGTGTGGAGGCGTAATTAACAGCTATTCCATAAGGTACCCACAGGATACAGCCGAGCAAGATTAGGATGATGCCAAGTGAATGAAAATCTCTCAGCAGTAAGACTCTTTTCAGGCTGGGTTCACACTGGTCCGACAAACGCTCCGACATTGGGAACTCATGTCGCATGATGTGTGAAAATCAATGTTTCCCTATGAGAGCCGTCTTAACTGGTCCGACACATGTCGGTCCGACTTTGAAAATGCTCCCTGTACTACTTTGGTCCGACTTTGATCCTACTTCAGCCCATTGAATATCATTGAAGTCGGATCAAAGTAGGATCCTTGTCCTAACCATCCGACTTTTGACATCCGACATGGTGATTACAGCAGCAAAAGGAATTTATTTCACACTGGGATTGTTTTGATTGGTCAAAGGACAAGTCAGACTATCACAAAGTTGGATCAAAGTAGTATCCTGTTCATTCAAGTTGGATGGATGTAGGACTGATGTAGGACTGATGTCGCAGAGCAAAGTAGGCTGAAAGTCGTATGACTGTTGTGTAGTATCAGTGTGAACCCAGCCTGAAACTCCCACCGAACGGTTCCATTAAAAAAATAAAAATAAAAAAAAGGAGAAAATGTTGAGACTTTTCAGGTGCTACTGGAGTCATAACACGTACAGCAACATCTACTAAAAACAAAACCTCTATTCACCAATATGACCAGGCCATTTTTTGCTATACGGGACTGTTACTTTAGCTGACAACTGTGGAGTTATGCAATGCTGTACATAAATTTAATTTATATCATTGTTTTCCCACAAATAGAGCTTTTTTTTGGTGGTATTTGATCACCTCTGTTTTTTTTTCCCATTTTGTGCAATAAAAAAAAAAAATAAAAAAAAACACACACACACACACACACACACACACACACACACACTCTTACTTTCGGCTACAAAACACATCCCAAATTCATAAAAATTTAGGCCAATATGTATTGCTGCTCTTCCCACAAATAGAGCTTTCTTTTAATGGTATTTGATTGCCTCTGCGATTTTTATTTTTTGCGATATAAACGGAAAAAGACTGAAAATTTTGAAAAAAAATGATATTTTCTACTTTTTGTTATAAGAAAAATCAAATAAACTCAATTTTAGTCATACATTTAGGCCAAAATGTATTCAGCCACATGTCTTTAGTAAAAAAAATGTCAAAAAGCATATATTTATTGGTTTGCGCAAAAGTTATAGCGTCTACAAACTAGGGTACATTTTCTGGAATTTACACAGCTTTTAGTTTATGACTGCCTATCTCATTTCTTGAGGTGCTAAAATGGCAGGGCAGTACAAAACCCCCCAAATGACCCCATTTTGGAAAGTAGACACCCCAAGGAAATTGCTGAGAGGCCTGTTGAGTCCATTGAATATTTTTTTTTTTTTTGTCCCAAGTGATTGAATAATGACAAAAAAAAAAAATTACAAAAAGTTGTCACTAAATGATATATTGCTCACACATGCCATGGTTATATGTGGAATTGCACCCCAAAATACATTCTGCTGCTTCTCCTGAGTACGGGGATACCACATGTGTGGGACTTTTTAGGAGCCTAGCCGCGTACGGGACCCCGGAAACCAAGCACCGCCTCCAGGATTTCTAGGCACAAATTTTTGATTTGACTCCTCACTACCTATCACAGTTTCGAAGGCCATAAAATGCCAAAATAGCACAAAACCCCCCCAAATGACCCCATTTTGGAAAGTAGACACCCCAAGCTGTTTGCTGAGAGGCATGGTGAGTATTTTACAGCTCTCATTTGTTTTTGAAAATGAAGAAAGAACATTTTTTTTTTTCTTTTTTTTTTTCAATTTTCAAAACTTTGTGACAAAAAGCGAGATCTGCAAAATACTCACAATACCTCTCAGCAAATAGCTTGGGGTGTCTACTTTCCAAAATGGGGTCATTTGGGGGGGTTTTGTGCCATCTGGGCATTCCATGGCCTCCGAAACTGTGATAGGCAGTGAGAAGTGAAATCAAAAATTTACACCCTTAGAAAGCCTGAAGGCGGTGCCTGGTTTTTGGGGTCCCGTACGCAGCTAGGCTCCCAAAAAGTCTCACACGTGTGGTACCCCCGTACTCAGGAGAAGCAACAGAATGTATTTTGGGGTGTAATTCCACATATGCCCATGGCATGTTTGAGCAATATATAATTTAGTGACAACTTTGTGCAAAAAAAAAAAAAAAAAATATCTTTTTTCCGCAACTTGTGTCAACATATAAAATATTCCATGGACTCGACATGCCTCAGTATATAGCTTGGGGTGTCTACTTTCCAAAATGGGGTCATTTGGGGGGGGGGTTTTGAACTGTTCTGGCATTTTATACACAACATTAGGAAGCTTACATCCACTCTTCTAACCACTTGAAGACAAAGCCCTTTTTGACACTTTTTGTTTACATGAAAACATATTTTTTTTTGCAAGAAAATTATGTTGAACCCCCAAACATTATATATATTTTTAAAGCAAAGGCCCTACAGAATAAAATGGTGGGTGTTGCATTTTTTTTTCCTACACAGTATTTGCGCAGCGATTTTTCAAACGCATTTTTTGGGGAAAAAATACACTTTCTTTAATTTTAATGCACTAAAACACACTATATTGCCCAAATGTTTGATGAAATAAAAAAGATGATCTTAGGCCGAGTACATAGATACCAAACACGACATGCTTTAAAATTTTGCACAAACGCGCATTGGCGACAAACTACATACATTTTTAAAAGCCTTTAAAAGCCTTTACAGGTTACCCCGTTAGATTTACAGAGGAGGTCTACTGCTAAAATTACTGCCCTCGATCTGACCTTCGCGGTGATACCTCACATGCATGGTGCAATTGCTGTTTACATATGATGCCAGACCGACGCTTGCGTTCGCCATTGGGCAAGAGCAGGGCAGGACAGGGGTGCTTTTTTTTTTTTTTTTTTATTATTAATTTTGCTTTTTTATTTTATTTTTAAACTGTTGCTTCCATATTTTATTTTATTTTTTTATCATTTTTATTGTTATGTCAGGGAATGTAAATATTCCCTATGATAGCTATAGGTAATGACAGGTACTCTTTTTTGAAAAAACTGGGGTCTATTGGACCCTAGATCTTTCCTCTGCCCTCAAAGCATCTGACCACACCAAGATTGGTGTGATAAAATGCTTTCCCAATTTCCCAATGGCGCTTTTTATATCCGGGAGTGTCGGGACATTCCCTCCCACTGCTTGTAAAAGCAGTCCAGAGGCTAATTAGCCACTAGGATTGCTTTTACATGAAAGCCGGCCGCTGGCTGAAAAGAATGATACCAAGATGATACCTAAACCCGCAGGCATCATTCTGGTATAAACATTCAAAGTCCAGCAACATACCAGTACGTTGCTGGTCCTTGTTGGACATGTATTGTAATCTTTTTTTTCATGCAGCCTGTTGGCTGAACGAAAAAAAAAGATTGATCGGTGGGATTGCCCACCATTAGAATACCGCCCTTCATCCACCCACTTCTAATGATGGGCATACATGCACCATTTATATATGCCGAAGCATGGGGGCATCTTCCCGCAAAAGTTATGCCGCCTACACATGGTCAGACTTTTCCACGGGCAAGCCTCCGTCGGAATTTCGACCGTATGTACGCGGCATTAGGAGCAAAATCGCTCCTCCGCCCCTGCTGCCCCAATGCTTCGGCATAGATGCTTTTTTTTTTTTTTTTAACTGTGGTGGTGAAATTACCTCCTACAGCACTGGAGTCGCAGGGATCAGGCCTGTCTCTGCGAACGCTGCAGTTATGTGTGTTGTGTTTTGCAAGTGACAGTGATCGATCGATACTGCACTTGGGTGGCCTGGGCTGGACGGAGGGGCAAAACGCAGGTGCTAGCAGGTATCTGGGCTGATCCCGCTAACACTGCGTTTTTGGGAACCCTAAACTGCTGGGGACGCTAGTATAGATCTGATCAGATCAGATATTGATCTGTTCAGATACTATACCACTAAGGGGGGTGTATGCTTAACGCGTGGGTGTTAGCGTTACTGGCACTAACCTGACGCTGCCTGGGGTGTGATGCAGACCCTCTCTGACGCTAAAACCTAATTGATATCACCTGCCGGGCGATCAGGGGGTTAAACCTTTATTGGGTTATATACGGCGGGTGCCCTGACACTATAAAAAGCAAACTAACTAACCAGCGTCACCCGTAACACTTATATGATGATCACTGGTGAAAGGGTTAACTAGGGGCAATTAGGGGGTTAAAACCTTTATTAGGTAATATATGGGGGTACCTGACGCTATATAAAAACCTGACGGCGAACCTAAAAAAAAATTACTGGCTACCTATCGGCATCACCGACACTAAGACAACGATCATAAAAACGATCGCTTAGCGACAGTGGTGATAGGTGGTGAAAGGGTTACCTGGGGGGCGATCAGGGGGTTAAACCTTTATTAGATAATATATGGGGGTACCTGACGCTATAAAAACCTGCGGCGAACCTAAAAAAAATTACTGGCTACCTATCGGCATCACCGACACTAAGACATCGATCAGAAAAATGATCGCTTAGCGACGGCGGTGCTAGGGGGTGAAAGGGTTACCTGGGGGGTGATCAAGGGGGTTAAACCTTTATTAGGTAATATATGGGGGTACCCGACGCTATAAAAACCTGCGGCGAACCTAAAAAAAATGACTGGCTACCGATCAGCATCGCCGACGCTAAGACATCGATCAGAAAAATGATCGCTTAGTGACAGTAGTGATAGGGGGTGAAAGGGTTACCTGGGGGGCGATCAAGGGGGTTAAACCTTTATTAGGTAATATATGGGGGTACCCGACGCTATAAAAACCTGCGGCGAACCTAAAAAAAATTACTGGCTACCGATCAGCATCACCGATGCTAAGACATCGATCAGAAAAATGATCGCTTAGCGACGGCGGTGCTAGGGGGTGAAAGGGTTATCTGGGGCGTGATCAGGGGGTTAAACCTTTATTAGGGGGGGTTAGGGGGCTACACTGGACCTAAAACTAAATGTAGAGACACTTTTACAGTCACAAATGTCACTGATTGCAGTGATCACTAAATAAATGGTCACTGCAATCAGTGACACTGTGACTGGGGGGTGATCTGGGGGGGCCTGGGGGGGCGATTTATGTGCCTATGTGTCCTGGTGTCAGTGTGCTGTTTTGTGCACTAACCTGCATCTTCTCCTGTACGGCGCTCCGTATATGTGAGCGCCGCAGGAGAGATGACATCACTTCCTCCCGCCTGTGTAAACAGTACACAGGCAGGGGAAGCTCTCATTCGCCGGGAGCGATCGAGAGGGGGGGGGGCCGGAATCGAACGGCCGTCCCCTCATGCCGGATCGCTCCCGAAGGTAAAACGACCACCCACTGTAAAGAAGGGGGGTCCGATCGGACCCCCCAACTATACAAAGGCAATCACGTATATGTACGTGATTCTGCCTGTCGGTGCCATTCTGCCGACGTATATTTACAGTGGGCGGTCGTTAAGTGGTTAACCAGTGTTTATCTGTGTACTATGTGGTGCTTTTACTAAGATGTGCTTTGCAGAGAAACAAAAACCGGCACATCCCCGCTGACAGGAGAGACCTCTGCCTTGTTTACATACACAGAGCGCTGTCCTATCTTCTTCCTCGCCCATCATCAGGTAGCGGCAGTCATCCATTGGACGCCACCCGCTGATCGGCTTGTGCTGTAACCAATTTCAGCACAGCTGGGCACCGGCAGCACGCACGCCCCCTACCCGGGAAGCATAATTACACAAATTATTATATATATATAAAATTTTACATACATTCACGTGATCCCAAGTAGCCGGCCCGCATGTGGCAGTAAAGCTACAGCGCGCAGTTGACAAGTGGTAAGCCTTGACAATAAAACCTGGAAGCTGATTAGTTTCTATGCACAGCTGCACCAGATTCTGCGTTCACCAGCTTTAGTAAATCTCCTAATATACGTTTTCATATATGGTCATCTTGCATGGGAAATGGTGTACTACTTACCATTGTTTTCTGCTGATGGTGCGGATAAGCCGCCTATGGGAATAGTACTTGATATGCACTAAGAGAAAGGTTTATAAAAGAGATCAGGACTCTGATCTTTCCTACATCAGAGATGATCTTGTACCGATTGCTTCACAAACAATGAAACCCATTGCACTCTCTGCATGCAGGCCTTCTCTTCCCTCTTCAGGTCATACACATCTGCTACATATCTAGTAAACTTACCCACTACAACGTTGCACGGGGTATTTTAGATTTATGTTAGTTGTGCGGTTTGGCTCAGCCCATTTCCCCCATGGCGGTTTACACTAGGTAGAATTTGTAGCAACAAGCAAATTCTGTGTAGTCCAGACCTCGGTGGAACGTCAGGAATGTGCTGCTCTTTGGGTCTAAGGGAAAGAATGTTCTGCATTTTCATAGCTTGTTTGACATGCTTTATATCCCGGCCTCCAGGGTGACGGCACGCTTCTCTTTGTGCATTGTGCTCAGACTTCCGTTTTCCTTTTTTATTTCTGCAGAAGCATCCTACAACACTGCAATCAAGGAAAAAAAAAAAAAAAAAAAAGGATGTCAAATTATCATCATTTTGTATACTTTATGTATATAGGTATACATACACACTAGGGTTGCACCGATACTAGTATCGGTATTGACACCGAGCATTTGCCTGAGTACTTGTACTCGGGAAAATGCTCTGATGCTTAATGCGATACCTTGACAGTCAGAGGTGATCGGTGCGGCACTGGGGAGGAGTTACAATCACTGATCTCCCTGTTTAGATTTCACTAAAGCAGCTGACAGACGCTTCTCCCCCTCTTCCTCCCGCGGCTTTCAGCTGCTTTATTGAAATATATACACAGGGAGATCATGATTGTAACTCCTCCCCAGCGCCACACCAATCATCCCTGACTGTCCCCCCATATCCTCCTCCGGTCCCCCTCCGTGCTCAACCTGTCAAAATGGAGAGCCTCGGAGGAAGGAGCCAGTAAATATGTCATTTACCAGCTCCTTCCTTTTCCAAATGCACAGAGTCAGTGATCACTGACTATTCATTCATAACGGTCACCGTGGTTTATGATGCTTCAGTTTATGAATGAAGAGAAGCCTCTGTCTCCTGTCCATTCATCTTCAGTGCAGCTGAGGCTGCAGAAAAAGGGACTGGGGAATCTGGGTCCTCAATCCCTTTCCCTGTCTCAAAAGGGAGATGTCAGGTGTCTGTTAAGACCCCTGATATCTCACCAAAGCCCCCCAACAGGGCTAATAAAAAAAATAAATGACATTGTCGACTTCCCCTCTCCCCCCCCCCCATAAAAGAAAGCATTGTAAAAAGAAATAAATACTACCATCACAGTCCATGCGTCATCAGTGCTGCGTATTAGTGCCACTGTCACGTGAAGTCTATAGGGTTAAATATTGAGATGGCCCACCCTTTGCAGCTATAACAACTTCAAATCTTCTAGGGAGGCTGTCCACAAGGTTTAGGAGTGTGTCTATGGGAATGTTTGACCATTATTCCAGAAGCACATTTGTGAGGTCAGGCACTGATGTTGGACGAGAAGGCCTGACTTGCAGGCTCCGCTGCAATTCATCCCAAAAGGTGTTCTGTTCCATCGGGTTGAGGTTAGGACTCTGTGCAGGCCAGTCAAGTCCCTCCACCCCCAAAACACGCTCTTTCATGTCTTAATGGACCTTGCTTTGTGCACTGGTCCAAATCATTTGGTGGAGGGGGGATTATGGTGTGGGGGTTGTTTTTTAGTGGTTGGGCTTGGCCCCTTAGTTCCAGTGAAGGGAACTCTTAAGGCAGCAACATACCAAGACATTTTGGACAATTTCATGTTCCCAACTTTGTGGGAACAGTTTGGGGATGGCCCCTTCCTGTTCCAACATGACTGCGCACCAGTGCACAAAGCAAGGCCCATAAAGACATGGATGCGCGAGTTTGGGGTGGAAGAACTTGACTGGCCTGCACAGAGTCCTGACCTCAACCCAATAGAACGCCTTTGGGATGAATTCTCGAACAATATCAGTGCCTGACCTCACAAATGCGCTTCTCGAAGAATGGTCAAACATTCCCATAGACACTCCTTAACCTTGTGGACAGCCTTCCCAGAAGAGATAATTCTGGTATAGCTGCAAAGGGTGGGCCAACTCAATATTGAACCCTACGGACTAAGACTGGGATGCTATTAAAGTTCATGTGTGTGTAAAGGCAGGTGTCCCAATACTTTTGACAATATAGTGTATACCTCATTAAAGAATATGTGAAGCCAAAGTTTGCTTTTCTAGGTGAAAGGATTAGAACTCCTACAAGGTTTTTACTGCTATCCTGGGCTCCATTAGGGCTTGTTCACACATGCTTTAATCTTTATAGCGCAATCTGCATGTGGATCACTCTTCAGAGAGAAGACAGGTGGTAAGGAGGCTTCACTTAGCACCTGCTTTAACCCCTTGAACCCCACAAAAGCACGCTGCAACACCATGCATTGCACATAGCTGTGGGGCTTTTTAGAGAGTCCCCATTCACTTGAACAAGAGTAGATTTGCAGCCTTGGCATGGGAGGCTCAACCATGGAGTTTTACCACCCCTAAACTGCTAGTGTGAATAAGCCCAAGAGCAGTGGTTGTCAACTTACCAGCTAAAAGGGGGCCTCAAATGCAGCCCCTGACATCACCAAAGGGTTGCACATAGTGTTCAATATATGTAATGCTTAAGGTGGACTGTCAGAAACTGCAAAGCTAATACAGGAAATGACGAGCAGAGAGTGAGGACAGGATACATTGTTGGCTGGGGATATGCTACAGAAGATAAAACAAAACTGGGAAAGTTACATGAGTCTAGTAGAGATGCAATTACACAAACCGATATTCCCACTAAAGACTGCTGAAGTCCAAAGGCCACACATCCTATACCAAATATAGGCCAGGGGCTACAGAGGATGGGAGGTCAGTATACAGGGGGTCATCAGGGCAGAGGATAGGATCAGCAGTTTGTAGGGCAGAGGCTATTGGTTTTTAGGGCAGTGTACAGGTATTAGCAGGGAAAGGATGGACGGTCAGCAGTGGATGAGCCGAGGACGGGGGGGGGGGGGGGGTCACCGCTGGAGAGGCCAAGGACAGGGGGGGGTCACCACTGGAGAGGCCAAGGACAGGGGGGGGGGGGGGATGTCACCGCTGGAGAGGCCCAAGGACAAGGGGGGGGGGTCACCGCTGGAGAGGCAGAGGACAAGGGGGGTCACCGCTGTACAGGGCACGCCGCAGAGCTCCTTTCCCATCCAGCAGCGCCTCCTCTCCACATTACACAGAGCTGAGATCACATTCCTTTACACACAGCCATGATCTTCACAGGGTGGTGTTTGGCTGCTATGTTGCCGTTCTGACCTGTGAAATCTCCTGGTCGGAACAGCAGTGTAGCTGCAGTTGCCAGAATACACCCCGTGCAGTTTGTGGCTGAGTGGGGAGGGGGAGCTTCATGCTGTGTTGGGATGGAAAAGGAGCTCAGCAGAGCATCCCCAGGGTGCAGGGGAGGTTGGTCAGGGGGCTTTTTAATATAAAAAAATAAATATAAATATAATATAATATAATATAAATATAATATAATATAATACAGGGCTCGACAAACCCCGGGCGCCAGGTCGCCATTGCGACTAGAATTAGCGACCTGGCGCCTGGGGCAGCACAGCTGGGGTATCCTGTGTCTTCGTTCCCCCCCCTCCGCGCCGCGGGATCACGTCGGCCGGTAATTGAGGCCGCGGCTTTGCGGCCTTCTGCAGGCCTATGCTTCCTTCTGTGAACTAGCGCCATCTTGTGGTCGCAGTTGGTATGACAACCAGCAATGCTAATGGAGCTTCCCCTGTCTGTTTTCCCTGCCATCTCCTTCCCTCTTATTAGAACCCCCAAACATTATATATATTTTTTATTCTAACACCCTAGAGAATAAAATGGCGGTCGTTGCAATACTTTCTGTCACACCGTATTTGCGCAGCGGTCTTACAAGCGCACTTTTTTGGGAAAAAATACACTTTTTTTTTTTAATAAAAAAATAAGACAACAGTAAAGTTAGCCCAATTTTTTTTTATATTGTGAAAGATAATGTTACGTTGAGTAAATTGATACCCAACATGTCACGCTTCAAAATTGCGTCCGCTCGTGGAATGGAGACTACTCTTACCCTTTAAAATCTCCATAGGCGACGTTTAAAAAATTCTACAGGTTGCATGTTTTGAGTTACAGAGGAGGTCTAGGGCTAGAATTATTGCTCTCGCTCTACCGATCACGGCGATACCTCACGTGTGGTTTGAACACCGCTTTCATATGCGGGCGCTACTCACGTATGCGTTCCTGGCTCCTAACTTTTTTAGCTGGCTCCTAGATTCCAAGCAAATTTGTCAAGCCCTGATAAAATATAATATATATATGTGCCGAGTATAAATTGTTTTTAGAAGCGGGTACCTATGTCCCATCAAAGTTTGAGCATAAATTTGGGGAGAGAGGCTGGGGTTTGGACTTTGGTGGTACCATATATCAACTGATTTCCAGTCAAGTTTAGAAAAATAAAAATTTTTATTACAAAAAACATTTACAAGTATTGCATATTCATAGAATAAAGTTATTTAGTCATAACAACTATAAAGTGCCTAAAAAACATCCCATCATAATATATAGAATATCAACACCATCCGTACTATATTGAAAGAAAGCTTGACAAGTTTTGCGGTTTCTTATATCACCCGCTTCTTCAGGAGCATTGCTTATACATACAATTGTCAGATGGTGTACATATAGAGTTTTATTCATAGTCTCATGCAGTGCCGGCCCAAGACATTGTGCTGCCTGGGTACCAAGAATGAAATGCTGCCCCCCCCCCCCAAAAGAAAAATCACGCCCACCAAAATGCCCCCATATTCATTATTTTATATCATGATAACCAAAATGGACCTGTCATGGCTCTATACATGTATATAGGAGTATAAAAGGACCTGCGCGTGGCCGTTGGCCGAGATGTCAGCTGGCCACCCGAGATCGCTCCATAGAGCCAGAACGGGGATCTGTCAATGTAAACAGACAGATCCCCATTCTGACAGGGGAGGAGAGACAGATCTGCTGTTCCTAGTGATTAGGAACAGAGATCTCTCTCCTCCTCCAGTCAGTCCCCATCCCCCCAGTTAGAAACACCTCCCAGGGAACACATTTAACCCCTTTCCTGACAGTGACATTTACACAGTAATCAGTGCATTTTTATAGCACAGATCGCTGTATAAATGTCACTGGTCCCAAAAAAGTGTCAAGTGTCCAATCTGTCCACCGCAATGTCACAGTTTCGCTAAAAATCGCAGATCACCGCCATTACTAGTAAAAAAAAATATAATAATAATAAAAATGCCATAAATCTATCCTCTATTTGGTAGACGCAATAACTTTTGTGCAAACTAATCAATATACACTTATTGCGTTTTTTTTTTTACCAAACATATGTAGAAGAATACATATCGACCTAAACTGATGAAGAATTTTTTTTTTTTTGGATGTTTATTATAGCAAAAGTTAAAATAAAAAACAATTTTCAAAGTTGTCGCTATTTTTGTTTATAGCACAAAAAATAAAAACCGCAGAAGTTATCAAATACCACCAAAAGAAAGCTCTATTTGTTTAGGTACAACGTCACACGACCGCGGCAATTGTCAGTTAAATCGATGCCGTGCCGAATCACAAAAAATGATTGAAGTGCATTATTTCTATTGTTATATAAAATAAAATAGTTCAACTCACCATAATGCCGAATAAGTAGGAGCCCCGAGTGTGTCACTTGCCGCGTCACCTGCCACCAGATGCAGATTGTCACTTGTTGCGAATTGTCACTTGCCACAATGCCATCTGCCACAAATTGCGGCTGGTCACTTGCCACGATGCCACACATTGCAGAATGTCACTTGCCACAACATCACCTGCCACACGTAGCGGATTGTCCCTTGCCATGACGTCACCTGCCACACGTCTGACAGAGAGGAGGAGGGGGGTCTGACAGAGAGGAGGAGGGGGGTCTGACAGAGAGGAGGAGGGGGTCTGACAGAGAGGAGGAGGGGGGTCTGACAGAGAGGAGGAGGGGGGTCTGACAGAGAGGAGGAGGGGGGCGGCTGATAGAGAGGAAGAGGGGGGCGGCTGATAGAGAGGAAGAGGGGGGCGGCTGATAGAGAGGAAGAGGGGGGCGGCTGATAGAGAGGAAGAGGGGGGCGGCTGATAGAGAGGAAAGGGGGCTGATAGAGAGGAGGGGGGGCGGCTGACAGAGCAGATGAGAGAGACGGACCTCAGGAGGGGGGGCGAGGAGGGGGGTGGCTGATAGAGAGGAGGGGGGCCGCGGGTGGCTGACAGGGCAGATGAGAGAGACGGACCTCAGGAGGGGGCGGCTGATAGAGAGGAGGGGGGGGTGGCTGATAGAGAGGAAGGGGGGCTGATAGAGAGGAAGGGGGGGCGGCTGACAGAGCAGATGAGAGAGACGGACCTCAGAAGAGGGGGTGGCTGATAGAGAGGAGGGGGGGGCCATGGGCAGCTGACAGGGAGATGAGAGAGACAGACCTAAGGAGGGGGGGCGGCTGATAGAGAGGAGGGGGGCCATGGGCAGCTGACAGGGAGATGAGAGAGACAGACCTAAGGAGAGGGGGGGGGCGGCTGATAGAGAGAGGGGGGGCCGCGGGCAGCTGACAGGGAGATGAGAGAGACAGACCTAAGGAGGGGGGGGGGCGGCTGATAGAGAGAGGGGGGGGGCCGCGGGCAGCTGACAGGGAGATGAGAGAGACAGACCTAAGGAGGGGGGGGGCAGCTGATAGAGAGAGGGGGGGGCCGCGGGCAGCTGACAGGGAGATGAGAGAGACAGACCTAAGGAGGGGGGGGCGGCTGATAGAGAGAGGGGGGGCCGCGGGCAGCTGACAGGGAGATGAGAGAGACAGACCTAAGGAGGGGGGGGCGGCTGATAGAGAGAGGGGGGGCCGCGGGCAGCTGACAGGGAGATGAGAGAGACAGACCTAAGGAGGGGGGGGGGGCGGCTGATAGAGAGAGGGGGGGCCGCGGGCAGCTGACAGGGAGATGAGAGAGACAGACCTCAGGTCTCCTGTGACACACAGCGCTAGTTAGGACTCCGGGAGCATGCAGGGCTGGCGCGATTACCCACAGTCCAGCTCCTCCGCTCCTCCAGGCGAATCACAAGCCTCATGTCTGCTGTCCGTCCCTCCCACATAACCTGCTCGGCCAATCACAGGACACCCGCCGCTGCCCCTTGCTGAGCTTGGCTCAAAACGCAGAGAGATTTTTAGGCAGCAGTTTGAACACTGATTTGCCGCTCCCCTGAAAGTGCCGCCTGGGACCGTGGTACCATCGGGTCCCATGGTAGGGCCGGCCCTGGTCTCATGACAACTCTAAGAAACCACGAAACATGTCGAGCTTTCTTTCAATATAGTATTGATATTCTATATATTATGATGGGATGTTTTTTTTAGGCACTTTATAGTTGTTATGACTAAATAACTTTATTCTATGAATATGCAATACTTGTAAATGTTTTTTGTAATAAAACTCTCTATATTTTTCTAAACTTGACTGGAAATCAGTTGATATATGGTACCAAAGTCCAAACCCCAGCCTCTCTCATCTATACACATACATACATACACCCTTATGTCACCTGCTGCAGGATATACACCTATTACACGGACATTAAAGCGTTTGTTACCCAAACACTTCATATTCCTGATAAGTGCCTGCTGTGCCATGTACTTGTATGACTAAAGCCTCGTACACACGATCGGATTATACAGCGGGAATTGTGTGATGGCAGGCTGTTGTCAGAAAATACGACCGTTTGTACGCTCCATCGGACAATTGTCGGATTTTCCACCAACAAATGTGGGATAGCAGGCTTTAAAATTGTCCGCCAACAATTGTGTGTTGTCGGATTTTCCAATTGTGTGTACACAATCTGTCGGACAAAAGTACAAACACGCATTCTCAGAAGCAATGCTAACCATAACAACTTTAGCAGAAGTTGCCCAAAGGGTGGTGCTAAAGAGCTGAAAAGCCACGCAGTTTCGTGTTTGTTGGCCGACAATTCTTTGCCATTTGTATGCAAGACAAGTCCCTGGCCAACGCCCTTCGGGCAAAAGTCATACGCTTTGTCCAATGAAAATCCGATTGTGTGTACCAGGCTTAAGTCTCCTGTCCTGTTCGCTTTGTATTGCTTCCTTTGTGTGAAATCCCCGGTGTTCCTGCCAGTCCCTCTGCTTTCCTATTAAACACTGACCACACTAGGCATGAGAGCACAGTGTGGTCAGTTCCCTAGCTATGCTGGGAAATTAGCTTACTTTCCTCCAATGGTCAGACTTGTGCTGCCCATACGCACAGCTTCCTTTGCACATAAACACGTGCGCTGCATTTAGCAACACAAAAAAAAAAAAAAAAAAAAAAGAGAAAGGAAAGGAGGACAGCTTTTTATAAAAAGCCATCATATAAATAGATCTGCCTCTTCATTTGCTGCAGTCTATCGATTTGTTGGAATTCGCCTCCTGGATTAAAGAAATCAATGTGTCTGTCTGTACTGACATCATAAATACCGAGATAAAATCTGGACAATTACTGCTGTGATTACTCTGCTACAATTAGAGGTGTCACAAAGCAAACATTTAGGGGGTGCAGAGTCCCCCCCCCGAATACAGAGAAGTGTGGGGGGGGGGGGGGGGGGCTCACCTAGGTGAACACTGCCAAGCTTCAAAGCCTCCTCCGTATCCAGTGACCTGACCATCTATTGATCCGTTTTCTCAGAACCAAAAGGCTTTATTTGCGTTTTAGTAATTATTAATTTATCTCTCAAAGAGTTGTTTTCACTTCAATTAGATCATCCTAAAGCCCGAGGAGTGACACAACCTCCTAACAAGTACACATCATTTACTGCAGAATTAACCCCTTCAGGCCCCAAAGGATTTACCCCCTTAAAGCGGATTTCCACCCAACTTTAAAACTTGTTCTTAAAAATGAAAGATCGCCCCCCCGCCCCTCGTTTTTGGATATTCCCCCCCCCCCCACTTACTTTAGTAGTTTAAACGGGGAACTTCCATCCCAGCTTCGCCGCAGGGAGGTACGTCATGTCCTCTACTGGCTCTGCCCCTCTTCCTGAAGTCTCCACTGTCAGTTTCCCTTAGCTACTATGGCGGCGCCTGCACCCGATGCGATGGACGAATCAGCCTTGGGGGTGCCGACATTGCGGGCTCCCTGCACAGGTGTGTCCTTGTTAAAAGTCACAGACTTGTAGCTGCTGCCTTTATTTCAGGGTGGAACTCCGCCACCAGGCCATTTTTTGATACAGCACTGCGTTACTTTAACTGACAATTGCGTGGTTGTTCGACGCTGTACCCAAACAAAATTGACCTTTTTCCACACAAATAGAGCTTTCTTTCAGTGGTATTTGATCACCTCTGCGGTTTTTATATTTTGCGTTCTAAAACAAAAAAAGACTGATCATGTGATATATATATTATACACACATACATACATACATACATACATACATACATACATACACACACACACACACACACACACAGTGGGTACGGAAAGTATTCAGACCCCCTTAAATTTTTCACTCTTTGTTATATTGCAGCCATTTGCTAAAATCATTTAAGTTAATTTTTTTCCTCAATGTACACAAGGCACTCCATATTGACAGAAAAACAGAATTGTTGACATTTTTGCAGATTAAAAAAGAAAAAAACTGAAATATCACATGGTCCTAAGTATTCAGACCCTTTGCTGTGACACTCATATATTTAACTCAGGTGCTGTCCATTTCTTCTGATCATCCTTGAGATGGTTCTACACCTTCATTTGAGTCCAGCTGTGTTTGATTATACTGATTGGACTTGATTAGGAAAGCCACTCACCTGTCTATATAAGACCTTACAGCTCACAGTGCATGTCAGAGCAAATGAGAATCATGAGGTCAAAAGGAACTGCCTGAAGAGCTCAGAGACAAAATTGTGGCAAGGCACAGATCTGGCCAAGGTTACAAAAAAATATTTCTGCTGCACTTAACCACTTCAATACAGGGCTTTTATACACCCTTCCTTACCAGACCAATTTGTAGCTTTCAGCGCTCTCACACTTTGAATGACAATTACTCAGTCATGCTACACTGTACCCAAACCAAATTTTTATCATTTTTTTCTCACAAACAGAGCTTTCTTTTGGTGGTATTTAATCACCGCTAGGTTTTTTATTTTTTGCAATATAAGCAAAAAAAGTTAGATTTTTTTTTAAAAAAAAAACACTTTTTTTTTGTTTTTAGTGTAAAATTTTGCAAATAAGTAATTTTTCTTCATAAAATTGGGCCAAAATGTATACTGCTACATATCTTTAGTAAAAATAACCAAAAAAGTGTATATTATTTGGTCTCTGTGAAAGTTATAGAGTCTACAAGCTATGGTGCAAATCATTGAAAAATTATCACATCTGATCACACCTGATGTACTGAAGGCCTATTTCATTTCTTGAGACCCCAACAAGCCAGGAAAGTACAAATACCCCCCAAATTACCCCTTTTTGGAAAGCAGACATTCCAATGTATTTAGTAAGAGTCATTGTGAGTTTTTTGAAGTTGTACTTTTTTCCCACAATTCTTGGGAAATTTTTTAAATTTTTTTAAATTTTTATTTTTTTGCACAAAATTGTCATAATAACAAGTTATTTCTCTCACACAGCACATGCATACTTGCAATGACACCCCAAAATACATTCTGCTACTCCTCCTGAGTATGGCGATACCAAATGTGTGAGACTTTTACACAGCCTGTCCAAATACAGAGGCCCAACATTGAAATAGCACCTTCAGGCATTCTAGGAGCATAAATTGCACATCTCATTTCTCAACCACCTATTACAGTTTTGAAGACCCTGGAGCACCAGGACAATGGAAACTCCCATAAAATGACCCCATTTTGGAAAGCTAACACCCCAACGTATAATCTATGAGGCATAATGAGTCTTTTGAACGGTTCATTTTTTTCCAGAAGTTTTTGGAATATGTGGGAAAAAAATGAAAACGCATTTTTTTTATACAAAGTTGTCCATTTATAAGATATTACCAACACATAGCATGTACATAGCAAAAGTGACACCCCAAAATACATTCTGCTACTCCTCCTGAGTATGGCGATACCAAATGTGTGAGACTTTTACACAGCCTGGCCAAATACAGAGGCCTAACATCTAAGTAGCACCGTCATGTGTTCTAGGAGCATAAATTACACACATAAATTCCTGACAACCTATCACATTGTTGAAGGCCCTTCATATTTCTAAAACATAGCATGTACTGTACATACCAATTATAAACCAAAATACATTCTTCTGAGAAAAAGGGTAAAGAAAAGATTACCTGCGGTTTTAGTAGTGCAGTGGTCCAAAGAGGAGAGCATCGGTCCAGGCAGCAGGCAGGAACGTGGACAGCGACAGCAAAACAGGCAGCAGGCAGGAATAGTCAGTACAGGTAGAGATGATGTCAGCACAGCCAAAGCATTGGTCCAGATAGCAGGCAGAGATGTGGTCAGCAGTAGCAAAAGGAACAAAGGATCGTCAATGCAGCAGGCAGGAATACTGTCCATAGTTAGTACATGCAGCAGGCAGAGGTATGGTCAGCACAGCCAGAGTATTTGTCCAGGGAGCAGGCAGGACCATCAAGCTTAGGGCAACGGTCAGGAAAGAATGGGGACAGGGGTAGAGGCTTCTCCCACCCAAATCGCTTTGAAGCCTCCGGACAACCAGACCCTGTTCTGGGAACACAGAAAACCAAAAACTGGTTTTCTGAACTCAGAACACTATTCTGGAGCCCCTCACATATGTGAGACCCCTGTGTAGCAGGGTGAAAGATCAGTCCAAGGGGGCAGGCAAAAACATGGTCAACAGGCCGAGGTCAGTGCAGGTAAAAGGCAGAAATAAACGGTAGGCAGAGGCATAATCCATACAGTCCAGGGTCAGTTCACGTGAAAGGCAGAAACATGGCGGATAAACAATGCAGACGGTAGGCAGAGACATAGTCGAGAAACAGGCCAGGGTCAGTTCACATGGAAGACAATGATATGGTTGGTTGAGGCAGGGAAATATTCAGGACATATTGAAAACGGGGAAATGGCAGTATTAGAAATATGGGCTAATGTTTTCGAGAGTGTGATATCGCTTGAAGCATTTTCCGATGCAAAGGCCAGGTTGGGAGGGACAGTCGGGACAATGGAAGCTGGTGTCTTTCCTAATTCCTCTTCTGGTGCACACCCGACATTTTTTTTGCCGTCGTCTTCCGGATCGTGATGGTGGAATATGGTCTGAAAAATGGCGCTCATGTAGTCTGCTGTCACAATCTGAGTGAATGCTTTCTGGGGGGGATGTTTGTTGGTAGATCAGGGCAGTGACAATGTCTTCAATAAATCTCATGAAGGTGGTGGGTCTATGTGTGGATTTTTGGTAGACTATGAAAGAATTTAACAGGGCCAAATGAAAAAAGTAAATTGCGATTTTTTTATACCAGAAGAGGGATTTTCGGGTTGAAAGATAGGGCTGCAACATTTGATCATTTAAATCCACACCCCCCATGAATTTATTGTACTCATTGATGCAGGAAGGCTTGCGAACGGTACTGCGTCTTCTGTGAAGTTCCACCGGAGGTGTCATCGTGGATGGTGGACATGATGTACACATCTTTCCTATCCCTCCACTTCACAGCCAACACTTCCTCGTTCCTCAAGCTTGCCGATTCCCCCTTTTGAATGGTTGTGGTGACAAGACGCTGTGGGAAGCCCTTTCTGTTTATTCTTGTTGTACCACATGCCAGAGTTTTTTTTAGGTAGAGGTGGCGGAGAAGGGGCAGGCTGGTATAATAGTTGTCCATATAAATATGATACCCCTTTTGGAGGAGTGGAAATACCAACTCCCAAACAATTTTTCCACTTATTCCCATGTACGATGGACACTCAGGGGGCTCGAGCTGGGAATCTTTGCCTTCGTACATGCGGAATGAGTGCACATAACCAGTGGCGCTTTCACAGAGCTTGTTGAGCTTCAAGCCGTACCTCGCCCGCTTACTGGGGATATATTGCTTAATTCCCAGCCGGCCTGTGAAATGCACCAGGGATTCGTCCACAGAAATGTTTTGGTCAGGGACATAAAGTTCGGCAAACTTCTTGGAAAAAAAATTAATTAGGGGGCGAATTTTATATAATTTGTCAAAGTTTGGGTGATCTCGGGGGGGGGGCACTGTGAGTTGTCACTGAAATGCAGGAACCGCATTATAAGTTCGTATCGGGACCTGGACATGGCCGATGTAAAAATTGGCATATGGGTTTCTTCGACCAATACCTATTCATTTCATTTTTTTTGTAAGCCCCGTGTTAAACGTTAGGCCTAATAACAATCTAAGCTCCACCACTGTTAGGGGTCTCCATTCAAAAGGGCGGGCATAGCTGGAGCTGGGGTTGTTTTCAATGAATTGTTGAGCAAAAAGATTAGTTTGCTCCACAATGCCTTGAACCAATTCATCAGGGAAAAATAAATTAAAAAAATCAAGTTTGGAAAAACCCTCAGTGTTGACCTGCACACCTGGCTGTGCTGTAAAAGGGGGGATCGTGGCTGACCCTGAGGTAGAAGGCAGCCACAATGGGTTTGCCAAGCCATCTGGAAGCTGGGTTCGGGTCCTACTTCTTTGGCGTGTACTTGCACTGGGCCTTTCCTCCTGGGGTCTAGCAGCGCTTGCACTGGGCCTTTCCTCCTGGGGTCTAGCAGCGCTTGCACTGGACCTCGCCTCCTGGGGTCTACTGCCGTTGGCACTGCTGGTCGCTGCCTGGTGTTCAGACCGTCTTCTTTTTGGACGGACTGTGTCCTCCTCTAATTCGGATCCGGATGTGCTGCCTTCGGGGGGTTCATATTCCGAACCAGAATCGGAATCAGAACTGAGCGGTGAGAGCTCCCCGTTGCTCTCATCGGTCAGACTGAGTATTTGATATGCTTCTTCTGGGGTGTACACCTTTCTGGACATAGTGGGTACGCTGGTGAGGTGGCAGGTACTCTGCTGGCAGGTTCTCTGGTGAGGTGGCGGGTACTCTAATGGACAGGTACTCCTGATGGATTGGTGGTGGGTACTCTGGTGAGGTGGCGGGTACTCCTGATGGACAGGTACTCCTGATGGACTGGTGGCGGGTACTCCTGGTGAGGTGGCGGGTACACCTGATGGACAGGTACTCCTGATGGACAGGTACTTCTGATGGACTGGTGGCGGGTACTCTGAGGTGGCGGGTACTCAGGTGAGGTGGCGGGTACTGCTGATGGACAGGTACTCCTGATGGACTGGTGGCGGGTACTCAGGTGAGGTGGCGGGTACTCCTGATGGACAGGTACTCCTGATGGACTGGTGGCGGGTACTCTGAGGTGGCGGGTACTGCTGATGGACAGGTACTCCTGATGGACAGGTACTCCTGATGGACTGGTGGCGGGTACTCTGAGGTGGCGGGGTACTCAGGTGAGGTGGCGGGTACTCCTGATGGACAGGTACTCCTGATGGACTGGTGGCGGATACTCTGAGGTGGCGGGTACTCCTGATGGACAGGTACTCCTGATGGACTGGTGGCGGGTACTCTGAGGTGGCGGGTACTCAGGTGAGGTGGCGGGTACTCCTGATGGACAGGTACTCCTGATGGACAGGTGGGTGGCTGGTGATCTGGTGGCAGGTACTAGATGACAGGTACTCTTTATTTAGGGGGGGCAATCTGGGCACAGTAGTACATATGTGTATAACATATGTGTAACTCACTGTTAGCTGATCTCCTCCTCACAGGTGTGTGAAGAGGAGAACCAGGCAACAGTGAGTTACACACAATTGTGTGTTTTGTTTACATTTAGTGACCTGCTGTGATTGGACACAGCCGGTCACGTGGTAAAGAGCCAATTTCATTGGCTCTTTACCCTGATCGAGGCTGGGCTGTATCCAAGGGAAAAACCTCAGCCCCGATCGCCGCGCTGCGCGCCCCCGGGGGGCGCGCGGGCGCCGTGCACGCCGCTGCGCAGCTCTGCATCATCAATTCCGGTAAGTTTATACACACCGGATCCCAGATCGCCGCGCTGCGCGCCCCCGGGGGCGCGCGCGGGCGCCGTGCACGCCGCTGCTGCAGCTCTGCATATGGGAGCCGGTAAGCCGCTCCGCTGCCCGCCGCCACTCATTTACCCCCATCAGGGAACTGCTGTGTCCTAAGGAACACAACGGTACCTGGGAGAGCCGGCGAAGCACTGGATGGCGGCGGGAGGGGGGGGTGCCCCCTCCCGCCGCCTATAAGAACGATCAAGCGGCGGAACCGCCGCTATGATCGTTCTTATGGTGCAGAGAATCGCTGGCAGAACAAAAGGATATCTGAATGATGCCTCTAGCTGCAGGCATCATTCAGATATTCCCCTACAAAGCAGAGGACGTCATATGACGTCCACCCAGGATGGGAGATCCCATCTGTGGACGTCATATTACTATGGCTGGGTAGGGAAGTGGTTAAGAGCACAGTGGCCTCCATAATCCTTAAATGGAAGACGTTTGGGACGACCAGAACCCTTCCTAGAGCTGGCCATCCGGCCAAACTGAGCTATTGGGGGAGAAGAGCCTTGGTGAGAGAGGTAAAGAAGAACCCAAAGATCACTGTGGCTGAGCTCCAGAGATGCAGTCGGGAGATGGTAGAAAGTTGTAGAAAGTCAACTATCACTGCAGCCCTTCACCAGTCGGGGCTTTATGGCAGAGTGGCCCGACGGAAGCCTCTCCTCAGTGCAAGACACATGAAAGCCCGCATGGAGTTTGCTAAAAAATACCTGAAGGACTCCAAGATGGTGAGAAATAAGATTCTCTGGTCTGATGAGAACAAGATAGAACTTTTTGGCCTTAATTCTAAGCGGTATGTGTGGAGAAAACCAGGCACTGCTCATCATCTGTCCAATACAGTCCCAACAGTGAAGCATGGTGGTGGCAGCATCATGCTGTGGGGGTGTTTTTCAGCTGCAGGGACAGGACGACTGGTTGCAATCGAGAGAAAGATGAATGCGGCCAAGTACAGGGATATCCTGGACGAAAACCTTCTCCAGAGTGCTCAGGACCTCAGACTGGGCCGAAGGTTTACCTTCCAACAAGACAATGACCCTAACCACACAGCTAAAATAACGAAGGAGTGGCTTCACAACACCTCAGTGACTGTTCTTGAATGGCCCAGCCAGAGCCCCGACTTAAACCCAATTGAGCATCTCTGGAGAGACGTAAAAATGGCCGTCCACCAACGTTTACCATCCAACCTGACAGAACTGGAGAGGATCTGCAAGGAGGAATGGCAGAGGATCCCCAAATCCAGGTGTGAAAAACTTGTTGCATCTTTCCCAAAAAGACTCATGGCTGTATTAGATCAAAAGGGTGCAAATACTAAATACTGAGAAAAGGGTCCGAATACTTAGGACCATGTGATATTTCAGTTTTTCTTTTTTAATAAATCTGCAAAAATGTCAACAATTCTGTTTTTCTGTCAATATGGGGTGCTGTGTGTACATTAATGAGGAAAAAAAAATGAACTTTAATGATTTTAGCAAATGGCTGCAATATAACAAAGAGTGATATCTCTCTCTCTCTCTCAAAGACTGTCAACGCTGCTGTGCCTCATGTTCTCAGTCCTCCAGAGTTGTGTCTCACTAATACAGGAGGTAAGTTACTGGCCAGATCATCAAAAAGGAAAAAACAAATGCAGCCACCACATCTAATAATTGGTGAGCTGCAATATATTTTAGGTTTTGGGTTTTAAAGCGCTTTAAGCTCATGGATGCCCATATCAGATTTATAATAACTGCACAAAAAGTCATTTACTTCTCCTTTTTCATAATCCCGACAAACAGATCACACATTTTTTTACACCAATTTCCTTTTCAATCTCATGACTATTCTGTTTATCAGTCTCTCGTTTAATCTCATTTCTGTCCTCTGAAAAACAAATTGAGGTTTAGCTGACTCTCGGGGTTCACTGACCCCGGCATGTCTGTTTATATGGACTTGTGGAACGATCGCTAAATGCAACCAAAAAAAATCACGTGATCTGATGTGAAAAAACACGGAAACATGGAAGCAACGAGAGTCGGGTCCTGTGCACTGTACAACCTACCATACAATGTATATTATTAGCATTGATCCCTGTATTATCATTGGTGATGTTAAAGAGAAAGTAAACCCTGGTGGGTTTTACTTCCTCTTTTGCTCGCTGCAAAGCCTGCAAATAAAAAGCATAATGGACTAGTATGCATCGCATACTAACCCATTATGTGCCACTTACCTGCAAAATAATCCAGTGATGTCCCCTGTGTAGGCAGCGTCCATCTTCTGGCCCCTCTTCCTTCCGGGCTGCGGACTCCGGCTCTGTGATTCGCCGGAGCCACCAATAACGGCACAGGCTAGGGAAGAAACGGCACTAGTTTCATTTCTTCCCCGCGTTTGCGCCGTTAACATTTTCGGCGGACTACAAGTAAAATATCTCCTAAACGGCGCATGTTTAGGAGATATTTCCACTACCTATAGGTAAGCCTTATTCTAGGCTTACCTATAGGTAGAAGTAGAAAAAAAAACGGGTTTACAACCACCTTAATGTCAGTCAGTTCCCACCCAGCGCCAGACTGTCCGCTGCACTATCGCAGTTCCATTATAAGTCCCTGATCACGCCATTCGTAGTATATATTAAATAAATAAAAATAATAATAATAATAATAAATAATAATAAATTATTATTATTGCAAGCCAATCAATTTACGCCCATTGGGACATACATACACACACACACGTTTGTAGGCACTATAACTTTCACATAAACCAATCAATATACACTACAAAAAATAAAAAATTAAAGTATATAGGTGTACCTCATAAAATTTGAATATCAAAAAGTTAAATTTATTTCAGCAATTCAATCTAAAAAAAAAAAAAAAGTGAAACTAAATTTTATATAGATGCGTTAAAGTGGTTGTAAACCCATATAAAAAAAACTTTTTTTTTTTGTTTCTAGACCACCTGTAAGACAAAGCTATAATGAGCTAGTATGACTAGCATACTAGCTCATTATGTACCACTTACCTTAGATCGGGGCCCCCGAAGCCGTCCGTGTCCCTCTCTCCAGCCGCAGCCATCGCTGCGGCGATAGCCGGAATGTTACTTCCGGGTATCGCCGCTCCAGCCAATCACGTTGGTGATTGGCCGGAGCGGCGAAGACGTCACTCCGCGCATGCGCGCGGGAGCCGTCAAATTCGGCTAAGCTCAAGCATTGCTGGGACTTAGCCGAATTTGTGAATGGGATTAACCCCATGAATGCACCGTTGTCTACGGCGCGCATGCGCCGTAGACACGGAGCAATGTAATTTTTAGCAAATATCTCCTTATCCGTGTAGGTTTAGGAGATATTTCTTGCACCTACAGGTAATCCTTAATCTAGGCTTACCTGTAGGTGCAAGTTGCAAAAGTGGGTTTACAACCACTTTAAGCAGGCCATACATGGGTCAAATTTTGAAAGTATTTTCTTTCGAAAATCTTATCTGAGAAATTTCGTACCATTAGTGGGCTGCGGCAACAGCCGATTTTTATGCGGCCATTGAATTTTAATAAAATCGGACATGTTGGAAATTTTTTGAAAAACAAACCATTTTCTAATCAATGATGGGGGAATCGTGCGAGAAGTGCAAATCGAAAAAGAAATGCGCATGTGCAAGAAAAGAAAATTCCCGGAAAGAAAAGAACATTCCCAGCCACGAAAACAATAATGTTCCCACAGAAAATAATTATTAATTTGGTACTTATATAGCGCCGTCAATTTACGCAGCGCTTTACATATACATTGTACATTCATATCGGTACCTACCTTAAAAAGGAGCTTACAATCTAAAGTCCCTAACTCACATTCATATACAGGAGCCAATTTTAGACAGAAGCCAATTAACCTACCAGCAGGTCTTTGGAGTGTGGGAGGAAACCGGAGTACCCGGGGGAAACATGCAAACTCCAGGCAGGTAGTGTCGTGGTTGGGATTCGAACCAGTGACCCTTTTTACTGCTAGGTGAGAGTGCTACCCACTACACCACTGTGCCACCCACATGAGGTGAAATTTAAGGTTTGGTTAGTCAAATTTCGAAAATCAATGGTGGCACCATCAGATCACAAAAACGCACAAATTTTCTGTTTTTCAAAAGAAAATTCTTTCGAAATTCGACACGTGTATGGCCAGCCTTACTCAGAGAGTGATGATATTTCAAGCATTTCTCTTTTTAAAAATAGTTGTAAAAGGCAGAAGGGTTACCTTAATGCAATCTATGCATCAAGATACAAAAGCCTTCTGTGTGTAGCAGCCGCCCAGCACCCCCTAATACTTAACTGAGCCCCATCTCTGTCCAGTGATCTCAACGAATCCCTCAGCTGTCCAGCACTTTCCCTCCTAATTGGCTGAGACACAGCAGCAGCGCCATTGGCATCCGCGGCTGTCAAAGTCAGTTAGCCAATCAGGGGAGAGAGGGAGCGATGCTGAACGGCAGCTCCGCGCCTGAATGCATACACGGATCTGCAGCTCGGCTCGGGTGCCCCCATAGAAAGCTGCTTGCTGTGGGGCACTCAACAGGAGGGAGGGGCCAGGAGCAGCGAAGAGGGACCCGAGAAGAGGAGGATTGAGGGTGCTCTGTGCAAAACCAACTGCATTAGAGCAGGCAAGTATAATATGTTTGTTATTTTTATTTTTTTGAAAAGAGACTTTACAATCACTTTAAATTTTGACGATTATGGCTTGAGGCTAGGGAAAACCCAACACTCAGAAAATTTTATTACATAAAACCAATAAAAAAAAAAATAAAGTTTTTTTTTTTTAATACAGAACGGTTGGCTTATTGAAAAGTCTGTCCATGTACAGTATAGTATGCACTCAATACTTGGTCGGGGCTCCTTTTGCACGAATTACTGCATCAAAGTGGCTTGGCATGGAGGCGATCAGCCTGTGGCCCTCAAAGCTGTAATTAAAATTAAAAGAAAGAAATGCTTGAAATATATCACTCTGTGTAACGCATCTATATAAAATATACCGTATATACTCAAGTATAAGCCGATTTTTTATGCACTTTTTTAGTGCTGAAAATGCCCCCCTCGGCTTATACTCAAGTCACCTTTTTGCGCCTGATCTCCCGGACTTTAGGGACCTGTAATGGCTGGCCGTAGGTCCTCTGGACCCCAAACTTGGCACACATATAGCCCCACTCTTCCTCTACAAGTGTGCAACGTTTGTTGTCTGGGGGACCTACGACCGGGGAGCAACGATTTTTCAAAGCTGGGAACCCCTCCCATAGACTCCCATGTTAAACTGTAATTTCTCAGGTGATTTTGGGGACCAGGTACCGGTCGGTCGTAGGTCCCCATGACCAGAAATTTTGCACACATGTAGCCCCATTTCTCATCTACAAGTGTGCAAAGTTTGTTATCTGGGTGACCTACGGCCGGGGAGCACTGATTTTTCAAAACTGGGCACCCCTTCCATAGACTCCCATGTTAAACGTCAGTCTAGTCATGGGCACAGTGAGGGATGGACACAGGGAGGCAAAGTGAGGCACAGTGAGGCATGCAGATGGACACCCTAGGCTTATACTCGAGTCAATACGTTTTCCCAGTTTCTTGTGGTAAAATTAGGTGTCTCGGCTTATATTCAGGTCGGCTTATACTCGAGTATATACGGTATGCGTTTTTTGAAAACTTTTTGATGATATTCTAATTTTATAAGATGCACCTATAACTTTCACACAAACCAATCAATATACACTTAATGGTATTTTTTTTTTTTTTTTTTTTTAACATGTAGCAGAATACATATTGGCCTAAATATTTGGAAAAAAAAATAGATTTTTTTATTTTATTGGATATGTTTTATAGCAGACAGTAGAAAATATTGGGGTTTTCTTCCAAGATTTTTGGTCTCAATTCATTAATGATGCAAAAGAAAAAAAAAAAAAAAAAAGGAAGAAGAAGAGCTCACACAGCTGAGAACAGAGGGAATGTGATCACAAAAGAGGGAAAAAAAAAAAAAAAAAAAAAAAAAAGTGTTTTTATATGTATACATAAATGTTTTGCCTTTTATTTCTTTTTTACACTTAATGGGTAGTTTCACAAGGTGAGGGTTTACATATACTTAAAGCTGAAGTCCATGTTTTCTGTCACTTTAAATAACAGATTTTTCGCAGCATTTCCAGAATACATGACCTTTTATTAAGTCGGAGGTTCACTCAAAAGTGAACCTCTGCTTTTCGGAACCCTCCCCCGCTCCGGTGTCACATTTGGCACCTTTCAGGGGGGAGGGGGTGCAGATACCTGTATAAAACAGATATTTGCACCACGTCCGGGTATAGATTCCCGCCCCTTTGCGTCACCCCCCCACCCCCGTTGTGTTCTGGGAAACACACGGCTCCCAGAACACAGCGAGGTCCAGTGAGAACGGCGCAGCGCGACTCGTGCATGCTCAGTAGGGAACCGGGCAGTGAAGCTGCAGCGCTTCACTTCCCGATTCCCTCACCGAGGATAGCAGCGGGGGAAGCCGAGAGCCGAGCGGTAGCTCGGCTTCGGCTGCCGACGTCGCGGGCGACCTGGACAGGTAAGTGTCCATTTTTTAAGTCAGCAGCTGCAGTATTTGTAGCTGCTGGCTTTTAAAGAAAAAATAATTCCGGTGAACCTCTGCTTTAAGGGTATAAATGTTTATATCGTACTTCTATTTTCCTGTTCTTTTTATAAACTCAGACAGAAGTGTTTATTTCTTGTTGTGTACAGCGCAATCCAGAAAGAAGTTTTCTGTTTTTGTATCCGAGTGATACCGATTATACGCCCACATTTTGTATTTGCAGTCCAGCTCTTCTTGTATGATGTTCCATGCACTGTCCCCATATATGGTCATTTATTGGAGAATTGTTTAATAACAACAGGCTTAAAATATTCAAATCATTTAGAGAGACTGTCCTCCTATGTCAGGTATGTTCAGAGGGCCGTGCAGGTCCCCACCACTACATTCTCACCCAACACCTACCCTTGGTTCACACTTATGTGCTTTTTACAGGAATCTACTACAATCTTAACGTGGTTCTAGTTCACATCTGTGATTTTTGAGCCAGTGCCCTCAAAACTAATCCTAGCCCTTAACCCTTAGAGCCCTTTCACACTGAGGCGCCCATAGCGTCAGCGGTAAAACGCTGCTATTTTTACCGCCGACGCTATGGGCAGATTTGCGGCGCATTTCGGCCGCTAGCGGGGCGGTTGTACCCCCCGCTAGCGGCCGAGAAAGGGTTAAAACCGCCCGCAATGCGCTGCTCAAGCAGCGCATTGCGGGCAGTATAGCCGCGCTGTCCCATTGATTTCAATGGGCAGCAGCGGTGGAGGAGCGGTAAACACATACCGTCCTGCTAGCGTAACGCTCCAGTGTGAAAGCCCTCGGGCTTTCACACTAGAGTGAATGGTGCAGCTTTTTAAGGGCGGATTGCAGGCGCCATTTTTAACGCTATAGCGCCTGCAATACGCTCCAGTGTGAAAGGGGTCTTATCCTGGCCCTCAAACCCAACCCTCAAACCCAACCCCTAACCCTGAACCCTGGCCCTCAAACCCAACCCCTAGCCTTCGCCTCCCCAACCATGCAACTTAGGATACAAAGGTTCATGCACTACCTTGATGCGACTTTGATGCTACTTGAGTTTCATCAAAGTCGCACTGAATTAACAGAACTGGCATACTTTCCTATTCGGCAAAAAAAAAAAACACAAAAAAAAAAAAAAATAACCGCATCAACTGCAACCTACAGGTACATACATGTGAACCTAGCCTTACATCTTCTGTGAATATGTGTAAATTTAAAGAGCCAACTGTCGGCTGAAAGGGGAAGAAGATACCCTCCTCCCTCATGGAGGGCGCATATGTACACAAACGTCAATTGTGCTGGAGTGACTAATAATTGTAGGGCCATACTTGAGATTGTAAAGGCTCAATTTTTTTAAAATATCAAAACATGTTATATGTACATGCTCTGTGCAATGGTTCTTCTTCTTGGGTCCCCAATCGGTGCTCCTGGCCCCTCCCCAAGTGCCCCAATAGCAAGTCGCTTGCTATCAGGGGCATCCGTGTGTGTGCTCCTAAGCCAGCTTTGTGTGTCCCACAGACACAAAGTATGACTGTGTCCTGCCCCCCCCACTCCCTCTGCATTGGCTGCCAATGGCTCCTGCTGGTATGTCTGAGCCAATTAGGAGAGAGCAAGCCAAGAGAGCCTCTGCTCTCCTGCACATTGCTGGATTTAGATTGGACTAAGGCAAGTATTTAAGGTGGGGGGGTTCTGGGATGGCCGTTTGCCTTGCAGAAGTTTTTTTTTTCCTTGAACAGGCTCGAATCGCACTGAATTGAACAGGAATGCGGTACGGTTCTTGTGCGATTCACATGCGGTTCTTAGTGTGAACTGAGGTCTAATCAATTCACTACCACATTTGTCTTTAAAACAGTGAAGTGGTGGCAACTGTATTCTGGATTTTAATTTTTAACCACTTTACCCCCTTCCTGCCCAGGCCAATATTTTCAGATTTCGGCGCTGTCAGACTATGAATGACAATTGCGTGGTCATGTAACACTGTACTCATATGGAATTCGTTTTTTTTTTTTTTTTTTTTTACACACACACAAAATAGAGCATTCTTTCAGTGGTATTTGATCATCACTGGGTTTCTTCTTTTTTTTTTCCCCCCGACATAAACAGTAATAAGGACTGAATTTTAGAGGGGGGGAATTTTTTTTTATAAATAAAAATTTATTTTTTTACTTTCTGCTATAAAACATATCCAATAAAAGTAAAACAAATTTCTTCATAAACGTTGTCAATGTGTTTGTTAAAAAAAAAAAAAAAAAAAAAAAAAAAAACCCCTAATAAGTGTATATTAGTTGGGAAATTATAAACTGGAAAAGGGAAAAAAAAATAAAAAAAATAAAAAAAATAAAAAGGCGCAGACGACATGTTTGCATCACGTAAACAGGGAGCCCCTGTGCATCAACGCGTTTCACTGTTTTGCTTCATCGGACACATTCAGGGTTTTTTGGAAGAAACAGGTCTCACTAGCTTGTCAAAGAATCCCCAGAAGATACTCTCCCCGCTGGGCATCAAGCATCACCATATACAATATTCAGATATTTGTGACCAATGGTAAGTGACAAATTGTCACAATTATATTCTTCAAAAATGGGTAGGGAAAAAAAAAACAAAAACAAAAAAAAACGAAAAAATAGGAGGGGATGGTATGGACACATATAGAACTGCGTGTGTGTTCGTGTGTGTGTGTGTGTTCGTGTGTGTGTGTGTGTATACACACACACACACACAGAGAAAAAAAAAACCTTTATAAATAGTAAGTAGCAGCCTACCCTGCAGTTAGCAACTATCAATAAGGTTGCAGCAAGTCCCCTAGCCTCATGATTAGTGGTGCATCCAGTATGCCCCCCAAAAGCACATCCACCACCCTTTCTTTTCTATATTTGTATAATAATTGGATTGCCTGAAAGTTATAGCATCTACAAACTATTAATAAAAATTGATTTATTTTTTAAATACTACTTATGGCGTTAAATCTGCGACTTATAATGGGACTGCGATAGTGCGGCAAGCAATCTGACACTGACTAACCATCGACATTAATACAGTGATAATACACTGATCACATCAGGTGGGGGGGCAAAGCAAAGGGGTTTAAGGTTTGGTCAACAATATGTAATGTGTGCAATATGTGTATTATGTGCTGCTTTTCCTAAACAGATCTCCAAGTTTCTCGCCCCTGCTTTGCAGGAATGAGAAACTTATGCCTTGTACACACGATAGGAATTTCCGATGGAAAAAGTCAGACGGACACTGATCATCTGTTCCCTCTCATCGGGAGCAGTGATCAGTGTCGTGTCACAGTAAGCCACGCCTACACAGTTAGAATCACTCCCTGGGACACACTTAACCCCTTCCTAGCCCCCTAGTGGTTAACCGCTTTCACTGCCAGTCACATTTATACAGTAATCCGTGCATTTTTATAGCACTGATCGCTGTATAAATGGTAATGGTCCCAAAAAAGTGCCAAGTGTCCGCCATAATGTCGCAGTCACGATAAAAATTAAAAAAAATCGCCCTGTTATTTGGTGTCCACTGGGGCTGACGTGGTTAAACCACTCAAGTGTTGCTTTCGCAGTGTGTTTGGGGTCATTGTCCTGCTGGGAGGTGAATCTCCATCCTAGCCTCAGATCACACAGAGGGGTACAGGTTTTGCTCAAGAATATCCCTGTATTTATCACCATTCATCTTTCCCATCTTATTTCCGATATCTATAGATACCTACATGAAGCTTCCTCACTCACCAACACATATCACTCATAAGAGTGAAATATAATATAAATGTAGAAATGGTCCCAGACTATTAAGCGACTTATCCAACTCCCTCAATGGCAGATTTGGTAGGTTGCTTCCAAGTCCTCGAGGTGTGTAGAGCAGAGGGAGACGACCTATAAAAGATACGACTTTTTTGGTATAGAACCCCAGAGATCTTACATAGATCCCAAGGCTTCCCGGGTGTGTTGGAGATGCCGGGATGACGTTGGCTCCCATTTCCACATTTTTTGGGAATGCCCCATGACCCAACCTTTCTGGTCCTCCATCCAAGCTCATTTACAAGAGCTCTTTGAAACTACTCTCCCTCTGGACCCGATCCAGTATCTTTTAGGCTTGCCGTTCCCTGGTAGCCCCAAAACACGCCCAAAAATTAGCCGCCTTTATTCTTTTGGCAGCAAAAAGGGCTTCTCCCCTGAAATGGTTGTCCCCCTCCCCACCCACCCTTGCACGGGTTCTGCAAATACTGGAACAAATCCGCAGGATGGAACTCCGGACTGCGACAGTTCATGGTACACTTCCTCAGTTTTCCAAAATTTGGGACTTGTGGGATCAGTCGAAGCTTAATCCAGATGCTGTCTCATTGCTTCCCAATAGTGCGATACCCTCTTAAGCATATGTTCTATATTTTAGTTTTTTTTCGTTTTGCTAGCTTGTTCCTTTTATGATTCCATGGTGCTCCTCCCCCACCCTCTTTCCCTTCTAGGTGGGCTCCCCTCAGGATGTCCTGCCCTTCCCCCTCCCTGGTCTATACAGTTGAATTATTATGCTTTTGTAATTTTGGTAGCATTGTAGTGTTACTTCTATGGTTTTAACATCTGTTATGTAGAGGGAGAAAAATTAAGCTGCACAATGAATTAAATGAAAAGAATAATATTGCAACCAGGGCTTTTTTTCCCAGCTGGAACGTGGGGGGGGGGGGGGGGGGACGCAGTTCTGGCACCTCCTGGACTGACTGTATGTAATGGCAAGGGGTGCGCTGCAGGGTATTGATGCTCACTGATGGAGGATCTATTTTTGCAGGGGAGGTCTATTGTTGCTGGTGGGGGTCTTATGTTGCTGGGGGGGGCAGTTGTTTCTGAAAGAGATCTACTGTTGGGGGAGGGGTCTATTGTTGATGGCTGCCAGAGAGACTATTAATGCTGACTGTGTGGAGATCTGTTAATGCTGCCGGGAGTCTATTGTTGCTGGCGGGGAAATTTTGTTGTGGGTGGTCCATTGTTGTTGGGGGGGGGGGGGATCTATTTTACTGCTTTTCTTGATATCATTACCAAATTCCATACAAATTACTTGGCACCACAAAATTATACTTGGTTCTATATTGTCTAAAAGGGACGGTACTGAGAGGTGGGTAGGGGCGGAGAAAAGAGGTGACTCGGAAAGGGGGGGTTCCTGCACCTATTGTCTGAGGAAAAAAAAAAGTCCTGATTCTAACCAATCTCTGACATCCAAAAATTCCTATACATGGAGTACGGGATTGGATGCCCCAACAGTTCTAATAAGGGCAACAAACCCCGAGATTTATGATGCTGCTGAGCCAATCCCTGGAGAGACTATACCAAGATGCATTAAGTTCATTGAAATTATTCAATAGATGAAAGTCAATATGCTGAGATGTTAGTGCTGAAGGCCAATAGTATGATCATAGGTCTTCTTGGTAACCATCAGTGACATCAAACGCGGGAACACCCAAGAAAAGTGCTGATATTCAGACAGAAAGAAATCCACCACCTCTAGTAACGCTGCCGCTTACCAGAAATAAAGATCCCTAGAGAGATCAGTATACTGTACACAGATGGCTGTTACCCCTGCCAGGGTCTCTAGATGGCTCTGTCAGATATCCCCGCTTATCCAATGGATAGGTTTCCAGTCTTACTCATAGGCCCCTTTCACACTGGGGCGGGCAGGTGCGGTGGCGGTATAGCAGCGCGATTTTCAGCGCTGCTATACCGTCGTTCTTACCGCGGTATGCGGCCGCTAGGGGGGTGAATTATAACCCCCGCTAGCGGCCGAAATAGAGTTAATACCGCCCGCAAACCGCGGCTATTGCCGCGGTTTGCGGGCGGTATTACCGCGGTGTCCCATTGATTTCAATGGGCAGCCGCGGTAAAGGAGCGGTGAACACACCGCTCCTTCACCGCTGTAAAGAAGCGGCTAGCAGGACTTTTGGAGCGGTCCTGCTAGCGCACCGCTTCAGTGTGAAAGCCTTCGGGCTTTCACATTGAAGGCTAAAGGGCATGATTTTTTCATGCGGTATAACAGCGCTAATATTAGCGCTAAACCGCATGAAAAACGCCCCAGTGTGAAAGGGGCCATAATGTCAGGATGGACTCATGGCAAGATGAAAAAGAAAGCCACCAAAGCGTAATCCAGTTTAAAAGATTTAATAAAACATTAAAAAATACACTTACAATTTAGTGCAGTAAATTAGCGTGTGAAAAATCGTGTAGCCGGTCGGCTCTCACAGCCCGTTCCTTCCGGGACCATTGCGTTGTTTGTGGTGACGTCTGGTATGTGCCTTTTTCAGAAGTGTACTTATTTTGTCATATTACATGTTTGGCATTTATTCTATGTTTGTATTCTTAATTTTTTTTAAATAAAAATACAATTTAGAAATGAATGGGGAGGCGGTTTTCAGGCCATTTCTAGCGCCAAAAACCACCTCAGTGTGAAAGCAGCCTTAAGTGTTACCCCCAACGCTTCAAGTGATTGTAAAGGCTCATTTATTTTTTATCTATTTTTTAAAACAAACATGTTATACTTCCCTCCTCTGTACAGTTGGTTTTGCACAGAGCAGCCCAGATCTTCCTCTTCTTGGGTCCCTCTTCGCTGCTCCTAGCCCCTCCCTCCTTTGAATGCCCCTCAGCCAGCAGCTTGCTACAGGGGGCACCCAAGCCGAGTCAGAGCTCCGTGTATCAATTCAGACAGAGCCCCGACCTGGCCCCACCCCCCTCTCTCCCCTGATTGGCAGACTGACTTTGATAGACAACCGCAGGAGCCAATGGCGCCGCTGCTCTGTCTCAGCTAATCAGGAGGAGGGTCCTGGGTGGCCTAAGGGGATTGTGGACATCGCCGCAGAGAGAAAGGGCTCAGGTAGGTAATAATGGGGGTGTTTCTACACACAGGTTTATCTTAATGCATTAAAGTGGAGTTCCACCCTGAAATTTATTTATTTTTTAACTAAAAAAAAAATAATAATATATGTTTTACTTACCAGAAATAGCGGTTGCTATGCGGAAGTTCCTAATCTGCCTCTACATCCTCTGCGGCTGGTCTTCTTCCTCGTCCCTACTCGCGGTGTCTTCTGGTGAATGGGCGCGCTGCCTTCTGGGAACAGTGTGTATCCCAGAGAGCAGCCGCCCATTCACAAAGCGCCGGGCAACTCGCGCATGCGCAGTAGGAAACAGGCAGTGAAGCCGCAAGGCTTCACTGCCGGTTTCCCTTAGTGAGGATGGCGGCGCGGGGACCTGCCGCGATCGAGCGATGGGCCTCGGGGGGGGGGGGGGGGCGACTTCACGGGCGCCTAGGACAGGTAAGTGTCCTTATTAAGTCAGCAGCTAGTGTTTTTTTTTTTTAAGCTCAGGTGGAACCCCGCTTTAAGATAAAAAAAAACTTCTGCCTTTACAACTCCATTAATATTCCTGATATGTGGCTGCTGTACCATGTACTTGAATGAGAAAGTCTCCTGCTCTCTTTGTATTGCTTCCTTTATGTGAAATCCCTGGTGTTCCTACGAGTCCCTCTGCTTTCCTATTAAAAACTGACCACACTAAGCAGAAGAGCACACTGTGGTCAGTTCTCTAGCTGTGCTGGGAACTTGGTGTACTCTCCTCCAATGATCAGACTTGTCCTGACACGCCCCCGCTGCACAGCCATTCACTAGCAAGCTCAGTGTGCTGCCGCTCTTCGCCCCCCCCCCCCCCCAGCTCTTATGCAGCTGAGAACAGAGGGAATGTGATCATTTATAAAAAGGGGGGGGGGGGTGAAAAAAAAAAAAATACAAAAATGCTTTGCCTTTCATTTCTATTTTAAAGTGAATGGGTTGTTTTACAAGGTGATGGTTTACAATCAGGAATGAATGAATGAATGAATGGCACCCCCTGCATGTCTGCTAAAGAGCAGCGATTATGTGAGCATTCCCAACCCACACGAGTGTGAACCTAGGTTTACGCACATGTGCAGCGAGTACAGGTACTCCTCACTTTACAACCGGGTCGTTAAACAAATTGGTTGTTGAATGAGGAGCCACAAGTAATGAATATTTTAAGCATTCTTAACTACTGTACTGTGAAAAAAAAAAAAACTTCTAAAACACAAAAAACTCCAACTCATTTACATTGTTTTAATATGCATAAGTACAGAACAAACAAAAATTGTGTACTGTACTATACAACGATGTATAGCGCGGTGCTCGGGTGGGGAGAGCTGGTTGTAAGAGAGGGGCCACACATAGAAGATCTTTGGATGAAGACAAGTTATATAACACCAGGTTGGCAGGGGGGCTCTGAAGATCATTGTAAAATAAAGGGGGAGGGTGTTCGGCAAGCGAGGCTCAACCTTCATTGGCTGCCACGTACATTGCTGCCATCTTGGCGGCGGGGGTCTGCTGTGGGCTGCACATGCTGGTGGGTCAAGTGCACTGCCATCCTCCCACCACCAGAGGGTGCCCACTCCACTTCTCCCCAGCTATATTACTTTTGTATCTGATAGGCTGACATGAGCTCAAATATATTATAGATTTTTTTTTCATTTAAATCTTTATTTCTATCGGTTGGGCCGATTACACGAGCTCAACTCAATATATTAAATAGGTTCAAGTGATCAAACAAATTGAAATAAAAATTAAAAAATATATTTTTGGTTTCAATAATAGTAATAATTTCTCAGAAGCATAATAAATAAATACAGACACAAATAAAGATCCGAGTAGCAGTTGAGTTGACAGGCTGCAAGCCCCCAAAACACTCACCCAAGACCCCCCCTGGTTTGCGGAAGGGTCGTCTTCCGTGAGGCTGGTCAATTTCTTGGTAACACAAATTGCTAAGTAGCCAATCGCATGGCAGCAACTCATTTGCTTTTAGGCACCTAGACGTGGTGAAGACAACTTTCTGACGTTCAAAACGAGCACCAGAATAGGGAAGAAGGAAGGGGGGGGGAGGAGTTTGGCAAGGCGGCAGAAGACACTGTTATGGGCAGGGTCACCCCCATAGCAGTGTCCTCTACTACCCTTCACATCACCCCCTCCACCCCCCTGATCCCTGCATTCTGAGCCCAATACCATTCCTTAACCCCGCACCCCGAGCGCAACGTCCTCCCCGATCCCCCGCACCCCGGAGCGCAACGCCCTCCCCCGATCCCCCGCACCCCGGAGCGCAACGCCCTCCCCGATCCCCCGCACCCCGGAGCGCAACGCCCTCCCCGATCCCCCCGCACCCCGAGCGCAACGCCCTCCCCGATCCCCCGCACTCCGAGCGCAACGCCCTCCCCGATCCCCCGCACTCCGAGCGCAACGCCCTCCCCGATCCCCCGCACTCCCGAGCGCAACGCACTCCCCTACTGTAATACTTATTTTATTATTGTTCCGAGTAAAATTATTTTATCAAAAAAAAGGGTCAGTCTTATTGTGTTTTTGTGTGTGTTCTTTGTCTTCATTAGTGTTAAAGTAGATCTCTCGAAGGTTCCTACCCCTGATCTGTGCCATGAAGAATGAATGCAGTTCTGAAGGTAACCCGGTACTAGCAAGGTGTACCTAATAAAGTGGCCGGTGGGTGTATATTGCCATAGAGACATATTATTGTACATCACATCAGTCTCTCAAGAAGCTTACAATCTAAGGTCCGTATCCCTCGTGTATACATCATCCATTCAAAGTAAAAATCCTCCCTTGTAGAGGTGATGTCTCAGGCCTGTGAGGGTTAAACGCTCACCTATGTCTAGAGGACTTACCCGATCCTCTGTTCCTGCAGGATGTAATGGTGGCCATACACACTTCAATAAATTATTTATTTTCTGATTGATCTCTCCCCCTCCCCCCCGGCAGGAATAATCGATCTTTAGTTGAGCCCTGTTAACCTATAAGAGACACACACAGGGAAGTGGATTTTAATTGATAGTTGGAAGATACGATTGTAAGCGATCGATCACTTCTCTACATCCACCTTGTAATCTTATAATCTGATTGACTGATCAGCAGGTACTTTGGTGATGCATCTGATCGATGCAAACCGATCAATACATTTCCACTCTGGCCGATGGACTTAGTTTGATCGAATCTGATCTAAAGCGTTAGGAAGGGAAGTTACGGCTTTATGATTGTTTTCCAATTCGATCTTTTGATTGGGTGACACATGGATCGAATAATGAAATCACAGTGTGTATGCCCACCCAGGCAGATTTATTTGTTTGCAGAGTTTATCGGCTGCTACAAATCATTAATGGCAGCAATCAGATATTTGTAGTGAAGACCATCGCTCCACACTTCAGAGAAAAATTGCTGCCGAAACACTGAGGAATCCCAATCTCTCACCAACAGATCGACAAATCCCCCCCATCAGTGATCCCACAGAAGAGAGGAGATCGACAAATCCCACCCCCCCCCCCCATCAGTGATCCCATAAAAGAAAGGCGATCAACATTCCCCCCCCCCCCCCATCAGTGATCCCATAAAAGAAAGGCGATCAACACTCCCCCCCCCCCCCCATCAGTGATCCCATAAAAGAAAGGCGATCAACACTCCCCCCCCCCCCCCATCAGTGATCCCATAAAAGAAAGGCGATCAACACTCCCCCCCCCCATCAGTGATCCCATAAAAGAAAGGCGATCAACATCCCCCCCCCCCCCCCCATCAGTGATCCCATAAAAGAAAGGCGATCAACATTCCCCCCCCCCCCATCAGTGATCCCATAAAAGAAAGGCGATCAACATTCCCCCCCCCCCCATCAGTGATCCCATAAAAGAAAGGCGATCAACATTCCCCCCCCCCCCATCAGTGATCCCATAAAAGAAAGGCGATCAACATTCCCCCCCCCCATCAGTGATCCCATAAAAGAAAGGCGATCAACATTCCCCCCCCCCCATCAGTGATCCCATAAAAGAGAGGAGATCGACAATCCCCCCCCCATCAGTGATCCCATAAAAGAGAGGAGATCGACAATCCCCCCCCCCCATCAGTGATCCCATAAAAGAGAGGAGATCGACAATCCCCCCCCCCCCATCAGTGATCCCATAAAAGAGAGGAGATCGACAATCCCCCCCCCCCCCCCCCCCATCAGTGATCCCATAAAAGAGAGGAGATCGACAATCCCCCCCCCCCCCCCCATCAGTGATCCCATAAAAGAGAGGAGATCGACAATCCCCCCCCCCCCCCCCATCAGTGATCCCATAAAAGAGAGGAGATCGACAATCCCCCCCCCCCCCCATCAGTGATCCCATAAAAGAGAGGAGATCGACAATCCCCCCCCCCCCATCAGTGATCCCATAAAAGAGAGGAGATCGACAACCCCCCCCCCCATCAGTGATCCCATAAAAGAGAGGAGAGCGACAATTCCCCCCCCCCCCCCCCATCAGTGATCCCATAAAAGAGAGGAGATCGACAATTCCCCCCCCCCAATCAGTGATCCCATAAAAGAGAGGAGGAGATAGATAACCCCCCCCCCCCCCATCAGTGATCCCATAGAAAAGAGGTCTCCACACTACGGCCCCGGGGGCCACATCTGGGCCCAATACAGGATTATACATGACCTGCAGACAGGAGTCAGGACAGCAGAGGCTGCCTAATGTCTCCGCTTCAATCCGATGTAAGAGGGGCTCATGGGGCAGTGAGGAAAGGGGGGATTTTGATGGGGACCTCCGACGTAAGAGGGGGGCCACCAATGGGGACCTCTGATGCAAGGGGGACCAATGGGGACCTCCGACGCAAGAGGGGGGGGAGGCCACCGATGGGGACCTCCGACGCAAGGGGGGGAGGCGCCACCGATGGGGACCTCCGACGCAAGGGGGGGGGGGGAGGCGCCACCGATGGGGACCTCCGACGCAAGGGGGGGGGGGGGGGAGGCGCCACCGATGGGGACCTCCGACGCAAGAGGGGGGGGGCCACCGATGGGGACCTCCGACGCAAGAGGGGGGGGGCCACCGATGGGTACCTTCGACGCAAGAGGGGGGGGCCACCGATGGGTACCTCCGACGCAAGAGGGGGGGGGGCCACCGATGGGTACCTCCGACGCAAGAGGGGGGGGGCCACCGATGGGTACCTCCGACGCAAGAGGGGGGGGGCCACCGATGGGTACCTCCGACGCAAGAGGGGGGGGGCCACCGATGGGTACCTCCGACGCAAGAGGGGGGGGCCACCGATGGGTACCTCCGACGCAAGAGGGGGGGGGGGCCACCGATGGGTACCTCCGACGCAAGAGGGGGGGGGGCCACCGATGGGTACCTCCGACGCAAGAGGGGGGGGCCACCGATGGGTACCTCCGACGCAAGAGGGGGGGGGGCCACCGATGGGTACCTCCGACGCAAGAGGGGGGGGGCCACCGATGGGTACCTCCGACGCAAGAGGGGGGGGCCACCGATGGGTACCTCCGACGCAAGAGGGGGGGGGGGCCACCGATGGGTACCTCCGACGCAAGAGGGGGGGGCCACCGATGGGTACCTCCGACGCAAGAGGGGGGGCCACCGATGGGTACCTCCGACGCAAGAGGGGGGGGCCACCGATGGGTACCTCCGACGCAAGAGGGGGGGGCCACCGATGGGTACCTCCGACGCAAGAGGGGGGGCCACCGATGGGTACCTCAGACGCAAGAGGGGGGGCCACCGATGGGTACCTCCGACGCAAGAGGGGGGGCCACCGATGGGTACCTCCGACGCAAGAGGGGGGGGCCACCGATGGGTACCTCCGACGCAAGAGGGGGGGGGCCACCGATGGGTACCTCCGACGCAAGAGGGGGGGGCCACCGATGGGTACCTCCGACGCAAGAGGGGGGGGCCACCGATGGGTACCTCCGACGCAAGAGGGGGGGGGGGGGAGGCCACCGATGGGGACCTCCGACTCAAATAATAATAATAATACTACTACTACTACTACTACTACTAATAATAATAATAATAATAATAATAATAATAATAATAATAATAATGAGGGGGGCACAAATGGGAAAATATGATGTAAGGGGGTGACAGAAATCTGATGGGGACACTGATGTATGGGGGAGAGGCCCCGATAGGGATCTCTGGCATAAGGGGGACACAACACATGGGGCACCCTGATGTGTGGGAACCTCTGATGTGGTTGGGGGGGGGCCTCTGATGGAAACCTCTGATGTAAGGGGGGGGGGGAGATCTGATGCGGACCTCTGATGTAAAGGGGGAGATCTGACATGGGGGGGGGGGTCTCTGGTGGGGACCTCCAATGTAAAGGGGGGGCCTCTGTTGTCACCTTCAGGAGACAGACCAATGCACCTATCACTGGGGTGTCTACAGACAGGAAGTGGCTGTAAATAGTCTGCAGGAGATCAGCAGCTCTGAGATCTAATAAAGAATGAAATAAAAGTGACAATCTGATGATCGGTTATTATAATGGATGTTTTAGGGAAGTAAATGTCACTCAGATCTCCCCCTATAATCCATGTAATGATAGAAGAGCTCCTCTCCGCACACACAGATATGGGGACACCCCCTTGTGTTGTCACCCCACCTGACACCCCCATGTCCCCGCTCACCTCACCCCCAGCTCCAGTCCTCCTCCTCCTCCTCCGGGCTCATCACCCACAATGAGAGCGGACCGCAAAACAAACTAGTTCCCACAGCGGGCTGAGAAGACTGACACCACCGGGCAGCCAATCAGCGAGCAGCAGGAAGGGAAGAGGGGTGGGGCGCCTTCCGTGACATCCAATGGGAGTCGGTGGGCGGGTTGGAGTGGGAGTGGCAGAGGCTCACCATGGGAGGTGGCGGGGCTCTGCTCGGTCTCAGGACACAACACAGGGGAGGGGTGAGGAGGGGGGAGGAGCGGAGGATTCTGGGAAATGTGTCATCCCAACTCAGCTGGAAGTTTGTTCTCTCCGGAGGTAAGAAGCGCTGTGATTGGTCACTTTGTAAGACAGAGAAACAATGTAACAATGATGGAGATACATGATATTTGGGGAGATCTCCATCATATTAGGATAGAAATAGAGGGGAAAAATCACAGATCATTAACCAGTTCCCTGCCACAGACATGTTTTCAGGTTTTTGCACACGTTAAAAATAACCTTTTAGGTCTATAGATTAGTTGAGCACAGGTAGATTTTACCCCCTTCATGACCAGGCCATTTTTTGCTATTCATCAGCACTGCGCTATTTTAACTGGTAATTGCGTGCAACACTACGCAAAATAAATTTGTATCATTTTTTATTTGTATTTGTATCATCTTTTATTTCACGCAAGTAGAGCTCTCTTTTGGCGGTAATTGATCACCTCTGGGGTTTTTTATTTTTTTTGCAATATAAACAAAAAAATAATTTTTTTATTTTTTTCTTTCTGCTATAAATAATATTAAAAAATCAATCTTCATAAATTTTGGGCAAAATGTATTCTGCTACATGTCTTTGATGGAAATAAAAAATCCAATAAGTGTATATTGATTGGTTTGTGTGAAAGTGATAGTGTCTAGAAACTATGGGATATGTACTGGATATATATATATTTTTTATACTACTAATGGCGGCGATCAGTGACTTATATACAAACTGTTGTAATTCCTACAACGTTCACCTGATTTGGATGTAAATACCCTCAAATTAAAGCAGAAAGTCTGCAGTTAGGCCTGGTTCACACTGGGGCGACAAACGCTCCGACATTGGGAGCTCATGTCGCATGATGTGTGAAAATCAATGTTTCCCTATGAGAGCCGTCTTAACTGGTCCGACACAAGTCGGTCCGACTTTGAAAATGCTCCCTGTACTACTTTGGTCCGACTTTGATCCGACTTCAGCCCATTGACTATCATTGAATTTGGATCAAAGTCGGACCGCAGTCTTGCATGATCCGACTTTGGCATGCGACTTGTGCTCTGCTGCTCTTGAGGGGGAACTCCACACCAAATTTCAAATAAAAAACCGGCATGGGTTCCCCCTCCGGGAGCATACCAGGCCCTTGGGTCTGGTCTGGATTTGAAGAGGAACCCCTACGCCGAAAAACGGCGTGGGGGTCCCCCCAGAATCCAAACCAGACCCTTATCAGAGCACGCAACCTGTCAGGCCGCAGGGGAAGAGGGGGGGGGGACGAGAGAGCGGCCCCCCTCCCTCCTGAACCGTACCAGGCCGCATGCCCTCAACATGGGGGGCTTTTTAAATTAATTTATTGCACAGCTCCGGGGGTCTTCTTCCAACTTCGGGGGTCTCCGCGCTCTCCGGTTCTTTCTTCTGCCGGGCCTCCGCTATCTTCTTCCAGCTCTTTTGCTAGTGGGGCCCGGTCTTCTCCGTCACCTTCTTCTTCTCCCGCTCTCCGGTTCTTCTCCCGCTCTCCGGTTCTTTCTTCCTTCTGCCGGGCCTCCGCTATCTTCTTGCAGCTCTTTTGCTAGCGGAGGCCCGGTCTTCCCGACGTCTCGTCCGGCTCTCCGTTGTCCTTCTGCCGGCCCCTCCACTACCTTCTTGTAGCTCTTTTGCTAGTGGAGGGGCCGGTCTTCCCATCGTCGCTGTCGCCGTCTTCTTCTCTCTTCTCCTCCTCGATGTTGACGCGTCGCTTCCTTCCGCTGTAATACTGGCTGTTCACTCCGCTCCGCATTAATATAGGCTTCTCATGACATCACAGTCACATGCTCCGGTGGCCCCGGAGCATGTGACTGTGACGTCATGGGAGCATGTGACTGTGACGTCATGAGAAGCCTATATTAATGCGGAGCGGAGCGAACAGCCAGTATTACAGCGGAAGGAAGCGACGCGTCAACATCGAGGAGGAGAAGAGAGAAGAAGACGGCGACGGCGACGACGGGAAGACCGGCCCCTCCACTAGCAAAAGAGCTACAAGAAGGTAGTGGAGGGGCCGGCAGAAGGACAACGGAGAGCCGGACGAGACGTTGGGAAGACCGGGCCTCCGCTAGCAAAAGAGCTACAAGAAGATAGCGGAGGCCCGGCGGAAGAAAGAACCGGAGAGCGGGAGAAGAACCAGAGAGCGGGAGAAGAAGAAGGCGACGGAGAAGACCGGGCCCCGCTAGCAAAAGAGCTGGAAGAAGATAGCGGAGGCCCGGCAGAAGAAAGAACCGGAGAGCGCGGAGACCCCCGAAGTCGGAAGAAGACCCCCGGAGCTGTGCAATAAATTAATTTAAAAAGCTGTGTTGTGTTTTTTTCTTGACATTTTTTTCCCACCAGGTGAATGGGTAGGGGTACGATGTACCCCATACTCATTCACATAGGGTGGGGGGCCGGGATCTGGGGGCCCTCTTATCAAGGGGGGGGCTCCCGGATTCCGATAAGCCCCCCGCCCGCAGACCCCGACAACCAACGGCCAGGGTTGTCGGGAAGAGGCCCTGTCCTCATCAACATGGGGGCAGGGTGCTCTGGGGTGGGGGGGCCGCAGGTCGCCCCCCTGCCCCAGAGCACTAAACCCCCCATGTTGAGGGCATGTGGCCTGGTACGGTTCAGGAGGGAGGGGGGGCCGCTCTCTCGTCCCCCCCCCTCTTCCCCTGCGGCCTGCCAGGTTGCGTGCTCGGATAAGGGTCTGGTTTGGATTTTGGGGAGGACCCCCACGCCGTTTTTTTCGGCGTAGGGGTTCCCCTTCAAATCCAGACCAGACCCAAGGGCCTGGTATGCTCCTGAAGGGGGAACCCATGCTGTTTTTTTATTTAAAATTTGGCGTGGAGTTCCCCCTCAAGATTTATACCAAACACAGTGCCTGCCATTGGCGGGGATCCAAGTCGGATTCCTGTTCATTGAAAGTCGGACATATGTCGGCTTCATGTCGCAGGGCAAAGTCGGATCCAAAGTAGGACAGATGTCGTGTCGCACTAGTGTGAACCCAGCCTTAAAGCACATCTTGTTTGTTTCATTTCAAATCCATTGTGGTGGTGTATAGAGCCAAAAAGATTAGAATTGTGTCGATGTCCCAATATTTATGGACCTGACGCTATACTGATCTCGCAGCACACTGTCAGCACCCCCACACTGGTGAAAGACACGATAACAGCACCCCCCCCCCGGCTCGCAGCACATTGATAGCACACCCCGCTCGGGGCTCGCAGGACGCACTGACAGCAATTCCTCCACCCCCCGCGGAGATCGAGGCACACTGATACCACACTGATAGCACCCCCTCACCTTGGGGCTCACATGATATGCTGACAGCACCACCAGCTGCCCCCCCTGGCTTTTGGAACACACTGATGGGGTGCTCTCTGGCTCTAATCAGGTGATTAAAAAAAACACCCCCTCCCACCCCCGCCATAGGAATCTCAGTGTCCTGAAAGGGGCCCGGCGTATATATAGGGAGGCGGCAGTAGGGATAGGGGGGGGCGGGACCCGTGCATTGTGGGCCCATTGTGTCCACAATGCACAGGCTGCCACTAAGCAGGAGCCATTGACACTCGCTGCTGTCAATCAATTCCAGTGAAACGTAAGCCGGGGGCGAGTCCTCCTGTCTGTGTCAATGGACGCAGCAGCAGGACTTGGGCGCGCGCCCCTACGAATGCCCCCATGGAATGCGGCTCTCTGTGGGGGCACTCAAGAAGAGGAGGAGCCAGGAGTGCCGCCGGGGGACCCCAGAAAAGGAGGATCCGGGCTGCCCTGCGCAAAACCCTTGCACAGAGGAGGCAAGTATAACATGTTTGTTATAAAAAAAAAATTGAGGGGGGGGGGGGAGCCTGGAGCTTCAACATTTGGGGCAATCAAGGGGTTAAATGTGTGCCTAACTATGTGTAATACATGTAAAGTGTGCTGCTTTTACTAATAGATCTCTTAGTTTCTCATGCCTCCTTTGCAGATTTGGAGAGATCCCTCCCCCTGTACAGAGCTCTGTGTTGATTGTCAACACAGAGCTCTGGGCTGTCATTGCACACAGCTGATCAGCAGGTCCTGGTCGTGAATCATTGGGACTTCACTCACAGCGGGTGCTGGCAGGCCGCCACTAGTGATGAGCCGAACACCCCCGGGTTCGGTTCGCACCAGAACCCGCGAACAGACCGAAAGTTCGCACGAACATTAGAACCCTATTAAATACAATGGATGCGAACGTTCGAATTCTAAAGTGCTAATTATAACGACTATTATCCATGTTATTGTCCTAAACAGAGTTTGGGAACCCGGGTTCTGCACCAGGGGACATGTATCAATGCAAAAAGAAGTTTTAAAAACGGACGTTTTTCGGGAGCAGTCATTTTAATGATGCATAAAGTGAAAAAAAAAAAGTCAAATATTCCTTTAAATATCGTACCTGGGGGGTGTCTAAAGTATGCCTGTGAAGTGCCACGTGTTTCCCGTGTTTAGAACTGTCCCTGCACAAAATGACATTTCTAAAGGAAAAAAAAAGCCATTTAAAACTGCTTGCGGCTTTAATGTAATGTCTGGTCCCGGTAATATGGATGAAAATCTTTAAGAAAAGTGGCATAGCTACCCCATCACCCCCCCCCCCCCCCACCCCAGCCCATTACCAGCCCCTTTGGGTCTTGTTTGGATATTAAGGGGAACCCCGCAACACAAAATAAAAAAGGCCCTATATACTCTGAACAGCAGTATACAGGCGGTGTAAACAAGACCGGTGTAAATAAGACAGGGACTGTAGGATGGTTCTTAAGTAGAATCTGTTTGTAATTTTGAACACGTACATTGTTTAAGTGTAGCTCCAGCCAAAAAATCTATTTTTAAGCTTTTTGGAAAACATAGGGAAGGGTTATCACCCCTGTAACATTTGTTTTGCTGTCTGTGCCCCTGTTCAGAACATTTCACCTCACTTTGCGTCCCAATGACAACTGTTTTTGAAATGTGGTGTTTTTATTGAAACAAGGATTGGTGATAAAGCATCAGTAGAGAGGAGACACCTTTTTCCCATATTAACCCTTACAGGAGAGAATTTTCCTTCCTAGGGGTAGATTTCCTCTCACTTCCTGTTGTCTTCTTCCGTTTGCAAGTAGGAGTCGTTTGTAAGTTGGATGTTTGAAAGTAGGGACCTGCCGTATATACTCTGCAGAAATTGGCCCCTTAGGTGTTGGTGTTGGCACAACACTGTAAGCACTCACAGTTACTCTTGGTGGGTGCTGGAACGCCCTGCTGTCAACTATTATATCAGGAATTGTAATAACATATAATTGTTGAACAGTGGTAGTAAAAATTGGGCCTTTGATGGTGGTGCTGGTGCCACAACACTGTAAGGCCTGACAGTTACTCTTGGTGGGCGCAGCAATGGGCCCTGCTGTGAATTATTATATCAATAATTATAATTGCATGCCCCTGTTGAACAGGGGCTGAAAAATTGGGCCTTTGGTGGTGGTGGTGGTGGTGGTGGTGTTGACACAACACTGTAAGGCCTGACAGTTACTCTTGGTGGGCGCAGCAATGGGCCCTGCTGTGAATTATTAGATCAATAATTATAATTGCATGCCCCTGTTGAACAGGGGCTGAAAAATTGGGCCTTAGGCACTGGTGGCACAACACTGCAACCCCTCACAGATACTGTACTTGGAGCACAGCAATGAGCCCTGTTGCAAAGTATTGCATCAAAAATTGTAATTACACTCTCCTGTTAAACAGGGGCTGAAAAATTGGGCCTTAGCCACTGGTGGCGGCACCCATAAACCAAAATGATCTTCCAAGCTATCATCATTAATCGGATCATTGAGGAGGAGGAGGAGGATAGCCAGTCAACATAACAGCACAGGCACTCAGCATCAGCATCAGTCTTGAAGGGATGTGACATTTTAAAATCAATTAGTCTGTTATATCAGCATCAGGTGTGTGGTAGCTGGTGGTGATCCAAGACTGGTTCATCTTGATGAAAGTCAGTCGATCAACCGAGTCGGTGGACAGGCGCACCCTGTGATCCGTGACAAATCCTCCAGCAGCACTGAATGTGCGTTCTGAAAGAACGCTGGATGCAGGACAGGCCAGTAGCTCAATTGCATACTGTGCAAGCTCTGGCCAGTGATCCATCCTCAAGACCCAGTAAGCCAGAGGATTTTCGGTGGGGAAGGTGTCCAAGTCTGACCTTGCCCCTAGGTATTCCTGCACCATGTATATCAGACGCTGGCGATGGTTGCTGGAACCGATCATACTTTGGGGCTGCGGACTAAAGAATTGTCTGAACGCATCGGTCAGACGGCCACCTTCCCCACCGCTCCTTCTTTGACTGCCCGAAGCCTCAGCAACTCGTTGTCCAGGACCAGGAGTTTGTAACCTCCCAGTCTCTGGGAACGCGTTGCACAGACCTTTCTGCAAGGCCTCCCGGAGTTGTCTCATCCTCTGCTCCCTCTGCGACGGTAACATAAGGTCCGCAACCTTACCCTTGTACCGTGGATCAAGGAGAGTGGCCAGCCAGTAATGGTCCCTCTCCTTGATCCGAAGAATACGAGGATCCTTCCGCAGACTTTGCAGGATCAGGGAGGCCATGCAGCGTAGGTTAGCTGAGGCATTCAGTCCGGAGTCCTCTGGGTCACTAAGGACAACATGATCCGCAGCCACCTCCTCCCAGCCACGTACAAGTCCACTGGTTTCTTGGGACTGTAAATCATCCCTAAAAGACTGCTGCTGATGATGCTGAGTGCCAGCCTCCACCTCCATGCTGACACAATCCTCCTCCTCCTCCTCCTCCTCTTCCTGTGCGATGGGTGGGACAGAAGGAACACTGTCTGGGTAAAGGGGGCCTTGAGAGGCAAGGAAGTCCTCCTCTTCCTGCCTCTGTTCTGCCTCAAGTGCCCTGTCCATTATTCCACGCAGCGTGTGCTCCAACAGGTGGACAAGAGGTACAGTGTCACTGATGCATGCACTGTCACTGCTCACCATCCTCGTGGCCTCCTCAAATGGTGCCAGGACAGTGCATGCATCCCTGATCATGCCCCACTGGCGTGGTGAAAAAACCCGAGCTCCCCTGACCCTGTCCTGGTGCCGTAGTCGCACAGGTACTCATTGATGGCCCTCTGCTGCGTGTGCAGCCGCTGCAGCATGGCCAACGTTGAGTTCCACCTGGTGGGCATGTCACATATAAGGCGGTTCTTGGGCAGGTTCAACTCCTTTTGCAGCTCAGCCAGGCGAGCACTGGCATTATAAGATCTGCGGAAATGCACACAGACTTTCCTGGCCTGCCTCAGGACATCCTGTAAGCCCGGGTACCTGCCCAAGAACCGCTGCACCACCAGGTTAAGGACGTGAGCCACACAGGGCACATGGGTCAGTTGTCCCTGTCGGAGGGCGGAGAGGAGGTTGGTGCCATTGTCGCAAACCACCATTCCTGGCTTAAGCTGGCGTGGCGTCAACCACCTCTCGGCCTGCCCCTGCAGAGCAGACAGGACCTCTGCCCCAGTGTGGCTCCTGTCCCCCAAACACACCAGCGCAAGCACGGCATGGCATCTTTTTGGCTGCGTACTTGCGTAGCCCCTTGAACGCCTACGGAGCACCGCTGGTTCCGAGGACAAAGCACAGGAAGAGGCCATGGAGGAAGAAGAAGAGGAGGGAGTGGAGGAGAGAGGTGTGTCACAACCAGTAGTAGCATTTTGGAGGCGTGGCGGTGGAACAACCTCCAACACTACTGCACCTTGTCCTGCATCCTTCCCAGCTGCCAAAAGAGTGACCCAATGGGCCGTGAAAGAAAGGTAACGTCCCTGTCCATGCCTGCTGGACCATGAGTCAGCGGTAATATGCACCTTACCGCTGACCGCCCTGTCCAGCGAGGCCAAGACATTGCCTTCCACATGCCTGTAGAGAGCCGGAATCGCCTTCCGTGAGAAAAAGTGGCGTTTGGGAACCTGCCACTGAGGAACCGCACATTGCACAAACTCACGGAAGGGGGCCGAGTCTACCAACTGAAAAGGCAGCAGTTGAAGCGCTAGCAATTTAGCCAAGCTAGCATTCAACCGCTGGGCATGTGGATGGCTGGGAGTGAACTTCTTTCGACGGTCCGGCAGCTGTGGCAGGGAAATTTGCCTGCTAGAATCGGACGTCGGTGTACTGCTAGCAGAGTGGCCGCAAGTACTTGGCTGTGACACACCTAATTCTACACCTTCATTCCTCTCAGTGCAGGTTTCAGAGAGGACTGAAGGTATAGTGGGGTTGGAGATCCCAGCTGATGCGGTGCAAGAAGAGGTCAGCTTTGTTCTTTGGTGTGGGTCTTTAAGGTAGGCTTGCCAACGAGCTGCATGGCAGGTCAACATATGTCTGATCAAGCATGTGGTGCCCAAGCGGCTGATGTTTTGGCCACGCGATATACGCTTGAGACATATGTTGCAAACAGCAGCTGTGCGATCTGATGCACTCGCCTCAAAAAAGGCCCACACCAAAGAACTTTTTGAATGACGGGCAGAGGCAGCGCCCTGCACAGGCGGAGCTCTGCGGTGTGATTCCGTCGGTGTGCTGCCCATACGCTGGCCACCCAAGGGCATCCTGCCTCGTTGGAGATGTGCCTCCTCCTCATCCTCCTCCTCCTCCTCTCTCCTATTAGGCACCCACGTGGAGTCAGTGACCTCATCATCCCCTCCCTCCTCATCACTGGAGCCAATCTGGCAGTATGCTGCAGCTGCTGGAGCATGACTGCCAGATTGGTGTCCTTCTTGAGCATCCCCTCTCTCTGCTCTCACGCTACTGCCTTCCTCTAGCTGGGTATCATCATCAGATCCTTCGAAACGCTGGGCATCCTCCTGGAGCATGTACCCAACACTGTGCTCAAACAGTTCGGGGGACTCCTCAGGAGGAGGACATGGTGGGTCTAGGGAAGGAGTGACTAATGATGACATTGATACCAGAGAAGAGGACGCTTTGGCAGCTGCTTTGCCAGTACCCTGAGCCTGGGTGAAAGAGGATGAGGAGGATGAGGTGGGCTTGGTCATCCACTCTACCAAGTCTTCGGCATGATGTGGCTCAACATGTCCAGCTGCCGAAAAGAAGGACAAGCGTGTCCCATGGCCATGTGCTGATGACAATGCACCGCGTCCACGACCAGCACTGTTGCCCCCAGACACAGAGCCTGCTTGCCCTCTTTTTTTGCCTCCTGACTGTCTGCCTCTCCTTGTTTGCCTTCCAGACATTTTAATGGATGGCCTGCAGGTAGATGGGAAAAACAGCAATAAGGGCTACCTTCAGGTGTATACTGTGCAGGAGGCTTAGCAACAATGACACTGACACTGTCCCCTGCCTATCCTTCTCTGTCCCTAAACACAAGGATTTGCAATATGCTTCAGCAAGATTGGTTTAGCACAGAATAGCACACTGACAGTTTCCCTCACTGTCCTTCTCTGTCCCTACAAACAAGGTTTAGCACAGAATAGCACACTGATAGTTTCCCCGAGTGTCCTTCTCTGTCCCTAAACTCAAGGATTTCAAATATGGTTCAGCAAGATTGGTTTAGCACAGAATAGCACACTGACAGTTTCCCCGAGTGTCCTTCTCTGTCCCTAAACTCAAGGATTTCAAATATGGTTCAGCAAGATTGGTTTAGCACAGAATAGCACACTGACAGTTTCCCTCACTGTCCTTCTCTGTCCCTACAAACAAGGTTTAGCACAGAATAGCACACTGATAGTTTCCCCGAGTGTCCTTCTCTGTCCCTAAACTCAAGGATTTCAAATATGGTTCAGCAAGATTGGTTTAGCACAGAATAGCACACTGACTGTTTCCCCGAGTGTCCTTCTCTGTCCCTAAACTCAAGGATTTCAAATATGGTTCAGCAAGATTGGTTTAGCACAGAATAGCACACTGACAGTTTCCCTCACTGTCCTTCTCTGTCCCTACAAACAAGGTTTAGCACAGAATAGCACACTGATAGTTTCCCCGAGTGTCCTTCTCTGTCCCTAAACTCAAGGATTTCAAATATGGTTCAGCAAGATTGGTTTAGCACAGAATAGCACACTGACACTTTCCCTCACTGTCCTTCTCTGTCCCTACAAACAAGGTTTAGCACAGAATAGCACACTGATAGTTTCCCTCACTGTCCTTCTCTGTCCCTACAAACAAGATTTAGCACAGAATAGCACACTGATAGTTTCCACGAGTGTCCTTCTCTGTCCCTAAACTCAAGGATTTCAAATACGGTTCAGCAAGATTGGTTTAGCACAGAATAGCACACTGATAGTTTCCCAGAGTGTCCTTCTCTGTCCCTAAACTCAAGGATTTCAAATATGGTTCAGCAAGATTGGTTTAGCACAGAATAGCACACTGACACTTTCCCTCACTGTCCTTCTCTGTCCCTACAAACAAGGTTTAGCACAGAATAGCACACTGACACTTTCCCTCACTGTCCTTCTCTGTCCCTACAAACAAGGTTTAGCACAGAATAGCACACTGACAGTTTCCCTCACTGTCCTTCTCTGTCCCTACAAACAAGGTTTAGCACAGAATAGCACACTGACACTTTCCCTCACTGTCCTTCTCTGTCCCTACAAACAAGGTTTAGCACAGAATAACACAATGACACTCTCCCTACCTATCCTTCTCTGTCCCTAAACACAAGGAATCCAGGATTAGTAAAGGAAAAAAATGACACTGTCCCTGCCTATGCTTCTCTTTCCCTGCTCCGGAACACACTACACAAGGCCGCCGCGCTGGCGGCCTTTTATAGTGTGGGGCGTGTACTAAACCCCCTCAGCAATAATTGGCCACAGGCATCCTTCCTGTGGCCAATCATTGCTCTCCTCGCTGCCGGCGCTGTGATTGGCCAAGCATGCGGGGTCACAGTGCATGCTTGGCCAATCACAGCGCCTGGATGACACTGCGATGGCGTAGTGCATTGTGGGCCGTTCGCGTCACTCGAATTTGGCGCGAACGGCCCAAATCGTTCGATCTTCGTCGAACGATCGAACAGCCGATGTTCGAGTCGAACGTATGTTCGACTCGAACACGAAGCTCATCCCTAGCCGCCACCTGGATGGGAGAGGCTCTGGAAAAAGTCCTGGAGGTGAGCATGGGAGGAGGTGACAGGGGAGGTTGAGAGCGGGAGGTCTCGGGAGGAATGAAGAGAACGATTTGGTTGGTATTTTGAGACTAGCTTAGTGATGTAGGTGGGGGCAGAGTTGTGGATGGCTTTGTACGTTGTTGTTAGTGTAGCGGGTGGTTACATTTAGGGGAGGCATCTGAGTGATAAAAGGCTCAGATGCAGCAATTGTTAAGGTTCATGGACCAATTTATGCCAGTGGAGGATGCAGGGGTGTCCAGTTCCCTGCGGCCTGTAGGTGGCGCTCTCGCCATAGGCCGGGGTTGAACCACCATTGTAAGTCTGTGCCCTTTTTGTCCTCTTGCGGCGGTAGTGCGGCGCGGTGGGGAACCTGCTGTGCATGCTGGGAGAGGGGATAAAAGGGGCGGACATGTTCCGCTCGAAGTCCACGCCCAGGCACCTTCAGCCTGGGTGTGAGTGCTGGTGGTCTCCCGGCGCCCTCGGCCTGGGGGTGGAGCTGCGATTCCACCCCAGACACCTTTAGTCTGGGGTGAGGTACTCTCTGGAGGCCTGGGGCCCAGTACCTTCGACTGGGTCCCGCAAGGGATGGAGGATTTCTAGGGTGTCCTCCGGTATTGGACACCCGAATCTCGGGCGAGGGGGACCAGAGAGGTGACATTCCCGGAGATCCAGCGCAGCATTGGCTGGTGACGGTGGAGGCCTCTGGTGACCGTCCAGATGGATGTCTCTCCCTGACAGGGGCCACATCTCAAGAAGGTAGTCCATGTTCTCATGGTCGGTAGCAGCGACCCAACTGAAACCCAGGTCGGTGGCAGAGACCTCAAATTCGATTTCACCCGGTCGGTGGCAGCGACCGCGCGCCAAGCCTGTTTGCGCACACCGAAACAGGAGAGTACCAAGTTCATGTTTGTGCCTGGACCTTCTTCACCACCTTGTCTGTTCGTTGTCTAACCAGTCTGCTCTCAAAGGACTATTTATTGCTTTGGACTTTCAATGGCGTGGAACTTGGATTTCTGGGAGTTAAAGGATCATCCTCAAAGGGAGCTTTGGCTCTGGACGGGGACACAGACCCGAAGGTAATTGGGTATAGCTCACACCTCTACACACTGGAGGATGTGAGCTGGTGGTGCGTCACACTCTCCTCCCTGGTCCCCTAGACGAGAGCCATTGACATTGACAGAGAAGGAGGGAGTGAGAGGTGAGGTCGCTACATTAGTATTTTGAATTAAATTTGTTGGGTGAGTGGAAGCCCATGGATGGATTGGCAGAGAGGGGTGGCAGACACTGAACGGTTAATAAGGTGGATGAGTCTGGCAGCAGCATTCATGATGGACTAAAGGGGGATAGTCTATGTAAAGTTAATCCAATGAGGAGGGAGTTGCAGTAGTCAAGGCGAGAGATGACTTGCTCTGTGTAATGGTTTTGCGCAGAGCAGCCCCGATCCTCCTCTTCTCGGGTTCCTCGCCGGCGCTCCTGGCCCCTCCCTTCTGCCTAGTACCTCCATAGCAAGCAGCATGCTATGGAGGCACCTGCAAGCTTGCTCCTGAGCTGCTGCTCTGTGTGTTCATGCACACGCGGAGAGCCGATCGGCCCCACCCCTGCTCTCTCCACATTTGCTCAGTGGCTGTGATTGATCGTTGTGGAAGCCAAAGGCTACCACTTCTGTCTCAGCCAATGAGGAGGGAGAGACCAGGGGCTCTTGTGCAAATAACTGGATCAAGTTGGGGGTTCAGGTACTTTTTAGGGGGGGGGGGCTGGGGGGCTGCTGCATAGAGAAGTTTTTTTACCTTTATGCATAGAGTGCATGAAGGTAAAAAATCTTGAGCCCTTACAACCATTTAAAGTTGGCCATAGAGACAAATAGAAATTCGTCCGGTTCAGCAGGGACATTTCAAATATCCATCAGTGTGTGGCCCTCCTTGTTTGTTAGAAATTAATCGTTAGATCGACTTCTATCAAACCAACAAGTTTGAAAACGTTTATTTTTGGTGGCAGCTGCTGGGTTCTGCTATTAGAATACAATGTCCCTGCAGAAGGGATTCCTGCATCAACCTCATTTGTGTGGATGGAGGAATTTCTTCATCTTTTCCCCTTCAACCCAAAAAAAAACTTTCTCATTCATGACCAGCTTAACAAACAGGTTAGATTTAAAGGAGTTGTAAAGCTAGAAGGTTTTTTTTATCTTCATGTATTCTATGCATGAAGATAAAAAGCCTTCTGTGTGCAGCAGCCTCCCCAGCACCCCCCTACTTACCTGTGCCACCTCTCTATCAAGCGACGTTGCAGGAGTGTCTTGTCTGCCCAGGACTCCCCTCTTCATTGGCTCCCGCTGCTGTCAGTCAAAGTCAGTCAGCCAATGAGGAGAGAAAGGGGGTGGGGCCAGGCCACGGCTCCATGTCTAAATGGACACAGGGAGCTGTGGCTCAGCTCGGCTCGGGTGCCCCCATGGCAAGCTGCTATAAGGCACTCAACAGGAGGGAGGGGCCAGGAGCACCGAAGAGGGACCCAAGAAGAGGAGGATCTGGGCTGCTCTGTGCAAACCACTGCACATACGAGGTAGGTATAACATGTTTGCAGGGCCGTCTTTAATATTGATTGGACCCTGGGCAAACATTTTCTTGGGCCCTCCTGAATCCACTTATCAACTATGCGCGGGCACAATGGGCAGCTGCTTTGGGCCTCACAACAATGACTGGGCCTGGGGCAGCTGCCCCTTTTGCCCTGTGTTAAAGATGGCCATGCTTGTTTGTTATTTTTAACTAAGAAAAAATTAGACTTTACAATCACTTTAACTTTAAATTGTTTATTTGGACCAAGCTCCAAGCTAATTCTTGTGCACGCTGTCAACGTTCCCCTTCGTACCTCCCAAGACCTCCTGCTCTCTATCTCCCTTGTCACCTCCTCCCATTCTCACCTACAAGACTTCTCCAGAGCATCTCCCATCCTATGGAACTCCCTACCCCTATCTGTCTAACTATCTCCAACTCTATCCACTTTTAGGTGATCCCTGAAAACTTTTATCTTCAGAGAAGCCTATCCTGCCACCACCTACTGTATCTGTACTTTTATTTTCTCCATCAGCTCATCCCCCATATTTATTACTTCTTGTATCACTTGACTGTCGCTTTTAGAATGTAAGCTCTAACGAGCATGGCCCTCTGATTCCTCCTGTATTGAATTATTTTGTAACTGTACTGTCTGCCCTAATGTTGTAAAGCGCTGCGCAAACTGTTGGCGCTATATAAATCCTGTATAATAATAGTAATAATTACTGTCCCTGTCAAACAGGTGACCTGTCCCTGCACTACCCACATGCAGAATGCACGCCAAGCCTGGGAGACAGGGCCCTAAATAGGCTCTCTTCATGACCCAAGATGGCTGCCAGAGTCACATGGGGTCGCAGCATTCAATCGGATAGCTATCTTAGTGACTCAGGAAACCATAGAGAAACCATATTCCTCTTGACTTCCCCTCCAACTGCAGTGCCACTGCGGTCGAGCGCCACGTGCAGTGGAGAAAATAGACTGCACCTGCCTACAAGCCTGACTTGCTTTTGTTCCGGGAGCAGGAAAGGAAGTTCTTGTCCCGCTGCCGGAACACAGCGCTATATACTCTATGTGTCACGTACCTGGTGGGGATCGAGCTGGAGAGGGGTCTTCTTTTGCACCTCTTGTCCAGCACACCTGGTAGTGGTGACAGAAGGCGTAAGGACACAGAGTGGCACAAGGGTCGGTGTAGCAGGCAGCGCCAGCTGGTGTTTGCAGGAAGCAGCTGACCATAGATCACCAGGCAGGAACCAGGAACTGGGACAGGGTGACAGTTGATCGGCAGACAAGAGTGTAGCCAGGACACAAGCCAGAAGGTCATCAACAGATGGGCAGCGAGGTACAGGAACATCAGGCAGAGGAAGAGTCAGGATGCAAGACAAAATGGGTACACAGTCAGGCAGGGAGGTAAAGGAGCGCAAGACAGGAGCAGAGTCAGAACACAAGCCGAGGTCACAGCAGGCAGGCAGAAATCCAAAGACAGGTCAGGAGCAAGCCAAGTCGTACACGGGTATGGAAATAAGGCAGGTTAATGCTCAGGTTAAGCAAGAACTAGCTGAAGACCACTCAGCAATCCATTCATGCCATAGCCCAGCTTTAATAGGCCGTTTGGCACCAGTGCTCATACAGGATGCGCGTGTGCATGTGCTCATGTGGTTTCTGCACACGCTAATACGTTTGCGCAAGTGTGCCAATGCCCATTGTGCAATGAGCCTTTGCTCATAATTATGAGCATGCAATAGCCTTCTTGTTCCAAAAGGAACTGAGCTTCTCCTACACATACCTCACAACTTTCTGAGATGGGAATGAGGGACACCTTTTATAGTAAAAATACATAGGCTAGCTCATTTGGACCATAAGCCTCCCACGGTGGTTTCCCTCCGGAACGATGACAATGAGTTGATCACCGACCCGGATATGGTGGCTGGAGAGTTCCGCTCCTTCTTCGCATCCCTATATTCCTCTGCCGCAAACAACCCCAGGGAGGATATAGAGGCACTCCTAGATGGCATAGACTTACCCACACTTACTCAATCCCAGATTCAGATACTGGAGGCTCCCGTCACTAAAGATGATATAGTAGAAGCAATGTCCCACCTAAACCCATCTAATGCACCTGGATCTGATGGCCTACCTCTAGAATTTTATACCACCTACACTGATACCTTAGTCCCCAGGCTCCACAAATTATTTACCCACATATTCAAATCTGGCTCTCTACCTCCATGTCTGAGGCCTATATCGTGCTTATACCCAAGCCGAGTAAAAACGTAGAGCTACCCAAATCATACCGCCCTATATCCCTTCTCCAACTGGATATTAAGATCTTGGCGCTACGGTTGAACACAGTGATTCTTACCCTGGTTCACCCGGATTAGACTGGATTTATGCCAGCTAAGAACGCTGCGTACAACTTGCGTAGACTCCATATGCACCTACAGGCTGAGCATGACCAGATGGGATCCAGAGCTGTGGTGTCTCTTGACGCCGCAAAGGCATTTGACTCAGTTGAGTGGGAATACCTCTGGTTATGCTTGGCACAGTTTGGATTCGGTCCTAATTTTATTAAATGGATCCGGCTTCTATACCATGACCCTAGCGCCAGAATCTTGGTCAACGGGAGGGTCTCTGACCTCTTCCCTCTTTCGAGGGGCACAAGGCAGGGATGCGCCCTCTCCCCGCTGTTGTACGCTTTGGCGGTAGAGCCTCTTGCCTCCTCCTTGAGAACGCATTCAGGCATTCGGGGACTGTGTCGCGGAGGTTTGGTGGAAACAATCAGTTTATATGCAAATGACATGCTGCTCTACTTAGCAGACATGGGCCCTTCCCTACAGTTAGCCCTGGAGATTATAAAAAACTTTTGGTAGCTACTCTTTGTGGCTTAATTAGGGGGGTGATGACTCTCTCAGATGTCTACTGCGGTACTACACTGAAGTAATTTCAGCAGCTCAGAGAGGAATTCAGTCTCCCGCACTCCATGCACTTTCGGTACCTCCAGCTCTTCCATGCTCTCCAGACTCAATTTCATGAACCCCCCCCCCCCCCAATTTGGACCAACTGGATATTTTCAGAATCATAACTGGACAGGATTCCCTTAAACTTATCTCAGTGTTTTATGGCTCATTACTCCGTCCTACTGCTGCGACCATTGCGTATGCTTTGAAGGACCTTTAGGCTGGTGATGTGGGGGAGCTGGAGGATGAGGAATGGGACGATGCACTAGACGCCTGCAAAAAAGTCTCAACTAAGCTTTAAGAACGCCTTACTCAGCTGCACATCATACATAGGTCTTACTTAACCCCTATCCGTCTGGCCAAATACAAACCTGACCATAATCCCCTTTGCCCCAGATGTGACAGCCCGATTAGTACTTTTTTTCACCTTATGTGGTCTCATATAGTAAAATTTATTCATGATGAGATGGGGTCACCCTTGACATTGTGCCCTAAACAATGCCTGCTGGGTGTGTTCCCAGACCCAGATTCAGATAAATTTCACAAAATCTTTCTGCAAGAAACTTTATTTATTGTCAGATTACTTATAGCGAGAAAATGGTAAAGGGTCACACCACCGACAGTCCAGGAATGGATCTCTGCAATTAATACTGTTTTGCCATATAAAAAAGAGATTTATGCACATAGAGGATGCCCGGCCAAATATGTCAAAATTTGGGACACATGGTTGGGTAACGCAGCCACGTGTAATGAGGTACCCGACTGATCTCCTGAACGTGGATCTTTGGAGTTGCTGGTCACCTTTTCCCTTATTAACGTGAACTCAGTGATTGGGCCTACATGCGGCCCGGTAACATATCACTATTCCGATGTGCTGTCAAGTCAAATGTGTGACTGTTGTTGAACTATGTTACCTACCTGGATCCTCTGCTATCATCTCCTTTGTTGTACCTATGTTGCCATTGTCGATATCTTGTATATATTTTTTTTTACTCTTTCAAATAAACACCACGTTATTTGTAGAAAAATAAAAGTACATAGGACACACATTCCCCCTGCCACGCCTCCTTAAAGGATAATTCACAGAACAGCTGTATTTATACTGAGATTAAATTACACACAGGTGGACTCCATTTACTAATTAGGTGACTTCTGAAGGCAATTGGTTCCACTAGATTTTAGTTAGGGGTATCGGAGTAAAGGGGGCTGAATACAAATGCATGTCACACTTTTCAGATTTATTTGTAAAAAAAATTGAAAACCATTTATCATTTTCCACTTCACAATTATGTGCCACTTTGTGTTGGTCTATCACATAAAATCCCAATAAAATACATTTACGTTTTTGGTTGTAAAATGACAAAATGTGGAACATTTCAAGGGGTATGAATACTTTTTCAAGGCACTGTAAATCCAATTGAGAATCTGTGGCAAGACTTGAAAATTGCTGTTCACAGACGCTCTCCATCAAATCTGCCAGAGCTTGAGATATTTTGTGTAGCGGGGTGTGACTTCATGGTATGCTATACAGACTACTTTTATATGCAAGTGAACCCAGATCCCTCCGGAGTTCTATTTGACAATGGATTGACTACTGTTTAACCTTGAGAAAGGTGCATGTTTGGACTTGTGGTACAGGGAGAGATGGACTCCAATGTCGTGGATATTAAGTAGACTACTGTACCCACAGTGCAGCTGTACGTCCACAGTGCATTGCCCGGCGCAAGGTCTGCTGGGGATGGTTATTGAAAGAGGAGGAGGAGCTCTCTTCGGACATCGCCTGCCCAGCAAGTCGGAGCCTGTGTTGAGGCCTGTTGTGTCTGTCTAGGCCGGAGAGCCTGGGCCTGCAGAATCCGGAAAGCCTGCTCGTCTGAAAGAGAGGAATCCCATCCAGAGAGCCTGCTGACATCTCGGAGCATCCAAGAGTCGACCCATCTATCAACTTCCATACGGTTGTCTGAGGGACCAGAGACTACGGGTGGTGGAGAGATCGTGTACCGGAGCACCAGCAACGGAACCAGCCGAACGGACTGGGCCTAGTCGGGTGAGAGGGCACTTGCCCAGGACTCTTAACTGTCTAATAGGCCCGTGATCCTTTGTTTAGGGCCCACCACCATCAGAGCAGTGCGCTATGCACCAGGAGACAGTGTGTTGCGCAGTAACTGCGTAGTTAAAGTTTGGCATTTTATTACCTGTGACTTCACGCCCAAAAACATTGCAGGAGTTCAGCTAACTTTTGATATCCCTTGGATTACAAATATTACATGCACCAACGTTTGCTAGCGAAGATCCCTTCTATAGGAGTAACTGCACATTGACATTAGTCAGGCCTGACTGTAACTCACAGTGACAGTACTTGGGCGCCATATTGCCCACTGGGGGGAGCTCGCGAGCATAGTTTATTCAAAGACATTTAGTGTGTAATAAGATCCTATTATATGCTTGTACATTTATATGTTCATAACTTTGGCTTTTGCAGGGCTCTGCATAAGTAAACCGCATATTTGTTTAACATGTCATTTCTTATTCAGTAAAGTACTTTTGTGGTTGAGCAAACACCTTGTGTGGAGTATTAACTGCTACAGGGAGACGGCCAACACAGGTAAACCAATTTTTAACTGTGACTGTATATCCTATTGCGGTATTGTGGTTCCTATTGCTAGTGGGTTCCACAATCCCATTTGTTTGGCAGCTGTGCCAGTGGAGGGTTAGAGTCAGTTTCTGGGGGTTGACAGCAGTACGGTCAGGCCCAAAACAATACCAGCAGCTCTCTTAATTGGGGGTAGTGCTACATTTGTAAAGAAGAATGGGCAAGACTTTCCCTCTCTAGATGTGCAAAACTGGTAGAGACATCCCCAAAAAGACTTGCAGCTGTAATTGCAGTGAAAGGTGATTCTACAAAGTATTGACTCTGGGGGGGCTGAATACAAATGTACACCCCACACTTTTCACATATTTATTTGTAAAAAAAAATTGAAAACCATTTATCATTTTCCTTCCACTTCACAATTATGTGCCACTTTGTGTTGGTTTATCACATAAAATCCCAATAAAATACATTTACGCAGTGTCGGCTGGTGTTTTTTTTTTTTTGTTTGCCGGTCAGTCCGGCACTTACCCCATTGTGGTGGGTGGCAGGCACCGTGGTGCAGCGGCTCGGCTCCGAGTCCTCTCCTCCATGGCGGCTTCCAGCTCCTCCGAATATTGATTCACTGTTGTAACACACCTGGGTGGGCTCGGAGCGCACGCTCTGCGACCCGAGCCCACCCTATATTGAAGCCTTTTTGAGCATCAGGGTCTAATCGGTGCTTCAAAAAAACAGCCCCTCCGCATTGGAATCCATGCGCCTGTGTCCTAAAAGGGTCCGGACGCATGGATAGGGGAGGCGCGATGGACGGGGGGGGGGGGGGGGGACGGGGGGGGGGGGGCAGTGCCCTGCGCCCTTATGGACGGGCCGCCCCTGCATTTACATTTTTGGTTGTAATATGACAAAATGTGGAAAATATCAAGGGGTATGAATACTTTTTCAAGGCACTGTATACGACGCATACTAGCGCATAATGCCATTTTCTTACAGGGTTAAAAAATGCGCTTTACTACCGCTTTAACCACTTCAATACTGGCCATTTTCACCCCCTTCGTGCCCAGGTCAATTTTCAGCTTTCAGCTCTGTAACATTTTGAATGACATTTGCGCAGACGTGCGACGTTGTACCCAAATTAAATTTTGATCATTTTTTTCCCCACAAATAGAGCTTTCTTTTGGTGGTATTTGATCACCTCTGCGGTTTTTATTTTTTGCGCTATAAACAAAAAAAGACTGACAATTTAAAAAACAAACAACATATTTATTACTTTTTGCTATAATAAATATCCCAATTTTTAAATGTTTTTTTTTTTTTTCCGTAGTTTGTATGTATTCTTCTACATATTTTTGGTAAAAAAAAAAAAAAAACGCAATAAGCGTATACTACGGTAATTGGATTGAGCAAAAGTTATAGCGTCTACAATATAGGTTATTGATTTATGGCATTTTTATTTTATTTTATTTTTTTACTAGTAATAGCGGCGATCTGCGATTTTTATCGGGAGTGCCACATGGCGGACACATCGGACACTTTTGACACTATTTTGGGACCATTCACATTTATACAGGGATCAGTGCTATAAAAATGCACTGATTACTGTGTAAATGTGACTGGCAGGGAAGGGGTTAACACTAGGGGGCGATCAAGGGGTTAAATGTGTATCCTAGGGGGTGATTCTAACTGTGGGGGGAGGGGACTCACAACGTAAGGAGACCGATCGTCGTTCCTCTGTACCAGGAACACACATTGGTCTCTTCTCCTCTGACAGAACGTGGATCTGTGTGTTTACATACACAGATCCACGGTCCTGCTGTGTTAACGGGCAATTGCGGGTGCCCGACGGACATTGCGGCCACGCGCATTGGGTCCCAATTGATGCGGCGAGCGCGCGCACGCTCTCTACGATGCCGAGGACGTCATATGACAGCGGCCCGGAGGGGCGAAGGGTTCCTGCCGCCGTCATATGACAATGCCTCTGGCGGCAAGTGGTTAAACCCACAATTTTTTTTTTTTATCACTACTATTCTTTTATATTGGCTTTTGAAATGTTCAAATGCAGCAATTTACAAATTGGGTGAAAGGTTTAGCACTGGGAAACACTTTTTGAAAGATAAATAGTGCATTTTATATATAACTATAGAGATCAGACCAAGATGCGGGACAAATGAGGAGGAAAGAGGGACATTGCTCCAAATCAGGGACAGTTGGGAGCTATGCTTACAGTAGGTATGTATAATGTAAATTATGTATGTATTCAAAAAAGTAATAGCTTGTTGTGTCCAATCAAATTGGAGATAAGGTTTAAAATGAAAGGGATTGTAAAGGTTTGTTTTTTATTTTCTAAATAGGTTCCTTTAACTGCTTAAGGACCGCCTAATGACGATATACGTCGGCAGAATGGCACGGCTGGGCATAAGCACGTATATATACGTCCCCTTTAAGATGCCCACCTGTGGGTCGGGCGCACGACTCGGTCCTGAGCTCCGTGACCGCGCACGCGGGACCCTCGGACCCAGTCACCGCCGGTGTCCCGCGATTGGGTCACAGAGCTGAAGAACGGGGAGAGGTGAGTGTAAACAAACCTTTCCCCGTTCTTCCTAGTGAGAGTGTCACTGATCGTCTGTTCCCTGTCATAGGGAACGACGATCAGTGACGTCACACGCCAAGCCACGCCCCCACACAGTAAGAATCACTCATTAGGTCACACTTAACCCCTTCAGCGCCCCCTACAGGTTAAACCCTTCACCGTCAGTGTCATTTTCACAGTAATCAGTGTATTTTTATAGCACTGATCGCTGTAAAAATTACAATGGTCTTAAAATGGTGTCAAAAGTGTCCGATGTGTCTGCCATAATGTCGCAGTCACGATAAAAATCGCTGATCGCCGCCATTACTACCGTGTTTCCCCGAAAGTAAGACCTACCCCGAAAATAAGACCTACCCCAATTTTCAAGGAGGGCTGCAATATAAGCCCTACCCCAAAAATAAGCCCTAGTTTAGGCTGGTTGTGGGCTAATGGAGTTCTCTCTATTGCTGCTGGAGTCCTCCCCTTCCCCCAGCTGTCAGCGGGGGAATTCAGCCCCCCCTCTGCAAGACTCAGAGGGGGAAGAAGAACTCAGGCAGGTCACGGAAGTGCCGAGCAGCGTTCAGATGATCCCCGCTGCTCTCCTCTTTTGCCAGCTGTCATCGGGGGATCTCGTGCCCCCCTCCCTCTGCAAAGCTCGGAGCAGATAAGAGAGCTCAGGCGGGTCACGGAAGTGCCGAGCCGCGCTCAGATGATCCCTGTTGCTCTTCTCTTTTGCCAGCTGTCATCGGGGGATCTCAGGCCCTCCTCCCTCTGCAAAGCTCGGAGCGGACTAGAGAGCTCAGGCGGGTCACGGAAGTCCCGAGCCGCGCTCAGCTGATCCCCGCTGCCCTCATCTTCTGCCAGCTGTCATCGGGGGATCTTGGGCCCCCTCCCTCTGCAGTGCTTGTGCCATGGAAGAACAATCTGGTGGGTCACGGAAGCGCCGAGCGGCGCTGTGGGAAGGTATGTGACATACCCTTTGCATTATATTCTGCTGTGGTGGCAAGGATTATGGCAGTTTGCAAGCACTTTTATGCTGTACACACTGGGGGTTAAATTGTAAGCCCTACCCCGAAAATAAGTGTGTTTTTGGTGGCAAAAATTTATAAAAGACCCGGCCTTATTTTCGGGGAAACACGGTAGTAAAAAAAAAATATTAAAAAAAATGCCATAAAACTATCCCCTATTATGTAGACGCTTTAACTTTTGCGCAAACCAATCAATAAACGCTTATTGCGATTTTTTTTTACCAAAAATATGTAGAAGAATACATATCGGCCTAAACTGAGGAAAAACATTTTTTTAAATATATTTTTGGGGGATATTTATTACAGCAAAATGTAAAAAATATTGCATTTTTTTCAAAATTGTCGCTCTATTTTTGTTTATAGCACCAAAAATAAAAACCGCAGAGGTGATCAAATACCACCAAAAGAAAGCTCTATTTATGGGGAAAAAAGGACGTCAATTTTGTTTGGAAGCCACGTCGCACGACCGCGCAATTGTCAGTTAAAGCGACGCAGTGCTGAATCGCAAAAAGGGGCCTGGTCCTTTAGCAACAAAATGGTCCGGGGCTTAAGTGGTTAAGCTAGTGCATTGTTGGTTCTCTTACCTTTTCCTTCGATTTCCCTTCTAAATGTTTTTTTTCTTTGTCTGAATTTCTCACTTCCTGTTCCTCCTCAGGAAGTTTGCCCCCATCATCCGAGCCGTTCTGGCTGGGGGTTAGTCAGTGTGCTCGCCCCCTCCCTTGGGACTAAATCCCTGCGGGGAGATGCTGTGCAGAGTTCACAGCGTCTCCCCGCAGGGATGTAGTCCCAAGGGAGGGGGCGAGCACACTGACTAACCCCCAGCTAGAACGGCTCGGATGATGGGGGCAAGCTTACTGAGGAGGAACAGGAAGTGAGAAATTCAAACAAAGAAAAAAAACATTTAGAAGGAAAGTCGAAGGAAAAGGTAAGTAAACCAACAATGCACTAGCTTAAAGGAACCTATTTAGAAAATAAAAAACAAACCTTTACAACCCCTTTAAATCAAGAATTTATAAACCAAGCCTTATTAGGACATCATGACGGCCCTTTGGCTATCTAAAACTTGTGACTGTCCCACCTGGATACTGACAGTTTGCAGTAATCCAAGGTTATTAAAAGATCCGAGAAGTAAAGAAAGCCGAGCTTGTTGTGCAGCATATGGAAGGGGGGTTATTCTCTGAGCAGCATAAGGTTGCACAATGGGAGGGTTGTGTGTGTCAGAAGAATAACGTCATGCCTTCCTGCCAACACGCTCCTACCAAGCGATATCCTTGCTTTCTGTCTTCTCTTCCTGAATTTTAAACAAACAAAAAAGTATTTTTATTCTAGTATTTTACATAAGTAAAAGTAATTAGGCATTTATAATATTGTCCTCATAGACGTGGGAGGAAATGGAAAACAGTGCTGGGCCCTGTTTACTGCGGGACAGTAGGCTTTAATGTCAAAATACAGCAAGATATTAAAGCTCACAAGTGGTCTTGGAATGAGATCAGTAAGTGCATGCCAAGAGATGCCAGCTGTCACCTTGGCTGCAGAGCAATTCCGTGTTTTTTTTTTTTTTTTAGATCTATTTTATTTTGTCATTTAAGTCTGCTCTTAAAGTGAATTGAACTAATAAGCATGGAAAAAATCCATTGCTTTCCTTCTTGCTTAGAAAAGTTTTATCACTTCACGCCCCCTTGTGGTGAGATAGAAGAATGCTTGAATTTAGGATTAACCAGGATCTGTGCTGCAGGAGGGCATTTTTCTTCTGCCCAAATGAAGGCACAGACTTTGTTTTTGTTATAGGGAATCTGTCACCAAGAAAATAATGCTTGGCCACACAGCGATTCACTAATTAGATAAAGTAACATGTTTGTCGATTCTGATACTGTCCAGATTAATGCTGCAATGTAATACAGAATTCAGTCCGGGTAAATAATTATTTCCAGCATTTAGGCAGACAACAGAGGCATCGGCTCCAAGTCCTTGCGACTTTATGTTATAGCTTTCCAGATATAAAAGCAGCCAAATACATTGTTTTTCTATTGCTGGATAGCTGACAAAGGTAGTCTTATTAAACTCCACTTTTGTTGAGAAAAAAATCATTCCCCTCTGGGTGATCTATGTACATTGCAAAGATTATAACAACCTTTGTTGCAGATTCCTACCTTTTGTTATTCTGAAGAAATCCCTGTTTGTTCCTCTATACTGAGTAGGTCTAATGGGAGTGGTTTCATAATTATTAATCAGCTGTGCAGCTGCAGAGCACTAATGATGAAATCTGCTGGGCCTGCATTCCTTTAGACGTGTTCTTACTTGGAGTATCTCACCAAAAATGACATTTTTGTTGCAGGGGATGCCTGAAATCTGACTTGTATCTTAGTGCAGACTTCTGGGAAAATTGGTGAGCCAATCACACAAGCAGGAAATGATGTTTTTGGGGAGTGGTCAGAACACACTCTGTGTACAGAACAACTACAGGTTGCCATATTGCAATGCATTTGTAAAAAATTACAGCGGCTGCAGATTGAAAAGGAAAGGTAATTTTTTTTTTCCATAAATAATTTTTATTGAAAAATCAAAGAGACATTACAGAAACATCAATACAGAGTGACACAGCTCCATCTGTAGAACAAACAATATTTACAAACCCCCAACATAGCCAAAGCAGGTTAATCCGTATGAAATGCATATCACAATCCCAACATGGAAGGAAATGCAAGGTACATTAAGGCATCAAAATATGTCAGGGGCCTATAGTTATGTCAGAGATCCAGAAGCTCGAAGCTGCAGGCATATTCCCAGCCTGAAGGAAAGGTAATTTTTAATAACATTCAATTACAATATGACTTGTGTCGCAATTGTTTACGTTATGTTATTATTTTTTATTTGCTATTTTTTTTCCCCCAATGAAAGTGGAGTTAAGCCCTGTACACACGATCGGTTTTACCGATGAAAACAGTCCGATGGACTTTTTCCATCGGACAAACCGATCGTGTGTGGGCCCCATCGGTCTTTTTTCCATCGGTGTGAAAAAATAGAACATGTTTTAAATTTTTCCGATGGATAAAAAACCGATAGCAAATTCCAATCGTCTATGGGCAAGTCCATCGGTTAAAAAACCCACGCATGCTCAGACTGAATTATGAGACGGAAGCGCTCGTTCTGGTAAAACTAGCGTTCATAATGGAGATAGCACATTCGTCACGCTGTAACGGACTGAAAAGCACGGAGACTGAAAAGCGCGAATTGGCTCTCACTAAACTTTTACTAACACGCGGTAACACGAAATCAGCAAAAGCAGCCCAAAGGGTGGCGCCATTAGATTTGAACTTCCCCTTTATAGTGCCGTCGTACGTGGTGTATGCAACGTCGTTTTGGTGCGGACGGTTTTTTGACTGATGGTGTGTGGGCAAGACTGATGGAAAACAGTTTCATCGGATTTCCTATGGAAAAATCCATCGGATTAGAATCCATAGGATATCCGATCGTGTGTACAGGGCTTCACTCTTTAAATCTACTAAATAAATAAAATAGGAGTGATCTTTGTTTTGTTTTTTCTACACCCCTGCAGTCCTTTGTGGGGCCTAAGAAAAGAAACCTAATGCAGCCACCACTCTTAATGATTGGTAAGCTGCAATGTATTACATTTTTTGTTTTGCATTCAACCACTTAAAGTGGAGTTCCACCCAAAAGTGGAACTTCCACTTTAAGCACTCCTCACCCCCTTACATGCCACATTATTATTATTATTATACAGGATTTATATAGCGCCAACAGTTCACGCAGCGCTTTACAATATAAAAGGGAGACAATACAGTTACAATAAAATAATTAAGAGGGCCCTGCTCAGAAGAGCTTACAATCTAATAGGGTGGGGCAGGTGGTACAAAGGTTGTAACTGTGGGGAATGAGCTGATGGAAGTGGTAAGAGATTAGTTGGAGACGTGATAGGCTTCCCTAAAGAGGTGAGTTTTCAGGGATCACCTGAAGGTAGCAAGAGTAGGGGATAGCCGGACAGGTTGAGGTAGTGAGTTCCAGAGGATGGGAGAGGCTCTGGAGAAATCCTGGAGATGAGCATGGGAGGAGGAGACGAGAGAGCTTGACAGTAGGAGGTATTGAGAAGAGCGGAGAGGACGGTTTGGGATATGTTTGGAGACAAGATTGGTGATGTAGCTCGGGGCAGAGTTGTGGATGGCTTTGTAGGTTGTGGTTAGTATTTTGAATTTAATTTGCTGGGTGATCGGGAGCCAGTGTAGGGACATTTGGCATTTCATTTTTTTTGGGAGGGGAGTGGGTACCTAGTTTTGACAGGTACTTTCTGCTTCCATCGCCTCGCCACCTAGGCGACTCCCCCTCTCTCCCTCCCTGCAATCTCCTGGGACACGTCACAGGTCCCAGAAGATTGCCTAGCCACTAAGAGCGCAGCGAGACTCATGCATGCGCAGTGCTCACCCACCTGTGAAGCCGCAAGCTGTCACAGCCGGGTGCCCACTCTTGCAATGACGGCGCTGTGGAGACGAGGGGGAGAGGAACGAGGCTTCGGGCAGCTGCATCGCTGGATCGTGGGACAGGTGAGTGTCTGTTTATTAAAAGTTTGCAGCTACACTTTTTGAAGTGACTCAGGATAGAGCTGGGTGACTTACAGGTAGCAACACTAGGACCTCCCACTTATTTCCAGAATGCTTTGGTGTTTTATGGAAAGTGGGGTGGAGGGGGGGTGGAGCTGCCTCGGGTGTTCTGAGGAGCCCTGACCAATCCCCAGGGACAGGTCTCCTTAAATACCCAGGGTCAGCCCAGCTGGGGGGGAGTTGATAGGGTGGAAGATGGAGATGGAGTGTTAGGATGTTGGGGCCTTTGACGGAGCTACCCAGTCTGGGGGGATTAAGCCTTGGGCATGGGTGCGGACGGGACCCTCTTACAACCCACAGAGGTGTCCTGGCCAGGAGGCACAGGAGGAGCACGAGGACAGCAGGAGAACACTACTGGGCAAGTCTCCAGGAATTCCACAGAGGCAGCCAAGAGGGCTGGTGAGTGTTCACACAGTCCGGAGGATTGGGGGGCACGCCTGAGAGGACTGGAATGCAGCGATCTGGGATGGGTACAGAGCCAGTCTGGAGTATTGTGGTGGCACGGGCAGTGGAAAGGGGAAGCTGCAGCCAGGAGGGCTGGCAGTGCCTGAGGAGGTGGTGCTGGGAGCAGTAGCCAAAAGAACAGCTAGCACTGGAACTTTCTATATTTTTGCTTCACCATAGGGGCCCGCAGTCCCTGCCTGCAAAGGGCATCTGCTTTAAGCCTGGCCGAGCCAGTGTCAGGCCTACCAAATCAGTGCTAGCTGATCCAGGAAGTGCAAGCAAGTGATGTGCTGGAGGAGTGAGGAGTGATAGTCTGCAAGCGAGGACGTGCAGGAGGAGAAGAGGAGATTGTATATACCATGGTATATATAGTTGGTCCCAAATGTGTTTGTCAATTACCTGGGCATCTCATAAGTTTCCTATCCCCATCCAAGTACAATTCCCCTCAATAAAAAAAAAAAAAAAACAAGTGCAAGGACTGCTTTCATGTCTCTGGATGCTTAAAAAGTGTGTGCCTGGCTGGGCAGGGTGACAGGCGGACTACTACACCATACCTCCCAACTTTCAAACTTGTGAATGAGGGACACTTGAGGGAGGGAGAAGCTGGTGGCGCAGTCAGCGCGCCGTGGCAAAAATGGTTGTGGCCAAACTTTTTAGTGTGAGGGGCTTAAGGGGCATGGCTAAACAAAACCCAGGCTTTGGTATGTGCTTGGGGGGGGGGGGGGGATTTCAGTTTTAAAGGTAGAGGACTTGTGCTAGAATGTGGGGTATAGTTGGTGACAAATATATATTGGGCGAAGGGGGGTTTGGGCCTTTACCCTTTCAGCAAAAATATGCACCCCACCGCCTGCGAAATCCAGGACTAATCTGCTCACTCATCCTTCCTCATCCTCACAATTCCCCCATCCCAGCACCAATCCTCTCCCACCTTCTAGCATGGGATGTTCTCCATCCTAATCCCCCCCCCCCCCAGCATAAATTCTCTTACTCTACCGGCACAATCCCCTACACAAATACAGCTTCTGGTATAAATTATTTTCTCTTCCCCAAAATCATCCCCACAGCACAAATATCCCCCCCAATCTCTCCTTCTAGCACAATTTCTTTGATCCCCCTCCTCACCTAAATTCCCCCTCCCAGCACAAATCCCTCCCCCCAATCTCCCCTTCCAGTATAAATCCTCCACCCCCAAAAATCTCCTTCATATTCCCCCTCTCATTACAATTCCTCAGCTCCATTTACCCACTTCCAACACAAATCCCCTCTCAGCACAAAGCTTCCACCAATCTCCCTTTAGAGCAAAAATCCCCCCTCGCAGTACAAATCGCAACCCTCTTATACCCCCTTATAGCACAAATCTCCCCTGTCAGCACAAAATGCTCCCCATATCCCTCTTCCAGCATAAATTCCCCAAATCCCAACTTATACAAATTCTCTTACTTCCCCCCCTAAATTCCCCACACAGCACAAATCATCCCCCTCATCTCCTCTCTCCCAGCACAGATACCCACTCTCGGCATATCCCCCATATCCTCCCCACACCCCATCCTTCTTACACAAATTATCTTAGACCCTAAATCTCCTCTCTGAGCACAAATCCTTACCCCCTTCCAGTATAAATACCGTCCATACCTCTCTTCTTACACAAATCCTCTTATCCCCTATCCCCATAGCCCCCCTCAGCACAAATCTATAATTTGAACCCCTCTCCACCAAATCCCCCCTACAAGCACAATTCCCCCCCAATACAAATGAATGCACATACCTCCAAATTTTCCCATACAGCACAAAAATCCTCAATCCCTTAGTTCCTCTTCCGTTCCTCACAATTCTTCAGCAAGGGGGGATCTCCTTCCCAGGCTCCTCCTCCTGCCCCTGTCAGAACACATATCAGAGCTGAGGAGGAACCTATGGGAAACTTCCTTTCTTGGCACTCTGACAGTGAGACACTATTAAACATGCAGCCGGCTGGGAGAGATACCGGCTGCTGTAGTGTGGGCGATCACTGTGCTGGAGACCAGAGACACCCCGCAGGAGACAGGGGCCAATGCTGGGTACTATAGCGAGCGCCGACACTCCTGCCCCGCCTAGTCCCAGCCCTGGTGATAGCACACACTGCGATGCGGTCTCTCTATTGCAGCCGACATCTCCCCACCGGCTGACTGTCACAGTAAGTTACTGTGACAGGCAGCCAGCAGGGAGATGTTGGCTGCAATAGAGAGACTGCATTGCGATGTGTAGTACCCCATACACTGCACAGTGCACACAAGCCGCTGGGAAGAAGCAATCAGTGCCCGCACGCTAGCGCGCCCTTACCGGACAAGTCCTTAGAGCCAAGTGCTGGAACTTGTTCTGACACGTGGCTCCACTTGCATCAAATCCCGGGACAGTCCCGGTGAATCCGGGACAGTTGGGAGGTATGCTACACTCAGCAGCCCCTACGGGGGTACCGCTACATATATATTTACATGATTCTGCAATTTCGCCTGGGGGGCTATTCTTCACAATGAATTGGAATCGATTTGATATTTTCAAATGCTTCAAATCCATTGGAAAAATCTGAATCTGGTCGAAAACAGATAAACAAAACTAAACTAAATTAATTTCATTACGAATCCCACAAAATGAAATTAGTAACTTAACGAATCTATCCGAAACAAAAGAGATTTCTTTATTCTGCACATGTCTACTGGCCATTCCCTACTCTGCTCTGCAAAATGCAAATGCTCCCGCTTCTATCAATCTGTCCAATGTGGAGAGAGACAGTGTCTGGAGCCGCTGCGCTCATGCACATCGCTCGATCGGATTGGGTTCAGGTAAGAAAAAGGGGGGGGGGGGAGCTGCAGCACAGAAGGTTTTTCACCTTACTGCATAGAATGCAATAAGGTGAAAAACCTTAAAGGGTAACTCCACTTTCGTGTGGAAAAAATAGCAAATAAAGAAAAAATAAAATAGTGTATATGATTGCGACAGTAATCATTTTGTAATTGAATGTTATTAAAAATTAACTTTCCTTTTCAATCTGCAGTCAATGTAACTTTCTGAGAATACATTTGCAATATGGCAACCTGGAGTTGTTCTGTATACAGAGTGTGTACTGACCACTCCCCAGAAACATAATTTCCTGCTTGTGTGATTGGCTCACCAATTTTCCCAGAAGTCTGCCTAAGATTTCAGGCATCCCTTGCAACAAAAATGTAATTTTTGGAGAGATATTTTTAATAGGAATACATCTAAAAGGGATGCAGGCCCAGCAGATTTCCTCATTAGTGCTCTGCAGCTGCAGCTCCACACCTGACAGTTAATTATGAAACCACTCCCGTTAGACCCACTCAGAACAGAGACACAGAAAAACACACTTCAGAATAACAAAAGGTAGGAATCTGCAACAAAGGTTGTTATAATCCTTGTAATGTACATAGATCACCCAGAGGGGAATGTGTTATTCTCAACAAAAGTGGAGTTATGCTTTAAGGCTTTGCAACCCATTTAATTATGTGTTTTTTATAAGCTCACCATCCCTATAGATTATGGCTCACTCTACGATGTACTTTTTGTGGGGCCTGCACATATGATTGCTCTTTATTACAGCCAAATTGAGTACTTGAACATTTTATTCTGTGGGATTAAAGCGATATTAAACCAAAAATGTAATATATTGCAGCTTACCAATCATTAGATGTGATGGCTGCATTCATTTTCTTTCCCCCCCTCTGTTTTCACCTGTGATTTGGCCAGTAAAACACCTCCTGCATTAGAGTGCCCCCACTCTGTATGAAGGAGCACAGGGGACACATTTGGATAGCAGCATTGTTAATCTTGGGGGTAGGGGAGTGTTAGATGTTCTAGCTGATTTAAATACACTAACAAATTGTATTTAATGTATTGCAGTTACAGTTTTTGTTTTTTTGGGAATAAAGACTTTACATGAATAAATTAAACTGATCATTTTACGCACCCCTGCCAGTGGCAAATGGTTTGTCTCATCCCTGTAACTGCTACATCTGCAAGAGAGCTTGTTCTTTTGAAAAACAGAGTTACTGGCTAGATCACCAGGTGAAAATGAGGGAAAGAAAGCCTAAAAAAATTAACGCAGCTGTCACATCTAAGAATTGGAAAACTGCAATATAACAAATGTTTGCTTTTGGGTTAAAAACTGCTTTAGCTTCTCCAATCCTACATCCAACCCTGAATAACATTGATAGATTATCCTTTGCTGCCCTCTATAGATGCTTTTTTTATTGAAGCTGAGGATAGTTCCTTTACTAACTCATATTTTTTACTATTACTTGAGTGTATGCCGTGTTCTTTTTTTTCAAAGCTTATTGCTCATCTATGCTTTTGTAAGACATCGCTAATTATGTTTAAACCTGCAAATAAGTGATTTCTTAACCACTTGCTTACTGGGCACTTAAACCCCCTTCGTACCCAGACCAATTTTCAGCTTTCAGCGCTGATGCAATTCGAATGACAATTGCGCGGTCATACAACGCTGTACCCAAATTATATTTTTATCCTTTTTTCCCACAAATAGAGCTTTCTTTGGGGGGTATTTGATCACCTCTGCGATTTTTATTTTTTGTGCTGTAAACAAAAAAAGACAGAAAATTTTGAAAAAAAACCACAATATTTTTTCACTTTTTGTTATAATAATATCCCGATTTTTTTTAAAAAAAACTATTTTTTTTCTCAGTTTAGGCCGATACGTATTATTCTATATATTTTTGGTAAAAAAAAATTGCAATAAACGTATAGTGATTGGTTTGCGCAAAAGTTATAGCGCCTACAAAATAGGGGATAGAATTATGACATTTTTATTATATTTTATTTTTTACTAGTAATGGCGGCGATCTGCGATTTTTGTCAGGCCTGCGATATTGCGGCGGATATATCGGACACTTTTGACACTATTTTGGGACCATTCACATTTATACAGCGAACAGTGCTATAAATATGCACTGATTACTGTATAAATGTGACTGGCAGGGAAGGGGTTAACACTAGGGGCGATCAAGGGGTTAAATATGTTCCCTATTAGTGATTCTTACTGTGTGGGGGAGGGGACTGACTGGGGGAGGTGACCGATCTGTGTCCCTATGTACAAGGGACACATCATCTGTCTCCTCTCCCTGACAGGACGTGGATCTCTGTGTTTACACACACAGATCCACGTCCTGCCTCTGTAAAAGCCGATCGCGTGTACCTGGCGGACATCGTGGCCGCCAGGCACACGCATCGGTACAGCTGTTCCCCGCGGCGCGCGGGGGGTGTAAACACAGCAGGATGTCCATCCGGCACTTGAGAGCAGTCTTTCGTCTATAGCGCGGGTCTCAAGTGGTTAATATATTGGATTCATCTCAATATAAGACAAGTACATCCTGAGATCTCAGTACGTGTCCATAGCTCCCTCTGTCCCTCTTTCCTCCTCATTTGTAGCTCATTTTGATCTGATCTATATACCGTATATACTTGAGTATAAGCCAAGTTTTTCAGCCCTTTTTTTAGGGCTGAAAATACCCCTTTCGGCTTATACTCAAGTTAGTGTACCTTGGGCGTCCATTTTTTAAAACTCGTGGCTTCCCTCTGGTCCCATCCCGCTCCGTGATAGGCGTTCGACACTGTGTTCCGCTACCGCCTATCACGGAGGTCCTCTCATCCACGGACCTTCTCTTGTCCGAGGATGAAAGAACGTCCGTGATTGGGGGAACACTGAACACATTGTCTACTGGGAAACTGAGTCCAAGGATGAAAGAACATCTGTGATAGGCGGAACACTGAATACAGTGTCAAACGCCTATCACGGAACAGGATGGGACCAGGAGGAAGCCGCGAGTTTTAAAAAATGGACGCCCGCAGCGCAGCCTGTCAAGAATTTCAGGTACGCTGCAATGGGCACAGTGAGGTTGTAATGGGCACAGTGAGGTAATGGGCACAGTGAGGTAATGGGCACAGTGAGGTTGCAATGGGCACAGTGAGGTTGTAATGGGCACAGTGAGGTAATGGGCACAGTGAGGTAATGGGCACAGTGAGGTTGCAATGGGCACAGTGAGGTTGCAATGGGCACAGTGAGGTTGTAATGGGCACAGTGAGGATGGGCACAGTGAGGCGTGCAAATGGGCATTGTTGACCCTCTTTTCCACTTACAGTAGCTGCTGCATTCTCACCCTAGGCTTATACTCGAGTCAATACGTTTTCCCAGTTTTTTGTGGTAAAATTAGGGCCTCGGCTTATACTCGAGTATATACGGTAGTTTCCCACTAGAAAAAAATGATGATTTTTACATGTAGGAGCGAAGTGCCAGAATTGTAACACCCGTGTGCATCTAAGTCCAAGTGCACATACACTGATATATTTAAAGGAGGTTTTTAAAAGAACAGAGAGTTCATAAAAAAATTGAAAACAAATCCTCCTCATAGATTATATAATGGGATTAGGGTGCATCAAATCACCAATAGGGTCTCCAGCCCGTGACATCACCACCGTATTCAAGATGTGGGCTCACCAGATGTAGGGGACCTTCTAATTGTAGAGCACATGTGAAATTGCCAGACTTGTTGGTTGGAGGCTAGACAGTGGGGACCTTGAGTGGAGAGTGTGAACAAGTTTTTCTTTTTCTTTTGACTGCTGGTGATTGCTGTGTTACATTTTGGTTTCTTTTTGGGGCTTTTCCTTGCAGCTTTTTAACACCTTTTTCTGGCACTTTTTAAACAGCCTTTTTTTTTCTTTTTCTCCTTCAGCCTACTAATTAAGGGGAGCGGTTAATGCGGAGGGTGCAGATCAGCTGAGAATGAAGATGGCCAAAAAGTTAGAGGGGTTTTTAAACTAGGTGATGGGGGGGAGGGTCCAGAGGTAGAGAGGTAGTGATAGTCAGCGCGGAACATATTACAGAGGGTAGTATTGGGGGCATTAGTAGTAGGGTAACAAAAGCACATAAACCCAAGTTAAGTATATTAGCAAGTCCTAGTTGCAATCTCGGACCACCCAATAAGAGGATAGTATGCGACCGGTCTAAACTACGTGGCATGTTCACCAATGCCAGGAGCCTGGCGAAAAAGATGGGTGAACTAGAGATACTGTTGTATGAGGAGGATTTGGATTTTGTGGGAATTTCAGAGACCTGGTTCACCAGCTCTCATGATTGGCTGGCAATTATTCAAGGGTATACCCTTTATTGCAAGGATAGAGAGGTTAAAAAAGGGGGAGGGGTATGCCTATATATCAAGAATAATGTACAAGGGAATGTGAGAGATGACATCACTAATGCCTTGTACACACAATCGTTTTTTCCGTTGGAATAAACTCTGACGGGTTTTTCCAACGGAATTCCGTTCAAGCTGTCTTGCATACACACTGTCACACCAAATTCCGACCGTCAAGAACGCAGTGACGTACAACACTACGACGAGCCGAGAAAAAAGAAGTTCATTGCTTCTAAGCACGCGTCGACTTGATTCTGAGCATGCGTGTTTTTTTCTCCGTCTGAGTTTCATACAGACGAACGGAATTTACGATCGGAATTTTTTCCATCAGAATAAAAGGGAACATGTTCTCTTTTCAAATTCGTAGGAATTTCCAAAGGAAAAAGTCAGATGGGGCATACACGTACGGAATATCCGATGAAAAAATTCCGATCGTGTGTACAGGGCATTAGGGAGCTAGGGAGGAGCTGGAATCCTTATAGGTAGAGCTCCAAAGAAATTAAGCTAAGGGGAAAATAATACTGGGAGTATGCTATAGGCCCCCTAACCTGAGGGAGGAGGGGGAGCCGGACCTCCTATCACAATTTGGATTAGCAGCAAGGATGGAAAGTGTTATCATAATAGGGGGTTTTAATTATCCAGACATAGACTGGGCGGAGGGAACCACGCATTCATCTAAGGCTTGCCAGTTCCTAAATGTCTTGCAGGACAATTTTATGGGTCAGATAGTAGACGCACCAACTAGAAATAAAGCGTTACTGGATCTACTGATTACCAACAATACAGACCTGATCACAGATGTGGAAATACGGGGCAATTTAGGTAAAAGTGATCACAGGTCAATTGGCTTCAGTATAAATCACACAAATAGGAAACATAAGGGAAATACAAAGACATTGAATTGCAAAAGAGCCAACTTCCCTAAACTGCGAACCTTGCTAGAAGGCATAAATTGGGATAAAATCTTAGGAACAAAGAACACGGAGGAGAGATGGGTTTGCTTTAAGAGCATATTAAATAAGGGCGTTAGCCAATGCATCCCATTGGGTAATAAATTTAAAAGAGCGAACAAAAGTCCTGGATGGCTTAACTCCAATGTAAAAATGCATATAAAAGCAAAAGAGAAGGTCTTCAAAAAATACAAGGTTGAGGGATCATCATCAGCATTCAGACTTTATAAAGAATGCAACAAGAAATGTAAGGGTGCAATTAGGGCGGCTAAGATAGAACATGAAAGACACATAGCGGAAGAAAGCAAAAAAAAATCCCAAGAAATTCTTCAGCAAAAAAGGGAGGACAGACCATAAAGAATGAGGAAGGACATCTGGTTGCAAAGGATGGGGAGATGGCGAAGGTATTGAATTTATTCTTCTCCTCAGTCTTCACGAGGGAATCGGGGGGCTTCAGTAACCAAAACTGCAGTGTCTATCCTTATGACACATCACAGGAAGCACCTCCATAGTTAACAGAGGACAGAATTAAAATTAGACTTGGGAAACTTAACATTAATAAATCACCGGGACCAGATGGCTTGCACCTGAGGGTACTTGGGGAACAAAGTCAAGTAATTGCCAGACCATTGTTCCTAATTTTTACTGCCGGTCTACTGACTGGAATGGTACCAGCTGCTTGGAGAAAAGTCAATGTAGCACCAATATTTAAAAAGGGCCCAAAATACATCCCTGGGAATTACAGACCAGTTAGCCTAACATCAATAGTATGCAAGCTCTTGGAGGGGATGATAAGGGACTATATACAAGATTTTAGTAATGAGAACGGTATCATTAGCAGTAATCAGCATGGATTCATGAAGAATAGTTCTTGCCAAACCAATCTATTAACCTTCTATGAGGAGGTGAGTTGCCATCTAGATAAAGGAAGGCCCGTAGACGTGGTGTATCTGGATTTTGCAAAAGCATTTGACACAGTTCCCCATAAACGTTTACTGTACAAAATACGGTCTGTTGGCATGGACCATAGGGTGAGTACCTGGATTGAAAACTGGCTACAAGGGTGAGTTCAGAGGGTGGTGATAAATGGGGAGTACTCGGAATGGTCAGGGTGGGTAGTGGGGTCCCCCAGGGTTCTGCGCTGGGACCAATCCTATTTAATTTGTTCATAAACGACCTAGAGGATGGGATAAGCAGTAAAATCTCTGTATTTGCAGGTGATACTAAGCTATGCAGGGCAATAACTTCTCCGCAGGATGTGGAAACCTTGCAAAAAGATCTGAACAAATTAATGGGGTGGGCAACTACATGGCAAATGAGGTTCAATGTAGAAAATGGTAAAATAATGCATTTGGGTGGCAAAAATACGAATGCAATTTATACACTGGGGAGAGAACCTCTGGGGGAATCTAGGATGGAAAAGGACCTGGGGGTCCTAGTATATGATAGGCTCAGCAATGGCATGCAAAGCCAAGCTGCTGCTAACAGAATATTGGCCTGCATTAAAAAAAGAGATTAACTCCAGAGAAAAAACAATAATTCTTCTGCTCTACAAGACTCTGGTCCGACCGCACCTGGAGTATGCTGTCCAGTTCTGGGCACCAGTCCTTAGGAAGGATGTACTGGAAACGGAGAGAGTACAAACAAGGACAACAAAGCTAATAAAGGGTCTGGAGGATATTAGTCATGAGGAAAGATTGCGAGCACTGAACTTATTCTCTCTCTCTCTCTCTCTCTCTCTCTCTAGAGAAGAGACGCTTGAGAGGGCATATGATTTCAACTTACATATATCATACTGGGAGTTAGGGATAAAACATTTTCGCGGAAGGGAGTTTACCAATACACGTGGCCACTCATTAAAATTAAAAGAAAAGAGGTTTAACCTTAAACTACGTAGAGGGTTCTTTACTGTAAGAGTGGCAAGGATGTGGAATTCCCTTCCACAGGCGGTGGTCTCAGCGGGGGGGCATTGATGGTTTCAATAAACTATTAGATAAGCACCTGAATGACCATGCAGGGATATACAATGTAATACTGACATATAATCACACACATAGGTTGGACTTGGACTTGTGTCTTTTTTCAACCTCACCTACTATGTAACTATGTAATTAAAGAAAGGTCAGATGGACATTTGGCCAAAACACTATGGCCAGGGTATTCCTAGGACTCTCCCACAGGATCCCCCCCAAGGGATATGGATATGCAGTGAAGTTCTTATCCCGATAGTATCCAGATGTAGCCGCAATCAACATAAATTATTTACCGGCCAGATAAAAATTAGAAGCGTCCCGCACTTCCTGGAACATGCGATATTGTCAGCACGTCGCTCAATCCTTTTCGCCTTTCGTCAAACATGACATCAACTGGGGAACAGAGGGTATGTGATCACTTGGAAAAAGGAAAAATAAAGATATTTATAATGTTTTTTATATGTAATACACAAATGTTTTGCCTTTCATTACTATTTTAAACTGAATGGATTATTTTACAAGATGAAGATTCACATATACTTTAACAGTGGAGGAGGAGCAGGGACTCCCCTGCTCCGCCTTTCTCCTCCCTTCTTCAAGCTAACAGGCTGACCCCAGACTGCACTGTCCACTGTTAAAGTATATGTGAATCTTCATCTTGTAAAATAACACATGCCCTTACCATGCTAGGCTATGAGGCTGTGTATTTCTATTGATGCAGACAGTGTAGAGAGACACAACTCTAGTCTCTGCATGCACAGGTGGCTCCACAGAATGGTGCGAGACAAAAAAGCCACCCTGAAATAGGAAACCTGGGGTAGTGGTCAGCATAAAATGGAACATAGGCAAGCATTAAAAGATAAAGAAGCTGCATGCTGAGTAAGTGATTAACCACTTCAATACAGGGCATTTTCACCCCCTTCCTGCCCAGGCCAATTTTCAGCGCTATCACTCTTTGAATGACAATTGCGCGGTCATGCAACACTGTACCCAAATGAAATGTTTATATTTTTTTCCCCACAAATAGAGCTTTCTTTTGGTGTTATTTGATTACCTCAATATTTTTTACTTTTTGCTATAATAAATATCCCAATTTTTTAAGAAAATATATTTTTTTCCCTCAGTTTAGGCCGCTATATATTCTTCTACACATTTTTGGTTAAAAAAAAAAAATCGCAATGAGCGATGAATTTATTGGTTTGCGCAAAAGTTATAGCGTCTACAAAATAGGGGATAGATTTATGGCATTTTTATTATTATTATTTTTTTTTTTTACTAGTAATGGCGGCGATTTGCGATTTTTATCATGACTGACATTGCAGCGGACATATCGGACACTTTTGACACTATTTTGGGACCATTCACATTTATACACGATCAGTGCTATAAAAAAGTACTGATTAGTGTATAAATGTCACTGGCAGGGAAGGAGTTTACACTAGGGGGCGATCAAGGGGTTAAATGTGTTACCTAGGGAGTGATTCTAACTGTGGGGGAGGGGAGGCACAAGGGGAGGAGACCGATCGGTGTTCCTCTGTATTGGGAGCACACGATTTGTTCTCCTCTCCCCTGACAGGACGTGGGTCTGTGTGTTTACACACACAGATCCACGTCCCTGTACTGTTACAGGCAATCGCGGGTGCCCAGCGGACATCGCGGCCGCCGGGCACGCGCATCGGTTTCCGAGTGACGCGGGAAGCCGAGGACATTATATGAGGGTCGCCCAGGATGTGAGATCCCTCCTGCGGACGGCATTTTACTATGGGCGGGAAGGAAGGGGTTAAATAAGCTGCTGGAAAAAAAATTGAGGCTTTCACCACTACAGTCCCGAGCCTATTTATGAGATTTGGTGTTTACAAGTTAAAAACACTTTCTTTTGCTAGAAAATACTTAGAACCCCCAAACATTATATATATATTTTTTTCTAACACTCTAAAATAAAATAGCGGTCGTTGCAATACTTTCTGTCACACCGTATTTGCGCAGCGGTCTTACTATTTTTGGGGAAAAATACACTTTTTTTTTATTAAAAAATAAGACAACAGTAAAGTTAGCCCAATATTTTTTATATTGTGAAAGATAATATTAAGCAGAGTAAATTGATACCCAACATGTCACCCTTCAAAATTGCACCCGCTCGTGGAATGGCGACAAACTTTCACCCTTTAAAATCTCCATAGGCGACGTTTAAAAAAATTCTACAGGTTGCATGTTTTGAGTTACAGAGGAGGTCTAGGGCTAGAATTATTGCTCTCGCTGTACCGTTCGCGCCGATACCTCACATGTGTGGTTTGAACACCATTTTCATATGCAGACGTTACTCACGTATGCGTTCGCTTCTGCACGCGAACTCAGCGGGACGAGGCGAGTTTAAAATTTTTTTTTTTTTCTTATTTATTTTACCTTTTATTTTTTATTTTTTCACTGTAAAATGCAATAAAAAAAAATTGTCATTTGAATTTTTTTTTTAAAATACAATGGCCCTTTAACCACTTCAATACAGGGCACTTAAACCCCCTTCCTGCCCATGCCATTTTTCAGCGCTGTCACACTTTGAATGACAATTGCGCGGTCATGCAAAACTGCACCCAAAAGAAATTTTAACCAGCTTTCCTAAATCCAATTTATAGACAAGAATATGCATATACAGTCAGTGTTCTAGAAGAGTAAAGAATAACTATAAGCAAAACGTATAATTTAACGTGAAAATGAAATAAATAATTGATGCTCTTTTTTCCCCACAAATAGATCTTTCTTTTGGTGGTATTTGATCACCTCTGCGGTTTTTATTTTTTGCGCTATAAACAAAAATAGAGCGGCAATTTTTTAAAAAAAAGCAATAATTTTTACTTTTTGCTATAATAAATATCCCCAAAAAATATATAAAAAAATATTTTTTTCCCTCAGTTTAGGTCGATATGTATTCTTCCACATATTTTTGGTAAAAAAATAGCAATAAGCGTATATTGATTGGTTTGCGCAAAAGTTATAGCGTCTACAAAATAGGGGATAGATTTATAGCATTTTTATTATTATTATTTTTTTTTTACTAGTAATGGCGGCGATCTGAGATTTTTATCGTGACTGCGATATTGCGGCGGACATATCGGACACTTTTTGGGACCATTCACACTTATACAGCGATCCGTGCTATAAAAATGCATTGATTACTGTATAAATGTGACTGGCAGGGAAGGGGTTAACACTAGGGGGCGATCAAGGGGTTAATTGTGTTACCTAGTGAGTGATTCTGACTGTGGGGGAGGGGACCGATCGCTGTCCCTATGTACAAGGGACACACCATCGGTCTCCTCTCCCTGACAGGATGTGGATCTGTGTGTTTACACACACAGATCCACGGTCCTGCTCGGTTACTGGGCAATCGCGGGTGCCCGGCGGACATCGCGGCCGCCGGGCACGCGCATCGGGTCCCCAGTGACGCGGCGCGCGCGCGCCCCCTAGTGGCTCGGGAAGGAGATCACGTATGCGAATCCGCCGCAGAGACCACTTTTATCTGAAAGAGAACCGCCCGCTCTTGAAGAAGATACCAGGGTTATGGTAGCTAGCTGCAGCCATAACAACGGTATTCCTCTTCAAAGACAGGACGTTTATAGTCGTCCGGCGGGAAGCAAGTGGTTAATATCACTTTATTTTAACAATGATAGACAGGAAGGTGTTAAAGCTGCTTAAAGTTTTACTAAACCCAGTAATATGAAAATAGTTCATCCGCCCACAGCTTATAAATCTTCTTTTTACATTAAAATACTGCCACTATATACCTTTTTGGATGAACTGTATACCACGGTTACATGATAAACTGCACAGTTTTTACAGTACTGAGAGTTCAGGTAGGAGGAGATTTCCACTGCAGCCTGTATACACGCCCACATGTGTGATGTCAATATCATGTGACCTGGCTATCTCTGAGAACAAGTAAATGTTCTCTCCAGCATAAAAGACACAACTGAGCATGTGCAGGTTGGCTGATCTGCCTGTGTTAGCTGGCTTTCCCCAGATAGACAGTGCAGGAAGGGGAGGATCTGTGCATACAGGATAAAACAGCTTTTTACACAATGCAGAGGATTAACCCCTTAAGTTCCCAGTGAGTATAACAAGCATGCTATGCTGTATATACAGACATATTTTACTTTTCTGGGTTTAGTAAAAGTTTAATAGACATGAAGAGTGGTATAAAACCTTTTTCCAGACGATAAATAAACGCCTGAATTATTTTTTTTCTTTTTAATCAAGTGCCTTTATGGCAAAGATGGAGGACCAAAGATGTAAAATGCTCTTGTTAATGCATGCACCAAGCTAAACGGATTGAAACAAATTGTATAGCTATTTAGGGACGTGACCGGAAAGATCTATTAAATCTAATCATCTATTACCTTAATGAACATAATATTGTAGCATTTTTCCAGGATATCTCTCTTTAAAGTTATTGGATTACTTATTCGATCTCATTTAAATAAAACACACATCCTCATCTTTTCTGGAGGTTGCTGACTGAATTTTGCAGCCTGCGCTAATGTCATGGAATCTATTGTGCAAATGAACCGTAAACCACAGCAACCAATCATGTAATTGCTGGTATTTGTCTTGGTTGTCATACTGACACTATGAAGTTTAGCTATAGATTAGTTAAAGCAATTGTTTGTTTTGCAGCATATAATTCATTTGTAAACCCATCCAAAGCAAAGCGTTGTTGGGATGCCAACAGGTTTAATCACTCAACATGTAACATTCAGGGGGCATTTCAGGGAAGTTTTCTTCCAGAGTCCTGACCATTCAGCTCTACATCCATGTGTTGTCCAAATCTTAAGCCCCTTTCACACAGGCTGGATTCTGCATAACTCTGGTCTGCTCAGCAGGGGATCTATCCACTGATCCCCTGCTGAGCAGAACAGAGTGGTTAGGTAACAGGTCCATGTCCGCTCTGCTCTGTGGGCATTTAGATGTAAATGGCAGTGGGGTCGGGAGGGGGGGCTGACGGGGGCTGGAGCCCCGAGTGTGCCTTCAAAAAGCCACGGGTCTCAAAATCCCCTAAATGCATTATTAGCCCCGAGCGCCAACAGGGAATGATCACCCACCAGCGCGGCTGAGTGACGTACATAAGTCCCGCCTCTGGGACCCCGGCTCCTATGCAGGACGTCACACTTGTCAATGCCAGAACCGCGGGACGTGTGACATCCAATTCATAGGGGCTGCCGGGTCCAGGAGGAGGCGGGAATGACACTGCGGCCGCGCTGGGCACTGGGAGATCCCCACTGAGACGCTCATTCTGTGTAAATGGGCGGACGGCTCTTCTATCTTGGCTGTGGCTGCCTAGTGCCTGCAGGGCTGTCTGAGTGGTGGTGAATGCCGGGGCCCGGGATGAGTGTACTCACACACTACAGGTAAGGCTGAGCATTGAGCAGAAACAATCTGTGTATGTCAGATAGGTCAGTCATGTATGTCAGGTAGGTCAGTCGTGATGTATGTTAGGTAGGTCAGTCGTGTATGTCAGGTAGGTCAGTTGTGTATGTCAGGTAGGTCAGGTAGATCACTGTTAAGCAAGTGAGCCTATCACCCTCCCCGAGCCCCCCTCCGACCACCCCACCTCACCCCCCCCGCTTTACCTCCAGGCTGAAGCCCCTGGTCTTTTTCCCACCTAGCAACACCCCTGGTAAATAAGCTTTGTCACGGACTTTGGGCTGCAGGAGAACCATTGCCTGGAGAACTGTGTTTTAATGTGTTCTTAACTAATCCAGACTGAGCTGGCCACTAATTGCTTTTGGCTTCTGCATAAGTTAGTCCTATGGGGGAGCTGGACTGTCTAAGGTGGTCATTGGTATAATAATAGGATTAGCTCTACTGTCTAAGGTGACCATTGTCTGAAATAATGGGAGTAGCCCTTATCTGATGGTTTTCTGTATAAATTCAGTGTGTGTTTCTCAAATAAAGCAATTATTATTCTATTTCAATCCAAGGGTGGTGTTGTCTCGTTCTTGGGGTTTCTATAGCCAGATCCATTGGTCTCGTTTTCCAGGACTTGGGAATCAGCTTCTTGGTGGAAATACGCAACAGGATCTCTGGATTCCGTCACAGACTTGCTGTCCGTTTATACCCGACTGCCATCAGATCCGATCTGGCCAGACAGGGGGGAAAGGATGCCCTTTTGTTTGTCTTTATCAGATCGGAGGTAGGCGGGTGTAAATGGACACAAGTCAGTTTACATCTGAAGCTCTATAGAGGAGAATGGAGGGTCCAATCAGGTCCACCTTAGAAACAGACAGGCGGACCCGATCAGACCTCCCATGCAAAAGGGGCCTTACTGCCTTAACCTCTGTAACGTCTCCAAAATACACCCTTAACCACTAGCTGACCAGGCCTTTTCTGGAACTTTTTGTTTACAAGTTTATATTAGTATTTTTTGCTAGAAAATTACTTAGAACCCCAAAAACACACACATATATATATATATATATATATATATATATATATATGTAGCAGGATGTCCATATGAAAGAAGGAATCCGGCTCCCTCCGGTGGTATAAGTGTTACAATGCAACTAATGCACTTTGGGACAGATATCAGCTAGGAGAAAAGACTTTGTTGCTTTTAGTAAAAGACAGACTACATTACCCAGGGTGCATTGCAACACCGCAAAGCATTCTGGGCAGACTACTTAAACCAGGGGAGGGGCCAGCGTCTCTCTCTCTGGATCCAGCTCTCAATCAAGCAGGAAGTTGGCACGGAGGCCTGCTTCCTAAGGATTAGGCCAGAAGCCTGGGCCCAAATTACGGGAGTGCCTGAGTGATTTCCAGCAGAGGATCGTCCACAGCATCCTGTGATTGCCCAGCAGAGACCGGTGTCGTCCATCACCATATGCTGTTAGTGTTGGAGTCCGGAGACTGCAGCTGAAGCAGAAGCGTGGAGATCGAGTGACCGGGACAAGCCAGAGGAGACTATCTGAAAGTCGGGCCTGTTTGGTGAGAAGGGCACCTGCCCAGAATTGACTACTACCTTAGAGGAAAGTGATTTAGTTAGTGCCAGCCACACTTCACCTATCACGCCACAGCTTGCGGCCTAGTGTATCTCACTGGAGACTATGTGATCAGAGATTGGTGCATCCGTCATTAGTGGGTGGCAGGCACACGAGTACTCAGGTATATTGCGGATAATTACAGCATCTTGTTGAAACCCTGTGGATTACAATTTAACTTGTGCACCGACGGTGGCTAGCGAAGACTTCATTGGAGAAAGGAACTTTGAGTGGGACGCAGATAGGCCTTGCTTACCTATTATAGGGAATGAACACGTGCAAGGTATTGCAATAAAGGGGGAGCTCGCGAGCAACCAGTTAGCCATGCATAGACACATATAGATACATATACTAAAAAGACATATATATTTTACCACCCGTCAGTGACAAACAATTGTCTAATGCAGCGCTCTTATTAATATTAAAATCAATAAGGATCCCTATTGTCCTGAAAATAATAGTGAGAAATCCAGAGCACCCGATAAGGCGAGTAAATCCTGATAGATACAGTTCAATATATCACATCACAGTATTCCTTAGATATTTTCCAATCAACTATGCATCCTCCTCACACGTTACTCCAGAAAGACGTATCACAAGCTCCCCATAGGGATTGCACTCACCAGATCACGGCGGGTAATAAGCCTCCAAAGAAATCCAAACACAGGCTGCAGTGGAGGGATGATTTCTCAAGATATCCGCGGGTCTCGGCTGGTGATAAGCCTCATACGAAATCCCAGTGCAGGATGCAATAGACAAATGATACCTTCTCTGGATATCCTCTTCAATAGAGGTGTAGAGTTTTTCCTCCCGGGATTTATAAAATGGAGAGAAAGGGAAAACTCTGCATAGTGTAAACCGGTTTTCCAAAAACTTTATTTTCCTCTTTTCTAAAAGTCAGTTTCCATAAAATCAACACTAATCCTATTAGCCTATACAGCCTTCGTTCCGTTTTGCTTGTCAACTCGATGCTTATCAGGCAAAGGTTAATACACTGTCAGGGAGCTTGGTGGAGCTACAATGTATCGAATCCAGCTCACCGCTCCTCCAAACGCCGGACGATACTTCCGGTTTCCCTGACCAGTTCCCTGGAACGCAAGGCGTCAATCGTCACTTCTGGTATGATGCAGGTTTACGCTCAGACGTGTTTCGTCATCACGACTTTTTCAATGGGCGTGGTCTTACGGCGTGACGTGACCTCTATTTATCTTACGGGCAATTAGACCAGTTTAACTCTTAAACTGATCGCCGCTCAACCTTCTAAATGTGCATAGCAACCGTATTAACTCTAGGTAAATTCTTTATATGTGTTTAAAAATAAACTGGAATGCCGTACATCTGCATCGAGTTGCGATCATTACAATCTTAAAAACACATTATACCTGTTAAGCATATAAAGACTCATATTTCGTCAGTATAAAACAGCATTAATTTACTGAAAATTCAACTGTTCTCTAATCCTCAGCATATCAGATATCCAAAACAGCAAATTTTATTTCATATATTAAACCATAAATGTAAAAAAAGTAAAAAAAGTTCATGTATAAACTCCTGGCCGTCATTAACTCAGAAAACCGGCAGAAGATGGAATACAACTCAAAATAGCTTTCCGCATAATCAATAATTTCCTAACTGTCAAGAAAATAGTATATTCAAATCATTCTCTTTTACAAAATCCTGTCAATATTCACTTAAGGGTAAATAGACATATGAATGTATATCAGAGCCAGTGATACATAATAGGCTACTAATCTGTGCACTATCTGGCATATACATAAACTGCTTCCAATAGCCACCCTTTTTGGGCAGTCATAGGACTATAACATCAATATTATTAGATATAGTTTACAGATCACTAATGAAGCAGTTTATGTCCAATTCTATATTTAACCCCTTCGGAGCGAGAGTGTCAATAAGAAAAATCCACTGGGTCTCTCTTTGTGATAGTTCACGTACAATATTTGACCCTCTCCAGGCAGGTTTGATGTGGTCTATCCCCCAGAAGATTAAACCTGAGGGGTCCCTATCATGAAAAACCAGATTAACTTCCTTGACGTGACAATCTTTAGAGTTAATGACACTTTGCAGACTAAAGTATATTTTAAAGTAACAGACAGGAACAGCTTTTTACCCATCCATAGTGGACACCATCCACTATGGCTGAAGAATGTGCCGAAAGGCCAATTCATGAGGGTAAAACGAAATTGTACCTCAACAGATGACTTTAGGGAACAGGCTGGGATCCTAAAAGGAAGTTTTTTGGAGAAGGGTTATAAGTTGCATCATTTGAACACAGTAGTAGAAGAAATGGCTGCCTTACCTAGGGCAGAATGCCTGAAAGACAAACCTCTGGGGGTGGGACGAAGTGTAAATCAAGAATGGGGTTTTATCTCAGATTTTCATTCCCAATACAAAGAGGTGGAGTCGGTGTTTAAAAACCATTGGCACATCCTTTGTCTGGATAAAACCCTTCAAAAGGAGCTTCCGTCTAACCCGAGATTTATCTACAGGAAAGCCCAAAATTTTGGGGATTGTATAGTGAAAAAAGTACTAGATCCTCCGAAACGTCCCCCCACTTTTTGGGATAGGGATGGATTTTTCTGCTGTAGGAAGTGTAAACCCTGTAGAGATGTCGCCTGTCAAATGAGAGGGATAGAAAGGTTCACTTCCACTTCCAACAATAATGAGTTCCAAATAAAGGAATTCATAACCTGCAATACTACGCATGTAGTTTACGCTTTAAAGTGCCCTTGCGGGTTAATGTATATTGGGAGAACCAAGAGGATGCTTCGAGTTAGGATAGCCGAGCACATTAATAATATCCTTATTGGTTACAAGAACCATAATGTGTCCCTCCATTTTAAGGTTTTTCATGATAGGGACCCCTCAGGTTTAATCTTCTGGGGGATAGACCACATCAAACCTGCCTGGAGAGGGTCAAATATTGTACGTGAACTATCACAAAGAGAGACCCAGTGGATTTTTCTTATTGACACTCTCGCTCCGAAGGGGTTAAATATAGAATTGGGCATAAACTGCTTCATTAGTGATCTGTAAACTATATCTAATAATATTGATGTTATAGTCCTATGACTGCCCAAAAAGGGTGGCTATTGGAAGCAGTTTATGTATATGCCAGATAGTGCACAGATTAGTAGCCTATTATGTATCACTGGCTCTGATATACAATCATATGTCTATTTACCCTTAAGTGAATATTGACAGGATTTTGTAAAAGAGAATGATTTGAATATACTATTTTCTTGACAGTTAGGAAATTATTGATTATGCGGAAAGCTATTTTGAGTTGTATTCCATCTTCTGCCGGTTTTCTGAGTTAATGACGGCCAGGAGTTTATACATGAACTTTTTTTACTTTTTTTACATTTATGGTTTAATATATGAAATAAAATTTGCTGTTTTGGATATCTGATATGCTGAGGATTAGAGAACAGTTGATTTTTCAGTAAATTAATGCTGTTTTATACTGACGAAATATGAGTCTTTATATGCTTAACAGGTATAATGTGTTTTTAAGATTGTAATGATCGCAATTCGATGCAGATGTACGGCATTCCAGTTTATTTTTAAACACATATAAAGAATTTACCTAGAGTTAATACGGTTGCTATGCACATTTAGAAGGTTGAGCGGCGATCAGTTTAAGAGTTAAACTGGTCTAATTGCCCGTAAGATAAATAGAGGTCACGTCACGCCGTAAGACCACGCCCATTGAAAAAGTCGTGATGACGAAACGCGTCTGAGCGTAAACCTGCGTCATACCGGAAGTGACGATTGACGCCTTGCGTTCCAGGGAACTGGTCAGGGAAACCGGAATTATCGTCCGGCATTTGGAGGAGCGGTGAGCTGGATTCGATACATTGTAGCTCCACCAAGCTCCCTGACAGTGTATTAACCTTTGCCTGATAAGCATCGAGTTGACGAGCAAAACGGAACGAAGGCTGTATAGGCTAATAGGATTAGTGTTGATTTTATGGAAACAGACTTTTAGAAAAGAGGAAAATAAAGTTTTTTGAAAACCGGTTTACACTATGCAGAGTTTTCCCTTTCTCTCCATTTTATAAATCCCGGGAGGAAAAACTCTACACCTCTATTGAAGAGGATATCCAGAGAAGGTATCATTTGTCTATTGCATCCTGCACTGGGATTTCGTATGAGGCTTATCACCAGCCGAGACCCGCGGATATCTTGAGAAATCATCCCTCCACTGCAGCCTGTGTTTGGATTTCTTTGGAGGCTTATTACCCGCCGTGATCTGGTGAGTGCAATCCCTATGGGGAGCTTGTGATTAGGGATGAGCTTCGGCTGTTCGATCGTTCGACGAAGATCGAACGATTTGGGCCGTTCGCGCCAAATTCGAGTGACGCGAACGGCCCACAATGCACTACGCCATCGCAGTGTCATCCAGGCGCTGTGATTGGCCAAGCATGCACTGTGACCCCGCATGCTTGGCCAATCACAGCGCCGGCAGCGAGGAGAGCAATGATTGGCCACAGGCAGGATGCCTGTGGCCAATTATTGCTGAGGGTGTTTAGTACACGCCCCACACTATAAAAGGCCGCCAGCACGGCGGCCTAGTGTAGTGTGTTCCGGAGCAGGGATAGAGCAGCATAAGCAGGGACAGTGACTTTTATTTCTTTCTTGCTTAACCTGGATTCCTTTAGTTTAGGGAAAGAGAAGGATAGGTAGGGAGAGTGTCAGTGTGTTTTGTGCTTGTGCTATATTGTGCTTAAAAAAAACATTTTTTCTAGGGACAGAAAACTGTAGGTAGGGAGAGTGTCAGTTTCTTTCACTGTGCAAGTCCTTGTTTCTAGGGACCTGGAAGGACAGTGAGTGAATTCTCCTTGTGCTATATTGTGCTTAAAAAAAACATTTTTTCTAGGGACAGAAAACTGTAGGTAGGGAGAGTGTCAGTTTCTTTCACTGTGCAAGTCCTTGTTTCCAGGGACCTGGAAGGACAGTGAGTGAATTCTCCTTGTGCTATATTGTGCTTAAAAAAAACATTTTTTCTAGGGACAGAAAACTGTAGGTAGGGAGAGTGTCAGTTTCTTTCACTGTGCAAGTCCTTGTTTCTAGGGACCTGGAAGGACAGTGAGTGAATTCTCCTTGTGCTATATTGTGCTTAAAAAAAACATTTTTTCTAGGGACAGAAAACTGTAGGTAGGGAGAGTGTCAGTTTCTTTCACTGTGCAAGTCCTTGTTTCCAGGGACCTGGAAGGACAGTGAGTGAATTCTCCTTGTGCTATAGTGTGCTTAAAAAAAACATTTTTTCTAGGGACAGAAAACTGTAGGTAGGGAGAGTGTCAGTTTCTTTCACTGTGCAAGTCCTTGTTTCCAGGGACCTGGAAGGACAGTGAGTGAATTCTCCTTGTGCTATATTGTGCTTAAAAAAAACATTTTTTCTAGGGACAGAAAACTGTAGGTAGGGAGAGTGTCAGTTTCTTTCACTGTGCAAGTCCTTGTTTCTAGGGACTGGGAAGGACAGTGAGTGAATTCTCCTTGTGCTATAGTGTGCTTAAAAAAAAACATTTTTTCTAGGGACAGAAAACTGTAGGTAGGGAGAGTGTCAGTTTCTTTCACTGTGCAAGTCCTTGTTTCTAGGGACTGGGAAGGACAGTGAGTGAATTCTCCTTGTGCTATAGTGTGCTTAAAAAAAACATTTTTTCTAGGGACAGAAAACTGTAGGTAGGGAGAGTGTCAGTTTCTTTCACTGTGCAAGTCCTTGTTTCTAGGGACCTGGAAGGACAGTGAGTGAATTCTCCTTGTGCTATATTGTGCTTAAAAAAAACATTTTTTCTGGGGACAGAAAACTGTAGGTAGGGAGAGTGTCAGTTTCTTTCACTGTGCAAGTCCTTGTTTCTAGGGACCTGGAAGGACAGTGAGTGAATTCTCCTTGTGCTATATTGTGCTTAAAAAAAACATTTTTTCTAGGGACAGAAAACTGTAGGTAGGGAGAGTGTCAGTTTCTTTCACTGTGCAAGTCCTTGTTTCTAGGGACCTGGAAGGACAGTGAGTGAATTCTCCTTGTGCTATATTGTGCTTAAAAAAAACATTTTTTCTAGGGACAGAAAACTGTAGGTAGGGAGAGTGTCAGTTTCTTTCACTGTGCAAGTCCTTGTTTCTAGGGACCTGGAAGGACAGTGAGTGAATTCTCCTTGTGCTATATTGTGCTTAAAAAAAACATTTTTTCTAGGGACAGAAAACTGTAGGTAGGGAGAGTGTCAGTTTCTTTCACTGTGCAAGTCCTTGTTTCCAGGGACCTGGAAGGACAGTGAGTGAATTCTCCTTGTGCTATATTGTGCTTAAAAAAAACATTTTTTCTAGGGACAGAAAACTGTAGGTAGGGAGAGTGTCAGTTTCTTTCACTGTGCAAGTCCTTGTTTCTAGGGACCTGGAAGGACAGTGAGTGAATTCTCCTTGTGCTATATTGTGCTTAAAAAAAACATTTTTTCTAGGGACAGAAAACTGTAGGTAGGGAGAGTGTCAGTTTATTTCACTGTGCAAGTCCTTGTTTCCAGGGACCTGGAAGGACAGTGAGTGAATTCTCCTTGTGCTATAGTGTGCTTAAAAAAAACATTTTTTCTAGGGACAGAAAACTGTAGGTAGGGAGAGTGTCAGTTTCTTTCACTGTGCAAGTCCTTGTTTCCAGGGACCTGGAAGGACAGTGAGTGAATTCTCCTTGTGCTATATTGTGCTTAAAAAAAACATTTTTTCTAGGGACAGAAAACTGTAGGTAGGGAGAGTGTCAGTTTCTTTCACTGTGCAAGTCCTTGTTTCTAGGGACTGGGAAGGACAGTGAGTGAATTCTCCTTGTGCTATAGTGTGCTTAAAAAAAACATTTTTTCTAGGGACAGAAAACTGTAGGTAGGGAGAGTGTCAGTTTCTTTCACTGTGCAAGTCCTTGTTTCTAGGGACTGGGAAGGACAGTGAGTGAATTCTCCTTGTGCTATATTGTGCTTGAAAAAAACATTTTTTCTAGGGACAGAAAACTGTAGGTAGGGAGAGTGTCAGTTTCTTTCACTGTGCAAGTCCTTGTTTCTAGGGACCTGGAAGGACAGTGAGTGAATTCTCCTTGTGCTATATTGTGCTTAAAAAAAACATTTTTTCTAGGGACAGAAAACTGTAGGTAGGGAGAGTGTCAGTTTCTTTCACTGTGCAAGTCCTTGTTTCCAGGGACCTGGAAGGACAGTGAGTGAATTCTCCTTGTGCTATAGTGTGCTTAAAAAAAACATTTTTTCTAGGGACAGAAAACTGTAGGTAGGGAGAGTGTCAGTTTCTTTCACTGTGCAAGTCCTTGTTTCCAGGGACCTGGAAGGACAGTGAGTGAATTCTCCTTGTGCTATATTGTGCTTAAAAAAAACATTTTTTCTAGGGACAGAAAACTGTAGGTAGGGAGAGTGTCAGTTTCTTTCACTGTGCAAGTCCTTGTTTCTACGGACTGGGAAGGACAGTGAGTGAATTCTCCTTGTGCTATAGTGTGCTTAAAAAAAACATTTTTTCTAGGGACAGAAAACTGTAGGTAGGGAGAGTGTCAGTTTCTTTCACTGTGCAAGTCCTTGTTTCTAGGGACTGGGAAGGACAGTGAGTGAATTCTCCTTGTGCTATAGTGTGCTTAAAAAAAACATTTTTTCTAGGGACAGAAAACTGTAGGTAGGGAGAGTGTCAGTTTCTTTCACTGTGCAAGTCCTTGTTTCTAGGGACCTGGAAGGACAGTGAGTGAATTCTCCTTGTGCTATATTGTGCTTAAAAAAAACATTTTTTCTAGGGACAGAAAACTGTAGGTAGGGAGAGTGTCAGTTTCTTTCACTGTGCAAGTCCTTGTTTCTAGGGACCTGGAAGGACAGTGAGTGAATTCTCCTTGTGCTATAGTGTGCTTAAAAAAAACATTTTTTCTAGGGACAGAAAACTGTAGGTAGGGAGAGTGTCAGTTTCTTTCACTGTGCAAGTCCTTGTTTCTAGGGACCTGGAAGGACAGTGAGTGAATTCTCCTTGTGCTATATTGTGCTTAAAAAAAACATTTTTTCTAGGGACAGAAAACTGTAGGTAGGGAGAGTGTCAGTTTCTTTCACTGTGCAAGTCCTTGTTTCTAGGGACTGGGAAGGACAGTGAGTGAATTCTCCTTGTGCTATAGTGTGCTTAAAAAAAACATTTTTTCTAGGGACAGAAAACTGTAGGTAGGGAGAGTGTCAGTTTCTTTCACTGTGCAAGTCCTTGTTTCTAGGGACTGGGAAGGACAGTGAGTGAATTCTCCTTGTGCTATATTGTGCTTAAAAAAAACATTTTTTCTAGGGACAGAAAACTGTAGGTAGGGAGAGTGTCAGTTTCTTTCACTGTGCAAGTCCTTGTTTCTAGGGACCTGGAAGGACAGTGAGTGAATTCTCCTTGTGCTATATTGTGCTTAAAAAAAACATTTTTTCTAGGGACAGAAAACTGTAGGTAGGGAGAGTGTCAGTTTCTTTCACTGTGCAAGTCCTTGTTTCCAGGGACCTGGAAGGACAGTGAGTGAATTCTCCTTGTGCTATAGTGTGCTTAAAAAAAACATTTTTTCTAGGGACAGAAAACTGTAGGTAGGGAGAGTGTCAGTTTCTTTCACTGTGCAAGTCCTTGTTTCCAGGGACCTGGAAGGACAGTGAGTGAATTCTCCTTGTGCTATATTGTGCTTAAAAAAACATTTTTTCTAGGGACAGAAAACTGTAGGTAGGGAGAGTGTCAGTTTCTTTCACTGTGCAAGTCCTTGTTTCTAGGGACTGGGAAGGACAGTGAGTGAATTCTCCTTGTGCTATAGTGTGCTTAAAAAAAACATTTTTTCTAGGGACAGAAAACTGTAGGTAGGGAGAGTGTCAGTTTCTTTCACTGTGCAAGTCCTTGTTTCTAGGGACTGGGAAGGACAGTGAGTGAATTCTCCTTGTGCTATAGTGTGCTTAAAAAAAACATTTTTTCTAGGGACAGAAAACTGTAGGTAGGGAGAGTGTCAGTTTCTTTCACTGTGCAAGTCCTTGTTTCTAGGGACCTGGAAGGACAGTGAGTGAATTCTCCTTGTGCTATATTGTGCTTAAAAAAAACATTTTTTCTAGGGACAGAAAACTGTAGGTAGGGAGAGTGTCAGTTTCTTTCACTGTGCAAGTCCTTGTTTCTAGGGACCTGGAAGGACAGTGAGTGAATTCTCCTTGTGCTATATTGTGCTTAAAAAAAACATTTTTTCTAGGGACAGAAAACTGTAGGTAGGGAGAGTGTCAGTTTCTTTCACTGTGCAAGTCCTTGTTTCTAGGGACCTGGAAGGACAGTGAGTGAATTCTCCTTGTGCTATATTGTGCTTAAAAAAAAACATTTTTTCTAGGGACAGAAAACTGTAGGTAGGGAGAGTGTCAGTTTCTTTCACTGTGCAAGTCCTTGTTTCAAGGGACAGAGAAGGACACCTGAAGGTAGCCCTTATTGCTTTTTTCCCATCTCCCTGCAGGCCATCTATTAGAATGTCTGGAAGGCAAACAAGGAGAGGCAGACAGTCAGGAGGCAATAAAAGAGGGCAAGCAGGCTCTGTGTCTGGGGGCAACAGTGCTGGTCGTGGACGCGGTGCATTGTCATCAGCACATGGCCATGGGACACGCTTGTCCTTCTTTTCCGCAGCTGGACATGTTGAGCCACATCATGCCGAAGACTTGGTAGAGTGGATGACCAAGCCCTCCTCCTCCTCCTCATCCTCTCTCACCCAGGCTCAGGGTACTGGCAAAGCAGCTGCCAAAGCGTCCTCTTCCCTGGTATCAATGTCAGACTCATCATCAGTCACTCCTTCCCTAGACCCACCATGTCCTCCTCCTGAGGAGTCCCCCGAACTGTTTGAGCACAGTGTTGGGTACATGCTCCAGGAGGATGCCCAGCGTTTCGAAGGGTCTGATGATGAAACCCAGCTACAGGAAGGCAGTAGGGTGAGAGCAGACAGAGGGGATGCTCAAGAAGGACACCAATCTGGCAGTCATGTTCCAGCAGCTGCAGCATACTGCCAGATTGTCTCCAGTGATGAGGAGGGAGGGGATGATGAGGTCACTGACTCCACGTGGGTGCCTAATAGGAGAGAGGAGGAGGAGGATGAGGAGGAGGCACATCTCCAACGAGACAGGATGCCCTTTGGTGGCCAGCGTAAGGGCAGTACACCGACGGAATCACACCGCAGAGCTCCGCCTGTGCAGGGCGCTGCCTCTGCCCGTCATTCAAAAAGTTCCTTGGTGTGGGCCTTTTTTGAGGCTAGTGCATCAGATCGCACAGCTGCTGTTTGCAACATATGTCTCAAGCGTATATCGCGTGGCCAAAACATCAGCCGCTTGGGTACCACATGCCTGACCAGACATATGTTGACCTGCCATGCAGCTCGTTGGCAAGCCTACCTCAAAGACCCACACCAAAGAACAAAGCGGACCTCTCCTTGCACCGCATCAGCTGGGATCTCCAACCCCACTATAACTTCAGTCCTCTCTGAAACATGCACTGAGAGGAATGAAGGTGTAGAATTAGGTGTGTCACAGCCAAGTACTTGCGGCCACTCTGCTAGCAGTACACCGACGTCCGATTCTAGCAGGCAAATTTCCCTGCCCCAGCTGCTGGACCGTCGAAAGAAGTTCACTCCCAGCCATCCACATGCCCAGCGGTTGAATGCTAGCTTGGCTAAATTGCTAGCGCTTCAACTGCTGCCTTTTCAGTTGGTAGACTCGGCCCCCTTCCGTGAGTTTGTGCAATGTGCGGTTCCTCAGTGGCAGGTTCCCAAACGCCACTTTTTCTCACGGAAGGCTATTCTGGCTCTCTACCGGCATGTGGAAGGCAATGTCTTGGCCTCGCTGGACAGGGCAGTCAGCGGTAAGGTGCATATTACCGCTGACTCATGGTCCAGCAGGCATGGACAGGGACGTTACCTTTCTTTCACGGCCCATTGGGTCACTCTTTTGGCAGCTGGGAAGGATGCAGGACAAGGTGCAGTAGTGTTGGAGGTTGTCCCACCGCCACGCCTCCAAAATGCTACTACTGGTTGTGACACACCTCTCTCCTCCACCCCCTCCTCTTCTTCTTCCTCCATGGCCTCTTCCTGTGGTTTGTCCTATGAACCAGCGGTGCTCCGTAGCCGTTCACGGGGCTACGCAAGTACGCAGGCAAAAAGATGCCATGCCGTGCTTGCGCTGGTGTGTTTGGGGGACAGAAGCCACACTGGGGCAGAGGTCCTGTCTGCTCTGCAGGGCCAGGCCGAGAGGTGGTTGACGCCACGCCAGCTTAAGCCAGGAATGGTGGTTTGCGACAATGGCACCAACCTCCTCTCCGCCCTCCGACAGGGACAACTGACCCATGTGCCCTGTGTGGCTTACGTCCTTAACCTGGTGGTGCAGCGGTTCTTGGGCAGGTACCCGGGCTTACAGGATGTCCTGAGGCAGGCCAGGAAAGTCTGTGTGCATTTCCGCAGATCTTATAATGCCAGTGCTCGCCTGGCTGAGCTGCAAAAGGAGTTGAACCTGCCCAAGAACCGCCTTATATGTGACATGCCCACCAGGTGGAACTCAACGTTGGCCATGCTGCAGCGGCTGCACACGCAGCAGAGGGCCATCAATGAGTACCTGTGCGACTACGGCACCAGGACAGGGTCAGGGGAGCTTGGTTTTTTTTCTCCACGCCAGTGGGGCATGATCAGGGATGCATGCACTGTCCTGGCACCATTTGAGGAGGCCACGAGGATGGTGAGCAGTGACAGTGCATGCATCAGTGACACTGTACCTCTTGTCCACCTGTTGGAGCACACGCTGCATGGAATAATGGACAGGGCACTTGAGGCAGAACAGAGGCAGGAAGAGGAGGACTTCCTTGCCTCTCAAGGCCCCCTTTACCCAGACAGTGTTCCTTCTGTCCCACCCATCGCACAGGAAGAGGAAGAGGAGGAGGAGGAGGAGGAGGATTGTGTCAGCATGGAGGTGGAGGCTGGCACTCAGCATCATCAGCAGCAGTCTTTTAGGGATGATTTACAGTCCCAAGAAACCAGTGGACTTGTACGTGGCTGGGAGGAGGTGACTGCGGATCATGTCGTCCTTAGTGACCCAGAGGACTCCGGAGCGAATGCCTCAGCAAACCTACGCTGCATGGCCTCCCTGATCCTGCAAAGTCTGCGGAAGGATCCTCATATTCTTCGGATCAAGGAGAGGGACCATTACTGGCTGGCCACTCTCCTTGATCCACGGTACAAGGGTAAGGTTGCGGACCTTATGTTACCGTCGCAGAGGGAGCAGAGGATGAGACAACTCCGGGAGGCCTTGCAGAAAGGTCTGTGCAACGCGTTCCCAGAGACTGGGAGGTTACAAACTCCTGGTCCAGGACAACGAGTTGCTGAGGCTTCGGCCAGTCAAAGAAGGAGCGGTGGGGAAGGTGGCCGTCTGACCGATGCGTTCAGACAATTCTTTAGTCCGCAGCCCCAAAGTATGATTGGTTCCAGCAACCATCGCCAGCGTCTGATAAACATGGTGCAGGAATATCTAGGGGCAAGGTCAGACTTGGACACCTTCCCCACCGAAAATCCTCTGGCTTACTGGGTCTTGAGGATGGATCACTGGCCAGAGCTTGCACAGTATGCAATTGAGCTACTGGCCTGTCCTGCATCCAGCGTTCTTTCGGAACGCACATTCAGTGCTGCTGGAGGATTTGTCACGGATCACAGGGTGCGCCTGTCCACCGACTCGGTTGATCGACTGACTTTCATCAAGATGAACCAGTCTTGGATCACCACCAGCTACCACACACCTGATGCTGATATAACAGACTAATTGATTTTAACATGTCACGTCCCTTCAAGACTGATGCTGATGCTGAGTGCCTGTGCTGTTATGTTGACTGGCTATCCTCCTCCTCCGAGTCCTCAATGATACGATTGATGATGATAGCTTGGAAGATCATTTTTGTTTATGGGTGCCGCCACCAGTGGCTAAGGCCCAATTTTTCAGCCCCTGTTTTACAGGGGCGTGTACTTACAATTTTTTTAGCAATAATTTGCCATAGGGCTCATTGCTGTGCTCCAAGTACAGTATCTGTGAGGGGTTGTAGTGTTGTGCCACCAGTGCCTAAGGCCCAATTTTTCAGCCCCTGTTTAACAGGGGCGTGTCATTACAATTTTTGAAGCAATACTTTGCAACAGGGCTCATTGCTGTGCTCCAAGTACAGTATCTGTGAGGGGTTGTAGTGTTGTGCCACCAGTGCCTAAGGCCCAATTTTTCAGCCCCTGTTCAACAGGGGCATGCAATTACAATTCTTGATGTAATAATTCACAGCAGGGCCCATTCCTGCACCCACCAAGAGTAAGTCTGAGGGCTTACAGTGTTGTGGCAACGCCACCACCACCACCACCACGAAAGGCCCAATTTTTCAGCCACTGTTCAAAAGGGGCATGTAATTACAATTCTTGATCTAATAATTCACAGCAGGGCCCATTCCTGCACCCACCAAGAGTAACTCTGAGGGCTTACAGTGTTGTGGCAACACCACCACCACCACCACCACCACGAAAAGCCCAATTTTTCAGCCCCTGTTCAACAGGGGCATGCAATTACAATTCTTGATCTAATAATTCACAGCAGGGCCCATTGCTGCACCCACCAAGAGTAACTGTCAGGGCTTACAGTGTTGTGGCACCAGCACCACCATCAAAGCCCCAATTTTTACTACCACTGTTCAACAATTATATGTAATTAAAATTCCTGATATAATAGTTGACAGCAGGGCGTTCCAGCACCAACCAAGAGTAACTGTGAGTGCTTACAGTGTTGTGCCAACACCAACAACTAAGGGGCCTATTTCTGCAGAGTATATACGGCAGGTCCCTACTTTCAAACATCCAACTTACAAACGACTCCTACTTGCAAACGAAAGAAGACAACAGGAAGTGAGAGGAAATCTACCCCTAGGAAGGAAAATTCTCTCCTGTAAGAATAAATATGGGAGAAAGGTGTCTCCTCTGTACTGATGCTTTATCAGCAATCCTTGTTTCAAGAAAAACACCACATTTCAAAAACAGTTGTCATTGGGACGGAAAGTGAGGTGAAATGTTCTGAACAGGGGCACAGACAGCAAAACAAATGTTACAGGGGTGATAACCCTTACCTATGTTTCCCAAAAAGTTTAAAAATAGATTTTTGGGCTGGAGCTACAGTTCAACAATGTACCTGTTCAAAATTACAAACACATTCTACATAAGAACAAACCTACAGTCCCTGTCTTGTATGCACCGCCTGTATACGGCTGTTCAGAGTATATAGGGCCTTTTTTATTTTATGTGCGGGGTTCCCCTTAATATCCATACAAGACCCAAAGGGGCTGGTAATGGGCTGGGGTAGGGGGGGGGGGGGGGTCATGGGGTAGCTATGCCATTTTTCTTAAAGATTTTCATCCATATTACCGGGACCAGACATTACATTAAAGCCGCAAGAAGTTTTAAATGGCTTTTTTTTCCTTTAGAAGTGTCATTTTGTGCAGGGACAGTTCTAAACACGGGAAACACGTGGCACTTCACAGGCATACTTTAGACACCCCCCAGGTACGATATTTAAAGGAATATTTGACTTTTTTTTTTCACTTTATGCATCATTAAAATGACTGCTCCCGAAAAACGACCGTTTTTAAAACTTCTTTTTGCATTGATACATGTCCCCTGGTGCAGAACCCGGGTTCCCAAACCCTTTTTAGGACAATAACATGCATAATAGTTGTTATAATTAGCACTTAAGAATTCGAACGTTCGCATCCATTGTATTTAATAGGGTTCTAATGTTCGTACGAACTTTCGGTCCGTTCGCGGGTTCTGGTGCGAACCGAACCCGGGGGTGTTCGGCTCATCACTACTTGTGATACGTCTTTCTGGAGTAACGTGTGAGGAGGATGCATAGTTGATTGGAAAATATCTAAGGAATACTGTGATGTGATATATTGAACTGTATATATCAGGATTTACTCGCCTTATCGGGTGCTCTGGATTTCTCACTATTATTTTCAGGACAATAGGGATCCTTATTGATTTTAATATTAATAAGAGCGCTGCATTAGACAATTGTTTGTCACTGACGGGTGGTAAAATATATATGTCTTTTTAGTATATGTGTTTATATAATTTTGAATGTAGCTGCTTAGTATAAAAATAGTGACATAGATGAACTTGTCTGTGTCATTATAAGGAGATCTAAGGTGTGTTCAGAATTGGAATAAGGTCCATAGCGCTGGGTATAAAGAGAACTAGGTTGCGCATTAGTAAGTTTTCTTTGTCTGTGTTTACATATAGATACATGTACATATATATAGCTGATGTTATTTCCTGTTATTACCTAATCTCAGTGATACCTATCCTTATTGGTTTATTGACTCTGCAATGCACATGCAGAGTCAACTGTGTGTATTAATGTGATTCTTTACCCTTCCCTTTTATACTGAGTAAAGGTACCTTTGATTAAGCATATAACTTGTGTGAAGTATCTCTGTCACTTAGAAGGACTAGTGACCAGCAAAGGTAATAACATTTACAGGTTATTGTGTGATGTATGCAGGATTGTGTCTCCTAATACTCAATAGGTCTCACACTCCTTATTCATATCAGTTGTGCTAAGGGAAGGTTTGAGCCACTTCCAGGGGTTGATAGGCAGGACGTAGACCCAAATCAAACAAACAGCAGCTCCTACGGGGGTAGTGCTACACGTGGGAGCTCGTCCGGGATATTCTACGGTTCTGCAATCAACTTTCCCCCTAGACAGAACCCTTACAGCACAGAAATGGACCCTGCTGCCGTAGCCTGGTGGTGCAGGGATGAAGGCATCCTACCCGGAAATGGCCTGGTGGTTGAAATCCAGAGAGAGAACCTGGGTAGAGGAGCATCTAACTCCAGTCTTGAGAGCATTGTCCACGGACAGGAAGCCATGGGTGAATGACATAAAGACAGATACTGTAAATCCCCACACCTATGCATTATGCGAGTGGAGGAACGGAATCTCTGACTACTTCAAGGGTGCCAGCATAAAAACTACAAACCAAGTAGAACTCCTCCTGATACACCCAGAAGAGAATAAAGATGGCCCCACATCCACTACTTCAGGAGGCCCCAGCACAGGAGGGAGCGCCCAACAAAAGGGTCCCGGTTCACCACCATTGACCACCCTTAGCTCAGAATTGTGCGCTGTCCTGGGGGAGATTGTGACCAAGTGTAAAAAGGACCCTCCAGACTACCTGATGTCAGGATGCAGGAAACTCAGGACCTTTTCTGGGAAGAAACCTGTACCTTCAGTGGAAGATGGATTTGAAGAGTGGCTAGATGGCGCCACTCAGGCCCTAGAAGAATGGGAGGTGCCAGAACAACAAAAAAAACAACGGATTGTGGAAAGCTTAAAGGGGCCTGCTCTGGAGGCCATACGTAACCTCAAGTTAAGCAAGAAGGACTGCAATGCACAGGATTATCTGGATATTCTGCAGAATGTGTTCGGCGGGACGGAAAACGTCACTGAACTCACTTACCAGCTGGGGCATTGCTACCAAAAAGAGGGAGAGAAGCTGTCAGAATTCATAGGACGCCTGGATAAGATCCTGCATCGGATCCTACTGAAGAAAGGGATCGATCCAAGAAAAGTGGATGAGGCCCGTGCCCAGCAGGTGTTGAGGGGAGCTCAACCCTTGGACCCCATCGCATTATTGCTACGCACCCGGCGGGACGGGAGCAGCCTGGAATACCCCGACTTGATCCGGATAGTCAGGGAGGAGGAGGCCATGTTGGAAGACAAAAGGAGGAGTCAACACACCGAACCAACTGCCCGAGTCAGAATGTTAAGTGCAGAAGAAGGTGATTCAGAAGTTGAACTCCTAAAGACCCAGGTGTCACAACTAGTAGAAATGGTGTCCATGCTGACTAGCCAGGCCTCTGTGCCACACAACAAGAACACGTCAGAGGAACCAAAAAAACCTCCTAGCTCCAATATGGAACTAGTACAGAAGCCTAAGAGATTGATAACATGCTTCAATTGTGGGGGAATCGGGCATGTTAGAGCAGTGTGTCCCAGCCCAGATGAAGTTGCATCCAGATATCGCAAGCCGGCGGAAAACTTCAGAGGGCCCCGGTGAAGGAGTCAGCCGGGCGCCCACCAGTTTCCACGAACTCCTTCAAGAAGTCCAATGATCCAAAACATCAGAGTCAGGGACCTAAACCTCTGCCAATTAGGCCCCGTCCCACAACTCAGGCTGCTGTTGAACAGGAGGCCAGTGCACACCAGACCCAGAAGGGACTGAGACCCACCGGAAACTCAAGAAAAAAAGAAGTGAGGGTACAGGTAACTGAACCCAGCAAGAAGTCTGTGTTGAAGGAGTTCCCTGCCAAGTTAGTGGGGCCTTCTCCAGTAGTCTCCATACAAGTAGAAGGGATCTACACCAAGGCTCTTCTTGACACTGGGGCTCAAGTGACTCTTCTGTATAGGGATTTCTATGATAAACATCTTACACATCTGCCCCTACAGAAATTAGAGGAACTGGAAATATGGGGTATTGGAACTCAGAGCTTTCCCTATGACGGTTACCTGCCAATCAAGTTGACTTTTGATCCCTCAGTGGCTGGGGAGACAGAGACCTTCGATACTCTGGCAGTAGTGTGCCCTCGCCCACCAGGGGCCAGCAAGAGCTCACTCATCATAGGGACCAACACTGATCTAGTCAGGCGACTGCTGACACCGTTGGCCCAACAGGAAGAAGCCCCGACCACAAGAGTCCACCCCATGTTAAGGCAAGCCTACCAGCGCCTGGTACTGGAGCAGAAGGCCCTGGCTGATGGAGTTGGCAAGATTTGGAAGCTAGACAAGACGGAGAAGGTATTACAACCGGGAGAGGTGACTTGCCTGAGGGCTTCTGTCAAGCTCACATGGAAACAGCCAGGCCCCTTCATTGTCTTCGAACCAGGCCCACAGGAAAGACAGAAAGGGATTGAAGTAATCCCCGAAGTGATCCCATTGAAGGCCCTACAGAAAAGCCATGGGAGGGTTTCAGTGAGTATAAGGAACACTGCTAATACACCAGTGAAGGTGCCGGCCAGAATGCTGTTGGGCCAGGTGAATCCAGCCACCCCCATTGCCCAGTGTGAATTGAAGAAAGAAGAAAGGGGTGAAGTCACCATAGAGAAGCTCTGTTCTGAAGACACGGCCCTCCCACCAGAATGGAGAAAAAGGGCCAAAGCTCAACTTGCAAGGTGGGAAAAGATCTTCTCTAAAGATGAGTTTGATGTGGGGTGCGCAAGGAGTGCCACTCACAAGATACGCTTACAAGAAGATAAGCCCTTTAGAGAGAGAGTTCGACGGGTCCCACTGGGTGACTTAGAAGACTTGCGGGAACAGTTGGCTGAGCTAAAGAGGACGGGGATTATTCGAGAATCCAGGAGCCCTTACGCTTCTCCAATAGTGGTAGTCCGAAAGAAGAACGGGTCGCTGAGACTGTGTATCGACTACAGAACACTAAACAGAAGGACCATCCCAGATCAATACACCACTCCCCGAATTGAAGACGCCCTGCAGAGTCTGTCAGGGGCCAAGTGGTTCAGTGTAATGGATCTAAAAAGTGGATATTACCAAATCCCCATGCACCCTGAGGATCGGGAGAAGACAGCCTTCATCACCCCTGTGGGGTTCTTTGAGTTCAACCGTATGCCTCAAGGGTTATCAGGAGCCCCCGCCACTTTCCAAAGGCTAATGGAGAGAACCGTCGGGGACATGAATCTAATAGAGATACTGGTATATTTGGACGACGTCATCGTGTTCGGGAGGACCCTAGAAGAGCATGAAGAGAGACTGGAGAAGGTCCTGAAGAGGCTCAGTGAAGAGGGCCTGAAACTCTCCCCAGAGAAGTGTCAATTTTACCAGTCCTCAGTCCATTACCTGGGCCATATCGTTTCTGCAGAAGGGGTGGCCACGGACCCAGAGAAGCTGGATGCCGTCACCTCTTGGCCGTGACCTACCAACGTGACTGAGCTTCGGTCATTCCTGGGGTTCTGTTCTTACTACAGAAGATTTGTAGAAGGATTCGCCAAGATTGCCAGACCCCTGAACGAGTTACTCAGAAACGAAGGGGAAGATGATGTTCCAGAGCTGGTCAAACCAGTGAAACTCACCATGGGACCCCGAAGGCCCAAAGAGTCGATTCAAGACCAGTGGACAGGGGAGTGCGAGGAAGCCTTCCAGATGTTAAAGAAGAGTCTTACCACTGCACCAGTCCTGGCCTATGCTGATCCAAAGAAGCCTTATGAACTGCATGTAGATGCCAGCCGAGATGGGCTGGGTGGGGTGCTGTACCAGGAACATGATGGTTACCTAAGACCCGTCGCATATGTGAGCAGGAGTCTGATACCTGCTGAGAAGAATTACCCCACCCACAAGCTTGAATTCCTGGCCTTGAAATGGGCAGTGGTAGACAAACTGAGAGACTACCTATATGGGGCGGAGTTTGTGGTGAAGACAGATAATAACCCGCTCACCTACCTTCTGACCACTGCCAAGTTGGATGCAACGGGACACCGGTGGTTGGCTGCCCTTTCATGCTTCACCTTCAGCTTGAAGTACCGACCCGGAGTGGGAAATAGGGATGCAGATGCCCTGTCCAGGAGGTCTCATGCCCCCACCGACCCTACCGAAGAATGGGCCCAACTAGACCCAGAGGGAGTGCGAGCCCTATATCAGGGGACAGAACTTCAAGCCAGAGGTGGGTCAAGAGCCGAAGAAATTGGGGTCTCAGCTGTTGGAGTACCGAAGTGCTATTGCAGTGTGACCCAAGTCGAAGGGGAGGGCTTGCCCAAGCTGACAAAAAGGGATTTGAGAAAGGAGCAAGAAGAAGACTCTTTAGGGAAACTCCTGATAAAGGCCCTGGAAAGCCAGCGTCCCGAGATGCTTGAAACAGACTCCCCAAGAGAAGCCCGATTGTTGCGCAGGGATTGGGATCGGCTACACATACGTCAAGGGGTGGTCTACCGAAGGGGCCCCTCTGACGACTCAGAAGAGAAGTGGCAGCTGTTTCTACCAGCCAAATATCGAGAAGCGGTCCTAGCTGCCCTCCATAACAACCATGGTCACCTAGGGTCCGAACGGACTTTTCACCTTGTACGGGATAGGTTCTATTGGCCCTGCATGCGGGCTGAAGTGGAAGGATATTGCCATTCCTGTGTCCGATGCATTCAAAGGAAGACCTTGCCACGTCAAGCAGCCCCAATGGGCCATCTGCAAAGTCAGGGACCTATGGAACTGGTGTGCATTGACTTCCTTTGCCTGGAGCCTGATCTGAGTGGTCAAGGGAATGTCTTGGTGATAACAGATCACTTTACCAGATATGCTCAAGCATTCCCAACAAAAGACCAGAAGGCCTCAACAGTAGCCAAAGTACTGGTAGAAAAATTCTTTGTGCACTATGGTCTACCCCAACGCCTTCATTCAGATCAGGGCAGAGACTTTGAAAGCAAATTAATAAAGAAGTTATTAGACCTGTTAGGCATCCAGAAGACCAGGACAACCCCTTATCACCCACAAGGAGATGCTCAGCCTGAACGGTTTAACCGGACTCTCTTGGATATGTTGGGGACTCTGAGTTCAGAGAAAAAGCAGCATTGGAGCAAGCATGTAGCTGCCATAGTGCATGCCTACAATAGCACTGCCAGTGATGTCACCGGGTATTCCCCATACCATTTGATGTTCGGGCGGGAGGCTCGGTTGCCAGTGGACTTGGCCTTTGGCATATCGCTGGATCATACCTCAGCAGCATCCCACAAGGGGTATGTAGACCGATTGAGAAAGAGTCTGAAGACAGCTTTTGAAAAGGCCCAAGCAGCATCTGACCAACGGGGGCTGAGAAATAAAAGAAACTTTGACCTAAGAGTCAGAATTCAAGATTTACAGCCAGGAGATAGAGTGCTGTTGAGGAACTTGGGAATTCCGGGAAAACATAAGTTGGCTGACCGTTGGAAATCCCAACCTTATGTTATCTGCAAGAAGCTGGAAAACCTTCCTGTGTACCAAATTAGGCCAGAAGGAAGCGTGGGACCGTTAAAGACCTGGCACAGGAATCACTTGTTGCCCCTCTCCGAGGCAGTTCGCATGCCTCCTGCATCTGACTCACAAGAAACCCCTTCAACTTCTCAAGGTTCCAGACCCATCACCCGATCTCAAACAGTGCTTCCAGATGTGAGAGATGGAGACTCTGACAATGAAGGTCAAGAGGATGAAGAAGCAGAATCTGACTGGTTGTGGTCATCCCAATTGCCAGAACCCATGACCACCTCCCAAACCTCACCCAAAACAGTTGACAATGGAACTCTTCGGGCAGAATCTCCTGAATTCGTGCCTTCAAACATTCTCATTGAGGAGGTAGCTGATGACTCAGACTCTTTGTCAATGGAAGACCCAGAAGAAGGGTCGTTGTCTCTATCTGAAGGAGAGCGGGACGCTCCTGAAGTTCTGGAGCCCAACATGCCTGAACTAGATGAGGAAGCCCCTGAAGAGCTTCTAGAAACAGCCAGCCCCAATGTCCTTGAGAATATGATACCTAAAGAGCAGAGGGAAAGAAGAGTAATTCACCCCCCAAAAAGACTGACGTACGACCAATTGGGTGAATGCTCTGAGGAGGCCATCATCACTTCTAAGAGAACCATTGATCAGTCTAGCTCTTCCACTCCAGATTCAGATTCAGTGGAAGACAACCCCAGCTCACTCCCTAGCACATCTGAAACAGACACCCAAGTGTCGGTGGTCCATATACAGGACAACCTCCCTCCTTGTGATAATTGGTGGGAGGTTCCTCTGTCGGCTCTGTGTTATGATATGAGCTGTTTAAGTTTAAATCCTGCTTATGAAAAGGCAAGTTGTTTATTGTCATGCATAAACTAACAAATTTCCCTGCAGGTATTGCCAAAGTATGTGTTAGGTTACATACTGTTGTCCTCTTTGGGGACCAAAGACTTTAAGTGGGGGGAGTGTGTAGCAGGATGTCCATATGAAAGAAGGAATCCAGCTCCCTCCGGTGGTATAAGTGTTACAATGCAACTAATGCACTTTGGGACAGATATCAGCTAGGAGAAAAGACTTTGTTGCTTTTAGTAAAAGACAGACTACATTACCCAGGGTGCATTGCAACACCGCAAAGTATTCTGGGCAGACTACTTAAACCAGGGGAGGGGCCAGCGTCTCTCTGGATCCAGCTCTCAATCAAGCAGGAAGTTGGCACGGAGGCCTGCTTCCTAAGGATTAGGCCAGAAGCCTGGGCCTAAATTACGGGAGTGCCTGAGTGATTTCCAGCAGAGGATCGTCCACAGCGTCCTGTGATTGCCCAGCAGAGACCGGAGTCGTCCATCACCATATGCTGTTAGTGTTGGAGTCCGGAGACTGCAGCTGAAGCAGAAGCGTGGAGATCGAGTGACCGGGACAAGCCAGAGGAGACTATCTGAAAGTCGGGCCTGTTTGGTGAGAAGGGCACCTGCCCAGAATTGACTACTACCTTAGAGGAAAGTGATTTAGTTAGTGCCAGCCACACTTCACCTATCACGCCACAGCTTGCGGCCTAGTGTATCTCACTGGAGACTATGTGATCAGAGATTGGTGCATCCGTCATTAGTGGGTGGCAGGCACACGAGTACTCAGGTATATTGCCGATAATTACAGCATCTTGTTGAAACCCTGTGGATTACAATTTAACTTGTGCACCGACGGTGGCTAGTGAAGACTTCTTTGGAGAAAGGAACTTTGAGTGGGACGCAGATAGGCCTTGCTTACCTAGTATAGGGAATTAACACGTGCAAGGTATTGCAATAAAGGGGGAGCTCGCGAGCAACCAGTTAGCCGTGCAGAGACACATATAGATACATGTACATATATATAGCTGATGTTATTTCCTGTTATTACCTAATCTCAGTGATACCTATCCTTATTGGTTTATTGACTCTGCAATGCACATGCAGAGTCAACTGTGTGTATTAATGTGATTCTTTACCCTTCCCTTTTATACTGAGTAAAGGTACCTTTGATTAAGCATATAACTTGTGTGAAGTATCTCTGTCACTTAGAAGGACTAGTGACCAGCAAAGGTAATAACATTTACAGGTTATTGTGTGATGTATGCAGGATTGTGTCTCCTAATACTCAATAGGTCTCACACTCCTTATTCATATCAGTTGTGCTAAGGGAAGGTTTGAGCCACTTCCAGGGGTTGATAGGCAGGATGTAGACCCAAATCAAACAAACAGCAGCTCCTACGGGGGTAGTGCTACATATATATATATATATATATATATATATATATATATATATTTTTAGCAGAGACCCTAGAGAATAAAATGGTGATCGTTGCAATATTTTATGTGCAGCAGGTGCCCCGTGGCCCTGCATCTTGCTCCCGTGTAAAAGTGCACAGGCTCTCCAGAGAGAGAGAGCACGCCTGTCAGCTCCTGCAAGGGATTTCTCCCCCCTCCTTCTCCTTGCTGACTCTGTTACTGCTAACAGGGCTCGCACAGTCATGGCCGCCTAATTTGCTCCTGCTCCTACATCCTTATTGGCAGGGAGAGAGAACCAATCAGAAGGACTTCAACAGCAGTGGTGGATTGTGGGACATGTGGTCCCTAGCATGAACGGCTCTATAGCAATCCCATGGGGGACAGAACTACGAGGTCCAGCATTCTCTGGGGGAAGAGAGCTTCACCATCTTGTCTGCCTGAGGACAGAGACAGACGCCACGAGGCAAGGGAAGGGACTGGACCCAGAGGAGAGGTGTTGCCTCCTGGGTCAGTCCACCACAATTGTTCCAGCCATCCACGGCTGGTCAGGGACATCCAGCCTGAGAGGGGATTCCAGGTTTATATCCAGGCGCACCTGTACCGACGGCGTGAAGCGTTCCAGTGTGATGTGACCAGTTGGGTTACCTGAAGAGCCTGCCTGTTTCAGGACGTTCGTTTGGGCCTTGATCGCAGGATTGGTGAGAGGGCACTTGCCCATTTAAATGAAACAAGGACACTGCATGCAGACAGCGTTACTTCACTTTTACCCACACTTGCCAGAACCTGGATCTCATTGATGTCCTGTTAACCAGTCACAGTGTCCGCCTTGCTATCTGGATACTGTCAGTATACTGCAGTTACACTTTACTAAACTAAAGTGGCTAGCCGAAGATACAAGGCCTCATTCTTCTAAGGGACTGAAGTTACTGGTGCCATACGGGCACGCACACACATACTCAGGGCTCTGTATATGTAGTGTATGTGTGGGGTAGTCTGACTTGGGAGTTACGCCACTGAACTAGGTACAGTGTTTATAGTTGGGTCTGTGGTGTCAGGGGATAGAAGAGAGGTCCGGCATAAGAAAGAGTCATTCCACTGCTCTCCTCCTGCCTGGACTTATAGAGTAAGGTGACCAGATTTTTTAAAAGAAATCCGGGGACATATTTTTTTTTTTTACTAGTAATGGCGGCAATCAGCAACTCTCTGCACGCCGCCACTGCCGCCCGCCTCACAGCCTGTCAAGTCTTACTCTCCAGGCTCCGGCTACTACTGGGTGGGGAGCGGAGGAAGATCACTCTGCCAGGGAAGACAAGGAGATAAGCAGGCAGGCGGCTGGCCGGGACTTGAGCCAAGGCAGAAGAACATGCGAGCGGAGCTGAATGGGCAAGCAACAAACTGAAGAAATAGTCCATTCCCAACGACCAGCACATGATCATCAGAAAGGGGCACAGATAATTGAAAAAAATACACCCCCCTAAGCTAGTAGGAGCGGGGGGGTGTAATTCAGAATTATTATTTTTTAAATTCTGCACTGCCTGTCTTTGAAATTGCCCCAGCCCCTGTTCAAATCCAATCCGGGGACAAAACCAGGCACAGACTTGGTCCGGGGACAGTGTCCTCAATCCAGGGGCTGTCCCCGGAAACCGGGGATGTCTGGTCACCCTATACTAGAGCCAATTTAAGTAGAGATAACCAATCCGATATAAAGTTGCCATATTGTGATTTATTGCTATTGAAGTGTTTGCCTCTGCTCTCGAGGTCATTGGTCGTTGTGGAATCCCCTGAAAGCAGCCTGACTATAATATTGGGTTATATTGCTTCTGATCTCAGTTATTACTCTTCAGTTGATTTACTTGATATATATTGTTACTGTCTGTTACTATTCCACAGAAACCTTACAGTAAAGACAAGTTCTGTGTTTTATCATAAGGTATGTGTTTTTCATTGGTCCTCGCTCTTACACTATTGCCAGGTGTGCCGGAGGGGCTGAGACTGCTCCTGGGGTTGAGATCTCTCATTTACCCTTAAAATGAAAAAAAATTCAAAATGACACTTCAGGCAATAAAACCTGAGAGGCGGAAGTGACGTCAGATGTCGCTCGGGTTCTCTAAGGGCTTATTGCTGAGTAGGGGCTATCTTGCCCTCACCTGACTTCCTGCCCAGGCATCAGCCCAGATAGCAAGGATAACTTGCCACAAACTTATGGCAGTGTTGAATTGTAAGTCTGTTAACTTGCTGCACATTTTCACTGGCAAGTTGTACACTTGCAGAGCACTTGAAGCACAAGTTCTAGTTGACACTTTTCCAATTTGTAGCAAATTTGTGCAGCAAATCTCTAGCAAAAGCAAAGTTGCAGTGGTGAGTCTACAGCAAGAGCTCTGCAAGTCTACAGCAATAAAATTCAGCCAGAGTGACCCCTATGGTGGGATGACTATTGTGCAACATACCTGAACCAGAACTTGCAGCAGACTTGCAGAATGTTTGCATAGAACGTTGATCTGGAGTCATGCAATGCGGACTTGCTACAATTGTGCAACAAACTTGTGAAGCCTGGCAAGTCTAGCAATAGCTTAGCAAGTCATTTTCAAACTTGCAGCACAATTACTTGTTATCTGGCAGAGGGATCAGATCGGCTCCGGGCTTACCGACGGCTCCAGTAAGCTCGGAGAAGATCTAGAAGTGGCAGGATTGGGGCACCTATCCCATTGCCTCTAAAAGTGATCCTGTGGCGAATCAGCTGCTGGGACCACTTTTATCAGATGCAGAATCGCCCACAGTACAAAATAATGCCGGGGTTATGGCAGCTAGCTGCTGCCATAACAACGGTATTTAACGTCAAATTAAAATTTATAGAGTTAGGACTGCAGATAATACTGGGGTGCTGTGAAGTGGCTCTGCAGCTTACGCATGTGTAGCTACCTCACCCGGTACTCCACACACCCGCAGACCCCTTTTTGTGTTAATGGGATCTACAGGTTTCATTACTTTGGGTCTGCAGCAATTACCTCCCACGAGTGGATCCTTCAGCTCCGTTGTCTAGGTACGCCAATATCTTCTAGGAAGAAGGCCAAAGTCCACACATGAGTAAAACCTAATCAGCAAGGCTTTATTCTTTTTCCACTTTGAGTTAACTTGAAGAAAGCAAGAGCAAAAAAGTTGAAAGACGTAGGGGAAGGTTCAGGCACGCAACACTTAAATCCAGTATCTACACTCGTCGACACTCAAGCCTGAGTGGGTATTGATCACCCGGATAGTCCCTATGAGAGCGGTCCTAGCAGCCGGGATGGGGCACAGATGTCAGAGATAATGGATCCCCCTCTAGGCAGGTCTCCAGGCCTCTCCTCGAGACAGCAGTACCGTCGCTAGTCTCCGCCAGGACTGTTCCTACACCTGGAACTCCTTTCCTAAAGATGGGCCCCTAACAACGGGCAGCCTGGGATCCTTCTCTGAAGCGTAGGTCCCAGTCAGCGGAGCTGGGCCTACAATGCAGCAACAGGGCCTCAGGCTGAAGGTGCCTAAGGCCTAAGCACTCCAGCGCACCTCGTACCATGCGGGCCACGAGGCACACTCACTGGACCAGAGGTCCCCCTGAACGCCTTGGGATCCCCCTGGAAAAAAATCTCTCGAATCTCCCTCGCCAAATGGCGTCTGCCCCTTTTGTACCCTCTCCCAGCATGCACAGTGGGTAGACCACGCCCACTGCATGGCTGCCGAGAGAGGACACCCAAGGTGCTGCGATACCCCCGTAATCCAGCCCGTGCCGGCGGTGACAGTGCCACCTGCAGGCAAAGGAGAACAAAACTGCCGGGCAGTATCAGACCCAGAGCAGAACAATAATTGAACATAATTGGTCTGAGCCCAACTACTGGCTCAGACCACCCTTAAATTTCCACATAGCGCCCCCAAATATTGGGGGGGGGATGCTACACATGTATTTGCAAATGTGTGCAAACCAAACCCCTGTTTTTAACGTGAACTGTTAAACAGGACAATTTGGTTAGTTGCAGGCTGGTTGGTAAGTTGAGCTGGGAATTTTTCTTGTTTGATACGCGTCACCCTTCCATGTGCTTCTTCTTGTTAAGGCCAGTTATTGGTTGGGGCAGTTGCTGTTTGGTTATATTATCACCAGAACTAGTGTCCTCATTGGAAGATGCCCCCTCTATTCCTCTGTTCTAACGGGGGAACAGACACCAAAAGAAGCCTGATAATCGTTCTAAACCATCTCTACTTCATCAAAAGCTAAAAGAGAATGTTAAGTTATACCTGAACAAATGACACCACATTTACTCCCTTGCTATCACTCGCCTCTACTATTACAACTCTCTCCATTGGCTCGCGCTGCTGTCAATCACATCCAATGACGCGGCGCGCCGGGGGGCGGGGCTGAGTAATACAGTGAGCGGCTATGGCCGCCGGCTGTATCACAGGCGCGCGCCCGCAAGAACTCATCACCATGTGAGCTCGCTCGAATGAAGGTGATGAGTTCTTGCGGGGAGGAGCCGAGACAGCCACCGAGGGACCCCAGAAGACCAGGTTCGGGGCCACTCTGTGCAAAACGAGCTGCACAGTGGAGGTAAGTATAACATGTTTGTTATTTAAAAAAAAAAAAAAATTATTATCTTTAGTGTTCCTTTAAAGTGGTTGTAAACCCTTGTAAAGTTTTTTTTTTTTTTTTTTATCCCACCTGCAAGACAAAGGCATAATGAGGTAGTATGACTAGTATACTAGCTCATTATGCATCACTTACCTTAGTTCGCGGCCCCCGAAGCCATCCTAGTCTCCCTCTCCAGCCGCAGCCATCGCTGCGGCTTTAGCCGGAATGTTACTTCCGAGTATCGCCGCTCCAGCCAATCACAGCGCCGCTCCGGCGCTGTGATTGGCCGGAGCGGCGAAGACGTGACTCCACGCATGCGCACGGGAACCGTCAAATCCGGCTAAGCCGGATTTGTGAATGAGATTAACACTATCAATGCGCTGTTGTCTACGGCGCGCATGCGCCGTAGACAACGGTGCTTTATTTTTTGTAGAATATCTCCTAAACCGTGTAGGTTTAGGAGATATTTCTTGCACCTACAGGTAAGCCTTAATCTAGGCTTACCTGTAGGTGCAAGTTACATAAGTGGGTTTACAACCACTTTAACCACTTCAGCTCCGGAAGGTTTACCCTCCTGTTACTTTAATTGACAATTGTCAATGGTCGTGAGACGCTGTACCCAAATAAAAGTGTCACTGGTCCCCAAAAAGTGTCAAAAGTGTCGGATTTACCCGCGGCAATGTCGCAGTCCCGCAAAAAATTGCTGATCGCTGCCATTACTAGTAAGGCCCCTTTCACACAGGCGCTCCGATCAGGTCCGTTTTTCAGGTGGACCTAATTGAACACTCCATGCACCTCTATGGAGCGGTGGATGTCAGCGGTGACATGTCTGCTGATATCTGCCGGTATCCAATCCGATCCTGCCTGTGAAGTCCAGGACGGATGGAAACCCTAATTTCCATCCGTCTGGAGAATCGGATCGAATAAAAACGGACAGGAGGTCCATTCCATTTTCATCCGATCTCCATAGAGGAGAGCAGGGCTCTGACAAGTCTGTCTCCGCACAGTGATCAGCAGGTGAGCGAAGTGGAGTCCGTACACGGACAAGCCCATGTGAGAGGGGCCTACATTTTTATTAAAAGTCCATAAATCCATCCCATAGTTTGTAGACGCTTTTTACATTTTTTATTGGATTTGTTTTATAGCAGAAAGTAAAACATATATTTTTTTTTTTTCAAAATTTTCTTTTTTGTTAGTGTAGCGGGTATGTACTTTCCCGGGTGTAAATTTAACTAGCAGAGACACCAGTGATGTGTAATTCCCTGCAGCCCAGCAGGTGGCGCTGTCGCCATGGGCTGGGGGTTGAGCCATTGCTGTGTGCCGGGCCTCCTTTTTGTCCTCTCTCGGCAGTGTTATGGTGGGGCGGGGAATCCCCCGTGCTTGCTGGGAGAGGGTATAAAGGGGCTGGCCATCTTTGTCATGGGGTCAAGTCCCAGGCACCTTCAGCCTGTGGGTGGTGGTTCGTGTCGGTCCTCTAGGCGGGCCTAGGCCTAGAGGACAGCCGGAGGTCGTGTTCCATCCCAGGCACCTTTGGCCTGGGGTGAGGTACTCGGATGGAGGTCTGGAACTCAGTGCCCAACACTGAGTTCTGCGAGGGAAGGAGGTCCTAGGGAACCCCGGGAGTGGGTACCCGAATCCGGAAGGCGTAATGGACCGGGGGGAGCTACTCACTCGAAGACCGGGTGCAGCATATTGCCAGTGACAGGTGAGCCTCCCACCGGAGACCGCCTGGAAGGAAATTCCCCCCTCGCTAGGAGACCGCAGCCCACTTTCAGGGAGGAAAGTGGAGAGTTCATTGTGTCTGGGCCTACTCGCATCCACACCTCCTTTTCTGTTCTGTAAAGCCAAGGGAGTCTAACTGATTATGCTGTTCACTCGAGAAGAATAAAGGAGTGTTGGACTTTAATGGTGTGGGGCTCTTTTCTGATGGACATTGTTCAAGGTAATCTCATGTGGAGGTTTTAGGTGCACAACACTGACCCGAAGGTAGAGAAAGAACTTTGCTTATACCGCACTGACACCTGTGGTGAAGGCTTGGCGTGGTGTCCCCGCTTCCTCCCCTCTAAGGTACCCCTAGACAAGAAGAGAAACGAGCTGATGCAGAGAGGGGAGTGAGGAGGGCGCTACATTTATAGCGCAAACAATAAAAACGGCAGAGGTGATCAAATACCACTAAAAGAAAGCTCTATTTGTGGGAAAAAAAGACGACATCATTGAATTTAAGTACAGCGTCGCATGACCGCGCAATTGTCAGTTAAAGCAACGCAGTGCCATATCCCACAAAATGGCCTGCTCAGGAAGGGGGTAAAATCTTCTGGAGCTGAAGTGATTAAAGAGACAGAAGTGTGAGTTCTGTAGCTTTTCACATCAAAAGGTAAACAGTCTTTTGATCGTTAAAAAGAAGAATGGAAATCTCAGAATTTTTCTGGATCCCAGAGAGCGAACAAAGCAATTAAACAGCAGCATATCTTTATACCCACAACTAAGAATGTATTATTATTATTATTATTATACACAATTTATATAGCGCCAACAGTTTACGCAGCGCTTTACAATGTAGAGGGGGGACAGCACAATTACAGTACAGTTCAATACAGAAGGGACAGGAGGGCTCGGCTCGTAGAGCTTACATTCTAAAGGGAGGGGGTGGTGGTACAAAAGGTAATAGCATAATAGGCAAGGATGTACAGTATAAGCCATATGGGGAGAAAATTCATATTTTACCATCTTGGATGACAATGATGGCTACTGGAAGATCAATCTAGATGAACAGTAATCACAACTGTGTACTTTTATTATACCATATGGATAATACAATCTGATCTTCCATTTTTAATCAAATCAGCCTGTGAAGTGCTTCCCCCAATACACATATTTAGATACACAAAAGGCATCAGCGTAATAAAAGATAACATTATCCTTCTTGTAAAAAAAAAAAGATAACATTATCACAGCTGCTTTGACCAAAAAAGGAACAGAATATTCTGAGAAACTTTAGAACCACAGGAGTCAACATCAAGTGCTCCAAAGTTTGCATACCCTGGCAGAAATTTTGGCATTAACCACTTGCCGACGGCTGGACGTCTAAAGACGTCCTGGGCTTTGTGGTGGTATATCTGAATGATGGGTGCAGCTACAGGCATCATTCAGATATCGGCATTTTCAGCCGGCGATTCCCTACACCATAAGAATGATCATAGCGGCTGTTCCACCGCTTGATCGTTCTTACGGGCGGCGAGAGGGGACGCCCCCCCCTTCCACCGCCCTCCGGTGCTTCTACCGACTCACCTGTGAAATCGGTGAGTCGGTGACAGGATCCGCCGGCCCTAGATGGTCGCCGGAGTCTCTATGATCATTCAGAGGCCGGGTGCGATGTTATGACGTCATGCCGGCCTCTGCATTAATAAAAAAAATTGCCACGCTTCGGCTATGTTTTTTTTTTTTGCTTCCCAGCCTAGAGGTGAGATGTGGGGTATTATTGACCCCATATCTCACTGTAAAGAGGTCCTGTCATGCTTATTCCTATTACAAGGGATGTGTACATTCCTTGTAATAGGAATAAAAGTGATCAAATTGTTTTTTTTTTTCTTTAACCACTTAGCTCACTGTATATATACGTCGGCAGAATGGCACGGACAGGCACAATCACGTACCTGTACGTGCCTGCCTTTGTATAGTTGGGGGTCCCATCGGACCCCCCTCCGGTACAGTGAGCGGTGGTTCTCATTCCGGGAGCGATCCGTGATGAGGGAACGGCCATTCGTTTCCGGCCACCCCCTCGCGATCGCTCCCGGCGAATGAGAATCTTCCTCTGCCTATGTAAACACAGGCAGAGGAAGTGATGTCATCTCTCCATGCGGCGGTCTTTTCGGCCAGAGCGCCGTGGAGAGAAGACATCAGGTTAGTGCACCAACACTACATTAACACATAGGTACACATAGGCACACATTTCACCCCCCAAATCACCCCCAGATCACCCCCCAGGTCATCCCCTGCACCCCCAGTCACAGTGTCACTGATTGCAGTGATCATTTATTTACTGATCACTGCATTTAGTGTCATTTGTGACAGTAAAAAGTGTCAGGGCAGTTAGGTTTAGGCCCCTTTAGGTCCAGGGTAGCCCCCTAACCCCCCCTAATAAAGGTTTAACCCCTTGATCGCCCCCCAGGTAACCCTTTCACCCCCTAACGCCAGCGTCACTAAGCGATCGTATTTCCGATCGCTGTATTTAGTGCCGGTGGTGCCCTAGATAGCCAGTTATTTATTTTTAGGTTCGCCGCAGGTTTTTATAGCGTCAGGTACCCCCATATATTATTTTAACCCCCTGATTGCCCCTAGAGTTAACCCTTTCACCAGTGATCACTGTATAAGTTTTACTGGTGACACTGGTTAGCCAGTTAGTTATTTCGTTATTTAGGTTACCCGTCAGGTTTTTATATAGCGTCAGGTACCCCCATATATAACCTAATAAAGGTTTTAACCCCCTGATTGCCCCTAGTTAACCCTTTCACCAGTGATCACCATATAAGTTTTACGGGTGATGCTGGTTGGTTAGTTTGCTTTTTATAGCATCAGGGCACCCGCCGTATATAACCCAATAAAGGTTTAACCCCCTGATCGCCCGGCGGCTGATATCAATTAGGTTTTTTGATCAAATCATCTTTTTATTATTATTTCTTACATACATACAAAAAACACAAACAACCAAAAACATACAGTACAACATACAACCCATGCCCGGGTTATGAGGGTGAATGGAGAGAAAGAAGAAGAAAAAAAAAAATTAAATTAAATAAAAAAAAAAAGAAAAAAAAAAGAAAATTAAATAAACTGCCTCCTCCTTACCCCCAGCTCTCCCACCCTCCCCCTCCCACCCATCTCCCCCGTCCCACCTCCTCTCATATCTCCAAAATATCACACCACCCTCTCCATATTTTTACAAATTTCTCTGGGGAGCCTCTGCGTAAAAAAATATATTTTTCTTTAATTATCGTTTCCCTTATTTGTATTTTCCACTCTTCTACGGTGGGAGGATATTGTGAAATCCACTTTTGCGCAATAAGCTTACGAGCCTGAAATAAACTTCTATTTATTGAAATCATACATTCTACTGGGATTGTTGATCCGTCCAATATGCCCAGAAGACATCCTCCAGGCTCATTGAGGATCCCACTCTCAAGTACCCGATTAATCATAGATACCACCCCGGACCAATAACGATGACGTTTGGGGCATCTCCACATTATATGTATTAGGTTGGCTGCTCTCCCTTTACATCTAGGACATCGATCTGTGTCTCTACATTTCCATTTAAATAATTTCTCTGGTGTATAATGTGCCCTATGTAAAATAAATAATTGTGTTAAATTTTGTGTTGGGGATAAAGAGGCCTGAGGTATTGCTGTTAGTGCCTGTGCGCCAGAGAGGGTCTGCGTTGCCCCAGGCAGCGTCAGGTTAGTGCCAGTAACGCTAACACCCAGGCGCAAAGCATACACCTCCCTTAGTGGTATAGTATCTGAACAGATCAATATCCGATCTGATCAGATCTATACTAGCGTCCCCAGCGGTTTAAGGTTCCCAAAAACGCAGTGTTAGCGGGATCAGCCCAGATACCTGCTAGCACCTGCGTTTAGCCCCTCCGCCCAGCCCAGCCCAGCCCAGCCCACCCAAGTGCAGTATCGATCGATCACTATCACTTACCAAACACAACACACATAACTGCAGCGTTCGCAGAGACAGTCCTGATCCCTGCGATCGCTAACAGTTTTTTTTTGAAGCGTTTGATACATTTGCTGACAGTCAGGTGCTTTTTTTACCTGTGAATCTTACTAGTGTACCCCTAAATTTAGAGCCCAAAATGGCAAATCGGAGGTACACTAGTAAAGAGGCCTACGAGATTCTGAGAATGACAGATAGTGAAGAGGAGGTCACGCATCTGTCAGATTCAGGCTCAGAATATCTTCCCGTAGAAGACAGTGAAGTCAGCGGCTCCATGTCAGATAGCTCTGATGACGAAGATGAGGTCCCTGCTAAGGTCAGGCGTACCCGATCCCGATCTTCTGAGGTTGTTGAGGAGCAAGAACCGCAGGGCTCTCGCATCATGGAGCAGAGTAGTACTAGCGCCGCTATTCCTTCTGGTGAATTGGCAAGCACCAGCGGCCTAGTACAGCCTGGGCGTACATCCAGCACTGCAGTATCACGTGGTGACGTGGCGAGTCCCATAAGTGCAGTTCAAGCTGGCGAGGTGGCAAGCACAAGTAGTGTCCCGCTGCCACCAAGAAGAAGACAAAGGCAGGCCCGTCGTGCCCATAGTCCCCTTTTCTGCAGAATTCGCCTATCCTGATTGGGTCCCCACCACTTCTGCAGAACCCATACTTCCCCCATTCACTGCCCAACCCGGTATTCAGGTGGAAACAGCTGATTTTATGCCAATTGATTTTTATTCGCTGTTTTTCACAGAAGATCTCTATAGATCTATTGTGGATCAGAGTAATTTATATGCTGGTCAATTCATTGCCGCTAGTCCCCAGTTGCCTTCCATTGCCAAAGATTGGATACCAATTACGGTTTCCGAATTTAAGACCTTTCTGGGCCTTTCCCTCAACATGGGCACACATAAATTCCCGTCATTGCGTGCTTATTGGTCCACGCACCCAATTGACCACATGCCCGTGTTCTCTGCCTCCATGCCCAGGAAACGATACGAGCAGATCTTGCGGTTCATGCATTTCAACGACAATGAACTTTGTCGTCCACGTGGAGACCCTGAATACGACCGGCTCTATAAAATTCGGCCCCTCATAAACCACTTCAACGAACGTTTTGCAGCCTTGTTTATTCCCGATCAAGTTGTCTGCGTTGATGAGTCCCTGATTAAATTTTCTGGCCGCTTGTCTTTCAAGCAGTACCTTCCCAGCAAGCGTGCCAGATACGGGGTCAAGCTCTATAAGTTCTGTGACAGGGCAACAGGCTATGTATGGAGCTTTACGGTTTATGAGGGAAAAGATAGTCAGGTTGAGCCGGTCAACTGCCCAGATTACATAGGGAGCGCTGGCAAGATAGTGTGGAACTTGGTGTCACCCTTATTCGGAAAGGGGTACCACTTGTATGTGGACAATTATTACACGAGCGTGCCACTGTTTAGTCACTTGTTTGATCATCAGATTGGAGCATGTGGCACCGTGCGACCTAATCGCCGGGGATTTCCCCAGAGGCTTGTAGATTCCCGTCTTAGGCTGGGGGAGAGAGCCTGCTTGAAGTGTAATAACTTGCTCGCTATGAAGTGGAGGGATAATAAGAATGTTTTCCTTCTTACCTCCCTTCATGCAGACACGACAGTCCAAATTCGTACGGCGACTGGTGTTGTGGAGAAACCCCTCTGTGTCCACGAATATAACCAAAATATGGGAGGGGTGGACCTCAACGACCAGTTGTTGGCGCCGTATCTAAATGACCATAAGGCGAGACGCTGGTACAAAAAAGTGTCTCTATCCTTATTCCAATTGGCTTTGCTGAACGCTCATGTGCTATACAGAGCTTCAGGCGGGACGTTATCTCTCCTAAAATTCCAGGATGAGATAGTCACAGAACTCCTGTATCCAGGCGGTTCTGCACCTCACCATCCCCAACCAAATGCAGTAAGCCGGTTGCATGAGAGGCATTATCCGTATGTCCTCGAGAGTACCCCTACCCAACGAGCCCCCCAAAAAAGATGTTGTGTCTGTAGCAAGCGCGGATTTAGGCGTGACACCTGTTATTTTTGTCCACGCTGTCCTGACAATCCTGGTCTTTGCATTGGTAAATGTTTTGAACGCTTCCACTCAAAAGTGAAGTTTTAGCGTAGGGTACAGCATTGCACAGAACAGGACACACTTACACAGGGTCTCCCAAGATGCCATCGCATTTTGAGAGACCCGAACCATTACAGTTGTTAAAGTTACAAAAAAAGTGTAAAAAAGAAAAAAAAAAGGAAAAACAAAAAACACAAAAAAAAATCAAAAATAGTTGTCGTTTTATTGTTCTCTCTCTCTCTCTCTATTTTCTCTCTATTGTTCTGCTCTTTTTTACTGTATTCTATTCTGCAATGTTTTATCGTGCTTGCTTTTCAGGTATGTAATTTTTTGATTTCAGGTGCGCCATTCAGCTGCAGCGCGGAATTATTTATCTTGACAGCAACAGCGTTTGCTCCCACGATACATAAAGCCGTGACTCCAGTGCTGTAGGAGGTGATTTCACCCCCACAGTTAAAAAAAAGAGCATATATGCCGAAGCATGGGGGCAGCAGGGGCGGAGGAGCGATTTTGCTCCTAATGCTGGGTACATACGGTCGAAATTTCGACGGAGGCTTGCCCGTGGAAAAGTCCGACCGTGTGTACGCGGCATAACTTTTTTGCTGGAGGATGCCCCCATCCTTCGGCATATATATATTTTAGGCACAGGTTGCGTTAAAAAAAGTTTTATTTTTTACTAGTTTTTTTTTTGGTATTTGCTTTGCAGGTATGGTAAGCTCTTACTGTTATACTGTAATGTTACTTTGTTTTAATGTTAACCATCATTTGCTTAGCAGGTACGCCATTCAGTTGCAGCGCGGATCTATTTATCTTGACAGTAACAGCGTCTGCTCCCACGATACATAAAGCCGTGACTCCAACGCTGTAAGAGGTGATTTCGCCACCACAGTTAAAAAAAAGAGCATATATGCCGAAGCATGGGGGCAGCAGGGGCGGAGGAGCGATTTTGCTCCTAATGCCGCGTACATATGGTCAAAATTCCGACGGAGCCTTGTCCGTGGAAATGTCCGACCGTGTGTACGCGGCATAACTTTTTTGCGGGAGGATGCCCCCATGCATCGGCATATATAAATGGTGCATGTATGCCCATCATTAGAAGTGGGTGGATGAAGGGAGGTATTGCAATGGTGGGCATACCCACCGATCAATCAAGATTACAATACATGTCCAACAAGGACCAGCAACGTACTGGTATGTTGCTGGATTTTGAATGGTTATACCAGAATGATGCCTGCGGGTTTAGGTATCATCTTGGTATCATTCTTTTCAGCCAGCGGCCGGCTTTCATGTAAAAGCAATCCTAGTAGATAATTAGCCGCTAGACTGCTTTTACAAGCAGTGGGAGGGAATGTCCCCCCCCCGGATATAAACAGCGCCATTGGGAAATTGGGAAAGCATTTTATCACACCGATCTTGGTGTGGTCAGATGCTTTGAGGGCAGAGGAAAGATCTAGGGTCTAACCCCCCAATTTTTTTTCAAAAAAAGAGTACCTGTCACTACCTATTGCTATCATAGGGGATATTTACATTCCCTGAGATAACAATAAAAATGGTAAAAAAATTTTTTATGCCCTTAGAAACCTTGAAGGCGGTGCTTGGTTTTTGGGGTCCCGTATGCGGCTAGGCTCCCAAAAAGTCCCACACATGTGGTATCCCCGTACTCAAGAGAAGCAGCAGAATGTATTTTGGGGTGTAATTTCACATATGCCCATGTCATGTGTGAGCAATATATCATTTAGTGACAACTTTGTGCAAAAAAAAAAAAGTTTGTCATATTTCCGCAAATTGTGGCAAAATATAAAATATTCCATGGACTCAACATGCCTCTCAGTAAATAGCTTGGGGTGTCTACTTTCCAAAATGGGGTAATTTGGGGGGGGGTTTGTGCTATTTTGGCATTTTATGGCCTTCGAAACTGTGATAGGTAGTGAGGAGTGAAATCAAAAATTTGCGCCCTTAGAAATCTTGAAGGAGGTGCTTGGTTTTTGGGGCCCCTAGGCTCTCAAAAAGTCCCACACATGTGGTATCCCCGTACTCAGAAGAAGCAGCAAAATGTATTTTGGGGTGCAATTCCACATATAACTATGGCATGTTTGAGCAATATATCATTTAGTGACAACTTTTTGTACATTTTTTTACTTTTTGTCATTATTCAATCATTTGGGACAAAAAAAAATATTCAATGGGCTCAACATGCCTCTCAGCAAATAGCTTGGTGTGTCTACTTTCCTAAATGGGGTCATTTGGGGGGGGGGGGGGTTTGTGCCAACTTGGCATTTCATGGCCTTCAAAACTGTGATAGGTAGTGATAGGTAGTGAGGAGTGAAATCAAAAATTTATGCCCTTAGAAATCTTGAAGGCTGTGCTTGGTTTTTGGGGTCCCGTACGTGGCTAGGCTCCCAAATAGTCCCACACATGTGGTATCCCCGTACTCAGGAGAAGCAGCAGAATGTATTTTGGGGTGTAATTTCACATATGCCCATGGCATGTGTGAGCAATATATCATTTAGTGACAACTTTGTGCAAAAAAAAAAGTTTGTCATATTCCCGCAACTTGTGTCAAAATATAAAATATTCCATGGACTCAACATGCCTCTCAGCAAATAGCTTGGGGTGTCTACTTTCCAAAATGGGGTCATTTGGGCGGGTTTTGTGCTATTTTGGCATTTTATGGCCTTCGAAACTGTGATAGGTAGTGAGGAGTGAAATCAAAAATTTGCGCCCTTAGAAATCCTGAAGGCGGTGCTTGGTTTTCGGGGGCCCGTACGCGGCTAGGCTCCTAAAAAGTCCCACACATGTGGTATCCCCGTACTCAGGAAAAGCAGCAAAATGTATTTTGGGGTGCAATTCCACATATAACCATGGCATGTGTGAGCAATATATAATTTAGTGACAACTTTTTGTAATTTTTTTTTTCTTTTTTTTTTTAGTCATTATTCAATTACTTGGGACAAAAAAAAATATTCAATGGGCTCAACATGCCTCTCAGCAATTTCCTTGGGGTGTCTTCTTTCCAAAATGGGGTCATTTGGGGGGGTTTTGTACTGCCCTGCCATTTTAGCACCTCAAGAAATGAGATAGGCAGTCATAAATTAAAAGCTGTGTAAATTCCAGAAAATGTACCCTAGTTTGTAGGCGCTATAACTTTTGCGCAAACCAATATATATATACGCTTATTGACATTTTTTTTACTAAAGACATGTGGCTGAATACATTTTGGCCTAAATGTATCTCTAAAATTTAGTTTATTCGATTTTTCTTATAACAAAAAGTAGAAAATATCATATTTTTTCAAAATTTTCAGTCTTTTTCCATTTATATCGCAAAAAAAAAAGAATCACAGAGGCAATCAAATACCATTAAAAGAAAGCTCTATTTGTGGGAAGAAAAGGACGCAAATTTCGTTTGGGTACAACATTGCATGTCCGCACAATTTCCAGTTAAAGATGGGGACCTATGTGGAAAAACAATAAAAATGAATGTAAATGATAATGTTGTGAATGTATTAAAAGGGTGAGAAGGATTGAGAAAAGGCAGAATTGAAAATAGGGGTGAAGTGAGAAAAGTGAGGAGAAAGAGATGGAAAAGAAAGAGACGGGTGAAAAAGTTATCACATCACACCCCTGCCAGGGCATTTATTCACACCCACCAGCTTTTCACCTGCCTGTTTTGGATGTTGCCGCCCTACCAAGCCAGCTCAACTCCTGGAGGTGGGGCCCCCTTGATTGCTGGCGATTCTGGATTGCGTGCTACAGTTGCGCAGCTGCTGATGTAAGTTGCACGCAAGAACTCCTTTATATAATTGTTTAAATTCCAAAATAATATAACATATCCCCTTTCCTCTCCGTACCCTATTATAATTAGTGGCAATACTCATTAATATATATGTGCTCCCTTTTTAGATTACTCCATGGTTTATTGCTCCTGATGAGCGGTTATCAGACCGTGAAACGCGTAGAGCCAACCAAACCTTGACCATCACTATATACCATGGATCAACTTTTATCAATCATTATTGTGTTGAATCAATGCTATATGTACCACTGTGGTATATATTTTGTTTCACTTTTCCTCCCCTCCCCTATTTCTATTTATGCAAGGATTTTTTAGACCAATCAGGTGCTTGTTACACTTTGGTTAAATATACATTGTCTTGAGTTACCAAGTGTTTTTTACTGAAAATATTTCTAATTACTGACTGTGTATCTGTATGTAATTTGTGCTACATATGTATTCAAAATTATTTAGAGGCTGTATGCCCATAAATGTTGTTTGAATGGTGTTCAAATAAAATAAATGACTCTACCAGTCGCTCGACTATCTATTCTCATATTGTACTGCTGTGTGCTCCATTTAAAGTCCCACCTTCGTCCACTTCCCCTTCCCCCCTTTTTTAACTAAATGTTACCCGGGATGGAGGCATTACCCCTTTGGTTTTAGCCTCATTTAAAGTCCCAAAATGATTTTCTTTATTTAACATTATTATATATTTTTTAAAGTGTCCCTGTCCCTGTGTGCTCGCACGCAGAAGCAAACGCATACGTAAGTCCCGCCCACACATGAAAACGGTGTTCAAACCACACATGTGAGGTGTTGCCGCGAACGTTAGAGCGAGAGAAATAATTCTAGCCCTAGACCTCCTCTGTAACTCAAAACATGTAACCAGTAAAAAAAATTAAAGCGTCTGGATTTTTAAGTACCGAAGTTTGGCGCCATTCCACGATCGTGTGCAATTTTGAAGCGTGACATGTTAGGTATCTATTTACTCGCCGTAACTTCATCTTTCACATTATGCAAAGAAATTGGGCTAACTTTACTGTTTTGTTTTTTTAAAAGCATGAAACATTTTTTTCCCCCCCAAAAACGCGTTTGAAAAATTGCTGCGCAAATACTGTGCAGGATAAAAAGTTGCAATGACCGCCATTGTATTCTCTAGGGTCTCTGCTAAAAAACATATATAATTTTTGGGGGTTCCATGTAATTTTCTAGCAAAAAAATTATGTTTTTTACATGTAGGAGAGAAATGTCAGAATTGGCCTGGTTGTTAAGTGGTTAATATTGAAAATACGACTGATCATGCCAAAAAACTGTCTTTTATTTAAGGATAGCAATAACATGAAGCCATTTATTATCACATCGTTTTTTGGATCCTTTTTAAATCATAATGATAACAGAAATCACCCAAATGGCCCTGATAAAAAGTTTACATACCCTGGAATGTTTGGCCTTGGTACAAAAACACAGAAGGTGGCACACAGGTTAAAATGGCAATTAAAAGGTTTATTTCCCACATTTGTGGCTTTTTAAATCACAATTAGTGTCTGTGTATAAATAGTCAATGAGTTTTTTAGCTCTTATATGGTAGGTAGAAAAGAAAAGTCAAAAGACCTGCGTAACAAGATAATGAAACTTCACAAAGATGGAAAATTATATAAAAAGATATCCACAGCATTGAATATGCCAGTCAGTACTGTTTAATCCCTTATTAAGAAGTGGAAAATTCGGGGCTCTTTTGATACCAAGCCATTGTCAGGGTGACCAAGAAAGATTGCAGCCACAACTGGCAAAAGAATTGCTCAGGATACAAAGAAAAACCCACAGGTAACCTCAGGCTGCTCTCTAAAAAGACGGTGTGGTTGTTTTTAAGGAGCACAATTCAGTGATACTTGAACAAAAAAGAGCTGCATGGTTGAGCTGCTAGAAGGAGCCTTTACTGTGCCCATGCCACAAAAAAAGCCAATGAGGCATGTCAAGGTGTTGTTGGGCATATTGTAACCAGGCTTTTTTGTGGAACTTGTACAGTAAAGGCTTCTTTCTGGCAACTTTACCATGCAGCTATTTTTTGTTCAATTATTATCGTATTGTGCTCCTTAAAAACAACCACAACATCTTTTTCTAGAGAAGCCTGTTTTTCTCTTGAGGTTACCTGTGGGTATTTCTTTGTATCCCGAACCAATTTGTGATTAGGGATGAGCTCGGTGTTCGATCGGTCGACGAAGATCAAATGTTTTGGGCCGTTCGCGCCAAATTCGAGTGACGCGAACAGCCCACAATACACTGCGCCATCGCAGTGCAATCCCGGCGCTGTGATTGGCCAAGCATGCACTGTGACCCCGCATGTTTGGTCAATCACAGCGCCGGCAGCGAGGAGAGCCATAATTGGCCACAGGCAGGATGCCTGTGGCCAATTATAGCTCAGGGGGATTTAGTACACATCCCACACTATAAAAGGCTGCCAGCTCTGCGGCCTTGTGTAGTGTGTTACGGTTCAGGGAGAGAGAAGGATAGGCAGGGACAGTGTTAGTGATATTTGTTCATTTACCTTGTGTATAGGGAGAGAGAAGGATAGGCAGGGACAGTGTCAGTGATATTCTGCTAAACCTTGTGTGCAGGGAGAGAGAAGGATAGGCAGGGGACAGTGTCAGTGATATTTTTGCTAAGCCTCCTGCACAGTATACACCTGAAGCTAGGCCTTATTGCTGTGTTTTTCTGTTGTTTAACACAGGGAGGCATCTGCAGCACTTAAAGCAGGCATAGTGTGATGCCTGAAAAATATACACCTGAAGCTAGGCCTTATTGCTGTGTTTTCCTGTTGTGTAACACAGGCAGGCATCTGCAGCACTTAAAGCAGGCGTAGTGTGATTCCTGAAAAATATACACCTGAAGCTAGCCCTTATTGCTGTGTTTTCCTGTTGTGTAACACAGGCAGGCATCTGCAGCACTTAAAGCAGGCGTAGTGTGATTCCTGCAAAATATACACCTGAAGCTAGCCCTTATTGCTGTGTTTTCCTGTTGTGTAACACAGGCAGGCATCTGCAGCACTTAAAGCAGGCGTAGTGTGATTCCTGCAAAATATACACCTGAAGCTAGCCCTTATTGCTGTGTTTTCCTGTTGTGTAACACAGGCAGGCATCTGCAGCACTTAAAGCAGGCGTAGTGTGATTCCTGCAAAATATACACCTGAAGCTAGCCCTTATTGCTGTGTTTTCCTGTTGTGTAACACAGGCAGGCATCTGCAGCACTTAAAGCAGGCATAGTGTGATTCCTGAAAAAATATACACCCGAAGCTAGGCCTTATTGCTGTGTTTTCCTGTTGTGTAACACAGGCAGGCATCTGCAGCACTTAAAGCAGGCGTAGTGTGATTCCTGAACAATATACACCTGAAGCTAGGCCTTATTGCTGTGTTTTCCTGTTGTGTAACACAGGCAGGCATCTGCAGCACTTAAAGCAGGCGTAGTGTGATTCCTGAAAAATATACACCTGAAGCTAGCCCTTATTGCTCTCTTTTCCTGTTGTGTAACACAGGCAGGCATCTGCAGCACTTAAAACAGGCGTAGTGTGATTCCTGAAAAATATACACCTGAAGCTAGCCCTTATTGCTGTGTTTTCCTGTTGTGTAACACAGGCAGGCATCTGCAGCACTTAAAGCTGGCGTAGTGTGATTCCTGAAAAATATACACCTGAAGCTAGCCCTTATTGCTGTGTTTTCCTGTTGTGTAACACAGGCAGGCATCTGCAGCACTTACAGCGGGCGTAGTGTGCCTCCTGCACATTATACACCTGAAGCTACCCCTTATTGCTCATAGTTTATTTTCTTTTGTGTTACACTAACAGGCATCTGCAGCACTTACAGCGGGTGTAGTGTGCTTCTTGCAAAATATACACCAGAAGCTAGGCCTTATTGCTGTGTTTTCCTGTTGTGTAACACAGGCAGGCATCTGCAGCACTTACAGCGGGCGTAGTGTGCTTCTTGCAAAATATACACCTGAAGCTACCCCTTATTGCTGGTTTTCCCATCTCCCTGCAGGCCTTTAGAATGTCTGGAAGGCAAACAAGGAGAGGCAGACAGTCAGGAGCCAATAAAAGAGGGCAAGCAGGCTCTGTGTCTAGAGACAACAGTGCTGGTCGTGGACGCGGTGCATCGTCATCAGCACGTGGCCATGGGACACGCTTGTCCTTATTTTCGGCAGCTGGACGTGTTGAGCCACATCATGCCGAAGACTTGGTAGAGTGGATGACCAAGCCCTCCTCATCCTCCTCATCCTCTCTCACCCAGGCTCAGGGTACTGGCAAAGCAGCGTCCTCAATGTCATCATCAGTCACTCCTTCCCTACCCCCACCGTGTCCTCCTGAGGAGTCCCCCGAACTATTGAGCACAGTGTTGGGTACATGCTCCAGGAGGATGCCCAGCGTTTCGAAGGGTCTGAAGATGATACCCAGCTAGAGGAAGGCAGTAGCGTGAGAGCAGAGAGAGGGGATGCTCAAGAAGGACACCAATCTGGCAGTCATGTTCCAGCAGCTGCAGCATACTGCCAGATTGGTTCCAGTGATGAGGAGGGAGGGGATGATGAGGTCACTGACTCCACGTGGGTGCCTGATAGGAGAGAGGAGGAGGAGGAGGATGAGGAGGAGGCACATCTCCAACAAGGCAGGATGCCCTCTGGGGGCCAGTGTAAGGGCAGCACACCGACTGAATCGCACAGCAGAGCTCCGCCTGTGCAGGGCGCTGCCTCTGCCGTTATTCCAAAAGTTCTTTGGTGTGGGCCTTTTTTGAGTCGAGTGCATCAGATCGCACCGCTGCTGTTTGCAACATATGTCTCAAGCGTATCTCGCGTGGCCAAAACATCAACCGCTTGGGCACCACATGCTTGACCAGACATATGTTGACCTGCCATGCAGCTCATTGGCAAGCCTACCTTAAAGACCCACACCAAAGAACAAAGCGGACCTCTCCTTGCTCCGCATCAGCTGGGATCTCCAACCCCACTATACCTTCAGTCCTCTCTGAAACCTGCACTGAGAGGAATGAAGGTGTAGAATTAGGTGTGTCACAGCCAAGTACTTGCGGGCACTCTGCTACCGACGTCCGATTCTAGCAGGCAAATTTCCCTGCCCCAGCTGCTGGACCATCGAAAGAAGTTCACTCCCAGCCATCCACATGCCCAGCGGTTGAATGCTAGCTTGGCTAAATTGCTAGCACTTCAACTGCTGCCTTTTCAGTTGGTAGACTCGGCCCCCTTCCGTGAGTTTATGCAATGTGCGGTTCCTCAGTGGCAGGTTCCCAAACGCGACTTTTTCTCACGGAAGGCGATTCCGGCTCTCTACCGGCATGTGGAAGGCAATGTCCATGCCTCGCTGGACAGGGCGGTCAGCGGTAAGGTGCATATTACCGCTGACTCATGGTCCAGCAGGCATGGACAGGGACGTTACCTTTCTTTCACGGCCCATTGGGTCACTCTTTTGACATCTGGGAAGGATGCAGGACAAGGTGCAGTAGCATTGGAGGTTCCGCCGCCACGCCTCCAAAATGCTACTACTGGTTGTTGTGACACACCTCTCTCCTCCACCCCCTCCTCTTCTTCTTCCTCCATGGCCTCTTCCTGTGCTTTGTCCTCGGAACCAGCGGTGCTCCGTAGGCGTTCAAGGGGCTACGCAAGTACGCAGGCAAAAAGATGCCATGCCGTGCTTGCGCTGGTGTGTTTGGGGGACAGGAGCCACACTGGGGCAGAGGTTCTGTCAGCTCTGCAGGGGCAGGCCGAGAGGTGGTTGACGCCACTCCAGCTTAAGGCAGGAATGGTGGTTTGCGACAATGGCACCAACCTCCTCTCCGCTCTCCGACAGGGACAACTGACCCATGTGCCCTGTGTGGCTCACGTCCTTAACCTGGTGGTGCAGCGGTTCTTGGGCAGGTACCCGGGCTTACAGGATGTCCTGAGGCAGGCCAGGAAAGTCTGTGTGCATTTCCGCAGATCTTATAATGCCAGTGCTCGCCTGGCTGAGCTGCAAAAGGAGTTGAACCTGCCCAAGAACCGCCTTATATGTGACATGCCCACCAGGTGGAACTCAACGTTGGACATGCTGCAGCGGCTGCACACGCAGCAGAGGGCCATCAATGAGTACCTGTGCGACTATGGCACCAGGACAGGGTCAGGGGAGCTCGGGTTTTTTTCACCACGCCAGTGGGGCATGATCAGGGATGCATGCACTGTCCTGGCACCATTTGAGGAGGCCACGAGGATGGTGAGCAGTGACAGTGCATGCATCAGTGTCACTGTACCTCTTGTCCACCTGTTGGAGCATACGCTGCGTGGAATAATGGACAGGGCACTTGAGGCAGAACAGAGGCAGGAAGAGGAGGACTTCCTTGCCTCTCAAGGCCCCCTTTACCCAGACAGTGTTCCTTCTGTCCCACCCATCGCACAGGAAGAGGAGGAGGAGGAGGAGGAGGATTGTGTCAGCATGGAGGTGGAGCCTGGTACTCAGAATCATCAGCAGCAGTCTTTTAGGGATGATTTACAGTCCCAAGAAACCCGTGGACTTGTACGTGGCTGGGAGGAGGTGGCTGCGGATCATGTCGTCCTTAGTGACCCAGAGGACTCTGGACCGAATGCCTCAGCTAACCTACGCTGCATGGCCTCCCTGATCCTGCAAAGTCTGCGGAAGGATCCTCGTATTTTTTCGGATCAAGGAGAGGGACCATTACTGGCTGGCCACTCTCCTTGATCCACGGTACAAGGCTAAGGTTGCGGACCTTATCTTACCATCGCAGAGGGAGCAGAGGATGAGACAACTCCGGGAGGCCTTGCAGAAAGGTCTGTGCAACGCGTTCCCAGAGAATGGGAGGTTACAAACTCCTGGTCCGGGACAACAAGTTGCTGAGGCTTCGGTCAGTCAAAGAAGGAGCGGTGGGGAAGGTGGCCGTCTGACCGATGCGTTTAGACAATTCTTTAGTCCGCAGCCCCAAAGTATGATCGGTTCCAGCAACCATCGCCAGCGTCTGATATACATGGTGCAGGAATACCTAGGGGCAAGGTCAGATTTGGACACCTTTCCCACCGAAAATCCTCTGGCTTACTGGGTCTTGAGGATGGATCACTGACCAGAGCTTGCACAGTATGCAATTGAGCTACTGGCCTGTCCTGCATCCAGCGTTCTTTCGCAACGCACATTCAGTGCTGCTGGAGGATTTGTCACGGATCACAGGGTGCGCCTGTACACAGACTCGGTTGATCGACTAAAGATGAAACCAGTCTTGGATCACCACCAGCTACCAAGCACCTGAAGCTGATATAACAGGATAATTTATTTTCAAATGTCACATCCCTTCAAGACTGATGCTGATGCTGAGTGACTGTCCTGTTATGTTGACTGACTATCCTCCTCCTCCTCCTCAATGATCCGATTCATGATGATATCTTGGAAAAACATTTTTGTTTCTGGGTGCCGCCACCAGTGGCTAAGGCCCAATTTTTCAGCCCCTGTTTAACAGGGGCATGTAATTAAAATTTTTGATACAATGCTTTGCAGCAGGGCTCATTTCTGCACTCCAACTAGAGTATCTGTGAGAGGTTGCAGTGTCGTGGCACCAGCACCAGTGCCTAAGGCCCAATTTTTCAGCCCCTGTTTAACAGGGGCGTGTAATTACAATTTTTGATGCAATGCTTTGCAGCAGGGCCCATTCCTGCACTCCAACTAGAGTATCTGGGAGAGGTTGCAGTGTCGTGGCATCAGCACCAGTGCCTAAGGCCCAATTTTTCAGCCCCTGTTTAAACGGGGCGTGTAATTACAATTTTTGATGCAATACTTTGCAACAGGGCTCATTGCTGTGCTCCAAATACAGTATCTGTGAGGGGTTGCAGTGTTGTGGCACCAGTGGCTAAGGCCCAATTTTTCAGCCCCTGTTCTACAGGGGCATGTAATTACAATTCTTGATATAATAGTTGACAGCAGGGCGTTCCAGCGCCCACCAAGAGTAACTGTGAGTGCTTACAGTGTTGTGCCCACACTAACACCTAAGGGGCCAATTTCTGCAGAGTATATACGGCAGGCTCCTACTTTCAAACATCCAACTTACAAACGACTCCTACTTGCAAACGGAAGGAGACAACAGGAAGTGAGAGGAAATCTACCCCTAGGAAGGGAAATTCTCTCCTGTAAGGGTTAATATGGGAAAAAGGTGTCTCCTCTCTACTGATGCTTTATCACCAATCCTTGTTTCAATAAAAACCCCACTTTTCAAAAACAGTTGTCATTGGGACAGAAAGTGAGGTGAAATGTTCTGAACAGGGGCACAGACAGCAAAACAAATGTTACAGGGGTGATAACCCTTCCCTATGTTTTCCAAAAAGCTTAAAAATTGATTTTTGGGCTGGAGCTACACTTAAACAATGTACGTGTTCAAAATTACAAACAGATTCTACTTAAGAACAAGCCTACAGTCCCTATCTTGTTTGCACCGCCTGTATACGGCTGTTCAGAGTATATAGGGCCTTTTTTTAATTTTGGGTGCGGGGTTCCCCTAAACACGGGAAACACGTACCACTTCACAGGCATACTTTAGACATCCCCCAGGTACGATATTTAAAGGAATATTTGACTTTTTTTTTCACTTTATGCATCATTAAAATGACTGCTGCCGAAAAACGGCCGTTTTTAAAACTTCGTTTTGCATTGATACATGTCCCCTGGGGCATAACCCGGGTTCCCAAACCCTTTTTAGGACAATAACATGCATATTAGTCGTTATAATTAGCACTTTAGATTTCGAACGTTCGAATCCATTGTATTTAATAGGGTTCTAACGTTCGTGCGAACTTTCGGTCTGTTCGCAGGTTCTGGTGCGAACCGAACCCGGGGGTGTTCAGCTCATCCCTATTCGTGATTAATAAAAGACCACATAGATGAGTTCTTGCTGGAAAAAAATATTTTAAGCAACAGACAGCATGGATTCATGAAAGACAGAAGTTGTCAGATAAACCTGATTTCTTTTTATGAAGAGGTAAGTAAAATCTTGGACAGAGGGGTGGCGGTGGACGTGGTATACTTGGATTTTGCAAAAGTGTTCAATACAGTTCCCCACACACGACTCATGTGTAAGGTAAAGTCTACAGGATTGGAAATATCAGTTTGTAAATGGATAGAAAACTGGCTAAAAGACAGAATTCAGAGAGTAGTGGTTAATGATTCTTACTCTGAATGGTCTAAGGTTATCAGTGGTGTACCCCAAAGTTCAGTGTTGGGCAGTGGCGGTGCGTCCATAGAGGGCGCCGGAGCGCTGCCCCCTCTCGCTCCCGCACCGCCACTGAAAGACAATACACAGATTCATGCATTGCATGAATCTGTGTATTGTCACCGCTGCCGCGCTGCCCACTATTCATATGGCATGCCTCATGGTGAGCGCCGGCCATATGAATTAGAGCGGTGGCCGGCGGTGGGTGTGACTTGGAAGTGTCTATCAGAGCCAGCGGCTCTGATAGGCTTTCCGAATACAGCTCTCATGCTGTATTCGGCTTCCAAAAACTGCTCCCAGGTACGCACGGGGGTGCGTTCCTTGGAGAAGACTGTATGGAGGTTTCAGCCAATCAGGTTCACCGGATCTGGTTACCGGTAACCTGATTGGCTGAAGCGACATCGAGGGCGGGAGAACACATCGAGGATGGCGTGGACCGAGGAAGGTAAGTGCAGGGCTGGGGGGGGGGGGGGGAACAGGCTGCATTTGGGGGACAAACTGGCTGCATTTGGGGGGAACTGGCTGTATATGGGGGACACGCTGGCTGAATATGGGGGGAACTGGCTGTATATGGGGGACAAACTGGCTGAATATGGATGACAAACTGGCTGAATATGGGGGAACTGGCTGTATATGGGGGACAAACTGGCTGCATTTGGGGGGAACTGGCTGTATATGGGGGACAAACTGGCTGCATTTGGGGGGAACTGGCTGTATATGGGGGACAAACTGGCTGCATTTGGGGGGAACTGGCTGTATATGGGGGACACGCTGGCTGCATTTGGGGGGAACTGGCTGTATATGGGGGACAAACTGGCTGCATTTGGGGGGAACTTGCTGTATATGGGGGACAAACTGGCTGAATATGGGGGCACACTGGCTGTATATGGGGGCACACTGGCTGTATATGGGGACAAACTGGCTGTATATGGGAGCACACTGGCTGTATATGGGAGCATACTGGCTGTATATGGGGGCACACTGGCTGTATATGGGGGCACACTGGCTGTATATGGGGGCACACTGGCTATATATGGGGACAAACTGGCTGTATATGGGAGCACACTGGCTGTATATGGGGGCACACTGGCTGTATATGGGGGGCACACTGGCTGTATATATGGGGGCACACTGATTATATATATATATGGGGGACAAACTGGCTGTATATGGGGGCACACTGGCTATATATATGGGGGCACACTGGCTGTTTATGGGGGCACACTGGCTGTATATGGGGGACAAACTGGTTATATATATGGGGCACACTGGCTATATATGGGGACAAACTGGCTGTATATGGGGGCACACTGGCTGTATATGGGGGCACACTGGCTATATATATGGGGGCACACTGGCTATATATATGGGGGCACACTGGCTATATATATGGGGGCACACTGGCTATATATGGGGACAAACTGGCTGTATATGGGGACAAACTGGCTGTATATGGGGGCACACTGGCTGTATATGGGGGCACACTGGCTATATATATGGGGGCACACTGGCTATATATATGGGGGCACACTGGCTATATATATGGGGGCACACTGGCTATATATGGGGACAAACTGGCTGTATATGGGAGCACACTGGCTGTATATGGGGGGCACACTGGTTATATATATATGGGGGCACACTGGCTGTATATGTGGACAAACTGGCTGTATATGGAAACAAACTGGCTGTATATGGAAACAAACTGGCTGTATTTGAGGGGGCAAACTGGTGGCGTTTGGGCACAGTGGCTGCGTTTAATGGGCACAGTGGCGGCAATTGATTTTATTTATTTTTTCAGTTTGTTTGCGCCCCCCCAAAAATTTTGAGCACCAGCCGCCACTGGTGTTGGGACCCTTACTTTTTAATATCTTTATAAATGATATTGGGTCTGAGATCAAAAGTAACATTTCTGCCTTTGCAGATGACACTAAGCTATGCAGTGGAATAACGTCCTTACAGAATGTCACCAACTTACAAGCCGACCTCAATGCATTGTCTAATTGGGCGACTATGTGGCAGATGAGGTTTAATGTTGATAGATGTAAAGTTATGCACTTGGGGGCTAAGAATATGAATGCATCAAACATACTAGGGGGAGTACAACTGGGGGGGATCCGTAGTGGAGAAGGATCTGGGGGTTCTGGTAGATCATAAGCTCAATAATGGCATGCAATGCCAAGTTGCGGTTTCCAAAGCGAGCAAAGTCCTTTCTTGTATTAAGAGTAGGTATGGACTCCAGAGAGAGAGATATAATTTTGCCCCTGTACAAATCATAGGTAAGACCTCATTTGGAATATGCAGTTCAGTTTTGGGCCCCAGTTCTCAAAAAGGATATTGGGGAACTGGAGAAAGTGCAGAGAAGGGCAACCAAACTGATAAGAGGCATGGAGGAGCTCAGCTATGAGGAAAGATTAGCGGAACTGAATTTATTCACTCTTGAAAAGAGAAGATTAAGGGGGGATATGATCAACATGTACAAATATATAAGGGGTCCATATAGTGAACTTGGTGTTGAGTTATTCACTTTACGGTCAACACAAAGGACAAGTGGGCACTCTTTACGTCTAGAGGAAAAGAAATTTCACCTCCAAATACGGAAAGGTTTCTTCACAGTAATGCCGCGTACACACGACCGTTTTTCTCGATGTGAAAAACGGCATTTTTTCCTTTCGACGAGAAAAACGACATTAAAAACTTCGAGAAAAATTAGAACATGCTCTATTCTTTCTCGCCGTTTTTCACGTCGTCGTTTTTCTCGTCATGAAAAATGGTCGTGTGTAGGCTTTAACGACGTGAAAAAAGCGCGCATGATCAGAAGCAAGTGATGAGAAGGGAGCGCTCGTTCTGGTAAAACTACCGTTCAGAATGGAGATGGCACATTCGTCATGTAGGAAATTATTGCATAGTTTAATGCAGCGCATTCTTTTCTTCGTTCTAATGCTGCAATAATCCTATTCTCTTGCTGCTGATATTCTCACAGAGTTATGTAAAAGTTTGGTCTTTAGTATTTATTGTTTTCTCATGATTAATCTATATTTATTGTAAGCCAGATCTCCCTAAATCCCCAATATTTTAGAGTTTCCATCTTGTTTTGAAGATTTTTTTTTTGTAATTTTATTTTTTATTTTAGACTGGTTTTCCATATTATTTGATATTTTGTAGTGTGTCAAGTTACCCCAACAACATTATTATTTCTTAGCATTTTCCCTCAAGGAGGTTATTGTCGCTTGTTAATTTCCCAATTTTTTATCCACTGTCCCTGCCTACTCACTACCAAACTGTCTATTTTGAAGAAGAACACATGTTCATTTTGTAACATCAAACAAAAATTCCATTTATTCTGGCCTAAAAACAAATTAAAGGGTAAGCCAAAACAAAACCAGATGTAAAGTAAATCTAAAGAAGCCAGGAAGACAGCATTGGAGACCCTGCTGAAATTAGTGCAGACCCAGATCACCACAGTAAACACCAAAGGATGAAAAGACGAAAATTGGGACCATCTGAGGGACATATCCTGGGCTCATTTGTTGCTTTTCTTTTTTCCCTTCCCTGCAGCCTTCCTTGGAGGCTGTGTCCGTGGAGGAGGGACAGGAGCAGGGACTGGGACAGGAGCAGGGACTGGGACAGGAGCAGGGACTGGGGCAGGAGCATGGAGTGGGGCAGGAGCAGGGAGTGGGGCAGGAGCAGGGAGTGGGGCAGGAACTTGAGCAAGGACATAAGAAATGTCCACAACGTCCGTAAAATCATTCAGTTTCCCCAACATGCCCATATTTACAACCTTCAATATCAGGCTCTCGCTTTTTAGCCGCTGGGCCAATTCCATTTCTGGAAGTTTGTGCCCAATAAGGGCAGCAAATCCCTCTGCAGCGGTGGGGGGCTCTCTGTGGGCCGCAGTAGCCTCCCTAATTAGGGCCTGGGTCTCCTCCTCCATTTGAAGAAGCCTCCTTGCCCTTTTTCGTGGAATCCGCAGCGGAGGTATCTGGGGCCTGGTGTTGCGCTGTGTCCCACTGGGGCCTGCCTCCTCCTGTGTCCCACTGGGGCCTGCCTCCTCCTGGCTTCCACTGGCACCTGCCTCCTCGTGGGTCCCACTGGGGCCTGCCTCCTCCTGGGTTCCACTGGCACCTGCCTCCTCGTGGGTCACACTGGGGCCTGCCTCCTCATCCTGTTAAAAAAAGTTACATATAGTTATTTTAGCCTTCATCTTTCACACACATTTGTCACCTCATGACATTTGCTAATTGAATGCTAATAAATATTATAGTTAATCATTCTGACACCAGCATTTTTCATTCATGTCCCCCTAATTTTTGCCCACTGATGTCTATTGATATGTCAGACACTTTGGTTTATCTGGTAACATTTTTAACACAATTTTTTCTACTTTGACAACATTAGACTTTTATTAATATAAATATTTAGCTAAATATTATACCTGGCTCCAAATATTCAAATCCGGCTCCTCCAGGAGTTGAGCTTGTTCCTCCAAAGAGACCTCAACTTGGCTGGAGGGTTGGCTGCAGGGAATGCTGGAGGGAAGGCTGGAGGGTTGGCTGCAGGGAAGGCTGGAGCTCGTTCTGGGTGGAAGGGTGGAAAGGGATTCTCCTGACCGCATTGATGTTCGGACTTTGTTTCTTTGAGTCCGGTATGTCCCCCTAATGGTCCCAATTTTATTCTTCACATCCTGTAGTGTTGCTGTGGGGATCTGAGATTGCACAAATTCCAGCAAGGTCTCCAGTGCTCTCTTCCTGGCTTCTTTATTTTTATTTTGTTTGTTTTTGGTCTCCCATAAAACAGGAAGATTCTTCCATCTTTGCAGGAATTCCAACATGAAGTCGGGGTCCTTAAATACCTGCATTTTTGCTGCAAGTCCAAAAACACACCAAAAATCAAAGGTCAGTCAAGACTACTCCAAATCTTTCTCACCATATATAGGCCACTAACGTAGCAATTGATCAGTCATCATAGAGTTGAGTGGACACCTGGATGTTTGTGTTGAACTCTTTTTTGTAAACTTGGTAAAAAGCTAGAGTTCGTGACGTGACTTAACCCGAACTTGACCCCAAACCCAAAGCCCATTGAAGTCAATGTAGCCCCGTAAATCTGCGGACTAAAAGGACTCCAAAAAAGTAAAGGAGTACCTCGAACTGTCCCTGCACAAAGTGTCATTTGTGCTTTTCCAAAATTAACCCAAAATTCACTCCTGGGTAGTGATGAGCCGAACACCCCCGGGTTCGGTTCGCACCAGAACCCGCGAACGGACCGAAAGTTCGTACGAACATTAGAACCCTATTAAATACAATGGATGCGAACGTTCGAATTCTAAAGTGCTAATTATAACAACTATTATGCATGTTATTGTCCTAAAAAGGGTTTGGGAACCCGGGTTCTGCACCAGGGGACATGTATCAATGCAAAAAGAAGTTTTAAAAACGGTCGTTTTTCGGGAGCAGTCATTTTAATGATGCATAAAGTGAAAAAAAAAAAGTCAAATATTCCTTTAAAAATCGTACCTGGGGGGTGTCTAAAGTATGCCTGTGAAGTGCCACGTGTTTCCCGTGTTTAGAACTGTCCCTGCACAAAATGACACTTCTAAAGGAAAAAAAAGCCATTTAAAACTGCTTGCGGCTTTAATGTAATGTCTGGTCCCGGTAATATGGATGAAAATCTTTAAGAAAAATGGCATAGCTACCCCATGACCCCCCCCCCCTACCCCAGCCCATTACCAGCCCCTTTGGGTCTTGTATGGATATTAAGGGGAACCCCGCACATAAAATAAAAAAGGCCCTATATACTCTGAACAGCCGTATACAGGCGGTGCATACAAGACAGGGACTGTAGGTTTGTTCTTATGTAGAATCTGTTTGTAATTTTGAACAGGTACATTGTTGAAGTGTAGCTCCAGCCCAAAAATCTATTTTTAAACTTTTTGGAAAACATAGGTAAGGGTTATCACCCCTGTAACATTTGTTTTGCTGTCTGTGCCCCTGTTCAGAACATTTCACCTCACTTTCCGTCCCAATGACAACTGTTTTTGAAATGTGGTGTTTTTCTTGAAACAAGGATTGCTGATAAAGCATCAGTACAGAGGAGACACCTTTCTCCCATATTTATTCTTACAGGAGAGAATTTTCCTTTTTAGTGGTAGATTTCCTCTCACTTCCTGTTGTCTTCTTGCGTTTGCAAGTAGGAGTCGTTTGTAAGTTGGATGTTTGAAAGTAGGGACCTGCCGTATATACTCTGCAGAAATAGGCCCCTTAGTTGTTGGTGTTGGCACAACACTGTAAGCACTCACAGTTACTCTTGGTTGGTGCTGGAACGCCCTGCTGTCAACTATTATATCAGGAATTTTAATTACATATAATTGTTGAACAGTGGTAGTAAAAATTGGGCCTTTGATGGTGGTGCTGGTGCCACAACACTGTAAGCCCTGACAGTTACTCTTGGTGGGTGCAGCAATGGGCCCTGCTGTGAATTATTAGATCAAGAATTGTAATTGCATGCCCCTGTTGAACAGGGGCTGAAAAATTGGGCCTTTCGTGGTGGTGGTGGTGGTGGTGGTGTTGCCACAACACTGTAAGCCCTCAGAGTTACTCTTGGTGGGTGCAGGAATGGGCCCTGCTGTGAATTATTAGATCAAGAATTGTAATTACATGCCCCTTTTGAACAGGGGCTGAAAAATTGGGCCTTTCGTGGTGGTGGTGGTGGTGGTGGCGTTGCCACAACACTGTAAGCCCTCAGAGTTACTCTTGGTGGGTGCAGCAATGGGCCCTGCTGTGAATTATTAGATCAAGAATTGTAATTGCATGCCCCTGTTGAACAGGGGCTGAAAAATTGGGCCTTAGGCACTGGTGGCACAACACTACAACCCCTCACAGATACTGTACTTGGAGCACAGCAATGAGCCCTGTTGCAAAGTATTGCTTCAAAAATTGTAATGACACGCCCCTGTTAAACAGGGGCTGAAAAATTGGGCCTTAGGCACTGGTGCCACAACACTCCAACCCCTCACAGATACTGTACTTGGAGCACAGCAATGAGCCCTATGGCAAATTATTGCTAAAAAAATTGTAATTACACGCCCCTGTAAAACAGGGGCTGAAAAATTGGGCCTTAGCCACTGGTGGCGGCACCTATAAACAAAAATGATCTTCCAAGCTATCATCATCAATCGTATCATTGAGGACTCGGAGGAGGAGGATAGCCAGTCAACATAACAGCACAGGCACTCAGCATCAGCATCAGTCTTGAAGGGATGTGACATGTTAAAATCAATTAGTCTGTTATATCAGCATCAGGTGTGTGGTAGCTGGTGGTGATCCAAGACTGGTTCATCTTGATGAAAGTCAGTCGATCAACCGAGTCGGTGGACAGGCGCACCCTGTGATCCGTGACAAATCCTCCAGCAGCACTGAATGTGCGTTCCGAAAGAACGCTGGATGCAGGACAGGCCAGTAGCTCAATTGCATACTGTGCAAGCTCTGGCCAGTGATCCATCCTCAAGACCCAGTAAGCCAGAGGATTTTCGGTGGGGAAGGTGTCCAAGTCTGACCTTGCCCCTAGATATTCCTGCACCATGTTTATCAGACGCTGGCGATGGTTGCTGGAACCGATCATACTTTGGGGCTGCGGACTAAAGAATTGTCTGAACGCATCGGTCAGACGGCCACCTTCCCCACCGCTCCTTCTTTGACTGGCCGAAGCCTCAGCAACTCGTTGTCCAGGACCAGGAGTTTGTAACCTCCCAGTCTCTGGGAACGCGTTGCACAGACCTTTCTGCAAGGCCTCCCGGAGTTGTCTCATCCTCTGCTCCCTCTGCGAAGGTAACATAAGGTCCGCAACCTTACCCTTGTACCGTGGATCAAGGAGAGTGGCCAGCCAGTAATGGTCCCTCTCCTTGATCCGAAGAATACGAGGATCCTTCCGCAGACTTTGCAGGATCAGGGAGGCCATGCAGCGTAGGTTTGCTGAGGCATTCGCTCCGGAGTCCTCTGGGTCACTAAGGACGACATGATCCGCAGCCACCTCCTCCCAGCCACGTACAAGTCCACTGGTTTCTTGGGACTGTAAATCATCCCTAAAAGACTGCTGCTGATGATGCTGAGTGCCAGCCTCCACCTCCATGCTGACACAATCCTCCTCCTCCTCCTCCTCCTCCTCCTCTTCCTCTTCCTGTGCGATGGGTGGGACAGAAGGAACACTGTCTGGGTAAAGGGGGCCTTGAGAGGCAAGGAAGTCCTCCTCTTCCTGCCTCAAGTGCCCTGTCCATTATTCCACGCAGCGTGTGCTCCAACAGGTGGACAAGAGGTACAGTGTCACTGATGCATGCACTGTCACTGCTCACCATCCTCGTGGCCTCCTCAAATGGTGCCAGGACAGTGCATGCATCCCTGATCATGCCCCACTGGCGTGGAGAAAAAAAACCAAGCTCCCCTGACCCTGTCCTGGTGCCGTAGTCGCACAGGTACTCATTGATGGCCCTCTGCTGCGTGTGCAGCCGCTGCAGCATGGCCAACGTTGAGTTCCACCTGGTGGGCATGTCACATATAAGGCGGTTCTTGGGCAGGTTCAACTCCTTTTGCAGCTCAGCCAGGCGAGCACTGGCATTATAAGATCTGCGGAAATGCACACAGACTTTCCTGGCCTGCCTCAGGACATCCTGTAAGCCCGGGTACCTGCCCAAGAACCGCTGCACCACCAGGTTAAGGACGTGAGCCACACAGGGCACATGGGTCAGTTGTCCCTGTCGGAGGGCGGAGAGGAGGTTGGTGCCATTGTCGCAAACCACCATTCCTGGCTTAAGCTGGCGTGGCGTCAACCACCTCTCGGCCTGGCCCTGCAGAGCAGACAGGACCTCTGCCCCAGTGTGGCTTCTGTCCCCCAAACACACCAGCGCAAGCACGGCATGGCATCTTTTTGCCTGCGTACTTGCGTAGCCCCGTGAACGGCTACGGAGCACCGCTGGTTCATAGGACAAACCACAGGAAGAGGCCATGGAGGAAGAAGAAGAGGAGGGGGTGGAGGAGAGAGGTGTGTCACAACCAGTAGTAGCATTTTGGAGGCGTGGCGGTGGAACAACCTCCAACACTACTGCACCTTGTCCTGCATCCTTCCCAGCTGCCAAAAGAGTGACCCAATGGGCCGTGAAAGAAAGGTAACGTCCCTGTCCATGCCTGCTGGACCATGAGTCAGCGGTAATATGCACCTTACCGCTGACCGCCCTGTCCAGCGAGGCCAAGACATTGCCCTCCACATGCCGGTAGAGAGCCGGAATAGCCTTCCGTGAGAAAAAGTGGCGTTTGGGAACCTGCCACTGAGGAACCGCACATTGCACAAACTCACGGAAGGGGGCCGAGTCTACCAACTGAAAAGGCAGCAGTTGAAGCGCTAGCAATTTAGCCAAGCTAGCATTCAACCGCTGGGCATGTGGATGGCTGGGTGTGAACTTCTTTCGACGGTCCAGCAGCTGGGGCAGGGAAATTTGCCTGCTAGAATCGGACGTCGGTGTACTGCTAGCAGAGTGGCCGCAAGTACTTGGCTGTGACACACCTAATTCTACACCTTCATTCCTCTCAGTGCATGTTTCAGAGAGGACTGAAGTTATAGTGGGGTTGGAGATCCCAGCTGATGCGGTGCAAGGAGAGGTCCGCTTTGTTCTTTGGTGTGGGTCTTTGAGGTAGGCTTGCCAACGAGCTGCATGGCAGGTCAACATATGTCTGGTGTGAGGGGGTTAGCTCGGCAGCGGGTGTGTGTGACCCCCGAGATGGGCTCCCCACACAAAAACAGGCCCAGCAAACGGTGGTTGTGGTTTTCAAAATCAAAAAGGTGCGGTTTATTTTCTATTTACAGTGACAAAACACAGCAAAGCAAAAGAAACATAAACAAAATAAATCCTGGTCAACTTGACCTCTGACTAAACATACAGGTTTCCTAACTAACAACTGGGATCAGCCTAGTGCTGTCCTAGTCCCTAAGTCCCTGGTTTTAAATGTCCAAGCAAATAGCCACACAGGCTTTGTCTCACCGCACAGGGGTTCACTCTCCCTAGACAGTCCACACAGGTCTGGTTCCAGGCATGAGCTAACATCTAATGAAGCTGGGAGTTCTTATAGAGGCCTAAATGAGCTGACAAGCTTCAGCTGGTCTCATCAACTCCCTGTCTGTACGACGCCCCACACTTTCCCTAGAGGTATGAGTCATCCATGAGCCCACTAGCCTTATACAACTCTCCACCTAGTTGTATAAGTCGGCGTAAAGCCTGAATCTGGGCGAAATATATCTACCCCCCTGGATGCAACCAGGTGACTTTACCTTCCTGCTGTCACATACCCCCCCCCTCTTATTTTAACCTCGGGGTTGGAACACCAGCAATCAGGCATTCATGTACTCGAGACAAAGCATCCACATTCCCCATTTGAACGCCAGGGCGATGCTTTACTGTGAAGTTGAATTCCTGGAGGGCCAGGAACCACCTATTCACTCTTCTATTTGTTTCTTTGTTTTGAGCCATCCACTTTAACGGAGCGTGATCCGTAACCATGTCAAAGTGCCTACCTAGCAGGTAGTACCGAAGGGAATCTAGAGCCCACTTCACCGCTAAACACTCCTTTTCAACGGTGGCGTAATTTACCTCATGGGACTTCAACTTCCTGCTGAGGTAAATGACTGGGTGCTCTTCCCCGTTCCAGACCTGGGACAATACTGCTCCTAACCCCACATCTGACGCATCACTTTGTACGACAAAGTCTTTAGAGAAGTCGGGTGAGTACAACACTGGCTGGCTACATAAGGCTTGTTTCAAGAATTGGAATGCTGCCTCAGCCTCGGGGGTCCATTTAATCATGACCGACCCTTTCCCCTTCGTCAGGTTGGTTAGGGGCACAGCCTTAGAAGCAAAGTGGGGAATGAATCGCCGATAATACCCAGCGATTCCCAGAAAGGCTCGTACCTGCTTCTTGCTGTTGGGACGTGGCCAACTCTGGATGGCCTCGACTTTGTTGAGTTGGGGTTTTATTACTCCCCTCCCAATGGTGTACCCAAGATATTTGGCCTCCTCCTGCCCAATGGTACACTTCTTGGGGTTAGCCGTAAACCCCGCTTCCCGAACAGAGTCCAGGACTGCTTGCACTTTTGGCAGATGTGAGGCCCAATCTGTGCTATGGACAATTATGTCATCCAGGTAAGCCGCAGCATACTTCCGATGGGGCCTCAGCATCTGGTCCATTTTCCGCTGGAATGTGGCCGGCGCATTCTGTAACCCGAACGGCATTCTTTTATATTGGAACGCCCCGTCTGGGGTTACAAATGCGGTTTTCTCTTTGGCCGACTTGGCCAGGGGGATTTGCCAATACCCTTTTGTGAGGTCAAGAGTCGTCATGTATCGGGCTGTTCCCAGCCGGTCGATCAACTCATCTATACGTGGCATGGGGTAGGTGTCAAATTTTGTAACTTTGTTCAACTGTCAAAAATCGTTACAAAATCGCCAGCTCCCATCCGGTTTAGGCACCAACACAATGGGACTAGACCAATCACTTTGGGACTCCTCTATCACCCCTAAGTTCAGCATTTTCTGTACTTCCTCCCGTATTGCCTCCCGTCGGGCCTCTGGGATCCGATAGGGTTTTAACTTCACCCTTTCACCGGGCGGGGTAATGATGTCATGCTCTACCCCAGATGTTTGTCCCGGCAGCTCAGAGAATACCTCCTTGTTGCGAAGCACAAACTCCTTAACCTCCTGTTGTTGGGGTTGTGACAAGGTGGCTGCTATTCCAACCTCCGGAATCACGCAACCAGTTTGAGCTGGTGACCAAGTGTCTGCGACTAGGGACTCTCTATCCCTCCAGGCTTTCAACAGATTAACGTGATAGATCTGTTCGGGCTTTCGCCTTCCTGGTTGTCTGACCTTGTAATTCACTTCGCTCACTTTTTCCATTATCTCGTAGGGGCCTTGCCATTTGGCAAGGAATTTACTTTCAACCGTAGGGACAAGTACCAGTATCCTATCCCCCGGGGAAAAGGTACGGGTCTTGGCTCCACGGTTGTACACTCTCTGCTGTGCTAACTGCGCTTGGGCCAAATGTTCCTTCACGATGGGCATTACCTGTGCAATTCGGTCTTGCATCAGGGCGACATGCTCAATCACACTCCTGTGGGGAGAACTCTCACTTTCCCAAGTTTCCTTGGCAATATCCAACAGCCCTCTTGGGTGTCTCCCATACAGTAACTCAAAGGGGGAGAATCCCGTAGAGGATTGGGGCACCTCCCTAATAGCAAACATCAGATAAGGAAGTAGACAGTCCCAATCCTTTCCATCTCTATCCACCACTTTCTTCAACATTTGTTTTAGGGTTTTGTTGAACCTTTCAACCAGCCCATCGGTTTGGGGGTGATACACAGATGTACGTAATTGCGTCACTTTGAACAATTTACACAGCTCCATCATAACCCGGGACATAAAGGGTGTACCTTGGTCCGTAAGCAGTTCTTTACAAATACCCACCCGGCTAAACACAAGAGATAGCTCTTTGGCTATGGTTTTGGCCGAGGTATTTCGGAGAGGGATCGCTTCTGGATAACGGGTGGCATAGTCCATTATAACTAATATGTACTGGTGCCCCCTAGCGGACTTGATTATAGGACCTACCAAATCCATGGCGATCCTCTCAAACGGGACCTCAATGATGGGTAGAGGGACCAGCGGGCTACGGAAATGTGGCATCGGGGCCGACCTCTGACACACAGGGCAGGAGGAACAATAATTTTCTATGTCCTTCATCACCCCCGGCCAATAGAATCTCTGTAATACCCTCTCTCGGGTTTTCTCTGTCCACAGATGACCTCCAAGAATGTGCCCATGGGCCAACTCCAACACCAACTTCCTGTAAGGTTTGGGCACCACAAGCTGCTCAACGGTTTCTTCTGCCCTTTTTGCCACCCGATACAGTAGGTCCTTCTCTACGCTGAAGTATGGGTAAGTGCAGGTATTATCTGGGTTCACTAACTCGCCATCTATTTTCACTACGTTTTCCCGTGCCTTTATTAGGGCGGGGTCTTTCAACTGTTCTGTGGCAAAGTTTTCCCTGTGAACCTCAAGATCAGAAAACTCCACAGACGGTAGGTTTTCGTCTGAGGAGGTGGGCTCCTCTCCAGTTTCTTGAGTCTCCCCTGCCAATGCTGATAAGGGAAATTCTGGAGAGTCCTCACCACTCTCAGGGGAGTTCTGGCTATCACATTCCTGGTACATAGGGGCACCAGTGGGGGGCTCAGGATCATCCCACAGTTCCCAGAACTTCGGAAAATCCCTTCCCACAATGGCGTCATGCGGTAACTGAGATACTAAGCCCACTGGATGAGAGAGGGTACCTTTGGGGGTCTCGAAACACACTGTAGTCACTGGATACTCTCGGGTGTCCCCATGCACACAAATAACAGCTACCTTGCTATTCCCAGAGACCTCTGTTTTAACTAACTCAGCCTTTATCAGGGTCACAAGGCTACCTGAATCCAGCAATACCACAACATTTCTACCATTAACACACATTTTGCATAAATGTTTCTCAGTTCCTCGAATGGCAGTGCATGCGACTGTCGCACACAGCGACTGACGTCTGCCCGTCAGAAAGTCACACTGCATGGGTTCCTCCACAACCGGGCAATTGGCTGCAATATGTCCCGCTTGCCGGCAGCGGTAGCAAACGATCCTTCTTGCGGCCTCTTGAGCCGCTGATTTCCCAGGCTGTTCTCGCCAAACTTGGGGTAGAGCTCCCACCCTCTCACTCTCTCCACCCTCACCCCTTGGAATCCTCTTATCCGCCCCTGGGGATGGTCTGGTCTTAGGGTGGAAAGTCCGAGTGTCTCTGGAAGAGGCCGTCAGGTTCTCTGTAGCCAAGTATTTCTCCACACGATCCACAAGACCATCGGCCGTCTCTGGGTCTCCATGGCTTACCCACTTTTGGATGGCAGTAGGAAGAGCTCTCAAAAACCGATCCATTACAACACGTTCCACAATCTTTGGTGCGGACAAAGTCTCTGGCTGTAGCCACTTTCTGCTCAGGTGAATGAGATCATACATTTGAGACCTGGGGGGTTTTCCAAGCTGGAAAGTCCAGTTATGCACACGCTGAGCCCGGACAGCCTGGGTGACACCCAGCCTTGCCAATATTTCAGCTTTTAGCATCGCATAGTCTTTTGCTTGGTTAGGCTCTAGGTCATAGTAAGCTTTCTGCGATTCACCAGTTAACAGAGGAGCCACCAGTCCAGCCCACTGCTCCTCAGGCCACTTTTCTCTTTCAGCGGTCCTTTCAAATGTGGTCAAAAATACCTCTGGATCATCCTCTCCAGTCATTTTTGTCAATAAACGACTCACCCCAAAGAACGCGGTATCAGTGGGACGGCTTTCCTCACTGGTCTGCGGACGTTGCTGCATTGCTGCTTCCATCTGTTGTTGTAGTCTCTGCTCTTGCTTCTGTAACAGGTCTATGAAGCGGGCCTCAGATTGCTGCTGGGCTTGTTGCTGAGCCTCCAGACTCTGTTGCAAAGTTGCATTTGTCTGCTGCTGGGCTGCAAGGCTCTGTTGATGAGCTTGCTGCTGGGCTGCAAGGCTCTGTTGATGAGCTTGCTGCTGGGCTGCGAAGTTCTGTTGTTGAGCTGCAAGGCTCTTTTGCAAACCTGCATTTGTCTGCTGTTGATTGGCATTTGCTAGAGCCAGCTGCTTCAGTATCTCCTCCATGCTGGCTTAAAAAAAAACTGCCCGCATTCTCCACCAACTGTGAGGGGGTTAGCTCGGCAGCGGGTGTGTGTGACCCCCGAGATGGGCTCCCCACACAAAAACAGGCCCAGCAAACGGTGGTTGTGGTTTTCAAAATCAAAAAGGTGCGGTTTATTTTCTATTTACAGTGACAAAACACAGCAAAGCAAAAGAAACATAAACAAAATAAATCCTGGTCAACTTGACCTCTGACTAAACATACAGGTTTCCTAACTAACAACTGGGATCAGCCTAGTGCTGTCCTAGTCCCTAAGTCCCTGGTTTTAAATGTCCAAGCAAATAGCCACACAGGCTTTGTCTCACCGCACAGGGGTTCACTCTCCCTAGACAGTCCACACAGGTCTGGTTCCAGGCATGAGCTAACATCTAATGAAGCTGGGAGTTCTTATAGAGGCCTAAATGAGCTGACAAGCTTCAGCTGGTCTCATCAACTCCCTGTCTGTACGACGCCCCACACTTTCCCTAGAGGTATGAGTCATCCATGAGCCCACTAGCCTTATACAACTCTCCACCTAGTTGTATAAGTCGGCGTAAAGCCTGAATCTGGGCGAAATATATCTACCCCCCTGGATGCAACCAGGTGACTTTACCTTCCTGCTGTCACACTGGTCAGGCATGTGGTACCCAAGCGGCTGATGTTTTGGCCACGCGATATACGCTTGAGACATATGTTGCAAACAGCAGCTGTGCGATCTGATGCACTAGCCTCAAAAAAGGCCCACACCAAGGAACTTTTTGAATGACGGGCAGAGGCTGCGCCCTGCACAGGCGGAGCTCTGCGGTGTGATTCCGTCGGTGTACTGCCCTTACGCTGGCCACCAAAGGGCATCCTGCCTCGTTGGAGATGTGCCTCCTCCTCATCCTCCTCCTCCTCCTCTCTCCTATTAGGCACCCACGTGGAGTCAGTGACCTCATCATCCCCTCCCTCCTCATCACTGGAGCCAATCTGGCAGTATGCTGCAGCTGCTGGAACATGACTGCCAGATTGGTGTCCTTCTTGAGCATCCCCTCTGTCTGCTCTCACGCTACTGCCTTCCTGTAGCTGGGTTTCATCATCAGACCCTTCGAAACGCTGGGCATCCTCCTGGAGCATGTACCCAACACTGTGCTCAAACAGTTCGGGGGACTCCTCAGGAGGAGGACATGGTGGGCCTAGGGAAGGAGTGACTGATGATGAGTCTGACATTGATACCAGGGAAGAGGACGCTTTGGCAGCTGCTTTGCCAGTACCCTGAGCCTGGGTGAGAGAGGATGAGGAGGAGGAGGAGGGCTTGGTCATCCACTCTACCAAGTCTTCGGCATGATGTGGCTCAACATGTCCAGCTGCCGAAAAGAAGGACAAGCGTGTCCCATGGCCATGTGCTGATGACAATGCACCGCGTCCACGACCAGCACTGTTGCCCCCAGACACAGAGCCTGCTTGCCCTCTTTTATTGCCTCCTGACTGTCTGCCTCTCCTTGTTTGCCTTCCAGACATTCTAATAGATGGCCTGCAGGGAGATGGGAAAAAAGCAATAAGGGCTACCTTCAGGTGTCCTTCTCTGTCCCTTTACTTAAGGATTTCTAAATATGGTTGAGGATTATTGCTTTTGCACAGAATAGCACAACGACAATTTCCCTGACTGTCCAAAAAACAAGGATTTCAAAGATGGTTGATGAGGAATGCTTTAGCACACTATAGCACAAGGAGAATTCCCCTCACTTTCCTTCTTTGTCCCTAGAAACAAGGACTGGCACAGTGAAAGAAACTGACACTCTCCCTACCTAGAGTTTTCTGTCCCTAGAAAAAAATGTTTTTTTAAAGCACACTATAGCACAAGGAGAATTCCCCTCACTTTCCTTCTTTGTCCCTAGAAACAAGGACTGGCACAGTGAAAGAAACTGACACTCTCCCTACCTAGAGTTTTCTGTCCCTAGAAAAAAATGTTTTTTTAAAGCACACTATAGCACAAGGAGAATTCCCCTCACTTTCCTTCTTTGTCCCTAGAAACAAGGACTGGCACAGTGAAAGAAACTGAGGCCTCGTACACACGACCGATTTTCTCGTCGTAAACAGTCAAGAAAAGTGCCGCGAGAGTTTTTTTGTCTAGAAAAACGTTCGTGTGTATGGTTTTACGACGAGAAACTTGACGAGAATCTCGACGAGAAAATAGAGAACCTGCTCTCTATTTTCTCGTCAGGATTCCAGATTTCCTCGTCGTGTTTCTCGTCGGCCTGTTTTGTGACGAGAAAATGGTTCGTGTGTATGCTTTTACGACTCTTCCAAAAGCGCGCATGCTCACAAGCAACTATGAGACGGGAGTGCATCTTCTGGTAAAACAAGCCTTCATAATGGAGAGAGCACATTCGTCACGCTCATAAATATTTCATCGTTTAAATGTTCTGCATTGAATTCTTCGTTAGAATGTTACATTAATCAAAACGAGAGACCTTCTTTTGCTGCTGATATTCACACAGAGTTCTGCCTTATTTTTAACCTTTTTCATGCTGCTCTTTATAAGATTTATGTGTATTATATCGTGCAAGTTTTTAGGAATAATTTAAATGGTTAGATTTTTCAAAATGATGTTAATTATAATTTCTCAATGTTTTGATAGCGATCTCCCATTTAATTTTCTAATCTATAATTTTAAAATTTCACACCATGTTTTTGAGCTAATCAGATTTAGTTATTCTTTTGGGGGGGGGGGGGGTGATATCTGTGCCTTTTATTGTCAGTCAAATGTATCTGCTTACTCCAAAGCTTGTTTTTTTTTATTTAAAAATACACATAGTCAAGTATGAACTTAAACAAAAAACACATTTATTCATGTTTATAAATTAAATAAAGAGAAGGCAGCGCTGGAGAAGCTGCTGCCATTTGTGCATCCCAGGGACCCCAGAGCACACAGCAACCCTGTGTGGACACTAAAATTGGGAGCTTGAGAAGGCCCACATTTCAGAACACAATCTGATGCTGGCCTCCCAGAGGTCAGGAACAGCAGCAGGTGAGATATATGTCCCAAGTGTGTGGTACTACAACAGGCTGCCTTCTGTCCGACCAGTGCGACCACAATGAAGCAAGGCCATCACTTCCTCTTCTTCCTGGCAACCTTCCCTGCAGCCTTTCCTGAAGCCTTTCCTGAAGCCTTTCCTGCAGCCTTTCCTGCAGCCTTCCTTCTTCGTTTAGCTGGAGGCTGGCCCACTGGAGGGGTACTCCTGTCAGGAGGAGGAGGTGGAGGTGTAGCAGAAGGGGGTGGGGCAGAAGGTGGAGGTGTAGCAGAAGAGGGTGGGGCAGAAGGTGGAGGTGTAGCAGAAGGGGGTGGGGCAGAAGGTGGAGGTGTAGCAGAAGGGGGTGGGGCAGAAGGTGGAGGTGTAGCAGAAGGGGGTGGGGCAGAAGGTGGAGGTGTAGCAGAAGGGGGTGGGGCAGAAGGTGGAGGTGTAGCAGAAGGGGGTGGGGCAGAAGAGGAAGGTGGAGGTGGAGGTTGAGGTTGGGTCAGTTGGGCCACCTCACATATGGCGGTATTGGGGGTAATTTGCTCCATCACCCCCTTGTTGAGCAAGGTGATGAGCAGGGGTTCGCATAGGAGGCGTTGCTCCATGCTCATCACCTTGAACTTAGCCTCCACTAGGCCGGCAATGGCCTCTTCAGGGGATGTGGGCTCCTTGAGGGTGGCATGGGCCTCTTTAATAAGGGCCATTGCTGCCTCACTGGTGGTCCTGTCCCTCCTGCCTCTTTTGTGAAGCCTGATGGGAGGCACCTGGGATCTGGTGCTTCTCCTTTGCCCTGCCACCTCCTGTCTGCCACTGGGCCCTGCCACCTCCTGGCTGCCACTGGGCCCTGCCACCTCCTGGCTGCCACTGGGCCCTGCCACCTCCTGGCTGCCACTGGGCCCTGCCACCTCCTGGCTGGTACTGGGCCCTGCCACCTCCTGGCTGCCACTGGGCCCTTCCTCCTCCTGCCTGACAGTTTCCAGATCCTCCTCCTGGCTGATTTCATCCTGTGTATGAAAAAGAAACATAGTTTAATATGTTGGTTTAATCTTTGCATCAAACTTTGTAATCCTGATGGAAGCAATTAGAATGTAAATGCATAAATCCTTGCTTTAAATTTACCACTACATCAGCTTGACTATTTACCACACAATTAAGTGCAGAAGAATGTCTACAGATCATGATTTCACTTGTGGAATACAAAATAATGTATGTTTCTCATCCTGACATATTTGGGAAACATTAATTTTATCCCACTACATTTTCAGTTAATACTATACCTGGCTCCAGATGGACAAATCAGGATCATCCAGGATGGCTGCCTCCTCTTGCTCCAGAGAAGGCTCAGGTTGGCTGCAGGGAAGTCTGGGGGGAAGAGTGGAGAGTGATGGCCTTGGCTCAATGTGGTCATCCAGGAAGGACATCCTGCTGTAGTACCACAAAACCGGGACATAAACATCATCTGCTGCTGCTCCTGACCTCTGAGAAGCCAGCACCTTAGAGCGTTCAGTCCTGTAGGTACCTCTCAAGCTCCCAATTTTAGTGTCCACTTGTTTTGCTGTGGCTGTGGGCACCTTGGTATGCACAAATGGGAGCAGCTTCTCCAGCGCTGCTTTTCTCACCCCTTTTTTTTTATGGATGGGGTTTTTGGTCTCCCACAGAGCCGGCAGCTCCCTTACCCGGTCAATAAATTCCGCCAGGAACTCTTTGTCGCTAATAAAGACATTCATATTGTATCTGCAAGTAAAATAAATTATATTTAAATAATGTGAGGCAAACAGTCTAACCTCCTTCACATCCTAGTCACCATATATATCCTCCACCAATCTCAAGACAGTATAGGCCAACAATTTTTACAAGTCTCACAAAATCACATACCTTCGTTCGCACGTCCGTCACTTGAACTCCTCTCTCCGCACACCGAACGTACTATAGTCACATGTGTGTTTGCTATATACACACCACGCATGCGTCCAAATTCGAACACGTCGCTCCGCACACGTCGCCCGCCCATGACGTTCTAACTAACATCTTTTCCCCGCCCCTTCTCTTTCGGCGCGCAGACAGATATGGCGGAGTTACAGCAGGTGTCTGATAATTCCGCAACTAGCGAGGAGACAAGCCCGGAGACCGAGGACACGTCACGATCAAGGAGGAGATTCAAGGCATCGAATATGTCTTTGGCGGAGATGGCGGAGATGGTGGACATCTTGGTCAAGGCTGATTATGATGCCAAGCATGGGCCGTATAGCAAACCAAATAGAAGGAAGGCCAAAATCCTCACTAAAGTTGTGAAGAGTCTGAGGGCGAAGTTCGGGGTGAAACGCTCAAATGAGCAGCTCAGAAAGAGGTGGTCAGACCTCAAACTGAGGGAGCCAGACCAGTTGAGGAGCATAAAGAGGATGCTCGCTAAAAGTAAGTAAAATGACGACCTTTCTGCTATTAATCTTTTTAGAAACTGACATTTTTTTTTTTTTTATCATATTGGACTCCCTTCCAAAATGTAATATTTTGAACTAGGTTGGGCACAGTAATCGTTCGTTACGTTACCGACACTTCGTTCGGCCACTATCCGCGGTTTTGGCTTATTTTAGACCCCCAAAAGTAATTAGACATCTGCCATTTTTGATCAAGTATTGTGGATAATTTTTAAGTCTAGATGATGTGTTTGTAAGGAGAATGAAATGCAAACTTTAATCAGTGTAAAGGAGAGGACACTCAGCAGCTGCTTCCACATCTGTACTTTGGAGCACTATAGTGTGGGCCACCAGACCCACCTTTTTTGGGTGTCCCACACAGGTGCATCAGAGTTTATTTGTGGTGCCTCCATGTCCAAAAAATTACATCCAAATGTGAATACTAAACATATTTGGGGTCATAAATAATGCATTTTTCTTTAAATTCCGCACAAACACACACTTGTACCCCACTTCCAAACAATTTAGCCTGTTTTAAGTTTAAAAATGAGATTTTTACAGTGTGATACATAGACCTTTGGTTTTATTCTCATAGGGGAGAGAAGACTGGGAGGAGGACACTCCAGGGAGCACATGCACCCCACAACTTCCAAGCAACCCCAAACTCCCAAAGATCCACAACCGAAAGATGTGCAGGAAGTTGAGGTGGAGGAAGGAGAAGTGCAGGAAGGAGAGGTGGATGACGTTGTGGATCTGGTCACCACAACAGGTCAGTATCTGACACCACAGCTTAAGGTAAGCGAGGTAGGCCTGCAGAGTTTTATTAATTTTTTTTTATGGTTTTTAGGGGATGGAAATGTTGTGAAGGATAGCACACCGTTCTCTGCTGACAGTGCCCTCCGCCTCATCCAGCAAGTGATGGAATGTAGCACGGAACTGGACCTAATTAAACAAAGAATCCATGTGATGGAACAAACATTTAAAGACATTCTCGATGTTTTGGGGAGAATTCAATAAGCCATCCAAACACATTTGTTTTTACATGTTTGTTTTTATATTTTTACTAATTTTTTGAGTAACAAAGCAGCCAAAAATTGAATATGCACACAGTGTGTGAACATGTGCTATCTGCCATCAGGGGATATCCATGTACGTCTTTTGTGGGTGCAACCCCTTCCTCGTATCAAAAGTCGGGGAACTGAGGAAGGGGATGCACCCCCAAAACACGTCCATTGATCACCCCTGATGGCAGATAGCACATGTTGACAATAGGGATCAGGATTGTAAACTTCCTATTTGCAAAAAAGTAAAAATGTGTGCATATTGAATTTTTGGCTGGGCAAGGGGTGGCAGGACCCCATATTAGGACGGGCACATAGAGACATAGTTTGTGTAACTGAATGTCTCAGATTGCTCAGAGGTATCCAATGTTGTCATTTTAGAAATGCAAGTGGTATTTTTGTATTTTCATAAGCCAACATTTGCCGGGTTGTGGCCAGGCCAACCCCAAAGTAAAACAAAAAAAAATGTGCAGAGAGTAAAAAATTTGACCACAAACAACGTGTAGCTTCTTTTTATAATACTCTCTAAGCTTATTTGGTTCTTTTGTAAGGTAACATAGTGAAATTGGTTGTTATTTACTAAAGTAAAATACACTTGCCACTACAAATGCACAAAGACAAACTAGGAGACAGGAAAGAACAAATAATTAAAGGTTTAAACAAGATTTTTATTGGGATACTTAGACATAGGCTGGCATAGGAATTGCCCCCCTACCCGTGAAATACTCCATGTATTTGTCCCGAACCACACGGGCATTTTGGGGGGGCAAGCCAAGACGGGCAGATTCCAGGCCCGGAAGGGGATTTGCAGGGGAAAGTACAGCCTCTGGCAAAACTGAGGCCATATATGAATTAGATTTGCGGCAAAGAAAATTGTGTAGCACACAGCAGCATAACACTACATAGTTTATTTTGTAGTCCGCCAAGTGGATGGAAGTCATAAAAAGGCGGAACCGGCTGGCCATTATGCCGAAGGCATTTTCAACGACTCTTCGGGCCCTGGCCAGCCGGTAATTGAACACACTCTTCTCTGGGGTCAGGGTCCTCTGTGGAAATGGCCTCATAAGATGCCGTCCGAGTCCGAAGGCTTCATCAGCCAAGAAAACAAAGGGGAGTCCTTCAATATTCCCTGCATCCGGTGGCAATGCAAGGTCGTCACTCTGGAGACGGAGGGCAAACTCCGTCTGGATGAAGGATCCCCCATCGGACATCCGGCCATTCTTCCCTACATCAACATAGAGGAATTCATACCGTGCTGACACCACCGCCATCAGCACAATGCTATGAAACCCCTTGTAATTGTAGTAGTAGGATCCAGAACGGGGTGGCGGCACGATGCGGACGTGCTTCCCGTCTATGGCACCACCGCAGTTGGGGAAGTCCCACCGCGTGGCAAACTCCGATGCCACAGTCTGCCATTCCTGTGGCGTGGAAGGAAGCTGCGGAGTGAAACAAGATGAAATAATATTAGAAAAACAAAGGCATACATTACAAGCAAATTCTAGACCAAAAAATTAGAGACCAACATCAATCTAATTATACGTTTATTAAGGTGTGTAAAAAAAGTATAATGGAAGGCTCATTTATCATATTCATCACCCCCTCTGATGGGCCATTACTAAATTATTTTGGGGGGGGGGAGATGTGTTTGGCCACAGGATAGCATTGCAGTGGCGGTGCGTCCAGAGTGGGCGCTGGAGCACTGTCCCCTCTCTCCTGTGCCCATCACTCAGAACAATACATAGGTTCATGCGTTGCATGAACCTATGTATTGTCTATGCCGCACACTATTCAGGTGGATGGCCTCTTGTAAAGCGACCGACATATGAATAATTGCGTCATTTAGGGGGTTAAAATTGCAGAGCAGAAACAGGTATTAAAAAAGTCTTGCAAATTACAACCTGAGGGATGTAATTGGCTTCCTCAAAGAAAAATCAGGGACGCAAGGAGGGGGCATTCCTTGTGTAAACACTGACAGGCTGCTCTGGCAATCATGTTCACCAAGTCTGTTTAATGGTAACATGATTGGCTGATGCAACATGAAGGGAAGGAGAAGACATCAAGGACAGAAGAAGGATGGCGCTGACCACAAGAAGGTAAGTGCAGGGCTGGGGGGAAACTGGCTGCATTAGAGGGGACTAAATGGCTGCATTGGAGGGGACAACTGGGGGCGTTTATTAGGCAACAGAGCAAAAAAGGAGGAAGTTTATTTCCGAAATTGGGGTTGGAACCCCCCAACATTTGGAGCAACAGGCGCCCCTGCTGGAAAAGTTATTGAGGGGAAATATTTAGGGGGGATAAAAAAGGGGCAATCTAAAGCTTCCAACATGCATGGGGACAAAGGGGACATTCTCAGCATATTACAATCATGGTAATTAGGGAAGGATGAAAGAAATACAATACATTAGCATACATGTAATACATAAAATGTGATGTTAAGGGAGAAAACTTACCCTAATATAGTCCTCCTGCAGGACTTGTATAATAGCAGAACAGGTGTCTGGGATTATGAGGCCCAGAGCCTGGGGGGAGATGCCTGTGGTGAACTTCAAGTCCTGAAGACTTCTCCCTGTCGCCAGGTAACGCAACGTGGCGATGAGCCTCTGCTCAGCACTGATGGCTTCCCGCATAACGGTGTCCTTCCTGGTAATATAGGGGGACACCAAAGCCAACAGTTCCTGAAAAACGGGGTCAGACATCCTCAGAAAATTCCTGTAGTCCTCAGGATTATTCTCGACGATCTCCAGCAGCAGAGGCATGTGGCAGAATTGGTCCCGCTGGAGCAACCAATTCTTGGTCCATGAACTCCTCCTCACACCATTCATGGACTGGTCTTGGTCCAAAACAAGCAGACCAACACCAAGCGCACGCACAGCACGAACTCGACGACGAGAACGTCCAGGCGACATGGCTAGGAAACGGTCGTCTAATCAGAACGTACAGAACAGAACGCACTTTAGAACAGCAAGGCCTATGAATAACGAAATGAAATTCAGAAACGAACAGGCAAGAACGCACTGTAAAACAGATACGACCTGCCTAGATGCCCTGAAAGTCAAGATACGAACCCACAAGCACAAACTGAACGGCAGAAAACGATCTGAAAAGTACGAAGACTGAAAAGCGCGAATCGTCTCTTCCCAAACTTTTACTTCACACGCGGTAACACGAGATCAGCAAAAGCAGCCCAAGGGGTGGCGCCAAGAAAAAAGATCTTCCCCTTTATAGTGCCGTCGTACGTGCTGGACGTGAGCGCAGAGAACCACGAGGAAATTGGAAAATGACAGTGTGTACGCATAGAAAGCTTGACGAGAAAATCGACAAGCTTAACAAGAATCTCGTCGAAAAAAACGACGTGTTTTTTACGACGAGAAAATCGGTCGTGTGTACGAGGCCTGACACTCTCCCTACCTAGAGTTTTCTGTCCCTAGAAAAAATGTTTTTTTAAAGCACACTATAGCACAAGGAGAATTCCCCTCACTTTCCTTCTTTGTCCCTAGAAACAAGGACTGGCACAGTGAAAGAAACTGACACTCTCCCTACCTAGAGTTTTCTGTCCCTAGAAAAAATGTTTTTTTAAAGCACACTATAGCACAAGGAGAATTCCCCTCACTTTCCTTCTTTGTCCCTAGAAACAAGGACTGGCACAGTGAAAGAAACTGACACTCTCCCTACCTAGAGTTTTCTGTCCCTAGAAAAAAATGTTTTTTTAAAGCACACTATAGCACAAGGAGAATTCCCCTCACTTTCCTTCTTTGTCCCTAGAAACAAGGACTGGCACAGTGAAAGAAACTGACACTCTCCCTACCTAGAGTTTTCTGTCCCTAGAAAAAATGTTTTTTTAAAGCACACTATAGCACAAGGAGAATTCCCCTCACTTTCCTTCTTTGTCCCTAGAAACAAGGACTGGCACAGTGAAAGAAACTGACACTCTCCCTACCTAGAGTTTTCTGTCCCTAGAAAAAATGTTTTTTTAAAGCACACTATAGCACAAGGAGAATTCCCCTCACTTTCCTTCTTTGTCCCTAGAAACAAGGACTGGCACAGTGAAAGAAACTGACACTCTCCCTACCTAGAGTTTTCTGTCCCTAGAAAAAAATGTTTTTTTAAAGCACACTATAGCACAAGGAGAATTCCCCTCACTTTCCTTCTTTGTCCCTAGAAACAAGGACTGGCACAGTGAAAGAAACTGACACTCTCCCTACTGTGACAGCAGGAAGGTAAAGTCACCTGGTTGCATCCAGGGGGGTAGATATATTTCGCCCAGATTCAGGCTTTACGCCGACTTATACAACTAGGTGGAGAGTTGTATAAGGCTAGTGGGCTCATGGATGACTCATACCTCTAGGGAGAGTGTGGGGCGTCGTGCAGACAGAGATGAGGAGACCAGCTGAACCTTGTCAGCTCATTTAGGCCTCTATAAGAACTCCCAGCTTCATTAGATGTTAGCTCATGCCTGGAACCAGACCTGTGTGGACTGTCTAGGGAGAGTGAACCCCTGTGCGGTGAGACAAAGCCTGTGTGGCTATTTGCTTGGACATTTAAAACCAGGGACTTAGGGACTAGGACAGCACTAGGCTGATCCCAGTTGTTAGTTAGGAAACCTGTATGTTTAGTCAGAGGTCAAGTTGACCAGGATTTATTTTGTTTATGTTTCTTTTGCTTTGCTGTGTTTTGTCACTGTAAATAGAAAATAAACCGCACCTTTTTGATTTTGAAAACCACAACCTCCGTTTGCTGGGCCTGTTTTTGTGTGGGGAGCCCATCTCGGGGGTCACACACACCCGCTGCCGAGCTAACCCCCTCACAGTTGGTGGAGAACCAGTGGCAGTTTTTTTTTTTTAAGCCAGCATGGAGGAGATACTGAAGCAGCTGGCTCTAGCAAATGCCAATCAACAGCAGACAAATGCAGGTTTGCAAAAGAACTTCGCAGCCCAGCAGCAAGCTCATCAACAGAGCCTTGCAGCCCAGCAGCAGACAAACGCAACTTTGCAACAGAGTCTGGAGGCTCAGCAACAAGCCCAGCAGCAATCTGAGGCCCGCTTCATAGACCTGTTGCAGAAGCAAGAGCAGAGACTACAACAACAGATGGAAGCAGTAATGCAGCAACGTCCGCAGACCAGTGAGGAAAGCCGTCCCACTAATACCGCGTCCTTTGGGGTGAGTCGTTTATTGACAAAAATGACTGGAGAGGATGATCCAGAGGTATTTTTGACCACATTTGAAAGGACCGCTGAAAGAGAAAAGTGGCCTGAGGAGCAGTGGGCTGGACTGGTGGCTCCTCTGTTAACTGGTGAATCGCAGAAAGCTTACTATGACCTAGAGCCTAACCAAGCAAAAGACTATGTGATGCTAAAAGCTGAAATATTGGCAAGGCTGGGTGTCACCCAGGCTGTCCGGGCTCAGCGTGTGCATAACTGGACTTTCCAGCTTGGAAAACCCCCCAGGTCTCAAATGTATGATCTCATTCACCTGAGCAGAAAGTGGCTACAGCCAGAGACTTTGTCCGCACCAAAGATTGTGGAACGTGTTGTAATGGATCGGTTTTTGAGAGCTCTTCCTACTGCCATCCAAAAGTGGGTAAGCCATGGAGACCCAGAGACGGCCGATGGTCTTGTGGATCGTGTGGAGAAATACTTGGCTACAGAGAACCTGACGGCCTCTTCCAGAGACACTCGGACTTTCCACCCTAAGACCAGACCATCCCCAGGGGCGGATAAGAGGATTCCAAGGGGTGAGGGTGGAGAGAGTGAGAGGGTGGGAGCTCTACCCCAAGTTTGGCGAGAACAGCCTGGGAAATCAGCGGCTCAAGAGGCCGCAAGAAGGATCGTTTGCTACCGCTGCCGGCAAGCGGGACATATTGCAGCCAATTGCCCGGTTGTGGAGGAACCCATGCAGTGTGACTTTCTGACGGGCAGACGTCAGTCGCTGTGTGCGACAGTCGCATGCACTGCCATTCGAGGAACTGAGAAACATTTATGCAAAATGTGTGTTAATGGTAGAAATGTTGTGGTATTGTTGGATTCAGGTAGCCTTGTGACCCTGATAAAGGCTGAGTTAGTTAAAACAGAGGTCTCTGGGAATAGCAAGGTAGCTGTTATTTGTGTGCATGGGGACAACCGAGAGTATCCAGTGACTACAGTGTGTTTCGAGACCCCCAAAGGTACCCTCTCTCATCCAGTGGGCTTAGTATCTCAGTTACCGCATGACGCCATTGTGGGAAGGGATTTTCCGAAGTTCTGGGAACTGTGGGATGATCCTGAGCCCCCCACTGGTGCCCCTATGTACCAGGAATGTGATAGCCAGAACTCCCCTGAGAGTGGTGAGGACTCTCCGGAATTTCCCTTATCAGTATTGGCAGGGGAGACTCAAGAAACTGGAGAGGAGCCCACCTCCTCAGACGAAAACCTACCGTCTGTGGAGTTTTCTGATCTTGAGGTTCACAGGGAAAACTTTGCCACAGAACAGTTGAAAGACCCCGCCCTAATAAAGGCACGGGAAAACGTAGTGAAAATAGATGGCGAGTTAGTGAACCCAGATAATACCTGCACTTACCCATACTTCAGCGTAGAGAAGGACCTACTGTATCGGGTGGCAAAAAGGGCAGAAGAAACCGTTGAGCAGCTTGTGGTGCCCAAACCTTACAGGAAGTTGGTGTTGGAGTTGGCCCATGGGCACATTCTTGGAGGTCATCTGGGGACAGAGAAAACCCGAGAGAGGGTATTACAGAGATTCTATTGGCCGGGGGTGATGAAGGACATAGAAAATTATTGTTCCTCCTGCCCTGTGTGTCAGAGGTCGGCCCCGATGCCACATTTCCGTAGCCCGCTGGTCCCTCTACCCATCATTGAGGTCCCGTTTGAGAGGATCGCCATGGATTTGGTAGGTCCTATAATCAAGTCCGCTAGGGGGCACCAGTACATATTAGTTATAATGGACTATGCCACCCGTTATCCAGAAGCGATCCCTCTCCGAAATACCTCGGCCAAAACCATAGCCAAAGAGCTATCTCTTGTGTTTAGCCGGGTGGGTATTTGTAAAGAACTGCTTACGGACCAAGGTACACCCTTTATGTCCCGGGTTATGAAGGAGCTGTGTAAATTGTTCAAAGTGACGCAATTACGTACATCTGTGTATCACCCCCAAACCGATGGGCTGGTTGAAAGGTTCAACAAAACCCTAAAACAAATGTTGAAGAAAGTGGTGGATAGAGATGGAAAGGATTGGGACTGTCTACTTCCTTATCTGATGTTTGCTATTAGGGAGGTGCCCCAATCCTCTACGGGATTCTCCCCCTTTGAGTTACTGTATGGGAGACACCCAAGAGGGCTGTTGGATATTGCCAAGGAAACTTGGGAAAGTGAGAGTTCTCCCCACAGGAGTGTGATTGAGCATGTCGCCCTGATGCAAGACCGAATTGCACAGGTAATGCCCATCGTGAAGGAACATTTGGCCCAAGCGCAGTTAGCACAGCAGAGAGTGTACAACCGTGGAGCCAAGACCCGTACCTTTTCCCCGGGGGATAGGATACTGGTACTTGTCCCTACGGTTGAAAGTAAATTCCTTGCCAAATGGCAAGGCCCCTACGAGATAATGGAAAAAGTGAGCGAAGTGAATTACAAGGTCAGACAACCAGGAAGGCGAAAGCCCGAACAGATCTATCACGTTAATCTGTTGAAAGCCTGGAGGGATAGAGAGTCCCTAGTCGCAGACACTTGGTCACCAGCTCAAACTGGTTGCGTGATTCCTGAGGTTGGAATAGCAGCCACCTTGTCACAACCCCAACAACAGGAGGTTAAGGAGTTTGTGCTTCGCAACAAGGAGGTATTCTCTGAGCTGCCGGGACAAACATCTGGGGTAGAGCATGACATCATTACCCCGCCCGGTGAAAGGGTGAAGTTAAAACCCTATCGGATCCCAGAGGCCCGACGGGAGGCAATACGGGAGGAAGTACAGAAAATGCTGAACTTAGGGGTGATAGAGGAGTCCCAAAGTGATTGGTCTAGTCCCATTGTGTTGGTGCCTAAACCGGATGGGAGCTGGCGATTTTGTAACGATTTTCGTCAGTTGAACAAAGTTACAAAATTTGACACCTACCCCATGCCACGTATAGATGAGTTGATCGACCGGCTGGGAACAGCCCGATACATGACGACTCTTGACCTCACAAAAGGGTATTGGCAAATCCCCCTGGCCAAGTCGGCCAAAGAGAAAACCGCATTTGTAACCCCAGACGGGGCGTTCCAATATAAAAGAATGCCGTTCGGGTTACAGAATGCGCCGGCCACATTCCAGCGGAAAATGGACCAGATGCTGAGGCCCCATCGGAAGTATGCTGCGGCTTACCTGGATGACATAATTGTCCATAGCACAGATTGGGCCTCACATCTGCCAAAAGTGCAAGCAGTCCTGGACTCTGTTCGGGAAGCGGGGTTTACGGCTAACCCCAAGAAGTGTACCATTGGGCAGGAGGAGGCCAAATATCTTGGGTACACCATTGGGAGGGGAGTAATAAAACCCCAACTCAACAAAGTCGAGGCCATCCAGAGTTGGCCACGTCCCAACAGCAAGAAGCAGGTACGAGCCTTTCTGGGAATCGCTGGGTATTATCGGCGATTCATTCCCCACTTTGCTTCTAAGGCTGTGCCCCTAACCAACCTGATGAAGGGGAAAGGGTCGGTCATGATTAAATGGACCCCCGAGGCTGAGGCAGCATTCCAATTCTTGAAACAAGCCTTATGTAGCCAGCCAGTGTTGTACTCACCCGACTTCTCTAAAGACTTTGTCGTACAAAGTGATGCGTCAGATGTGGGGTTAGGAGCAGTATTGTCCCAGGTCTGGAACGGGGAAGAGCACCCAGTCATTTACCTCAGCAGGAAGTTGAAGTCCCATGAGGTAAATTACGCCACCGTTGAAAAGGAGTGTTTAGCGGTGAAGTGGGCTCTAGATTCCCTTCGGTACTACCTGCTAGGTAGGCACTTTGACATGGTTACGGATCACGCTCCGTTAAAGTGGATGGCTCAAAACAAGGAAACAAATAGAAGAGTGAATAGGTGGTTCCTGGCCCTCCAGGAATTCAACTTCACAGTAAAGCATCGCCCTGGCGTTCAAATGGGGAATGTGGATGCTTTGTCTCGAGTACATGAATGCCTGATTGCTGGTGTTCCAACCCCGAGGTTAAAACAAGAGGGGGGGGTATGTGACAGCAGGAAGGTAAAGTCACCTGGTTGCATCCAGGGGGGTAGATATATTTCGCCCAGATTCAGGCTTTACGCCGACTTATACAACTAGGTGGAGAGTTGTATAAGGCTAGTGGGCTCATGGATGACTCATACCTCTAGGGAGAGTGTGGGGCGTCGTGCAGACAGAGATGAGGAGACCAGCTGAACCTTGTCAGCTCATTTAGGCCTCTATAAGAACTCCCAGCTTCATTAGATGTTAGCTCATGCCTGGAACCAGATCTGTGTGGACTGTCTAGGGAGAGTGAACCCCTGTGCGGTGAGACAAAGCCTGTGTGGCTATTTGCTTGGACATTTAAAACCAGGGACTTAGGGACTAGGACAGCACTAGGCTGATCCCAGTTGTTAGTTAGGAAACCTGTATGTTTAGTCAGAGGTCAAGTTGACCAGGATTTATTTTGTTTATGTTTCTTTTGCTTTGCTGTGTTTTGTCACTGTAAATAGAAAATGAACCGCACCTTTTTGATTTTGAAAACCACAACCTCCGTTTGCTGGGCCTGTTTTTGTGTGGGGAGCCCATCTCGGGGGTCACACACACCCGCTGCCGAGCTAACCCCCTCACACTACCTAGAGTTTTCTGTCCCTAGAAAAAATGTTTTTTTAAAGCACACTATAGCACAAGGAGAATTCCCCTCACTTTCCTTCTTTGTCCCTAGAAACAAGGACTGGCACAGTGAAAGAAACTGACACTCTCCCTACCTAGAGTTTTCTGTCCCTAGAAAAAATGTTTTTTTAAAGCACACTATAGCACAAGGAGAATTCCCCTCACTTTCCTTCTTTGTCCCTAGAAACAAGGACTGGCACAGTGAAAGAAACTGACACTCTCCCTACCTAGAGTTTTCTGTCCCTAGAAAAAAATGTTTTTTTAAAGCACACTATAGCACAAGGAGAATTCCCCTCACTTTCCTTCTTTGTCCCTAGAAACAAGGACTGGCACAGTGAAAGAAACTGACACTCTCCCTACCTAGAGTTTTCTGTCCCTAGAAAAAATGTTTTTTTAAAGCACACTATAGCACAAGGAGAATTCCCCTCACTTTCCTTCTTTGTCCCTAGAAACAAGGACTGGCACAGTGAAAGAAACTGACACTCTCCCTACCTAGAGTTTTCTGTCCCTAGAAAAAATGTTTTTTTAAAGCACACTATAGCACAAGGAGAATTCCCCTCACTTTCCTTCTTTGTCCCTAGAAACAAGGACTGGCACAGTGAAAGAAACTGACACTCTCCCTACCTAGAGTTTTCTGTCCCTAGAAAAAAATGTTTTTTTAAAGCACACTATAGCACAAGGAGAATTCCCCTCACTTTCCTTCTTTGTCCCTAGAAACAAGGACTGGCACAGTGAAAGAAACTGACACTCTCCCTACCTAGAGTTTTCTGTCCCTAGAAAAAAATGTTTTTTTAAAGCACACTATAGCACAAGGAGAATTCCCCTCACTTTCCTTCTTTGTCCCTAGAAACAAGGACTGGCACAGTGAAAGAAACTGACACTCTCCCTACCTAGAGTTTTATGTCCCTAGAAAAAATGTTTTTTAAAGCACACTATAGCACAAGGAGAATTCCCCTCACTTTCCTTCTTTGTCCCTAGAAACAAGGACTGGCACAGTGAAAGAAACTGACACTCTCCCTACCTAGAGTTTTCTGTCCCTAGAAAAAATGTTTTTTTAAAGCACACTATAGCACAAGGAGAATTCCCCTCACTTTCCTTCTTTGTCCCTAGAAACAAGGACTGGCACAGTGAAAGAAACTGACACTCTCCCTACCTAGAGTTTTCTGTCCCTAGAAAAAATGTTTTTTTAAAGCACACTATAGCACAAGGAGAATTCCCCTCACTTTCCTTCTTTGTCCCTAGAAACAAGGACTGGCACAGTGAAAGAAACTGACACTCTCCCTACCTAGAGTTTTCTGTCCCTAGAAAAAATGTTTTTTTAAAGCACACTATAGCACAAGGAGAATTCCCCTCACTTTCCTTCTTTGTCCCTAGAAACAAGGACTGGCACAGTGAAAGAAACTGACACTCTCCCTACCTAGAGTTTTCTGTCCCTAGAAAAAATGTTTTTTTAAAGCACACTATAGCACAAGGAGAATTCCCCTCACTTTCCTTCTTTGTCCCTAGAAACAAGGACTGGCACAGTGAAAGAAACTGACACTCTCCCTACCTAGAGTTTTCTGTCCCTAGAAAAAATGTTTTTTTAAAGCACACTATAGCACAAGGAGAATTCCCCTCACTTTCCTTCTTTGTCCCTAGAAACAAGGACTGGCACAGTGAAAGAAACTGACACTCTCCCTACCTAGAGTTTTCTGTCCCTAGAAAAAATGTTTTTTTAAAGCACACTATAGCACAAGGAGAATTCCCCTCACTTTCCTTCTTTGTCCCTAGAAACAAGGACTGGCACAGTGAAAGAAACTGACACTCTCCCTACCTAGAGTTTTCTGTCCCTAGAAAAAATGTTTTTTTAAAGCACACTATAGCACAAGGAGAATTCCCCTCACTTTCCTTCTTTGTCCCTAGAAACAAGGACTGGCACAGTGAAAGAAACTGACACTCTCCCTACCTAGAGTTTTCTGTCCCTAGAAAAAATGTTTTTTTAAAGCACACTATAGCACAAGGAGAATTCCCCTCACTTTCCTTCTTTGTCCCTAGAAACAAGGACTGGCACAGTGAAAGAAACTGACACTCTCCCTACCTAGAGTTTTCTGTCCCTAGAAAAAATGTTTTTTTAAAGCACACTATAGCACAAGGAGAATTCCCCTCACTTTCCTTCTTTGTCCCTAGAAACAAGGACTGGCACAGTGAAAGAAAATGACACTCTCCCTACCTAGAGTTTTCTGTCCCTAGAAAAAAATGTTTTTTTAAAGCACACTATAGCACAAGGAGAATTCCCCTCACTTTCCTTCTTTGTCCCTAGAAACAAGGACTGGCACAGTGAAAGAAACTGACACTCTCCCTACCTAGAGTTTTCTGTCCCTAGAAAAAATGTTTTTTTAAAGCACACTATAGCACAAGGAGAATTCCCCTCACTTTCCTTCTTTGTCCCTAGAAACAAGGACTCGCACAGTGAAAGAAACTGACACTCTCCCTACCTAGAGTTTTCTGTCCCTAGAAAAAATGTTTTTTTAAAGCACACTATAGCACAAGGAGAATTCCCCTCACTTTCCTTCTTTGTCCCTAGAAACAAGGACTGGCACAGTGAAAGAAACTGACACTCTCCCTACCTAGAGTTTTCTGTCCCTAAAAAAATTTTTTTTTTAAAGCACACTATAGCACAAGGAGAATTCCCCTCACTTTCCTTCTTTGTCCCTAGAAACAAGGACTGGCACAGTGAAAGAAACTGACACTCTCCCTACCTAGAGTTTTCTGTCCCTAGAAAAAATGTTTTTTTAAAGCACACTATAGCACAAGGAGAATTCCCCTCACTTTCCTTCTTTGTCCCTAGAAACAAGGACTCGCACAGTGAAAGAAACTGACACTCTCCCTACCTAGAGTTTTCTGTCCCTAGAAAAAATGTTTTTTTAAAGCACACTATAGCACAAGAAGAATTCCCCTCACTTTCCTTCTTTGTCCCTAGAAACAAGGACTCGCACAGTAAAACACACTGACACTCTCCCTACCTATCCTTCTCTTTCCCTAAACTAAAGGAATCCAGGTTAAGCAAGAAAGAAATAAATGTTACGCTCCCTGCCTATGCTTGTCTTTCCCTGCTCCGGAACACACTACACTAGGCCGCCGTGCTGGCGGCCTTTTATAGTGTGGGGCGTGTACTAAACACCCTCAGCAATAATTGGCCACAGGCATCCTGCCTGTGGCCAATCATTGCTCTCCTCGCTGCCGGCGCTGTGATTGGCCAAGCATGCGGGGTCACAGTGCATGCTTGGCCAATCACAGCGCCTGGATGACACTGCGATGGCGTAGTGCATTGTGGGCCGTTCGCGTCACTCGAATTTGGCGCGAACGGCCCAAATCGTTCGATCTTCGTCGAACGATCGAACAGCCGATGTTCGAGTCGAACGTATGTTCGACTCGAACACGAAGCTCATCCCTACTCCTGGGTATAATGAATTGTTGTCTCCCGACAAATGCAATACATAGAAAAGTCATTGATACAAATATTGAGAAAGCATTTTGGCATCCACAAATTCTCTTACCAGGCCCTTCATGTCTGGAATGGATATTAAGGGGAACCCCGCCGCCAATGTTTTTCAAAAGGCGTGTGGTCCCCCCAAATATCCATACCAGGCCCTTCAGGTCTGGCAAGGATTTTAAGGGTAACTCCACCCCAAATTATTGAATAAAATGGCGTGGAGTCCCCCCAAAAATCCATACCAGACCCTTATCCGAGCACGCAACCTGGCCGGCCGCAGGGGAAGAGGGGGGGACGAGAGAGCGGCCCACCCCTCCCTCCTGAACCGTACCAGGCCACATGCCCTCAACATGGGGAGGATGTCCCCATGTTGATGGGGACAAGGGCCTCATCCCCACAACCCTTGCCCGGTGGTTGTGGGGGTCTGCGGGCGGGGGGCTTATCGGGATCTGGAAGAACCCTTTAACAAAGGGGACCCCCATATCCCGGCCCCCCCCTTTGTGAACTGGTAATAGGGTACATTGTACCCCTACCATTTCACCCCAAAACGTGACAAAATTCCTTTATTATTGTTTTTGTTTTTCTTCCATCTTCTCCCTTCTTCTTTTCTGCATTCGAGTTTCTTCCTCCATCTTCCTCTTCCTCTTCATCTTCATCTCCATCTCCATCTTCATCTCCATCTTCATCTTCCTTCGGGCTTCTCGTCCGCATCTTGCTCCGGCTTCTTCTTTCTTCTCGCGCCGCTCCGTTTGAATTTGAGTTTGCCGCTGTGTGACGCTTAAGTTATGCAGTTCTCCTCTAGGTCTGCTGCGAGCCCCGCCCCCCTCTGACAGCACGGGGAAAGTACACGTGAAATCCATGTGTGTCAGAGGGGGGCGGGGTCCCCGGACCAAGTGGAGAACTGATGAACTGAAGCGTCACACAGCGGGAACCTCCAATTCAAACGGAGCTGCCAGAGAAAGAAGATGCCAGAGCAAGATGCGGACGAGAACACAGAAGAAAGAAGGAAGATGAAGAGGAAGATGAAGAGAAAGAGGAATATGGATGAAGAAACACGAATCGAGAAAATAAGAAGGAAGAAGATGGAAGAAGAAGATGGAAGAAAGCCAAACCAACAAATAAAGGAATGGTCAAAAACCGTCTATTGTAATTTTTTACATTTTGTACACTTTCTTCGTGAAATGGTAGAGGTACAATGTACCCCTTACCAATTCACATAGGGGGGGCTGGGATCTGGGGGTCCCCTTTGTTAAAGGGGTCTTCCAGATTCCGATAAGCCTCCCGCCTGCAGACCCCCACAACCACCGGGCAAGGGTTGTGGGGATGAGGCCCTTGTCCCCATCAACATGGGGACATCCTCCCCATGTTGAGGGCATGTGGCCTGGTACGGTTCAGGAGGGAGGGGGGGCCGCTCTCTCGTCCCCCCTCTTCCCCTGCGGCCGGCCAGGTTGCGTGCTCGGATAAGGGTCTGGTATGGATTTTTGGGGGGATTCCACGCCATTTTTTTAAAAATTTGGGGTGGAGTTCCCCTTAAAATCCTTGCCAGACCTGAAGGGCCTGCAAATAGAATTTGGGGGACCCCCACATTTTTTTGGGTCTCGAAAACTGAGTTTGCAATGTATTGCCATTTGCCAGGAGCCGAGAATACATTCTAGCCGCAATTGAGTTTTAAATGATTATTCAAACTTCAAAAATGACATTTTGTGCAGGGCCATTACTAACAGCACGGGAAGCAAGCGCAAAGTTACATGCATATTGCCCAACACCGGCCCCGAACATACAGTGAATGTTTAGGTTTCTGCTCCGGGACCCAGCCCAAAAAAAAGGTCTGTACGGTCACTAAATTTTCTTTTCGGGGCCGCTCAACCCTCGACATATCAAGTATGAAAAATGTTACGTACCCGCGATCTACACGTTCGTTGCTTCCGACCTTCTTCCACTCACTGAACGTCGCTTTCCACGATGTTTTTTTAACGTTTTATACAGTGCGCATGCGTGACGCTCCGCACGCTTTCCCGCCCCTGACGTTCGTTAGACTACTTTCCCCGCCCCTTCTCGCTCGTCCTTAATGACAGAGACTGACAACATGGCGGAGAATGACCGAGATGAAGTGGAAAGTGTGGAAGGAGGCAGGGCCAGACCCAGAAGATATAAAGCCACTAACATGTCGTTTGAGGAGATGGTGGATATGGTCACCATATTGCTGAGGGAGGATTATGACGCCAAACATGGGCCCTACAAAAATCCAAATAAGGTGAAGGCCCAGATCATGGATAAAGTGGTCAAAACACTCTTCAGGAATTTTGGTGTTCGCAGGTCGAGGGAACAGATCCGCAAACGATGGTCGGACATTAAATTGCGTGAGCAGGAGCAATATAAAAAAATTAAAAAAGTGATCCGAAAAAGTAAGTATATTTACATTTAATGTGATTTTTATTAATAGCGTGGTGCTGCATGTGCTTTTTCGTTAATGTATGTAGTACAGTTCAAGATGTCCGGATTCATGTTCTTGTTCACACGAATCGATCGTTGAAATCCGCGTTCAAACGTTCACTAAATGACGATCTTTTGGTCCGATTCAGTGTTAACTACATTTGATCATTCCTAATAATAGGCATGTTCAAATTTAGTTATCACTGTATTCCCCCAAAACATCGTTTGGGTGGTATTGAACGAGGATTTCGACGTTTGATTCTTGTGCCCAAGAACATGAAACAGGACATCTTTTACTGTTCAAGATGTCCTGTTTCATGTTCTTGGGCACAAGATTCATCAGGCGAAATCCTCGTTCAATAACACAAAAACGATGTTTTGGGGGAATACAGTGATAACTACATTTGAACATGCCTATTATTAGGAATGATCAAATGTAGTTAACACTGACTCGGACCAAAAGATCGTCATTTAGTGAACGTTTGAACGCGGATTTCGACGACTGATGATGATTCTTGTGCCCGAGAACATGAAACAGGACATCTTTTACTGTTCAAGATGTCCTGTTTCATGTTCTTGGGCACAAGATTCATCAGGCGAAATCCTCATTCAATAACACAAAAACGATGTTTTGGGGGAATACAGTGATAACTACATTTGAACATGCCTATTATTAGGAATGATCAAATGTAGTTAACACTGACTCAGACCAAAAGATCGTCATTTAGTGAACATTTGAACGTGGATTTCGACGACTGATGATGATTCTTGTGCCCAAGAACATGAAACAGGACATCTTGAACTGTTTATGTGATAATTAATTAGAAACATGGTTGTGTAGGTGTTGGTAACTATATTTAACTAATCTAACTGGATTCAGTGTACGGTTACGAGAGTATGCTCAGCAGCTGCTTACACATCTGGACTCATTAGCACAAGTGTGGGCCACAAGAACAACCTTTTGACGGTGTCACACACAGGTGATCCAGTGGATACTTGGTGTGTTTCCATGTGTGAAACATGACCAAAATAGATTAATCTACCAGCTTTGGAAATGGATACAATCATGTGTTCATCTTCTAAAGTATTTCCAAAAATAGAATTGTAACACACTTCCCAAGAATGCTTAATATTACTCTTTCAGGCCTAAATATATTTAGTTACACAAGTCTACCTTTGGGTTCTATCTCCTAGGGCTTCAAAGAGCTAGGAGACAGGAGGCTGCAAACCCCGCACCACCAACCCAAGACCCACAACCGCAGGATGTGGCTGAAGAGGGAAATGCCAACTCAACAGGTCAGTGTCATACACCACAGCCTCAGGTAATAGATGTAGGCCTGTATATTTAGTAAGACCTTATTTTTTTTCTAATTTAAGGTACTTTAATGCCTGCGGCCCCAGCAACCTTCACCCAACACACTGCCCAGATGTTGGTGAAAGAACTGAGGGTCTGCTCTCGTGAGCTGGAAACAATGAAAGAGAACTTGTTCCAGATGAGGCAAAACACTAAGCAGATGGAGCAAAGAATTAAAAAAATAGAACAGGTTCTTGGGAAGGTTTAAAAATTTTATGTTTTACAATTCTGTTTTCTAATTTTTGTTTTAATTGTAGATTTGCCCTTTTTTGGGGGAATCTTTTAATTTCTAAAAGTAATATTGTACATGTTGTACATTTTTGTCAAGACTTTTATCCAAAAACTGATCTTTAAAAAGCCCAACTTTTTTTTTAATATTTTTATACAAATAAAAATAAAAATATGCTCCTCTAATAAATATTTTAAACTAAACAATGTGTGGCTTCTTATATCAATGTTGCCCCCCCCCCATAACAAATGTGTGTGTTTACACTCAAAATGATGTTAATTTACTTGTTACAAAAACACATGTCACTACAACTGCACTAGTATAACCTAGGACAGTGATGGTGAACCTTGGCACCCCAGATGGTTTGGAACTACATTTCCCATGTTGCTAAGGCACTCTGCAGTGGAGTTGAGCATCATGGGCAATGTAGTAGCAAAACATCTGGAGTGCCAAGGTTCACCATCACTGACCTAGGAGAAAGAACAAATACAACAAAATAAAAGCAAACAAGATGTTTTCAGTATAATTTTGTTTATTCTTCATAAAATTATTTTAAATATGATCAGGCATTGCAATGGCCCCCCTACCCATAAAATATTCAACATAGCATTGCCGCACATCACGGCCGCTTTGGGGGGCCAAGCCTGTAGGGCCAGCTACCTGGGCTGGCAATGGTCCATCCAAGAACTGTGTGCCCTGAAGGGCAACTGAAGACAGATAATTGTTAAATTTTTTTTTAAAATAATTGTGAAGTATGCAACAGCACATGATTAAATGGTTCCATTTGTACTCCGCCATGTTGAGAGCAGTCTGGAAAATGCGAAAACGACTGGCCATGATGCCAAAGGCATTTTCGACCACCCTTCTCGCTCTGGCCAGCCTATAATTAAAGACCCTCCTCTCAGGGGTGAGGGTCCTTTGTGGAAAAGGCCTCATCAAATGGGATCCAAGCGCAAACGCCTCATCTGCCAGGAAAACAAAGGGGAGGCCATGTTCATTTTCTTCAGCAGGTGGCAATGCCAGGTCCTCGGAAAGAAGCCGGTCGGCAAAATCGGTCTGGGCAAAAACACCACCGTCAGACATCCGCCCATTTTTCCCAACATCAATATAGAGAAATTCATAGTTGGCAGACACCACCGCCATCAGCACAATACTGTGGAACCCTTTATAATTATAAAAAAAGGATCCCGATTGGGGTGGTGGCACGATGCGGACGTGCTTGCCATCAATGGCTCCTCCACAGATGGGAAAGTTCCACCGCTGCAAAAACTCAGATGCCACATTCTGCCATTCCTGTGGCGTCGATGGAAACTGTGGAGTCAAACCAAAAATACAAATTAAAATACTTTGCTACCTAAACATTGCAAGCATGTTCGCACTAAACACTCTTGGCAAAACATCAGTATAGCATTAATTTGGAAGGAGGATTTTAGAGCGGAGCTCCGCAGCCAAAATAATACCAAATTACCCAGCAGCTCCAGCTAGAGCAGCTGCAGAGTTTTTATAATTGGACACTTACCTGTCCTGGAGTCCAGCAACGTCCGCAGCAGAGGATGAACAATCGCTCATCACTCTACTGCCCCCTCCGCCATCCTCGGTGAGGGAACCAGGAAGAGAAGCCTTGCGGCTTCACTGCCCGGTTCCCTACCGCACATGCACGAGAAGCGCTGCGCAGTTCTGACTGGTCCTCCTGTGTTCTGGGAGCCAAGTGTCTCCAAGAACACTATGGGTATTCTGCGGGAAGTGACTTGTCTCCGGCAGATTGGCCACAGAGATGACTCCTGGATGTGGGTGAAAATACCTATCTTAAACAGGTATCTTCACCCCCCTCCTCCCTGAAAGGTGTCAATTTTGACACCGGAGGGGGGGGGGAGGGTTACGATGAGCGGAAAATAAACTTTAGGGTGGAGCTCCGCTTTAATAAGAGCTAAAAATGAGAACAAAAAACATGAGCCACTCTGATGGACCTGTGAAATTCTTTTAGGGTAGGGGGGTTGAGATGAGTTGGGGACATCATAAATAAAAGCTCTAGTACAATGTAATTTATTTTGTTAGATTAGACAAAAGCAAATAATTAGGGGGGGGGGGCAGGCAATCTAAGCACTACAATGGAGCGGACAAAAAACATTGGGGAGTGACTAGGCTAGGTGTGTTTGGGCCCAGGATATAATGCTGGAGAGGTTGTTTTTTAAAAATATGCATGTAGGCCCAAAAAAAGGAACATTCAAAGCTTACAACATGCATGGGGACAATGGGGACAATCACACCATATTTGAATCATGGTAATTAGAGACAGTTCAAAAAATAATATACATTATCAAGCATAAAAATACATAGATTGGGATTTTTATAAAGGAGAAAACTGATCTGTCTGCCTGTCGAGAACTTGAGGTCCTGCAAGCTTCTCCCAGTCGCAAGGTATCGCAACGTGGTGATGAGCCTCTGCTCAGCAGTAATGGCTTCCCGCATAACGGTGTCCTGCCTGGTGATATAGGGGGACACCAAAGCCAAGAGCTGCTGAAAAACGGGGTCAGACATCCTAAGAAAATTCCTGAAGTCATCAGGGTTATTCTCCTGGATCTCCCGCAGCAGAGGCATATGACATAATTGGTCCCGCTTGAGCAACCAATTCTTGGTCCAAGAACTCCTCCTCACCCTGTTCATGGACCGGATCTGGGACATAGCAACAAGCCCAGAAGCAAGCACAGCATGATCTCGGCGACAAGAACGTACCCGCAACATGGCTTCAAAACGGTTGTCTAATCAGAACGAACTAAAAGAACGCACTGAAGAACAGCAAGGCCTCTGAAGAACGAGCTGAAAAACAGTAACGAGCGGACAAGAACGCACTGCAAAAACAGCTACGAACTCACTACACGCACTGAAAGCCAGATACGAACCCACAAGCACAAACTGAACTCCCGAAAACGATCTTTAAAGCACGAAGACTGAAAAGCGCGAATCGTCTCTTCCCAAACTTTTACTAACACGCGGTAACACGAAATCAGCAAAAGCAGCCAAAAGGGTGGCGCCAACATAATGAAACTTCCCCTTTATAGTGCCGTCGTACGTGTTGGACGTCACCGCGCTTTGCTAGATCATTTTTTTTAACGATAGTGTGTAGCCAAGGCAGGCTTGAGAGGAAACACGAAAAATAACGTTGAGAAAAACGACGTTTTTTTTCATGACATGAAAAACGGTTGTATGTATGCGGCATAAGAGCTGTGAAAATGTGGAATAGACTCCCTGCAGAGGTGGTTCTGGCAAGCTCAGTAGATTGCTTTAAGAAAGGCCTGGATTCTTTCTTAAATGTACATAATATAACTGGGTACTGACATTTATAGGTAAAGTTGATCCGGGGAATATCCGATTGCCTCTCAGGAGATCAGGAAGGAATTTTTTCCACTGCTGTAGCAAATTGGATCATGCTCTGCTGGGGTTTTTCGCCTTCCTCTGGATCAACTGTGGGTATAGAATTAGGTATATGGGATTGTATGATATTATTATTTTATGGTTGAACTGGATGGACTTGTGTCTTTTTTCAACCTGACTAACTATGTAACTATATATGTGTCGCAGTTGTGGCTGAAATCTTTCTTGATCTACCTGACCTTGGGTTGGTATCAAGAGATCCCCAAATTTTCCACTTCTTAATAAGCGATTGAACAGTACTGACTGGCATATTCAAGGCTTTGGATATCTTTTTATATAATTTTTCCATCTTTGTAAAGTTTCATTACCTTGTTACGCAGGTCTTTTGACTTTTTATTTTTCTATCTCCTCATGGCTCAGTGTCTAGCCTGCTTAGTGCATCCATGTGAGAGCTAACAATAGTCATTGACTATTTATACACTAATTGTGAGTTAAAAAGCCACAAATGTGGGAAATTAAACTTTAATTGCCATTTTAACTTGTGTGTGCCACCTTCTGTGTCTGTACCAAGGCCAAACATTACAGGGTATGTAAACTTTTGATCAGAGCCATTTGGGTGATTTCTGTTCTCATAATGACTTTAAAAAGATCCAAAAAATGATGTGATAATAAATGGCTTCATGTGATTACTATCCCTAAATAAAAGACAATTTTTTGACATGATTGGTCATATTTTCAATATTTATGCCAAAATTTCATAATTTATGCCAGGGTATACAAACTTTTGAGCACAACTGTATATCATGGAAAAAGGAAAAATCCTGTCGTTTGTGAAAGACGTAAAAGATACGTATCCTAACAGTTAGTGTGACAACAAAGCTACTAACTACAATTAGGATTGTGTGCTTAGCACAGAACAAAGAGAGTGTAATGCAATTTAATTATTAAATTGTACAAACATAATAATCCATTATTTATATAATTTAGGTACACTTTAAAAGACATGCTAATCACCAAACGCAATATATTTCCCATGATGTGTCTCTGACAACACCACTGGCTTCTTAATAATAACTCCACAATTGTATCAAGAGAAAGCTTTGGATTTATTGAAAAACAGTACAAAAGAGCTACTGCTCTGAGCTATTATGACCCATCTAAACAAATGGAAATACAATAGATGCAAACGCAGGCGGCCTTGTAGCATGTCACATGCTTGAAGGAAAAAAATAGTCTGTATTGTGACATAAAGAGCAAAATTTGCACAAACTGAAAAAAAGCAATTATCTTTGCATAAATCAACCCAAGTTACTCTAATATTCAAAGCCCTGGAATAGTACAAAGAGTGCTGATGCAGTTAAAGTATACACTATATCACCAAAAGTATTGGGACACCTGCCTTTACACGCACATGAACTTTAATGGCATCCCAGTCTAAAGCCTCGTACGCACGACCGGTTTTCTCGGCAAGAAATGACAAGAAAACTGCTGGGAGAGCTTTCTTGCCGAGAAAACCGTTTGTGTGTATGGTTTCTTGTCGAGAAAATGCCGGGAATCTCGACGAGAAAAATAGAGAACCTACTCTCTATTTTCTCATCAGGATTCTCGTTTTTCTCGTCGGGATTCTCGTTGGCCTGTTTCCCAACGAGAAAACCGGTCATGTGTATGCTTTTCAGAGTCTTAAAAAAAAGTGCATGCTCAGAATCAAGTATGAGATTGGAGCGCTCCTTCTGGTAAAACTAGCGTTCGTAATGGAGATAGCACATTCGTCACGCTGTAACGAACTGAAAGCACGAAGACTGAAAAGGGCGAATCGTCTCTCACCAAACTTTTACTAACACGCGGTAACACAAGATCAGCAAAAGCAGCCCAAGGGGTGGCGCCATTGGAATCGAACTTCCCCTTTATACTGACGTCGTACGTGTTGTACGTCATCGCGCTTTACAACAACAAGATTTTTAATTGACAGTGTGTATGCAAGGAAAGCTTGACAAGAATCTCGTCAAGCTTGACAAGAATCTCGTTGAGAAACCAAAGTTGTTTTTTACGACAGGATTCTCGGCCGTGTGTACGAGGCTTTAGTCTGTAGGGTTCAATATTGAGTTGGCATTTTTTTTTTTTTGAGAATCTTGCAAACAAGAAACACATTCCAACTTTTTTATACAAAAAAAAAAAAATATTATATATATATATATATATATATATATATATATATATATATATATTATATATGCATAACATATTGTATACAAGACTAAACATAATAATAAAGGCTTACTTCAACCTATAATATATGAACAAAGGTTTTTTTTTTCCACCAAGAGAAATATCACTGCATTAAATTATACTATATATATACACACATCACTAAATAGCACAGACATCTTCAAAAAATCTACACATTACTCAACTTGATTAACATTCAGACCAAGAAACAAAGATTATCATGTGTATGTAAGCTTTCTTCAAAAATTATGTGTATCCTTGAAAATCTAAGGGAGTGCCCAGAGAGAAAACAGGGAAAGAACCCAACACCCAGAGATCAACAAACAGCAGCTACAGGCCTGATATTCCTCCACGCCTTTATCCAGACCCTTTGCTGCCATCTTTCTCTCTCGTAATATCGGACTACTAAGCTGACTAGAAAAATAGTGTCCAAAGCAAATCACTTGCGATTCTGCAATGCTCCAAACACCCACTCAGCATAAGACATGCTAGGCAAGAAAGGAATATTCAGAGCCCTCCCCACCTTTTTATAGACTTCTATATTGAAAGGGCACTGAAGCAAGAAGTGGTCCATGGTTTCCACTTCACCCTTACACTCTGCTCTTGGACAACCACGATTGTCCAAAGAGCGGCACTTCACGTTCCCCCTCACATAGAGCCTACCGTGGAAAGCGAGCCAGGCCTGGTCCCTAAATTTCAAGGGAATCCGCTCAGAATTTATTAAACGTAAACCCTCCCTCATAATATGACCTGGGCAATTCCTTAAGGCCAGTGGCGCATGAAAGACAGTATCCACGATCTTCTCACCCAGGAGTTTCCTAGGGAGGGACCTGATATCTTCCGCTGTCACATGCCACTGTTTATGAATTTTCAGGCACGGGGCAACATAAGCTGGGAGCTTACCATGCTTGACCCTTAGGCTTTTCACTGGCCCGCCACTCTCCCAGCATCCCAGAAAAGGTCTAAACCAGATCTGGAAAATACCTACCCATTCAGGCGGTATCTCTGCTAGCATGTTACCAAAATTGTGTTTCAAAAACATCAGAGAGAAGAACACAACTGGGTTGACAATCCCTAGGCCACCCTTCTGCCTAGATAGGCAAGTCACATTCCGCTTCACAAAATTCAGCCTGTTCCCCCCATAATAATTGGAAGAACAACTATAAATCCTGGTATAGAAGGACTCTGGCAAGATGCAAACAAAGCTGACATACAGAAAGGTAGGAATCAGGTAGGTCTTAATCAAGTCCACCCTTTCCCTCAAGGAGAGCCGCCACCCTTTCCAGAATTTCACCTTGACATCAGCATTATTCAGCCTGGCTTCCCAATTTGACTTACTGTAATCATCAGGGCCAAACTCGATGCCTAATACTTTGATTTTCTGCTGAGGCCTTAGGGAGGTGTCCAGAAGTGCAAAGCTCTCACCTCCCTCGCTCATCCAAAAAACTTCACTTTTATCACGGTTGACCTGGGAGCCCGATGCCTCGGAATACTGCTCTATAACTGAGACCACCTCCTGCACCTCCTCTGTCCCAGAGATAAAGACAGAAACATCATCAGCATGGGCTACAACCCTCAAGGGTGGCTTGCCAGTAATGCCCACCGGCACCCTGCACAACGGTCCGCTCTCTAACCTTCTGATGAAGGGATCGATTGCGAACACGTATAGCAAAGGGCTCAGCGGACACCCCTGGTGCACCCCCGATCCAACCCTGAAGGGCCGTCCAACCCAACCATTAACAAGCATGAAGCTCTCTGCCTCTCTGTATAAAGTCTTAAGCCATCCAATAAACCCACCCTCCAAGCCATACTTGTCAAGGAGAAGCCAGAGTTACTCATGATTGACACCATCCAAAAAACGTCACTTTTATCACGGTTGACCTGGGAGCCCGATGCCTCAGAATACTGCTCTATAACTGAGACCACCTCCTGCGCCTCCTCTGTCCCAGAGATAAAGACAGAAACATCACCAGCATGGGCTACAACCCTCAGGGGTGGCTTGCCAGTAATGCCCACCGGCACCCTGCACAACGGTCCGCTCTCTAACCTTCTGATGAAGGAGTCAATTGCGAACACGTATAGCAAAGGGCTCAGCGGACACCCCTGGCGCACCCCCGATCCAACCCTAAAGGGCCGTCCAACCCAACCGTTAACAAGCATGAAGCTCTCTGCCTCTCTGTATAAAGTCTTAAGCCATCCAATAAACCCACCCTCCAGGCCATACTTGTCAAGGAGAAGCCAGAGGTACTCATGATTGACACGATCAAAAGCCATCGCCTGATCCAATGCCAGCAAATACTTTCCCCAGCCTTCAGCCCTGCAACGTTCCAGAGCCTCCTGGACAGCTAACACTGCTGAAAAAGTGCTCCTGCCCTGGACCGAACAGTGCTGCTGACGAGAAAGCAATCTGTCTGCTACCGACGACAAGCGCCAGAAAATTATCTTCTCCTGAATCTTTCTATCGACATTGAGAAGGCTAATGGGGCGCCAATTCTCAGTCATCGAGTGATCCTTGCCTTTTGACAACAGAATCACAGAAGATTGTCTCATGGAGGGAGGGAGCGAACCCTCTTGCAGACAGCCATTAAATACCTCCACAAGATAAGGTACAAAGCTAGATTTGAAAGTCTTATAAAATTCAGCCGTCAATCCGTCTGGCCCAGGGGTTTTCTTAATAGCAAGACCGTCTATAGCTTTGACTACCTCTTCTGCTGTGATTTCCTTTGTCAAACTTGCCAGCGGAATGTTATTTCCCAGACCTGGTGTAGAATCCAGAAAACTCAACATCTTTGCCCGATTGAGGTACTTCTCCCCCAGAAGATCCACATAAAAAGACCTTGAGACCTCCAGGATCCTTGACCTGGATTTCGTCAAAGAGCCTGTACTATCCCTTAGCCCAACAACCGTCTTAACTGCTGCGCTTTGTTTGCAGTTCTGATAAGGGTCGGGCGAGTGATATTTCCCGTAGTCCCTTTCCAGAACCAAAGAAGCGTGTCGGTCATACTGATACTTCCTAAGGAAAAGTTTCACCTCATAGATTGCCCCTGAATCTCCACCACTCGAGACAAGGCGATCAAGTTTTCTCCGCAGCCATTGGTAGGCAATGTACTTACCAAGCTGTTTCCTTTTTCCTATGGCCTTGAAAAACCCACAAATCTGGCTTTTGGCAAGCTCCCACCACTCCGACTTACTGCTGCAGAAATCCAGGATGGTTACCTGAGCCTGAAAAAAATCCTCAAAAGATTGTCTTACCTCCCCGTCATCCAACAGAGCCAAATTCATCCTCCAAATACCCTTTCCTTTAGGTGGCATATCTGAAGCATTGAGAATAACAGACAGCATAAGGTGATCAGAGAACTCCACCATACGACACTCAGGAGCCGAAAAGGCAGAGTCCCCCTTAAAAAAAAAAACTATCTATCCTGCTCTCACAACTGCCTCGCTTAAATGTGTACCCCGTGCTGTCTAGGCAATGCTTAATATGCGCAGCTTCCAGACCTGCTTCCTGCTATCATATTAAGAAAGACGCTATCATATCTCAGGCTGTCAGTGGAGCCTTTCCTGTCTTTGGGCCTAGTAATGGTGTTAAAATCACCTCCAAAGACAACTTGCCGAGATGTAAAAAGGAAAGGCTTAATCTTTGTAAAGAGGCATTTCCTCTCCCATCTAGTTTGTGGTCCATAAATATTTATTAGACGTAGATTATGCCCCTTCACAGAGATGTCCAGGACCATACACCTTCCAATCTCTACCTCGATAATCCGCCGACACGTTAACATGCCGGTAAAAAGTACTGCAACTCGGCTGTAAGGCTCGGCGGCAAGAGACCAGAAGGAGGGCCCACGCCTCCACTCCCTCTTTGCCAGGTGGACATCGGTGAGGCTATTTAGCCGTGTCTCTTGCAAAAGAATAAAACATCAGCATCCATCTCGCTGAGCAAAAATAAGGCCATATTACGAGCCCCTACAGATTTTATGCTGGCAATATTAATGGTTGCCACCTTTATCGGAGTGGGAACTACCATCAAGATGATTGAGATAGGCGTTTCTTAGCCTGAGCTCCCTCCCCCTTTACTGGAAACCTTGACCTCTTTAGGGAACACTCTACCTCATCCTCCTCCATCTGAGACACGGAATTAGAAGACTCCTCTTCCCCCACAGGTAAGGACCCAAACTTGTTTCCCAGAGGTAGATCATCTACCTCTAAAGATAAAGCCGAGGTTCTTCCCCTTAGAACCACCACTAGAGGTCTTAGAAGGAAAATGGCCGAAGAAGGACTGGCAATTCCGCCCAAGACAATCATGGCCGCCATGGTGCACAGCGTGACTAAGGTGGACTTCCTCCTTGTAACCTGAACAGATCACATGACTAACTTCCTGGTCTATTTAAGCCTGCTGCTGGAACTGCTCATTGCTGGATTATCTCTTCAGTCTCCTGCGTACCTTGACCTTGTCTCCTGATCCGTGCTTATCTGTCTTGACCCGGCTTGCCTTGACCTCGCTTCCTGATCTCCTGTGTTTGACCCTTGGTCTGCTTCTGGACTCTGCTTCTGCTTCCTGACCACCCGGCTTGACCCTCGGCTTGTACCTGGACCCTGCTCGTGTATGACCTTGGCTCGCCCCTGTATATGCTCTGGACTGACCTACCTCTGTTTGACCCCCGGCCTGGCTTCTGGTATCTCCGTTCATCTTAATACAACAAGCTCAGTTCTGCCTGTCTCGGCCATCCCTCAGTGGCTGAGCTCATCAGACTGCAAGCAAGCACCTGGCCAACCGTGCTTCTGTCGGCACCGCACTCCCTGTTCCCAACTCCAGGGTCCCGCTGCACTCAGCCGCAAGGGGAGCCCTCTTAGCATCTCGATCTCCATATTCGTTCCTGACAGCATAATCCAGCCATGTCAGAGATTGACAGAGGCGCTTCCCCTATAGAGGCTGTGTGCCAGCAGATCACCACACTTACCCAAACAGTGCAACGACTGCAAGACGCCCATGAGCAATTAGAGGGTCACCTGCATCACTTGTCTTCCAATCCTGTATCTCCTGATCCAAGATCTACCTCCAGTTGTACTCCCTCTGCTGCAATGTCTCAGGAGGCTCCTCTCACGGTGCCGATCCCGCTTCCTGAACCACGTGTGCCGACTCCTGAATGGTTCTCGGGGGACCAAAGAAAGTTTAGGACTTTTAAAAATGTCTGCCTGCTATACCTGGCTCTTCAACCAAGAACTTTCTCCTTGGAGAATATTAAAGTTGGTTTCATTATCTCCTTACTCTTGGACGACCCCCAGGTGTGGGCCCACGGGCTACTGGAACAGAAGAGCCCCATTACTGACTCTGTTGACACTTTCTTCACGGCTATGGCCCAGTTGTACGACGATCCCCCAACGTATGACTACGGCCGAGAATGCCCTGCACACCCTGCAGCAGGGGCATTGTCCCGCAGAGGATTACACTGTGGACTTCCGCACATGGGCCGCAGACACATGTTGGAATCAAGCTGCCTTGAAGTACCAATATCGTCTGGGCTTATCAGAGTCCCTCAAGGACGAGCTGGCCAGGGTAGCAATCCTGGATACCTTGGAGGGCCTCATCCAGTTAGCCATACAACTGGACAGACGCCTACATGAACGTCTATTCAAGAAGTCTCAGACTCTCCAATCAGCTCAAGGACTTCCGGAATCCTCTTTTTTTCTGCCATCCAGTCCACCCGTTTAAAGTCAAGCCCAGACAGATGGGCCTGTTCCGCCCTGCTCTAAAACCTGAGGAAAGACTCTACCGCCGAAAGGCGAACCTTTGCTTTTACTGTGGAGACAATGGCCATTTCTTACAAAATTGCCACCTCAGGCCGAAGAAACCATTCCTCAAACCCCCAGTACATTGTCAAGTGTCAGGACTTACCTCATCTCACCCTGTCCTTGCTATCTCCCTATCGGTAGCCAGGGAAGAGATACGGCTTTCAGCCATCATTGACTCAGGGTCCTGCAGCTGCTTCCTAGACATCAACTTGGCCAAAGGACTTTGAATTCCCCTTGTTACCAAGAAGCAGCAGTTAACAGTTCATGTGGCTGATGGATCTCTACCCAGTTCTGGACTGATTACCCATGAGACCCTGCCAATCCCTATGACAACCAGCTCCGGCCACAAGGAACTGGTACGTTTCGATGTTTTGCGCTCTCCTCTGTTTCCGGTCATTCTGGGAGTCCCCTGGTTACGAGCACACAACCCTCAATTTGACTGGCTGAAGAATGAAGTGCTGTTTTCATCTGCTTACTGTCAACAGAATTGTCTGCCCCCTGGCCCTAAGGACTTTACCAGCTGCCTGACCATACAACCTGTTTCTAGTCCCAACCCTCATGTACTCTCTGCCTACCTAGAATTCCTGGATGTATTCGACAAGAAGGGAGCAGACTCCCTTCCACCTCATCGTCCCTACGACTGCCCTATTGACTTGCTCCCAGGCTCCGAAATTCCCTTTGGTCGTATCTTCCCTTTATCAGAGACTGAACTCGAAACATTACGACTCTATGTTGATGAAAACCTGGAAAAGGGATTCATTTGTCCCTCTTCTTCCCCTGCAGGTGCTGGCATCTTTTTTGTCGAAAAAAAGGATAAAACGCTTAGGCCTTGTATAGACTACCGAGATCCGAATAAGGTCACCATCAAAAATCGCTATCCACTCCCTCTCATCCCGGAACTCTTCCAACGATTCCGTTCTGCTCAAGTTTTCTCCAAACTGGACTTAAGAGGTGCTTACAATCTGGTTCGCATTCGAGAGGGGGATGAGTGGAAAACAGCTTTCCGAACTCGTTTCGGACATTTCGAATATTTAGTGATGCCTTTTGGCTTCTGCAATGCTCCAGCCACGTTCCAGCACTTTGTGAACGACATTTTCCGAGACCATCTTGACAACTTCCTCATTGTATACCTGGATAACATCCTTGTCTTCTCAGCCACGCTGGAGATTCATCGAGTGCACATGAAAATGGTACTAACTATTCTAAGAACGCATGGACTATACGCAAAAGCCAAAAAATGTGACTTTGAGAAAGAATCTATCCAGTTTTTGGGTTTTGTCATATCTACGAAAGGATTGGCCATGGATCCCCAGAAAGTAAAAGCGATCCTGGAATGGCCTGTCCCCTCAGACAAAAAGGGTGTTCAAAGGTTTATCGGCTTTTCAAACTTTTAAAGACGATTTATTAAGAACTTTTCAGCCATTATATCAGCCATTACCCAACTAACCCATTTGCATTCCAGATTCCAGTGGTCCCCGGAGGCTCAGGCAGCTTTCGACAGACTTAAAACAGTGTTTGTTTCAGCACCAGTTCTTCAGAATTCTGACCCTGCATTGCCCTACATTTTGGAAGTCCATGCCTCTAAAGTGGCCACAGGAGCTATCCTCTCTCAATGACAGGGCCCCAAATCATTGGTACATCCTGTAGTCTTTTCCTCTCGAAAAATGACACAACCGGAAAGAAATTATGACGTCGGAGATCGGGAGCTTTTGGCCATCAAAACAGCCCTGGAAGAGTGGAGATATTTACTTGAAGGTGCAGCACATCCCATCATGATCTTTACCGATCATAAAAATTTAGAATATCTGAGGACTGCAAAATGTTTGAGACCGTGTCAAGCGCGGTGGGCGTTATTCTTTTCGAGATTCAATTTCCACATCTCGTTTCGTCCCGGACCTAAACATGGAAAGGCTGTGTCTCGGATGTTCCCAGACACCCCTGAAGAAACCACTCCTGGCACAATCCTGTCCACACAAAATTTCCTTCTGATTCAGCCAGACCTAAAAGCATCCATTGTACAAGCCTCTCTTCAGTGCCCAGAGTCAGAAATGTCTACCTTAAGGAGTCACAAGGGATTTCTGTGGCATCAGGACAAAATCTTTGTCCCCCAGGAAGTCAGACTGCAGGCCTTGAAAACATTTCATGATCACCAGCTGGTCGGGAATTTCGGGGTCTGGAAGAAGATCGACCTTGTCCAACGTTACCTATGGTGGCCTTCCCTATGATCAGACTGTAAAAAATATGTTGAGTCCTGTTTGGTTTGCCAGCGTAACAAGGGTCCCAAGACCAGGTCTTGGGGTCTATTCAGACCCTTACCAGTTCCAGAGCAGCCTTGGAAAAACATCTCTATGGACTTCATAGTCGATCTCCCTCCATCAGAGAACTTTACAACAATCTTGGTAGTAGTGGACCGACTATCAAATATGGCCACATTTTTTATCAAGGAGATAGTCAGACTTCATGGGTTACCCGACAATATAGTCTCCGATAGAGGGGTCAAATTCACCTCTGGTTTCTGGAAGAATCTTTGCAAGATCTTGTCAATTGACTTATGTCTTTTTTCTGCTTACCACCCTCAAAGTAATGGCCAAACAGAAAGAACGAACCAGACCTTAGAGCAATACCTGCGGTTCTTCTGCTCTTTCTCCCAAGATGACTGGGTCTCCTTGCTACCTTGTGCCGAGTTTTCATACAATAATACCATACACACGGCCACCAATCAGTCGCCCTTTTGGGCAAACTATGGCTTTCACCCATCCTTTCTTCCCAACACCCAGGGCCGGCCCTACCATGGGACCCAATGGGACCATGGTTCCAGGCGGCATTTAGGAGGGGCGGCAGCCCGGCCGGCAAGAACTTTTCAGGAGACTCTCAGCCTTAGGAGCAGAGCAGAGCGGAGCGGATGCTGGTCGGCTGTGCGCTGTCTCCTGCACTGGTTAAAAAAAATCGCCTGCCGACCGGCGCCTAGCAACCAGTGACGTCAGAGGCCACGGCCGCCCCAGCATTCACAGCGCTCAGCCTTCGCACCAATCAATTGCTCCGCCCACCTCTTCCATCTCCTGCGTGACGGAAGCGTGGATCTGAGGAGAGCTGCCTGTGCGGCTGTGCCCGGTGACAGTGTGAGCTGAGCCTGGGCAGCCTATCTGAAAAAAAAGGTGAGTTAAGTTGGTTGGTAGTAGTAGAGTACAACTTCAAGTGGTTTCTCTCTAAGATTTTTTTTATAAGGGACTCAAGCTGGATTGAATGTGACTGATCTTTCTTTGTATTGGACCCATGTTTTCCCTGGAAACACTTTGATGAGGCCTTATCTTCTGTACTGTTTGTAATTGAAAGCAAAACTTTCTTCTTTTAAAAAAAAATGATCATGCAGATTTACAAAAGAAACACGCTTTTAAAATACAAACTATAAAATGATTTGTATTTTTTTGATGGCTTCTAATCAAGATGCAATAGTGGTGAATTTTATTGGTTACAGGCATAAAAGAGGTTAATTACTCTGTGCAAGATAGATCAGATTGTCAGTAAGGGGTGACATATGGAGATAAAGCACGTTTTCCTCAGGATGCCTGCCCTGTGTGTACAGCATTAGCAAAAGGAACACAATTTTAAAAAACATTTAGACTGCTTCCACACTGGGGCGGGCAGGCGTTGACGGTAAAAAAATGCTAGTTGTAGCGGCGCTTCACTGTCGTTTTAGCGGTGCTATTCGGCCGCTAGCGGGGAGCTTTTAACCCCCACTATTGGCTGAAGAAAGGGTTAAATGCGCCCGTGTAGTGCCACTGCCGAAGCACTTTGCAGGCGCTTCAGCAGCGCTGCCCATTCATTTCAATGGGCAGGAGTGGTGTATACACCGCTCCTCCACCGCCCTATAGATGCTGCTTGCAGGACTTTTTTTTAACGTCCTGCCAGCGCATCGCCCCAGTGTGAAAGCACTCAGGCTTTCACACTGGGATTGCAGGGGAGGCGCTTTACAGGCGCTATTTTTAGCCCAAAAGCGCCTGAAAAACGCCTCCAGTGTGAAACGGGTCTAACAAAACTGCATGAAAACAGCCCCAAGTCCAGATGAAAATGTAAAGCTACTTTTACACTGAGGCGCTTTACGGGCATTTTAGTGCTAAAAATAGCGCCTGCAAAGCGCCTCTCCTGTCACTCCCGTGTGAAAGCCTGAGTGCTTTCACACTGGGGCGCTGCGCTTGCAGGACATTAAAAAAAAAGTCTTGCAAGCAGCATCTTTGGGGCACTTTAGGAGCGGTGGGAAAATCAATGGGCAGTGCCGCCAAAGCTCCTGCAAAGCGCTTTGTGGGCACTATTAACCCCTTCATCGGCCGCTAGCGGGGGTAAAAAGCGCCCCGCTAGTGGCCAAAATGTGCCACTAAATCGAAGGTAAAGCGCCGCTAAAAATAATGGTGCTTTACCGCCGACGCCCCCTGCCCCAGTGTGAAAGTGCCCTAACTTTTTTACTAGAGATATGTTAGACCCACAGCCATTTTTATAAAGTTGGCTCCTCCTCAGCATTATGAATGAATACTGGAGGAGTATCTACGTAATCCATTTTTTCATTATGTTCTTCACGATGGTATATTGAAGTGATAAATAGAAATTAACTATACTTTTATACTAATTAATCCTAGCTGTCCGCCTTTCCCGTCTTGCTATACTGAAGATCAGCTGGCAACCCAGACTAGTAGTTGTGGCCTGTGCTGGGCAGCGCTTGATTCCTGCTCATGGTACTGTCCATGCGCAAACTATTATTCATTAGCCCTAATGGTTAAGTCATCAACTTGTAGGCTTTTCAAGCTTTACCATTAAGACCTATGGTGAAAAGCTATGCTTGCTTAGCACCGCATGTCTCAAACAACTCAAAAAGGATTGGCATGTCACCAGGCCACTGCCCCGCCCTCTAATCTGAGGTTGGTCAAACTGAGAGTACAGCTAGAATGGGAGCAGAGCAGTTAGACCCCTTTCACACTGAGGAGTTTTTTAGGCGGTTTAGCGCTAAAAATAGTGCCAAAATACCGCCTGAAAACTCATGCCCATGCAGTCTCAATGTGAAAGTCTGAGGGCTTTCACACTGAGGCGGTGCGCTAGCAGGACCGCTCCAAAAGTCCTGCTAGCAGCATCTTTGGAGCGGTGAGAGGAGCGGTGTGTTTACCGCTCCTTCCCATTGAAAGTAATGGCAAACCGCGGTAATACCGCCGGCAATGCGCCTCTGCAGAGGTGTATTGCGGGCGGTATTAACCCCTTTTAGGCCGCTAGCAGGGGTGAATACCGCCGCAATTCCGCGGCAATTCCGACGGTATATCATCGCTAAAAATAGCGGCGCTATACCGCCACCGCACCCACCGCCCCAGTGTGAAAGGGGCCTTAGGATTCACTTGTTTACAAATGCACTTATTCTGTAACCACTTCCAGACCGCCTGCCCACAATGCACTGCGGACGGGTGGTCCGTACAGGCACAGCAACATACTGGTACATTGCTGCCTGTTTCTGGGTTTAGGGTGCATGCATGCCCCCCCCCCCACCCACTGTCACCCACTGTGATTGTACTCAGCAGGAGATGGTCCCCGCCAATGATTCATGGCCTGGATCTGCTGATTGGCTGTGTCCAATCACAGCCCAGAGCCCTGCATTGGCAATCATTACAGGGCTTTGTACAGAAGAAAAACTTTTCTCGGTTTCTTCTCCCTGCTTTGCAGGAAGATGAAACAGAGATCTATAGTAAAAAGCAGCACACATTACACACATTTAAAAAAAATTGGCACACGTTTAACCCTTTGATTACCTGAGATGTTAACCCCTTCCCAGCCAGTGTCATTAGTACAGTGACAGCGTATAGTATAATCACTGATCACTGTATTAGTGTCACTGGTGATGTCAGTGGTAGTTAGTCCCTGCTCAGTGTCAGATTGCCCGTCGCACTATCGCAGTCCAATTATCTTAGAATTAGTCGCTGTTTACTGCCATTACTGGTCTAAAAAAAAAAATTCCGGTATATGTACCATAGTTTGTAAACGCTATCATTTTATGTAAACCAATCAATATGCACTTATTGACATTTTTTTTACCAAATGTAGCAGAATACATTTTGCACAAACTTTATAAAGAAATTTGATTTTTTTTATTGGTTATGTTTTATAGCAGAATGTAAAAAATATTGTTTGTTTTTCAAAAATTTCGGTCTTTTTTTTGTTTAAATAATAAAAAATAAAAATACTGAGGTGATCAAATACCACCAATATAAAGCTCTATTTGTCTGGGAAAAAATGATATAAATTTTGTTTGGGTACAGTGTTACATGACCGCGCAATCACCACTTAAATTAGTGCCGTGCTAAATAGTAAAAAATGGCCTGGTTGATGATGATCATGATATAAAATAATGAATGTGGGGGCCTTTTGGTGGGCGTGTTTTTTTGTTTTTTTTGAGGGCTGGGGGGGGGGTGTGGGTTCAGCATTTCATTCTTGGTCTCAGGCAGCACCATGTCTTGGGCCGGCACTGCCAACACCATTCCTGAATCTCCGGTACCAGCCGTTCAGGATAGGATAAACTTCTTCCAAACCAATTACCGAATCGTTCAAAAGACCATGCGAAAGGCTCAGGAAGACTTCAAGAAACAACATGACAAGAAAAAGAGAGGGAATCCCATCTACAAGGTGGGTGACAAGGTATGGCTGTGTTCTATTAACCTAAGACTTTCTTAGGAAGCTTGGTCCAAGGTTTGTGGGTCCATTCGAGATCAAGAAGGAAGTGACTCCTGTGGCTTTTGAACTCGCTTTACCGGCCTCCTACAAGATCCATCCAGTGTTCCACGTCTCCCTACTGAAACCAGCTGTGCCAAGTTCATTTCCAGGAAGAGAGGAGTTGCCACCTCCACCAATTACCGTAGGCAACTATACGGAATATGAAGTTGAAGCCATCCTAGATTGCCGGAAAAGAGGTAGGCAGACTCAATTTCTTGTTAAATGGAAGGGGTATTCTTCAGAGGCAAATTCTTGGGAACCAATGGATAATTTACATGCTCCAAGACTTTTGCAAAATTTCCTCAACAGGTAATCAGAGAGATGGTCTAGGTTGGGCATCCAGAGGCTGCCCCTGGGGGGGGGGGGGCACTGTCAGGGAAATGGCCCGAAGAAGGACTGGCAATTCCGCCCAAGACAATCATGGCCGCCATGGTGCACAGCGTGACTAAGGTGGGCGGTACTTCATCCTTGTAACCTGAACAGATCACATGACTAACTTCCTGGTCTATTTAAGCCTGCTGCTGGAGCTGCTCATTGCTGGATTATCTCTTCAGTCTCCTGCGTACCTTGACTCCTGATCCGTGCTTATCCGTTGTGACCCGGCTTGCCTTGACCTCGCTTCCTGATCTCCTGTGTTTGACCCTTGGCCTGCTTCTGGACTCTGCTTCTACTTCCTGACCACCCGGCTTGACCCTCGGCTTGTACCTGGACCCTGCTCGTGTATGACCTTGGCTCGCCCCTGTATATGCTCTGGACTGACCTACCTGTGTTTGACCCCCAGCCTGGCTTCTGGTATCTCCGTTCATCTTAATACAACAAGCTCAGTTCTGCCTGTCTCAGCCATCCCTCAGTGGCTGAGCTCATCAGACTGCAAGCAAGCACCTGGCCAACTGTGCTTCTGTGGGCACCGCGCTCCCTGTTCCCAACTCCAGGGTCGTGCTGCACTCAGCCGCAAGGGGAGCCCTCTTAGCATCTCGATCTCCATACTCGTTCCTGACACGTTGCCTCAGGGAAGGCTCCGAGGAAGCTGCCACCTCAGATCTGCATGAATCTGCCCCTTTGGCAGCCTCAGCCAATCTGGATGACTTGGATACATTTGGAACACTGGGCACCTGAAACACTGGGGAAGAACAGAAGTAGACACCAACACAGTAGGGATAACAGACTGGGGAGTAGACACAAGAGGGGTCACACCTTCAGATTGGGAAACTGACACCTGCGGGGGCCCCTCAGGACTAGCTGAAACAGTTCCACCAACCCCTTGCTGCCCCCCATGTTCCTCCTCCCCCATCCCCAGCAGTTCTTCCATCACCTCCGGCTGATTATGGAGGGCTTCATGGCAAAGGCTATACTTTGTAACTTGTTACAAAGATTACAACGAATACTATTGCATTACTTTGCAACATGCCCTGAGCCCTGACAGAGGGGACATTTCTGCACAGCACATGAGCTTGAAAAATGCCCCTTTTCACCACAGCGATGACACAGCTTTATTTGTCCTGCATAAAAAGTAATGATCCTGTCACGACCTATAAAGGCAGACAAAGGGATGTGCTTAACAACATTACCCGTGACATGCAGCTTTACTAACACTGTCCATATCCCCCTGTCACCTACAACTTTCCTCAAGGGGGCTTGGACATCCACATATCTCCCCAACCACACCACCAGATCCGCAGCAGGAATGGACTCATTACGCACTAGAATGGTGACGTTTTTATATAATGGCTGGCGGGAGACTACTTTAGGTGACAAACCTGCCCATCTTGCTGCCTCAGTCCACCTCTGCTCATACCTCTCCCAAAAGACATCTAATCCTTCTGCCTTGACAAAGGAGAGGTCATACTCATATGACCCAACTGGGCTGATAAGGGCAAAAATCTCCTCCGCTTTAAAACCCATCCCCAGAATACGGTCCACCACATCTCTCCTATTTGGGGGGGGGGAGGGGGGCCTTCTCCAGTCCACCTCAATTGGACCACATTGCGGCGTTTAAAGGAGCTACCAGATGGTGTCAGATTGGCCTGACCTTCACTCACATCACTCCTAGTGACCACAGAATAACTGGCCCTACTCACCCTCGGGGCAGGTGCAGCCACCGCTGCAGCATAGGAAATAACCGCACTCCTTGCAACATCCCACACATCACTTTTAGTTACAGACCCATCTTTAGATAAAGTAGTAACAACATTATTGTCAGGAACAGATGGAGCAGAGACTTCTGACTAGGGATGAGCTTCGAGTTCGAGTCGAACTCATGTTCGACTCGAACATTGCCTGTTCGCCCGTTCGCCGAACAGCGAACAAATTGGGGTGTTCGCGGCAAATTCGAAAAATCTATGGAAGAAATCTAAAGTGCTAATTATAAAGGCTTATATGCAAGTTATTGTCCTAAAAAGTGTTTGGGGACCCGGGTCCTGCCCCAGGGGACATGTATCAATGCAAAAAGAAGTTTTAAAAACGGCCGTTTTTTCGGGAGCAGTGATTTTAATAATGCTTAAAATGAAAAAATAAAAGTGAAATATTCCTTTAAATTTCGTACCTGGGGGGTGTGTATGATATGCATGTAAAATGGCGCATGTTTCCCGTGCTTAGAACTGTCCCTGCAAAAAATGTCATTTTTGAAAGAAAAAAAGTATTTTAAAACTGACTCGCGGCTATTAATGAATTGTCGGCTCCCGGCAATACATTCAAAAGTCATTGATAAAAAAAAAAAAAAGCGTGGGGGTTCCCCAGAATTCAATTACCAGGCCCTTCAGGTCTGGAATGGATATTAAGGGGAACCCCGCCGCAAATTTAAAAAAAAATTGACGTGGGGTTCCCCCAAATATCCATTCCAGGCCCTTCAGATCTGGCATGGATTTTAAGGGGAACTCCACCCCAAATTTTAAAAAAATGGCGTGGAGTCCCCCTAAAAATCCATACCAGACCCCTTATCCGAGCATGCAACCTGGCCGGCCGCAGGGGAAAAGGGGGGGACGAGAGAGCGGCCCCCCTCCCTCCTGAACCGTACCAGGCCACATGCCCTCAACATGGGGAGGATGTCCCCATGTTGATGGGGACAAGGGCCTCATCCCCACAACCCTTGCCCGGTGGTTGTGGGGGTCTGCGGGCGGGGGGCTTATCGGAATCTGGAAGACCCCTTTAATAAAGGGGACCCCCAGATCCCGGCCCCCCCTATGTGAATTGGTAAGGGGTACATTGTACCCCTACCATTTCACGAAGAAAGCGTAAAAAAATGTTTAAAAAAAACACACAAACACCTTGAAAAAGTCCTTTATTTAAAATAATAATAAAAAAAACAAAACATTCCAGCGCTGAAATCCAGTGTCCCGCGGCGATCCCGATGTCCAGCGCTGTCCTTCATTGGTTGTGCCTGAGCGGACCTGATGGGGAACTCCCTCTCAGTATTTTAAATGTATAGACCCGCCCCTTCTAAAGTTCCCCATCAGGTCCGCTCCCTCGGTATGTCAGACCCGCCTACGTCATTGGCTTGAGCGGGGAACTTCCTTCACTGTGTAATTTAAATTTACATAGTGAAGGAAGTTCCCCGCTCAAGCCAATGACGTAGGCGGGTCCGACATACCGAGGGGGCGGACCTGATGGGGAACTGCTCTCACTTTGGCAATACATGTATAGACCGGCCCCTTCTCATGTTCCGCATCTGGTCCGCTGAGCGGACCTGATGGGGAACTTTAGAAGGGGCGGGTCTATACATTTAAAATACTGAGAGGGAGTTCCCCATCAGGTCCGCTCAGGCACAACCAATAAAGGACAGCGCTGGACATCGGGATCGCCGCGGGACACTGGATTTCACCGCTGGAATGTTTTTTTTTTTTTTTTTAAATAAAGGACTTTTTCAAGGTGTTTGTGTGTTTTTTTAAACATTTTTTTACGCTTTCTTCATGAAATGGTAGGGGTACAATGTACCCCTTACCAATTCACATAGGGGGGGGCGGGATCTGGGGGTCCCCTTTGTTAAAGGGGTCTTCCAGATTCCGATAAGCCCCCCGCCCGCAGACCCCCACAACCACCGGGCAAGGGTTGTGGGGATGAGGCCCTTGTCCCCATCAACATGGGGACATCCTCCCCATGTTGAGGGCATGTGGCTTGGTACGGTTCAGGAGGGAGGGGGGGCCGCTCTCTCGTCCCCCCCTTTTCCCCTGCGGCCGGCCAGGTTGCGTGCTCGGATAAGGGGTCTGGTATGGATTTTTAGGGGGACTCCACGCCATTTTTTTAAAATTTGGGGTGGAGTTCCCCTTAAAATCCATGCCAGATCTGAAGGGCCTGGAATGGATATTTGGGGGAACCCCACGTCAATTTTTTTTTAAATTTGCGGCGGGGTTCCCCTTAATATCCATTCCAGACCTGAAGGGCCTGGTAATTGAATTCTGGGGAACCCCCACGCTTTTTTTTTATTTTTTATCAATGACTTTTGTATGTATTGCCGGGAGCCGACAATTCATTAATAGCCACGAGTCAGTTTTAAATGACTTTTTTTCTTTCAAAAATGACATTTTTTGCAGGGACAGTTCTAAGCACGGGAAACATGCGTCACTTCACATGCATATCATACACACCCCCCAGGTACGAAATTTAAAGGAATATTTCACTTTTATTTTTTCATTTTAAGCATTATTAAAATCACTGCTCCCGAAAAAACGGCCGTTTTTAAAACTTCTTTTTGCATTGATACATGTCCCCTGGGGCAGGACCCGGGTCCCCAAACACTTTTTAGGACAATAACTTGCATATAAGCCTTTATAATTAACACTTTAGATTTCGAACGTTCGAGTCCATTGTATTTAATAGGGTTCTAAAGTTTACACAAACATTTTGTCTGTTCGCAGGTTCTGGTGCGAACCGAACAGGGGGGTGTTCGGCTCATCCCTGCTTCTGACACAAAAATGTAATTTACATTACCCTTGGTAATTCTTACTTCATTACCAGTAACTAAGGGGTTATTAACACTGGAGATGTCCTTATCAGCACTCTTCACAGCAGAGTCTGCACACCCTTCACTGGCTGGCTGTACACAGGTGGGAGTCTCAGCCAGGAGATGAGCTTGCTCTCCGCTGCCCTCTACTGCACCATCTATACGAACTACACATCCATTGTGTTGTATAGGCAAGTTATGAACAAAAACAGCTTTTTCTTTCACCTGTTGTTTCAAAGGTTTTGGGGGGACATCATTATCCTCTTCTTCATCCTCAGATGATCCAGACACGGCAAACTTGCGACCATGCAAAGGTGATTCCAATTCTGAAATGAACTTTAGCATACCTGCTCCCTTCACAGGCTCAGATGGATCATCTTGCTTTATAGCCTCCTGCTGCAGTGGTAAGGGCACAGAACTTCCTTGACCCGATGACATACTACCAGTAAAAACACCTGACTGCTGATCACTCGCAGCCTGTGTGCCAGAGCTTTCTCTACTTTCTGCAGGCATACTGATACTTGGCACAGGATGCAAAGATTTTCCAGCGTGCTGGCCAGAAACACAGTCTGAGCGCATAGAAACTTTTTTGCTTTGTACTGACCCCTTGACTTTCCGCACTCTGGTGATACCTGCCCTCCACTGGCCTCTATGGCCCCTCTGCGCATTGCACGGAAGCGATCATCATTGCCATACTTTTCCTTGAAAGAACCGCTGGTTTCTTTCAATGTGGCCACCAGCAGACTCTGTTTTTCCACTTTGGCCTCCAAAGCCATTAACTCAGGCCGCATCTGTCTTCTCTTGGAACTGTGCAGCCGGCCACTTGCAATTTTTTTTATGCTTGAAGTAAAACTTCAACTTCGCCAGTACTTCTTCCTCCTTAGCGATTCACGCAATCCTAGCACAAACCTTCTTTCTGTAGGCTGCCAAGCTTTCACCTTTAGCTGGGCCATTTCACAGGTCCTCAAACACTGGTATGGGAGGACCAGTGCTCTGTCCATTCGATCCACCCCAGGTTCCTGCATCCACTCTGGGTATAGGGAGTAATCAAGCTCTGGATAGTGCTTGATAACACTTTGACGCATGTGCGGTAGCATATGTAGCGGGGTCCTAAATTTAGGGGAAGTGTTTGAGTGGTAGTTGTGCTCAAACACCCCAATTGTTAGGATTCTGTCAACCATTTTATCCACAGGGAGAGAATTGGTGTGTAGTTCCCTGGGGCCTGCAGGTGGCGCTGCCATAGTAGGCCAGGGTTGAACCGCTGATACAGTGCTGTGCCTTGCGTGTCCCCTCTCAGCAGCCGTACCGTGGGTGTGGCAGTCCTGCTGTGCATGCTGGGAGAGGATATAAAAGGGTCATACGCTGCCTGTTCGGGGTTTTGTCCGTTCTGTCGTGGTCGGGGGTCCTACCCCAGGAGTGTGTTCCTGTCCGCCCTGGGTACCTTTGGCCTAGGGACGGAGGTCGGTGATACAGTCCCAGGCACCTTTAGCCCTGGGACTGCAGCAAGGGCCTTGGGCCCAGCACCTTCGGCTGGGGCCCATCAAGGATCGAGGAATCCCAGGGTGCCGCCTTGCGAGGGGACCCATATCTTAGACAAGGAGGCCGGGGGAGGAACTGTTCCGAGGGACCGGTAAGAAGTCACGGTGAAGGAAGGGTCCCGGTAACTCTCTAGAGGGATGTCTTCTCCTTACATAGAGGCCAGGTTTTGAAGCACCAAATTCACCAGGTCTGTGGCAGAGACCAAATTCACCCAGTCTGTGGCAGAGAGTTTAAGTTGGAGTACCATTTGGCTGCTAGTCCCTACCTAGGGAGACTATACATTTGGGCTGAGTCTGCTTGAGAAGCCGAGCAGTGAAATGATTGTGTTTGTGTCTGGACCTCTCCCACATCTTATGCTGTCCTGTTCTTTATTCCAACCTTTTTCTATCAGAGACTGTTATTTTACCAAAAGAGAAAATAAACTCTGCATTGGAGTTACAGCTGGTGTGGACATTCAGGTTACTGGGGAGAACAAGGACTTGTCTCTGTTATACATAGAGGTGAGAAACATTCTCTGACTTTCTGACTGTGGAGACCCATCAAGAACACCAATCAACCTCCTCATACAGGAGGGTACGGGCTTGTGGCGGGGTGTGCCCTCTCTGCCTGCGAGGAGCCAAAACCAGGTGAAGGAGAGGGTTTGGGCCGCTACACATACAAAGTTAATGTGGGGTGTAGCAAGATGACGGCAATGGAATCAAATGTGAGGAGACGCCGGCTCGTTGTAGTCGATGACGTCACCGCGTTCTTGCCATTCAAAAGAACTGCGGGTTTTTGGATTGGTGTGTATGCAAGGAAAGCTTGGCAGGAATCCCGTCAAGCTGGGCAGGAATCCTGATGGGAAAACCAACGTTTTTTTGCCAGGGGAAAAATGGACGTGTGTACAGGGCTTCACTGTACTAATGACACTGGCAGGGAAGGGATTAACATCAGGGGCGATCAAAGGGTTAAATGTGTTCCCTGGGAGTGCTTTCTTGCTGTGTGGGGGATGGTTTAACTGTAGGAGGGCAGAGATACGTGTTCCTGCTTAGCAGAAACACAAGATCTCTGTCTTCCTTACTAGCAGTACGGCGATCTGCCTTGTTTACACAGGCAGACCGCTGTTCTGCCTCTCTCGGAACGATCGCTGGACCCAAATGACACATCACAAGCACATGCTTTTTTGGGTTAACAAACGCTTTAACCACTTGCTGAATAGCCGCCGTCATACTGCGGTAAGTCGGCAAATTCCCGCAAATCGCCGTAGCTGTACGTCTACTGCTATTGATATTTGTTATAGCAAAGACTAAAAAATATTGCTTTTTTTATACAATGTTGCTCTTTTTTTGTTTATAGTGCAAAAAAATAAAAGCACAGAGGTGATCAAATACCACCAAAAGAAAGCTCTATTTGTGGGAAAAAAAGGACGTAAATTTTGTTTGTGTACAGTGTCACACGACCGCTCAATTGTCAGTTAAAGAGATGCAGTGCCGTATCGCAAAAAATGGCCTGGTCATTAAGGGGGAAATTCTTCTGGTCCTTAAGTGGCAAAGCAGAACTATACTCCCCTTCAGTCCAGTGATGCAGTGTCCCAGAGCTTCCTAGCGGCCGCTGACCTCTTTGGGTGTCCGACTTCCAGGTATCGATCGCCAGCTGCTTTCATTAGCCTGGGCTGAGATGATGCCATTCCCATGCAGGAGTTCAGTCGGCTTGGCATTGCAGAATGTGCAAAATTGTGCAGATTGTGAAGCACTGTGTCGCTTTAACTGGCTATTGCGCAGTCATGCGACTCTGTACCCAAACAAAATTGACCTTTTTTTCCCACAAATAGAGCTTTCTGCGGTTTTTATTTTTTGCGCTATGAACAAAAAAAGAGCGAAATTGTGAAAAAAAATTTTTTTTGCACATTCTGCACATTTTCGAACAATTGTGCACATGAGCTCACTGTACAGGGGCAGACAGACAGGTAAGTAACATTAATGCAGAAGAGACTCTTCTGCATTATAAATCCTGCCTGTTTACCCACTTTTAATTTTTGCCATAAAGTTCCACTTTAATACATTTGCTGTACAGATACTTTCTGGGCTCTTTTCTTCTTTTTGACATTCAAAGATGCACATCCCCAGTAAAAGATTAAAAAGGAGCCAATCAAAATTCAAAATATGGCAACACTCCTAAATCCACAAAATAGTGAACATAATACTTTAGTATTCAATGATTTTAATACCTTGCATGGAATAAGTGTTGCACTGGGAATAAAAATACAATCAATCCTTATATGAGTATAGTCACTAGATGTCACTGGAGATACAGCTATTCTTCATTCACTGCTCTCTTCTGACCGTAAAGGTCTGCCTTTGAAAGAAAACCCTGTTAGAATAAAAATAACCAGTAAGTGTACAGTAATAATATAATGTGAGCTAATGTGCTCCATCGCACCTCTTCCACTGAAAGATTAAAAATCGGTTCTAAACAAAACATTTTGTAGAAAAAGCAATGATCAGTCGCTGGATGGAATGGGGTATGATGACTTATGATGGTTATGGTGTCCATAACCAGAGGCGACTCTAGGCTTTGTGAGGCCTTAGGCAAAACTTAGACATGAGGCCCCACTCACGCCCATAATGGGAAAAATAATTCAAACAAGAAAAATGGCTGCAGAAAATGCACGGATCTAGCACACAGGTGATCAGCACCACTTCCAGGGCACCCTCCTCACCCATCAGACATATCCAGCCAATGCAAGAGGGGGGAGAGAGGGGGAGGTGAGAAAGAGAGAGGGGTAATAGAGAGATCCGATGACGCCGACATTAGTATTGATCACAGGCAAATTAGGCGGCCGCGAGGCCCCTGTGAGTGCGAGGTCTTAGGCGACCACCTAATTTGCCTAATTAGAGAGCCGCCTCTGTCCATAACCCAAAGAAGCAGCACTTAAAAGGGTGTACTGATTAAACTCAATAATCACAGCTGATAAATAATTTCAATTATTATAGTTCATAAAATAGATCATAATGTTCTTTAGCTTTTCTGCAACAAAACAATGGCATCAATTAACCAAGAGGGGTCTTCTTTCACTGCACCTTGCATATTGCCTCCACTTTTAAAGGCTAAGTACACCTTTTTTCCCAGCTTCCTATGTAACAATATAGCATTAATGTACTTATTTTGCAAAAATAAAACAGCTTTCCATCAATTCTACACCGGCTTACCTCACTCTCTTCATAGCTGTTTAAACACACTGCTCCATTACTTCTGCCTTACTTCCTGGTCAGACTTTAGGCCATAACACAGGAAGGATTTGACCAGCTGAGGATAGATGATGCAGGGTGTGTGCTAATGAGATCAGCAGAATATTCAAGTTGTTCTGCCTACAATATCAGATTTGACCACAAGATGGAGCCGATGGTAAATTTACTGTTTTTGCAGAATTTAGATACTGTTCAGCTTTAAAAAAAGTTTCCATTATCCTTCCATCTAAGAAAAGAAAACATGTGCATCCTGGTAGCTCAGACTCCATCTTAGAGACTAGAGATAAGGAACCAGCTATCAGAGCACATGTTGGATTGGAACTTGCATCTCTTTACATCCGCTGATGGCAGCATCGCTGGTATGAAACATTTACTGCCATGCACAGCCTAATTGTCTATTGTATTTCCTGTATATTTCATATACTGATGTAGCACAGGTCTGCTACCAAAGTTATCATCTAAGTAATGTATTCTATTCTTAAGAAAGGGTTTGGCTCCCTCCAGTGACCGTTGGAACTATGTCAGGTTTATTTTTCCTTCTGTTTAAAGAAAGTAAACAGCTAAGCATTGTGGGATATTGAGTACAATGAGGAAGTGACTCATGTAGTTAAAGCAGGCTGGGAACTACCACACCCACAATGCCAAGTCACAAACCCATAATGCAAAGTCACAGAACAGCCTGATGGGTAAGCAGATAAAAGGACAGGCGTGGCCTTATTTCTGTCTCTTTGGATGCCATTCAACAACCAGCAGGAGGTCTGTGTGTGTGCCCAGGGCTGGGAGAGCCTGTAGCCTACAGAGAGAGAGGATTGCCTGCCAGAGGGATCCTTGTGAGCGGCCCTGTGGATTGAGCAGGAGGGCTAGCCTGCGCTTCAGAGATTTTGAAGCCATCTGCCTTCCAGCACACCGGGAGGAGCAGCACCGCGTGGAGGTGCCATCCACACAGAAGGAGTCCACAAGCCAGCTTGGATCCAGAGTGGTGAGAAGGCAGCTGCCTATACAAGTAGTGACTGTGATATTGAAAAGTGATTGCCTGCTATACAGACTGCGCTGAGACCTGTAGTTCCACGGATGTGGATAAGCTGCATTTGAGCCTTTTTTGCAATAAGATCCTGGGGCCTTGCTTTCCTTTTTACCCATGCTGGCAGGTCAGTACTGTACTGTTCACTCTCAGAAGGAATTACAGGTGGGAATAGTTTGCAGATAAGTAATAAATCATACCATATTCTACCGTTACTGTTTCCTTTGCTATTTTGGATTACAAATACGTGCACCACCTGACACTGCATTACAATTGAGCTAGCTGAAGAACAGACTGCAACTGAAGTGACTTCCACTACTTTATTCTTCCACAAGGCTTCACTGCTATACAATTGTGTATCACTCTGAACTGCACTCTAGAGGGAGCCATTTAGCAACATAAAGTTCAATGTGCATTTTTATCACTGTGTTCCCTGTTGTGTATTGGTCTGTGTGCTGAGGCCTCAGTGGGGAGGTGTTTCAATACAGGTATTCAAGTATTGGGGACCTGTTCCACTGTGCACCTGTTCACATATACCCTTATCAGGTTGCTATTTGATACAGTGGTATGACATTTTTGCTTTGAACAAATATCTCTGTCAATTATAACTTGTGTTATTCATATATTATTCACACCATTGCTTTATGTTATTCTTCACCATTCTTCATCATAGTAAACTTCTACAAGTTGTTCATTGATATCTTGTGTGAGTCTCTATTCACTACCACAGCTGATGAAGTGACTGTCTGAGCCCAGAGTATTGGTAAATATACTACATGCTCTATTACTATTGTGTTTTCTCTCTGTTGTTGGGTTCTACAGCAATATTACTAAACAGGTGTGCCAGAGGGGTTGAGGCAGTTCTTGGGGTTGAGAGGCAAAGTGGAGAAACATACATACATTAGTGGCTCCTACGGGGGGTAGCGCTACACGTGGAGGCTCGTCCGGGATTTTCTGCTACTCTGCAATCAACTCTCTGAGGGAACCCCTACCTGCACCAAAATGGACCCCGCCGCTGCGATTCAGTGGTGCAAAGAAGAAGGCGCCAGCTCAGAAGTGAGCGTGGTACTTCAGTTCTCTGGGGAAGCTTGGCCAGAAGAACAAATCAGTCAAGCTGTGAAGACACTGTCTCCAAACAAAAAGGTGGGGGTGACTGCTGTCAAAACAGACCAAGGGACCTCCCACACCTATGCACTTTTAGAATGGAGGCAAGAAATTCCTAAAAATTTCAGAGGCGCCAGTGTGCAGTTGTCTGACAAGACTGAGCTTCGTATAATTCAGCTGAAAGTTCCAGAGGTGGGCCCATCAAGCTCCACCCAAGCAAAGGTGGTTGAACGAGTAGCTCCCTCCATGGTACCCCTAGCCATGATCGGGCCAGAGTTCTTTACAGCTATGGGAGACTTTGTATCAAAATACCAGAAGGGCAATTCAGTCTGTTTTGGGGCTGACTATCGAAAGCTACGATTCTTTTCGGGGAGAGTTCCCATTCCCTCTGGAGAGGATGATTTTGACACTTGGTTTGATCAAGCTATCCAGGCGATTGAAGAATGGGAGGTAGCCGATACAGTAAAACGGCAGAGATTGAAAGCCTGCGAGCCCCAGCTTCTGATGTGATTCGGAACCTAAAAGGAGACAAGCCCAGCTGTGCTGCTTCTGAATGTCTAGAAGCGCTTTAAGAGAACTATGGGGGAGTTGAAGACTGTACAGAGTTACTCTATCTTTTCTCCCACACCTATCAAAAGGAGGATGAGAAGCTATCAGACTATGTCAAGCAACTAGATCAGATTCTACACCAGATCGTAATGAAGGGTGGAATGGAAGGCAAAGCCACAACCAAGAACTTAGTATCTCAGAGGAGCGCAGCCACTGGATCCCATTGTGCTACAGTTTTGGGCCCAGGGCTCGAGTAACCTCCGAACTTACTCTAAATTAATGAAGGCTATCAGGGAAGAGGAGGCATTCATTACAGTCAAGGTACCAAGGCCTGAGGCTACTAAGGGACATAAACATGGTGCATCAGCTTGCAGCATACAGTCAGGACCTGAAATAGAAATCAGTCCAGAAGAAGGTGTCTGCAACCCTATTGACACTTTGGCACAAGCTGTGGCCCAACTGGCACAAGCGCAGACCGTTTTACAAAAAACCTTCTGTGGGATCCAGCAGACAGTTGGACAAGTGATGAAGGCTCAAGCTTATATGCAAAAGTCACTCTCAGAAATGAAACACGCTGTGCCAGCCTTTGCGGTTGGAAGAAGGAATGTGACCCCCTCCCCAGTTCTGAAATGTTATCAATGTGGGGAGGTAGGGCGTTTTATTGCGCAGTGCCCAAATGGAGAAAGCTTGGCAGATATAGCAGTGGAAGTTGCCAAAGCATTGAAGAAAATATCTGCCAAGAAGCCAGCGGAAAACTCCAGGGGCCCCCGGTGAAGGAGCCAACCGGGTGCCCAGCCACAGTGGCTCACCCCAAAAATGACAACGCAAAGAGACCGCAGTGGGAGTCCAAACCCTCAGAGAGAGCTCCCGTTGTTGCCTCTGAGCGACCCACTGTCCCATTCCCTTTTACCCAGGCAGAGAGTCCAATGCACACCAGACACCCAGTGCTCAACAGAGACTCAAGCCGGATCAGAATTTCCACAAGAAGGGAGTGCAGATACAAGCCACTGAACAGACCCAGCCTGCCACTTCTCACAAATTCCCTCCCAAGTTAGTGGGGCCTTCCCCAGTTGTCTCCATCCAAGTGGAAGGAGTAAACACCAAGGCCCTCCTGGATACTGGAGCTCAAGTGACCCTCCTCTATAGAGACTTTTATGACAAGCACCTCAAACACCTGCCATTACAGAAGCTAGAAGAGCTAGAGATATGGGGTATTGGGACTCAGAATTACCCCTATGATGGCTATCTACCAGTCAAACTGACCTTTGACCCCTCTGTAACCGGGGAGGCTGAGACTTTTGATACTTTGGCAGTGGTCTGTCCTCGTCCGCCAGGGGCTAATAAAAGCTCCCTCATCATCGGAACTAATACTGACCTTGTCAGAAGACTCTTAACACTTCTTGTCCAAGAGCAGGGAACTTCAACTACAAGTGTGCACCCCATGTTGAGACAAGCCTATCAGCGCCTGGTGCAAGAACAGAAGGCCCCAGCTGAAGGAGTGGGGAATATCTGGCGCTTGGACCAGAGTGAGAAGGTGTTACAGCCCAGAGAGGTGGCTTGTTTGAGAGCATCCGTCAAGTTGAATTGGAAGCAACCAGGCCCTTTCATTGTCCTTGAAGCGGACAGTCAGAGAGAAGACATGGAAGCAGAGATAATTCCTGAAGTGGTCCCAACAAAGGCATTACAGAGAAGTCACGGGAAGACCTCAGTTAGTGTTCGCAACGTGACAACCCCACCAGTGAAGATGCCGGCTCGGATGTTGTTGGGACAAGTTAACCCGGCCACCCCAGTCTCACCGTCTAATCTAATGAAAGAAGCCAAAGATGAAATCCCTGTGGAGGAGTTCTATCCAAAGAATACTCCCCTTTCACCTGCCTGGAGGGAAAGGGCCAAGACCCAGCTCCTAAGATGGCGGGCTGCATTTTCCAAGAGCGAGTTTGATGTGGGATGTGCAAGAAGTACCCAACACCGAATCCGTCTTCAAGAGGATAAGCCATTCCGAGAAAGAGTCAGACGGATTCCCTTAGGAGACTTGGAAGACATGCGTGAACAGCTGGCAGAGTTGAAGAGAGCAGGTGTCATCCGAGAGTCTCAGAGTTCATACGCTTCCCCAATAGTGGTGGTACAGAAGAAGAATGGGTCGCTGCAGTTGTGTATCGAATACAGGACGCTAAACCGAAGGACCATTCCTGACCAATATACCACCCCAAGGATAGAAGATGCCTTACAGAGCCTGTCAGGGGTGAAATGGTTTAGTGTGCTAGACTTGAAGAGCGGGTACTACCAAATCCCCATTCACCCAGAAGACCGGGAAAAGACCGCTTTCATTACCACAGTGGGATTCTTCGAGTTTGATCACAGTGGACCACCCAGTGTGAAGAAGCCTTTAGGCGGTTGAAGTGGAACCTTACAACTGCTCAAGTTCTGGCCTACGCAGATCCAGCTAAGCCGTACGAATTACATGTAGATGCCAGCCGAGAAGGGTTAGGCGGGGTGCTGTATCAAGAACATGATGGGCACCTACGGCCTGTCGCCTACATGAGTCAGAGTTTGGCACCCGTTGAGAAGAACTACCCCACACACAAACTCCAGTTTCTGGCCTTGAAGTGGGCAGTAGTGGATAAACTGAGGGATTACTTATATGGAGCAGAGTTTGTAAACAAGACCGACAATAATCCCCTCACATACCTACTCACTACTGCCAAGTTGGATGCCACGGGCCACAGATGGTTGGCTGCCCTATCAGGTCTCAACTTCAGCCTGAAGTACCGGCCAGGGTTCGGGAACAAGGATGCAGATGCTTTGTCAAGAAGACCCCACTGTTCCCGAGACCCCCTAGAAGAATGGACCCAGCTGACCCCTGAAGGGGTGAGAGACCTTTGTCAAGGAGCGGAACAGCAAGCAAAAGGTGGACCCAGGGCTGAGGAAATTGAAGTCTCAGCCGCTGGGGTACCCAGATGCTATTGCAACATTACTCAAGTAGTGGATGAAGGTCTGACAAAACTCTCCAAAAAGGACCTGTGAAGGGACAAGTTGGAAGATCCCCTCTGTAGTCTGACATTAAAGGCCTTGGAGAGCCAACGCCCTGATCTTCTCCTCACTAATTCTCCAAAGGAAGCCCGTTTACTACACAAGGAGTGGGATCAGTTGCAGCTGCAACAAGGGGTGGTCTACTGAAGGGGCCCCTCTGCTGATCCTGAAGAGAAATGGCAGTTATTCCTACCAGAAAACATCGGGAGACAGTGTTAACTGCTCTACATGACCATCGTGGCCATCTAGGGTCTGAGAGGACTTTCCAACTGGTGAGGGACCGATTCTATTGGCCCTGCATGTGGGCTGAAGTCGAAGGCTACTGCCACTCTTGCCTCAGATGTATCCAAAGGAAGACTTTGCCTCACCGAGCCGCCCCAATGGGCCACCTTCAGAGCCAGGGACGACTTCAGTTGGTGTGCATTGACTTCCTGTGCTTGGAGCCTGACCTGAGTGGGCAGGGAAATATTCTGGTGATATCCAACCACTTCACTTGTTATGCCCAGGCATTTCCCACAAAGGATCAACAGGCATCCACGGTAGCCAAAATCTTTTTTTTTTTTTTTAACATGAACAGAATGTTCTTTTATTGAGAAAAAAATATAGAAACAATACAGATGATTAAGCATAACATGAAAGTCGTGAAAAGTACATGTAGGAAGTCTGGTAACAATGAAAAGCCAGATATACATTACAGAGATGTGTCAACAGGACATGCACAACTAAGCAGCCCCCACACAAAAAAAATGGGGGGGGGATAGTAGAGTCGACACCAGAGGGTCCGGCCCACCCTGTACCGAAGGTCTGTAAAAGATAACTGTTTCCATTAAGCGGTCCAGGGTAGCCAGACTCTTTCATATTTCTCAGGGCAATTCCTGTTAATGTAAGTCAGCTGGTACATAGTGTGACAGCAGGAAGGTAAAGTCACCTGGTTGCATCCAGGGGGGTAGATATATTTCTCCCAGATTCAGGCTTTATGCCGACTTATACAACTAGGGAGTTGATGAAGCCCAGCTGAGGCTAGTGGGCTCATGAATGACTCATACCTCTAGGGAGAGTGCTGGGCGTCGTGAGGCAGGGAGTTGATGAGACCAGCTGAAGCTTGTCAGCTCATTTAGGCCTCTATAAGAACTCCCAGATTCATTAGGTGTTAGCTCATGCCTGGAACCAGACCTGTGTGGACTGTCTAGGGAGAGTGAACCCCTGTGCGGTGAGGCAAAGCCTGTGTGGCTATTTGTTTGGACTTTTACTAAACCAGGGACTTAGGGACTAGGACAGCACCAGGCTGATCCCAGTTGTTAGTTTAGGAAACCTGCATGTTTAGTCAGAGGTCAAACTGACCAGGATTTATTTTGTTTATGTTTCTTTTTGGCTTTGCTGTGTTTTTGTCACTGTACATAGAGAAATAAACCGCACCTTTTGATTTTGAAAACCACAACCTCCGTCTGCTGGCCCTGTTTTTGTGTGGGGAGCCCAACCAGGGGGTCACACACACCCGCTACCGAGTTAACCCCCTCACAGTTGGTGGAGAATGCGGGCAGTTTTTTTTAAGCCAGCATGGAGGAGATACTGAAACAGCTGGCTCTAGCAAATGCCAATCAACAGCAGACAAATGCAGGTTTGCAAAGGAGCCTTGCAGCCCAGCAGCAAGCTCATCAACAAGCCCAGCAGCAATCTGAGGCCCGCTTCATAGACCTGTTACAGAAGCAAGAGCAGAGACTACAACAAATGGAAGCAGTAATGCAGCAACGTCCGCAGACCAGTGAGGAAAGCCGTCCCACTAATACCGCGTCCTTTGGGGTGAGTCGTTTATTGACAAAAATGACTGGAGAGGATGATCCAGAGGTATTTTTGACCACATTTGAAAGGACTGCTGAAAGAGAAAAGTGGCCTGAGGAGCAGTGGGCTGGACTGGTGGCTCCTCTGTTAACTGGTGAATCGCAGAAGGCTTACTATGACCTAGAGCCTGACCAAGCAAAAGACTATGTGATGCTAAAAGCTGAAATATTGGCAAGGCTGGGTGTCACCCTGGCTGTCCGGGCTCAGCGTGTGCATAACTGGACTTTCCAGCTTGGAAAACCCCCCAGGTCTCAAATGTATGATCTCATTCACCTGAGCAGGAAGTGGCTACAGCCAGAGACTTTGTCCGCACCAGAGATTGTGGAACGTGTTGTAATGGATCGGTTTTTGAGAGCTCTTCCTACTGCCATCCAAAAGTGGGTAAGCCATGGAGACCCAGAGACGGCCGGTGGTCTTGTGGATCGTGTAGAGAAATACTTGGCTACAGAGAACCTGACGGCCTCTTCCAGAGACTCTCGGACTTTCCACCCTAAGACCAGACCATCCCCAGGGGCGGATAAGAGGATTCCAAGGGGTGAGGGTGGAGAGAGTGAGAGGGTGGGAGCTCTACCCAAAGTTTGGCGAGAACAGCCTGGGAAGTCAGGGGCTCAAGAGGCAGCCAAATGGATTGTTTGCTACCGCTGCCGGCAAGCGGGACATATTGCAGCAAATTGCCCGGTTGTGGAGGAACCCATGCAATGTGACTTTCTGATGGACAGACGTCAGTCGCTGTGTGCGACAGTCGCATGCACTGCCATTCGGGGAACTGAGAAACATTTATGCAAAATGTGTATTAATGGTAGAAATGTTGTGGTATTACTGGATTCAGGTAGCCTTGTGACCCTGATAAAGGCTGAATTAGTTAAAACAGAGGTCTCTGGGAATAGCAAGGTAGCTGTTATTTGTGTGCATGGGGACACCCGAGAGTATCCAGTGACTACAGTGTGTTTCGAGACCCCCAAAGGTACCCTCTCTCATCCAGTGGGGTTAGTATCTCAATTACCGCATGATGCCATTGTGGGAAGGGATTTTCCGAAGTTCTGGGAACTGTGGGATGATCCTGAGCCCCCCACTGGTGCCCCTATGTACCAGGAATGTGATAGCCAGAACTCCTCTGAGAGTGGTGAGGACTCTCCAGAATTTCCCTTGTCAGTATTGGCAGGGGAGACTCAAGAAACTGGAGAGGAGCCCACCTCCTCAGACGAAAACCTACCGTCTGTGGAGTTTTCTGATCTGGAGGTTCACAGGGAAAATTTTGCCACAGAACAGTTAAAAGACCCCGCCCTAATAAAGGCACGGGAAAACGTAGTGGAAATAGATGGCGAGTTAGTGAACCCAGATAATACCTGCACTTACCCATACTTCAGCGTAGAGAAGGACCTACTGTATCGGGTGGCAAAAAGGGCAGAAGAAACCGTTGAGCAGCTTGTGGTGCCCAAACCTTACAGGAAGTTGGTGTTGGAGTTGGCCCATGGGCACATTCTTGGAGGTCATCTGGGGACAGAGAAAACCCGAGAGAGGGTATTACAGAGATTCTATTGGCCTGGGGTGATGAAGGACATAGAAAATTATTGTTCCTCCTGCCCTGTGTGTCAGAGGTCGGCCCCGATGCCACATTTCCGTAGCCCGCTGGTCCCTCTACCCATCATTGAGGTCCCGTTTGAGAGAATCGCAATGGATTTGGTAGGTCCTATAATCAAGTCCGCTAGGGGGCACCAGTACATATTGGTTATAATGGACTATGCCACCCGTTATCCAGAAGCGATCCCTCTCAGAAATACCTCGGCCAAAACCATAGCCAAAGAGCTATCTCTTGTTTTTAGCCGGGTGGGTATTTGTAAAGAACTGCTTACGGACCAAGGTACACCCTTTATGTCCCGGGTTATGAAAGAGCTGTGTAAATTGCTCAAAGTGACGCAATTGCGTACATCTGTGTATCACCCCCAAACCGATGGGCTGGTTGAAAGATTCAACAAAACCCTAAAACAAATGTTGAAGAAAGTGGTGGATAGAGATGGAAAGGATTGGGACTGTCTACTTCCTTATTTGATGTTTGCTATTAGGGAGGTGCCCCAATCCTCTACGGGATTCTCCCCCTTTGAGTTACTGTATGGGAGACACCCAAGAGGGCTGTTGGATATTGCCAAGGAAACTTGGGAAAGTGAGAGTTCTCCCCACAGGAGTGTGATTGAGCATGTCGCCCTGATGCAAGATCGAATTGCACAGGTAATGCCCATCGTGAAGGAACATTTGGCCCAAGCGCAGTTGGCACAGCAGAGAGTGTACAACCGTGGAGCAAAGACCCGTACCTTTTCCCCGGGGGATAGGATATTGGTACTTGTCCCTACGGTTGAAAGTAAATTCCTTGCCAAATGGCAAGGCCCCTACGAGATAATGGAAAAAGTGAGCGAAGTGAATTACAAGGTCAGACAACCAGGAAGGCGAAAGCCCGAACAGATATATCACGTTAATCTGTTGAAAGCCTGGAGGGATAGAGAGTCCCTAGTCGCAGAAACTTGGTCACCAGCTCAAACTGGTTGCGTGATTCCGGAGGTTGGAATAGCAGCCACCTTGTCACAACCCCAACAACAGGAGGTTAAGGAGTTTGTGCTTCGCAACAAAGAGGTGTTCTCTGAGCTGCCGGGACAAACATCTGGGGTAGAGCATGATATTATTACCCCGCCCGGTGAAAGGGTGAAGTTAAAACCCTATCGGATCCCAGAGGCCCGACGGGAGGCAATACGGGAGGAAGTACAGAAAATGCTGAACTTAGGGGTGATAGAGGAGTCCAAAAGTGATTGGTCTAGTCCCATTGTGTTGGTGCCTAAACCGGATGGGAGCTGGCGATTTTGTAACGATTTTCGTCAGTTGAACAAAGTTACAAAATTTGACACCTACCCCATGCCACGTATAGATGAGTTGATCGACCGGCTGGGAACAGCCCGATACATGACGACTCTTGACCTCACAAAAGGGTATTGGCAAATTCCCCTGGCCAAGTCGGCCAAAGAGAAAACCGCATTTGTAACCCCAGACGGGGCGTTCCAATATAAGAGAATGCCGTTCGGGTTACAGAATGCGCCGGCCACATTCCAGCGGAAAATGGACCAGATACTGAGGCCCCATCGGAAGTATGCTGCGGCTTACCTGGATGACGTAATTGTCCATAGCACAGATTGGGCCTCACATCTGCCAAAAGTGCAAGCAGTCCTAGACTCTATCCGGGAAGCGGGGTTTACGGCTAACCCCAAGAAGTGTACCATTGGGCAGGAGGAGGCCAAATATCTTGGGTACACCATTGGCAGGGGAGTAATAAAACCCCAACTCAACAAAGTCGAGGCCATCCAGAGTTGGCCACGTCCCAACAGCAAGAAGCAGGTACGAGCCTTTCTGGGAATCGCGGGTTAATATCGGCGCTTCATTCCCCACTTTGCTTCTAAGGCTGTGCCCCTAACCAACCTGACGAAAGGGAAAGGGTCGGTCATGATTAAATGGACCCCCGAGGCGGAGGCAGCATTCCAATTCTTGAAACAAGCCTTATGTAGCCAGCCAGTGTTGTACTCACCCGACTTCTCTAAAGACTTTGTCGTACAAAGTGATGCGTCAGATGTGGGGTTAGGAGCAGTATTGTCCCAGGTCTGGAACGGGGAAGAGCACCCAGTCATTTACCTCAGCAGGAAGTTGAAGTCCCATGAGGTAAATTACGCCACGGTTGAAAAGGAGTGTTTAGCGGTGAAGTGGGCTCTAGATTCCCTTCGGTACTATCTGCTAGGTAGGCACTTTGACATGGTTACGGATCACGCTCCGTTAAAGTGGATGGCTCAAAACAAGGAGACAAATAGAAGAGTGAATAGGTGGTTCCTGGCCCTACAGGAATTCAACTTCACAGTAAAGCATCGCCCTGGCGTTCAAATGGGGAATGTGGATGCTTTGTCTCGAGTACATGAATGCCTGATTGCTGGTGTTCCAACCCCAAGGTTAAAACAAGAGGGGGGGGTATGTGACAGCAGGAAGGTAAAGTCACCTGGTTGCATCCAGGGGGGTAGATATATTTCTCCCAGATTCAGGCTTTATGCCGACTTATACAACTAGGGAGTTGATGAAGCCCAGCTGAGGCTAGTGGGCTCATGAATGACTCATACCTCTAGGGAGAGTGCTGGGCGTCGTGAGGCAGGGAGTTGATGAGACCAGCTGAAGCTTGTCAGCTCATTTAGGCCTCTATAAGAACTCCCAGATTCATTAGGTGTTAGCTCATGCCTGGAACCAGACCTGTGTGGACTGTCTAGGGAGAGTGAACCCCTGTGCGGTGAGGCAAAGCCTGTGTGGCTATTTGTTTGGACTTTTACTAAACCAGGGACTTAGGGACTAGGACAGCACCAGGCTGATCCCAGTTGTTAGTTTAGGAAACCTGCATGTTTAGTCAGAGGTCAAACTGACCAGGATTTATTTTGTTTATGTTTCTTTTTGGCTTTGCTGTGTTTTTGTCACTGTACATAGAGAAATAAACCGCACCTTTTGATTTTGAAAACCACAACCTCCGTCTGCTGGCCCTGTTTTTGTGTGGGGAGCCCAACCAGGGGGTCACACACACCCGCTACCGAGTTAACCCCCTCACAATAGGAAGAGCCGAGGTAATAGACTTTTCCCACAAACCCACAGAGGGGGGAGATCAGGAATTCCACTTTAGTATCATTTCTCTTCTAGCATAAAACAATAGAAAACATAAAAGTATTTTGGTGTACCTGGGCCTTTGGTCATCATCATGGATGCTGAGGAGTAATAATGTAGGGGTGACCGGTATATCCAGCTGGAGTCTAAAGTTTATGAGTTCAACCACCCTCATCCAGAACTTGGCCACTTTAGGACAGCTCCAGAACATGTGCATGTATGTACCCTCCTCTCCGCCACACCGAGTGCAATCTGCAGATCTCTCTGGGTAAATGCTATGTAGCCTCTGGGGTGTAAAATAGACTCTGTGTAAGTATTTAACTTGAATCAGCCTATCCTTAGATGAAATCAGCACCTGGGCACTTTCTCCAAGACAGTCGTCCCAGTCTTCCCTGTCTAAGTCTGGTATGTCCTTCCTCCACCTCTCCCAAAGGCGTTCCATCCGAGGGGTACGACATCCTAACAGGTCAAAATATAGGGTAGTTGGGGCTTAGATAACTTTTCAAGGGCTAGTCTACCTTCTATCGGGTCCATATCTAGCATCGGGAGAGTAGGGAACTGGGCTTGTATGGCATGACACAGCTGGAAGTACCGGAACGTCATCCACCCGGGGAGGCGGAATCGGGTTCTGAGTTCTGTCAGGGAGAGCAGTCTGTAAGCCGTTAGAATATCCCCTAAAGTTTTAATCCCGTACCTGGCCCAAACCTGTGGATCGGGGATGGTAGGGAGATGCGGGAGATTTGGGTTGCCCCACAATGGAGTAAAGGGAGACCTTGGTAGCCAAAGTCTTAGTAGAGAAATTCTTTGCACACTATGGCCTACCCCAGCGCATCTACTCTGACCAATGGGGAGACTTTGACAGCAATCTTATTAATAGACTCTTAGACCTGCTGGGCATCAGGAAGTCTAGAACCACTCCGTACCATCCTCAAGGAGATCCTCAACCTGAGAGGTTCAACAGAACTCTTCTGAATATGCTGGAGACTCTAACTTCAGAGCAAAAGCAACACTGAAGCAAGCACATAGCAGCTATTGTGCATGCTTATAACAGCACTGCAAATGATGCCACAGGATACTCTCCCTATCGCTTAATGTTTGGGCGGGAGGCCTGGCTGCCAGTAGATCTAGCTTTTGGCACGTCCACAGACCACACCTCAGCAACTTCCCACAGAGGGTATGTGTACCGACTGCGGAGAAGCCTGAAGACTGCCTATGATAAGGCCCAAGCTGTTTCAGATGCCCAAGGCCAGAGGAACAAAAGACATTTTGACCTCAGGGTGCAAGTACAGAACTTACAACCAGGTGATAGAGTGCTGCTGAGAAATCTAGGTATACCTGGGAACCACAAATTGGCTGATCGTTGGAAGTCACAGCCCTATATCATCTGTAAACAACTCCCAGGACTACCAGTGTATCAGATCCGGCCAGAGGGATGCACGGGCCCACTGAAGACTTGGCATCGCAATCATCTTTTGCCTCTGTCGGAGGCAGTTTGTGTACCACCGCAGCAAGATTCACCTTTCACATCCACCACCTCTCAGAGATCCCGACCAGAGACTAGATCTCAGTCTGTGCCTCCTGCTGTAGAAGATGAGGACAGCGAAGATTAAGAGATGGGAATAGACTGGTTGTGGCCATCTCACACGCCAGAGACTGCTACCACCCCTTGTCCTCTTCCCACGGTGACAGACACTGGCATTCTCCGACCTGATGCCCCTGAGTTTGTGCCTCAGGTTATAAAGTGAAAATCTTTCGCGCTACTAGTTAGTAAAAGAATAAGTGAATAAGGATCATGAAAATGGGTGCAAAAAGCTGCAAAAACTGGTAGTCTTCACCTTACACAATAGTGGTCAATAAATATACAGGGTTCTCGCGCTAAAAGCAAACAGACAAACTCCAATCACTAAAGTGCAACAGTGTCCTCCATGGTAAAGGTAAACAATACACTAAAATACAACAGTGATCTTAATCATGATTAAATAACGATCAAAATAAATATATATAAAGTGCAACATCAAAAAAGTAAAAATCAATATGTGCAAAATCAGCAATAAGTGCAAGTTCAATATTGTGGTGGTGTAGGAACGTGTTAAATAGGGATGAGCTCGGTGTTCGAGTCAAACATACGTTCGACTCGAACATCGGCTGTTCGATCGTTTGACGAAGATCGAACGTTTTGGGCCGTTCGCGCCAAATTCGAGTGACGCGAACGGCCCACAATACACTGCGCCATCGCAGTGCAATCCCGGCGCTGTGATTGGCCAAGCATGCACTGTGACCCCGCATGCTTGGCCAATCATAGCACCGGCAGCGAGGAGAGCCATAATTGCCCACAGGCAGGATGCCTGTGGCCAATTATAGCTCAGGGGGGTTTAGTACACACCCCACACTATAAAAGGCCGCCAGCGTGGCGGCCTTGTGTAGTGTGTTCCGGTTCAGGGAGAGAGAAGGATAGGCAGGGACAGTGTTAGTGATATTTGTTCATTTACCTTGTGTGTAGGGAGAGAGAAGGATAGGCAGGGACAGTGTCAGTGATATTCTGCTAAACCTTGCGTGCAGGGAGAGAGAAGGATAGGCAGGGACAGTGTCAGTGATATTCTACTAAACCTTGTGTGCAGGGAGAGAGAAGGATAGGCAGGGGACAGTGTCAGTGATATTTTTGCTAAGCCTCCTGCACAGTATACACCTGAAGCTAGCCCTTATTGCTGTGTTTTCCTGTTGTGTAACACAGGCAGGCATCTGCAGCACTTACAGCAGGCATAGTGTGCTTCCTGCAAAATATACACCTGAAGCTAGGCCTTATTGCTGTGTTTTCCTGTTGTGTAACACAGGCAGGCATCTGCAGCAGTTATAGCAGGCGTAGTGTGCTTCCTGCAAAATATACACCTGAAGCTAGGCCTTATTGCTGTGTTTTCCTGTTGTGTAACACAGGCAGGCATCTGCAGCACTTACAGCGGGCATAGTGTGCCTCCTGCACATTATACACCTGAAGCTACCCCTTATTGCTCGTAGTTTTTTTTTCCTTTGTGTTACACTAACAGGCGTCTGCAGCACTTACAGCAGGCGTAGTGTGCTTTTTGCAAAATATACACCAGAAGCTAGCCCTTATTGCTGTGTTTTCCTGTTGTGTAACACAGGCAGGCATCTGCAGCAGTTATAGCAGGCGTAATGTGCTTCCTGCAAAATATACACCTGAAGCTAGCCCTTATTGCTGTTTTTTCCTGTTGTGTAACACAGGCAGGCATCTGCAGCACTTACAGCAGGCGTAGTGTGCTTCTTGCAAAATATACACCTGAAGCTACCCCTTATTGCTAGTTTTCCCATGTCCCTGCAGGCCTTTAGAATGTCTGGAAGGCAAACAAGGAGAGGCAGACAGTCAGGAGCCAATAAAAGTGGGCAAGCAGGCTCTGTGTCTAGAGACAACAGTGCTGGTCGTGGATGCGGTGCATCGTCATCAGCACGTGGCCATGGGACACGCTTGTCCTTATTTTCGGCAGCTGGACGTGTTGAGCCGCATCATGCCGAAGACTTGGTAGAGTGGATGACCAAGCCCTCCTCATCCTCCTCATCCTCTCTCACCCAGGCTCAGGGTACTGGCAAAGCAGCTGCCAAAGCGTCCTCAATGTCATCATCAGTCACTCCTTCCCTAGACCCACCGTGTCCTCCTGAGGAGTCCCCCGAACTGTTTGAGCACAGTGTTGGGTACATGCTCCAGGAGGATACCCAGCTAGAGGAAGGCAGTAGCGTGAGAGCAGAGAGAGGGGATGCTCAAGAAGGACACCAATCTAGCAGTCATGTTCCAGCAGCTGCAGCATACTGCCAGATTGGTTCCAGTGATGAGGAGGGAGGGGATGATGAGGTCACTGACTCCACGTGGGTGCCTGATAGGAGAGAGGAGGAGGAGGAGGAGGATTAGGAGGAGGCACATCTCCAACGAGGCAGGATGCCCTCCGGGGGCCAGCGTAAGGGCAGCACACCGACTGAATCACACTGCAGAGCTCTGCCTGTGCAGGGCGCTGCCTCTGCCCATTATTCCAAAAGTTCTTTGGTGTGGGCCTTTTTTGAGTCGAGTGCATCAGATCGCACCGCTGCTGTTTGCAACATATGTCTCAAGCGTATCTCGCATGGCCAAAGCATCAGTCGCTTGGGCACCACATGCTTGACCAGACATATGTTGACCTGCCATGCAGCTCGTTGGCAAGCCTACCTTAAAGACCCACACCAAAGAACAAAGCGGACCTCTCCTTGCTCTGCATCAGCTGGGATCTCCAACCCCACTATACCTTCAGTCCTCTCTGAAACCTGCACTGAGAGGAATGAAGGTGTAGAATTAGGTGTGTCACAGCCAAGTACTTGCGGGCACTCTGCTAGCAGTACACCGACGTCCGATTCTAGCAGGCAAATTTCCCTGCCCCAGCTGCTGGACCGTCAAAAGAAGTTCACTTCCAGCCATCCACATGCCCAGCGGTTGAATGCTAGCTTGGCTAAATTGCTAGCACTTCAACTGCTGCCTTTTCAGTTGGTAGACTCGGCCCCCTTCCGTGAGTTTGTGCAATGTGCAGTTCCTCAGTGGCAGGTTCCTAAACGCCACTTTTTCTCACGGAAGGCGATTCCGGCCCTCTACCGCCATGTGGAAGGCAATGTTCATGCCTCGCTGGACAGGGCGGTCAGCGGTAAGGTGCATATTACCGCTGACTCATGGTCCAGCAGGCATGGACAGGGACGTTACCTTTCTTTCACGGCCCATTGGGTCACTCTTTTGGCAGCTGGGAAGGATGCAGGACAAGGTGCAGTAGTGTTGGAGGTTGTTCCGCCGCCACGCCTCCAAAATGCTACTACTGGTTGTGACACACCTCTCTCCTCCACCCCCTCCTCTTCTTCTTCCTCCATGGCCTCTTCCTGTGCTTTGTCCTCGGAACCAGCGGTGCTCCGTAGGCGTTCAAGGGGCTACGCAAGTACGCAGGCAAAAAGATGCCATGCCGTGCTTGCGCTGGTGTGTTTGGGGGACAGGAGCCACACTGGGGCAGAGGTTCTGTCAGCTCTGCAGGGGCAGGCCGAGAGGTGGTTGACGCCACGCCAGCTTAAGGCAGGAATGGTGGTTTGCGACAATGGCACCAACCTCCTCTCCGCCCTCCGACAGGGACAACTGACCCATGTGCCCTGTGTGGCTCATGTCCTTAACCTGGTGGTTCAGCGGTTCTTGGGCAGGTACCCGGGCTTACAGGATGTCCTGAGGCAGGCCAGGAAAGTCTGTGTGCATTTCCGCAGATCTTATAATGCCAGTGCTCGCCTGGCTGAGCTGCAAAAGGAGTTGAACCTGCCCAAGAACCGCCTTATATGTGACATGCCCACCAGGTGGAACTCAACGTTGGCCATGCTGCAGCGGCTGCACACGCAGCAGAGGGCCATCAATGAGTACCTGTGCAACTACGGCACCAGGACAGGGTCAGGGGAGCTCAGGTTTTTTTCACCACGCCAGTGGGGCATGATCAGGGATGCATGCACTGTCCTGGCACCATTTGAGGAGGCCACGAGGATGGTGAGCAGTGACAGTGCATGCATCAGTGACACTGTACCTCTTGTCCACCTGTTGGAGCATACGCTGCGTGGAATAATGGACAGGGCACTTGAGGCAGAACAGAGGCAGGAAGAGGAGGACTTCTTTGCCTCTCAAGGTCCCCTTTACCCAGACAGTGTTCCTTCTGTCCCACCCCTCCCACAGGAAGAGGAGGAGGAGGAGGAGGAGGATTGTGTCAGCATGGAGGTGGAGCCTGGCACACAGCATCAACAGCAGCAGTCTTTTAGGGATGATTTACAGTCCCATGAAACACGTGGACTTGTACGTGGCTGGGAGGAGGTGGCTGCGGATCATGTCGTCCTTAGTGACCCAGAGAACTCTGGACCGAATGCCTCAGCTAACCTACGCTGCATGGCCTCCCTGATCCTGCAAAGTCTGCAGAAGGATCCTCGTATTCTTCGGATCAAGGAGAGGGACCATTACTGGCTGGCCACTCTCCTTGATCCACGGTACAAGGGTAAGGTTGCGGACCTTATCTTACCGTCGCAGAGGGAGCAGAGGATGAGACAACTCCGGGAGGCCTTGCAGAAAGGTCTGTGCAACGCGTTCCCAGAGACTGGGAGGTTACAAACTCCTGGTCCTGGACAACGAGTTGCTGAGGCTTCGGTCAGTCAAAGAAGAAGCCGTGGGGAAGGTGGCCGTCTGACCGATGCGTTCAGACAATTCTTTAGTCCGCAGCCCCAAGGTATGATCGGTTCCATCAACCATCGCCAGCGTCTGATATACATGGTGCAGAAATACCTAGGGGCAAGGTCAGACTTGGACACCTTTCCCACCGAAAATCCTCTGGCTTACTTGGTCTTGAGGATGGATCACTGGCCAGAGCTTGCACAGTATGCAATTGAGCTACTGGCCTGTCCTGCATCCAGCGTTCTTTCGGAACGCACATTCAGTGCTGCTGGAGGATTTGTCACGGATCACAGGGTGCGCCTGTCCACCGACTCGGTTGATCGACTGACCTTCATAAAGATGAACCAGTCTTGGATCACCACCAGCTACCAAGCACCTGAAGCTGATATACCAGAATAATTTATTTTCAAATGTCACATCCCTTCAAGACTGATCCTGATGCTGAGTGACTGTCCTGTTATGTTGACTGACTATCCTCCTCCTCCTCAATGATCCGATTCATGATGATAGCTTGGAAGAACATTTTTGTTTCTGGGTGCCGCCACCAGTGGCTAAGGCCCAATTTTTCAGCCCCTGTTTAACAGGGGCATGTAATTACAATTTTTGATGCAATGCTTTGCAGCAGGGCTCATTCCTGCACTCCAACTAGAGTATCTGGGAGAGGTTGCAGTGTCGTGGCACCAGCACCAGTGCCTAAGGCCCAATTTTTCAGCCCCTGTTTAACAAGGGCGTGTAATTACAATTTTTGATGCAATACTTTGCAACAGGGCTCATTACTGTGCTCCAAGTACAGTATCTGTGAGGGGTTGCAGTGTTGTGGCACCAGTGCCTAAGGCCCAATTTTTCTGCCCCTGTTTAACAGGGGCGTGTAATTACAATTTTTGATGCAATACTTTGCAACAGGGCTCATTGCTGTGCTCCAAGTACAGTATCTGTGAGGGGTTGCAGTGTTGTGGCACCAGTGGCTAAGGCCCAATTTTTCAGCCCCTGCATGCAATTACAATTCTTGATCTAATAATTCACAGCAGGGCCCATTCCTGTGCCCACCAAGTGTAACTGCGAGGGCTTACAGTGTTGTGGCAACACCACCACCACCACCACCACCAAAGGCCCAATTTTTCAGCCCCTGTTCAACAGGGCCATGCAATTACAATTCTTGATCTAATAATTCACAGCAGGGCCCATTCATGCGCCCACCAAGAGTAACTGTGAGGGCTTACAGTGTTGTGGCACCAGCACCACCACCAAAGGCCCAATTTTTCCTACCACTGTTCAACAATGGCATGTAAATACAATTCCTGATATAATAGTTCACAGCAGGGCGTTCCAGCGCCCACCAAGAGTAACTGTGAGGGCTCACAGTGTTGTGGCAACACCAACATGTAAGGGGCAAATTTCAGCTGAGTATATACGGCAGGCCCCTACTTTCAAACATCCAACTTACAAACGACTCCTACTTGCAAACGGAAGGAGACAACAGGAAGTGAGAGGAAATCTACCCCTAGGAAGGGAAATTCTCTCCTGTAAGAGTTAATATTGGAAAAAGGTGTCTCCTCTCTACTGATGCTTTATCACCAATCCTTGTTTCAATAAAAACCCCACTTTTCAAAAACAGTTGTCATTGGGACGGAAAGTGAGATGAAATGTTCTGAACAGGGGCACAGACAGCAAAACAAATGTTACAGGGGTGATAACCCTTCCCTATGTTTTCCAAAAAGCTTAAAAATATATTTTTTGGCTGGAGCTACACTTAAACAATGTACCTGTTCAAAATTAAAAAACAGATTCTACTTAAGAACAAACCTACAGTCCCTGTCTTGTTTGCACCGCCTGTATACTGCTGTTCAGAGTATATAGGGCCTTTTTTATTTTGTGTGCGGGGTTCCCCTTAATATCCATACAAGACCCAAAGGGGCTGGTAATGGGCTGGGGTGGGGGGGGGGGGGGTGATGGGGTAGCTATGCCATTTTTCTCAAAGATTTTCATCCATATTACCGGGACCAGACATTACATTAAAGCCGCAAGCAGTTTTAAATGGCTTTTTTTCCTTTAGAAATGTCATTTTGTGCAGGGACAGTTCTAAACATGGGAAACACATGCCACTTCACAGGCATACTTTAGACACCCCCCAGGTACGATATTTAAAGGAATATTTGAATTTATTTTTTTCACTTTATGCATCATTAAAATGACTGCTCCCGAAAAACGGACGTTTTTAAAACTTTGTTTTGCATTGATACATGTTCCCTGGGGCAGAACCCGGGTCCCCAAACCCTTTTTAGGACAATAACATGCATATTAGTAGTTATAATTAGCACTTTAGATTTCGAACATTCACGTCCATTGTATTTAATAGGGTTCTAACGATCGCGCAAACTTTCGGTCCGTTCGAAGATTCTGGTGCGAACCGAACGGGGGGGTGTTCGGCTCATCCCTACTGTACAATAAAGTGCTATGAAAGCTGGTATATGCCAAAGAAAATAGATATGGTGGATAAAGGTGACTCTATATCAAAGTCTCTTAGTGCAATGAGGTGTTCAAAAGGGCAAGGTGAGAAACAATGGTGTCTAAATCAAAGCTGGTTCAGATCAGAATAGCTGTGACATTGGTGAATCCTGTGGTCAATAGGGTATCCCAACCTGTCTCCCAGAACTCTCACCTCTATACGGAGTGAATAGGCATTAACTGTAATCTCCTCCTTCCTCTGTTAGGTCCTCCCTGCTGGATATCCCGACTATTGTCCTCCTATGTCCTCCTATATATCCAGTCCTCACATGGATGTCCCTTTACCTATGGGGGATAGCTCCAGAGATGCGGCCAGCCTGGGAGTGGGGGGAGAGAGAAAGAAGCCTCCAATAGTGCAGTGGGTTTAGGGTAAACTAATTTATTATAAAACCAAATGCTCTTACATCAACATAAATTTAAAACGTGTAAACAAGTCGTGGTGTTTAAACGCTGTCTTACTAGTCCTCCGGGTACTTCCGGGTTAAGAGTGACCTCGCTTTCCCTGTGGGCTATCCCCCCTAGGTAAAGGGACATCCATGTGAGGACTGGATATATAGGAGGACAATAGTTGGGACATCCAGCAGGGAGGACCTAACAGAGGAAGGAGGAGATTACAGTTGATGCCTATTCACTCCGTATAGAGGTGAGAGTTCTGTGAGACAGGTTGGGATACCCTATTGACACCGGGATTCACCTATGTCACAGCTATTCTGATCTGAACCAGCTTTAATACAGACTCCATTGTTTCTCACCTTGCCCTTTTGAACGCCTCATTGCACTCAAGAGACTGATATAGAGCCACCTTTTATCCACCAGGACTCATATCTATTTTATTTGGCATATACCAGCTTTCATAGCACTTTATTGTTCCGGTTCCTACACCACCACAATATTGAACTTGCACTTATTGCTGATTTTGCACATATTGATTTTTACTTTTTTGATGTTGCACTTTATAGATATTTATTTTGATCGTTATTTAATAATGATTAAGATCACTGTTGTATTTTAGTGTATTTTTTACCTTTACCATTGAGGACACTGTTGCACTTTAGTGATTGGAGTTTGTCTGTTTGCTTTTAGAGCGAGAACACTGTATATTTATTGTGCCTCAGGTTACACCTCCGGAAGATCTGGAAGACCCTCAATCTTCCTGGTTGGAAACAGATTCTGAGAATTCCTCTTCATTCATTGAAGCTGAGATACAGGAAGCTGAAGTGGAGGTGCAGGAGTCCTTGATGGAAACAGACTCTGAAGATTCTTCTTCATTCATGGGAGCTGAAACACAAGAGGCTGAAGTGGATGTGTAGGAGGATGATACCAGTATGCCTGTAACACCAGAACCTAAAGAACAGAGAGCGAAGAGAGTTATTCACCCACCCAAGAGACTAACCTATGACACTCTGGGTGAAAGCTCCGAGAAGGTTTGTCTTACTTCAAAAAGTACTCTTGAGATGCCTGGTCCTTCCACTGCTGATTTGGTGGAGGACAACCCCATCTCTCCCCCTGGCACAACTGTACAGGACACTTCGGTGTCAGTAGCAAGTGGACAGAACAGCGTCCCTTCTTATGACAATTGGTGGGAGGCTCCTCTGTCAGCTCTGTGTCATAATATGAGCTGTTTGAGTTTGAACTCTTCTTATGAAAATGCAACTTGTTTGTTGTCATGTGTGCATTAACCTGTTTTCTCTGCGTGTATTCTAAAAGCATGTAACAGGTCACAAACTTCTGCTGTCTTTAGGGACCAAAGATTTCAAGTAAAGGGGAGTGTGTAGAACAGGTCTGCTACCAAAGTTATATTCTAAGTGTAGCTTAGTCTTGGAGTCTCTGAGTGGTAATTAGGCTCAGACACCTTAATTTGTTAGAGGTTATGGACCATTTTTGTCCTCAGGGGATAATGCTGGTGATGAGTTCCCTGTGTCCTGCTGGTGGCGCTGCCATTCTGGGCCAGGGTTGAACCGCGAGCGTAGTGCTGTGCCTTTTGTGTCCCCTCTCGGCAGCCGTACAGTGGGGCGGGGAACCTGCAGTGCATGCCGGGAGAGGATATAAAAGGGGCAGACATCTCCTGATCGGAGTCCACCCCCAGGCACCTTCAGCCTGGGAGTGAGTGAGGTTCATCTCCGGGTGCCCTAGGCCCGGAGGCTGTGTTCCAGTTCCATCTCAGGCACCTTTAGCCTGGGGTGAGGTACTATCCTGCCGTTCTGTTCTCCTGGGTATGAAGGCCCAGGGGTTGCGGAGAAGGCCCGGGGCCCAGCACCTTCGGCTGGGGTCCGCTAAGGATTGAGGAGTCCAGGGTGCCGCCTTGAAAGGGGACCCGCACTCTCAGAGAAGGGAGGATCATTCCGAAGGACCGATGCAGGAGTCACGGTGAAGGAAGGGTCTGTTGACTCTCTAGGGGGACGTCTTCTCCTTGATAGGGGCCATGTTCTAAGAGGGAGACTATTTTTCACCAGGTCAGTGGCAGTGGCCTTATTCAGCAGGTCTGTGGCAGAGACCAATCCCACCAGGTCCATGGCAGGGGCCTTATTCACCAGGTCTGTGGCAGAGACTGTGCACCTAATACACTGCTTGAGAATCTCAGTAGTGAAGATTGAGCTACGTTTGTGCCTGGACCTCCTCCACACCTTGGGCTGTCCTGTTTCCTTGCTCCAACCTTTCCTATCAAAAAGACTGTTTATTGCAAAGTGAGAATAAATCTTAAGTTGGAGTTTCAGCTGGTGTGAACATTTATGTTACTGGGGAAGTCAAGGACTTGTCTTTACTCATGGTAGAGGTGAGAATCATTCTTAGGAGGATTTTGGCCCTGGCTGCAGACAAGACCCAACAACAACACTGCTCAACCTTTTTACACAAGAGGGTATGGGCTGATAGTGCGGTGTGCCTTTCTCCCCCCTGCGAGGAGCCAAGTTAAATGCAGGCTGGGGGAAAGGTGGGTGCGTTAGATGTGGGGGCACGAGTCCGGGATTTGTCTGCGGCTAGAAAGTGTTGAAACCCCCCAGAGTTTGAACTTTATTCCCCAGTGATGTTCCGTGGAGGTCGGCCATATTGAGAACTGTGCCACGAGGAGAACCCTGACTGTGTAGTTCGTGGGCGTGCCTATAGAGAAAGCCCGCGAACAGTGCAGAAGATGGGAAGAGGCTGGCCATGTCAGGAGTTGCACGTGGGGACTTTGGCGCGAAAAGGACAGTGCGCAATGGAACAGCAAGCGGGCAACATGGCGTCTCATGCCTCATGGATTCCGGCCACTACCACCATGAATGTGACCTCGTTTGCTGCCTCCATGACCGATACGGGGATTCGGCTAAAGCCCCGGGGACGTTTTGCCCTCTACGTGTACAGAGATGTGGAGGCCCTCGGAGTGGTTCGTCCGGGCTGCTCGGGACTGGTGGTGCATCTCAAGCCCTTCGGCAGATGCGAGCAATGTAAGGAGTTTTTATTTGAGGTGGAGCAACCCACAGAAAAGCCTCGGGCCTTCCGCCTCAACTGTCTTACGGGAGCCACTACTTTGGAAGAAGGAGCCAGAGCTTTCACAGCCATCCCTACGCACACTGTTGAGACTTCGGAGGAATTCGCGAGCAGAGATTTTACGGAGATTGAGGAACCGGAGTCGGAGAGACCGGAGGATGCTGCCTCGGTCACCACAGAGTCCTTACTCCCACCGCCCAAGAGGAAGATTGGTTTCGTGAAGGCTTCCTGCGGCCGTGGTGGAGTTACGCCCCAGCGCTTACTCGGAACGGATGCATCCGAAGGGAAAAGTTCCGGACGTCCTGGCTCAGCTACAAGCCGAGGTAAGCCGGGAAAAGGGACTCTGTCTGAGGTCCGAAGTGTCGGGGATGCATGGGTCAGGGATCCCAGGGCTCTTGAACTGGTTAGAGGCGGTGATTCATCTTCTACCTGGAGTTACTTGCCTGCGGAGGAGCGTGACACCTCTGACCTGGAGTCGGTCTCTGATCCAGGAGACGACGCAGCCATTGATGAGATATTTGAATTTAAGGGTTGGGATAAGATGCCCCTGTCCTTGTCCCGTAGAAATAGGGACCCACCCATGTCCACTGGGGAAAGCACACCCTGGGTGGAGGCCCCGGAGCCTGAGGAGGGATCTGTTCCGTTGCCTGCCCTTCCACCGTTGGAGATACCTGGATCCGTTGTTAGGATGGGACGGGTGTCATTGTGGGCCCCTGTGTCTGGTCCTGAGGTAGTGAAAGTACCTTGACACCCGGACGCCTTAGTCATGACTGGTATGGGAGATCGTCTTACCATGCCACCTTTGTCCCGTTTGCAGAGGTTATTTAACCAGAAGGTTGCCAGTGAATACGGGTGGGAGTACCCGTACCTGTCAAAGGAGCTTCTGTTTGAAGTAGAGGCCTATAGACACCGGTGGTACGCGGACTTTGTTTGGACACATATAAAGGTACCCCAGGCCCGTAGATACTATTTGTGTTCTGCTACAGCTGCCAAGCGGTACAAAGACTCTAGGGCAGCCTGGATGCTTGGTCGGCACATACATGCGGATAAGGTGGTTATTTGCCGAAAGGACAAAGACAATGTCGAATACCACATCGACACTTTTGACAAACATTGGAAGCCACTAGTGTTGCCGCACCCACAGTATTATCTCTGAGAAACCAGAATCTTTCTTTTGCTTTTGTTTCTGGAGTGTACTCTCTGGAGCCCAAGAGCTTTTTGCCCGGGCAGATGGGTATTCTACTTGTTGGAAGAGCGGGAGCAGTTGAATTTTTTCTTTTTCTCCCCTCTCTCAGCACCACAAAGACATAAGGACTTTGGGGTATAGATAGTTCAGGGCCACAGTAAAGAAGAAGAGGAAGATTTACCCTCAAAAGAAAGTTTCTGGAACCGATGTCTTGACGGTGGCATGTCCACTAGGTGGGGGTGTTGCACCGTCTTCAAAAAAAATAAAAAATTGTGTGTTTTACCTTTGGAAGGAAAGGATTGTTCCTCCGGGGAGAATCTTTTCACTTCTGCTGTATATGTGTTGGTTTTATATGTGTTTTTTCCCCTCTGCAGGTGAACACCAAGCAAAATTACCGAGAATGGGGTAGATTTAGCTAGTGCAGACGGGGGAGGGAAATGTAAATATTGGAGATGTGTTTATGTGACATTTGAGACTGTAATGTGCACAATGCACATGTGTTTCTACTGCTCTTCTTTCATTTCTACATTCAACTCCTTTTTCCCCATGTTAGGTTCCGGCACAAACAAGCAGTTTTTTTAAATTGGTTTTGTTTTTTTCTTGTCTCTGGAATAGGCCTATGCTGACTCGGGTTCGGGAGGCATGGATTTGCTCCAGACACTGGGGACCAGTGTCCATCAGTAGAGGGAATGTGTAGCGGGGTGGTCAATTTAGGGGGAGTCTCTGAGTGGTAATTAGGCTCAGACACCTTAACTTGTTAGAGGTTATGGAGAGGAGTGGGGAGGAGTTTCAATACAGTTGTAGCGGGTATGTACTTTTCAGAGTGCTTGGGTTTGGTGAAGACATCAGTGATGACCAGTTCCCTGCAGCCCAGCAGGTGGTGCTGTCACTTCGGGTTGGGGTTGAACCATCACTGCAGTGCCGTACCCTTTGTGACCTCTCGCAGCAGTTGTACGGCGGGGCGGGAAACCCGCTGTGCTTGCTGGGGGAGGGTATAAAGGGGGCGGACATCTTCACCACGGGGTTCGAGTCCCAGGCACCTTCAGCCTGAGGGCTGCTGTTCGCGGTCGGTGTCCAGGCAGCCTAGGCCTGGACACTTGGAGTTCGTGTTCCACCCCAGACACCTTCAGTCTGGGGTGAGGTACTCGGCTGGAGGCCTGGGGCCCAGTACCTTCCGCTGGGTCCCGCCGGGAAGGGACTGTCCTAGGGTGCCCCGAGTGTTGGGCACCCGAATCCAGAGGCGTAAGGGACCGGAGGAGGGATTCATCCGAAGACCTGGTGCAGCATATTGCCAGTGACGGGTGAACCTCTGGAGACCGCCCGGAGGGATGTCTTTCTCGAACAGGGGCCAAATTCATGGAGGAAGGTGGTTCATGTTCAATGACCAGTGGCAGCGGTCCAACTAGTCAATTCAGGTCAGTGGCAGAGACCTGCTATTAGGCCTGTGGCAGGGGCCTCAACGGTTCACCCGGTCGGGGCAGTGACCAATCTCACGGTCGGTGGCAGAGACCGTGCGCCAGGCCTATTCGCTTGCAAAGGAATAGGAGAGTTCATTTGTGCCTGGGCCTACTCGTATCCACACCCCTGTCTGTCTGTTACTGAAAGTTCAACTGTTATGTTCACCCTGCGATGGAAAAATAAAAGAGTGTTGGACTTGTAATTGGTGTGAGGCTCTGTTACTGGCAGACACATCTCCACGGAACAACTGGAAGCTTTGTATGCAGTGAGCAGACCCGGAGGTAATTTAAGTGACTTTGCTCAACCCTCATACACATACGAGGGGGAGAGCTTGGCGTAGTGTTCCTGCACTCTCCTCTCCCAGGTACCCCTAGACCACACCAGCCAATAACCAGGAGAAGCAGAGAGGGAGAGTGAGGCCCCGCTACACAGGTATTAAAGTATTGGGGACCTGTTCCACTGTGCACCTGCTCACATATACCCTTATCAGGTTGCTATTTGATACAGTGGTATGACATTTTTGCTTTGAACAAATATCTCTGTCAATTATAACTTGTGTTATTCATCTATTATTCACACCATTGCTTTATGTTATTCTTCACCATTCTTCATCATAGTAAACTTCTACAAGTTGTTCATTGATATCTTGTATGAGTCTCTATTCACTATCACAGCTGATGAAGTGACTGAGCCCAGAGTATTGGTAAATATACTACATGCTCTATTATTATTGTGTTTTCTCTCTGTTGTTGGGTTCTACAGCAATATTACTAAACAGGTGTGCCAGAGGGGTTAAGGCAGTTCTTGGGGTTGAGAGCAGGGATGAGCCGAACACCCCCCTGTTCGGTTCGCACCAGAACCTGCGAACAGACAAAATGTTCGTGTAAACTTTAGAACCCTATTAAATACAATGGACTCGAACGTTCGAAATCTAAAGTGTTAATTATAAAGGCTAATATGCAAGTTATTGTCCTAAAAAGTGTTTGGGGACCTGGGTCCTGCCCCAGGGGACATGTATCAATGCAAAAAGAAGTTTTAAAAACGGCCGTTTTTTCGGGAGCAGTGATTTTAATAATGCTTAAAATGAAAAAATAAAAGTGAAATATTCCTTTAAATTTCGTACCTGGGGGGTGTGTATGATATGCATGTGAAGTGGCGCATGTTTCCCGTGCTTAGAACTGTCCCTGCAAAAAATGTCATTTTTGAAAGAAAAAAAATGCATTTAAAACTGACTCGCGGCTATTAATGAATTGTCGGCTCCCGGCAATACATACAAAAGTCATTGATAAAAAAAAAAAAAAAAAGCGTGGGGGTTCCCCAGAATTCAATTACCAGGCCCTTCAGATCTGGCATGGATTTTAAGGGGAACTCCACCCCAAGTTTAAAAAAAAAAATGGCGTGGAGTCCCCCTAAAAATCCATACCAGACCTCTTATCCGAGCAGGCAACCTGGCCGGCCGCAGGGGAAAAGGGGGGGACGAGAGAGCGGCCCCCCCTCCCTCCTGAACCGTACCAAGCCACATGCCCTCAACATGGGGAGGATGTCCCCATGTTGATGGGGACAAGGGCCTCATCCCCACAACCCTTGCCCGGTGGTTGTGGGGGTCTGCGGGCGGGGGGCTTATCGGAATCTGGAAGACCCCTTTAACAAAGGGGACCCCCAGATCCCGCCCCCCCCTATGTGAATTGGTAAGGGGTACATTGTACCCCTACCATTTCACGAAGAAAGCGTAAAAAAATGTTTAAAAAAACACAAACACGTTGAAAAAGTCCTTTATTTAAAAAAATAAATAAATAAACATTCCAGCGGTGAAATCCAGTGTCCCGCGGCGATCCCGATGTCCAGCGCTGTCCTTCATTGGTTGTGCCTGAGCGGACCTGATGGGGAACTCCCTCTCAGTATTTTAAATGTATAGACCCGCCCCTTCTAATGTTCCCCATCAGGTCCGCTCAGCGGGCGAGATGCAGAACATGAGAAGGGGCGGGTCTATACATGTATTACCAAAGTGAGAGCAGTTCCCCATCAGGTCCGCCCCCTCGGTATGTCGGACCCGCCTACGTCATTGGCTTGAGCGGGGAACTTCCTTCACTATGTAAATTTAAATTACACAGTGAAGGAAGTTCCCCGCTCAAGCCAATGACGTAGGCGGGTCCGACATACCGAGGAGGCGGACCTGATGGGGAACTGCTCTCACTTTGGTAATACATGTATAGACCCGCCCCTTCTCATGTTCCGCATCTGGTCCGCTGAGCGGACCTGATGGGGAACTTTAGAAGGGGCGGGTCTATACATTTAAAATACTGAGAGGGAGTTCCCCATCAGGTCCGCTCAGGCACAACCAATGACGGACAGCGCTGGACATCGGGATCGCCGCGGGACACTGGATTTCACCGCTGGAATGGGTTTTTTTTTTTTTTTTTTTTTTTAATAAAGGACTTTTTCAACGTGTTTGTGTGTTTTTTTAAAAAAAAATTTACGCTTTCTTCGTGAAATGGTAGGGGTACAATGTACCCCTTACCAATTCACATAGGGGGGGGGGCCGGGATCTGGGGGTCCTCTTTGTTAAAGGGGTCTTCCAGATTCCGATAAGCCCCCCGCCCGCAGACCCCCACAACCACCGGGCAAGGGTTGTGGGGATGAGGCCCTTGTCCCCATCAACATGGGGACATCCTCCCCATGTTGAGGGCATGTGGCCTGGTACGGTTCAGGAGGGAGGGGGGGCCGCTCTCTCGCCCCCCCCTTTTCCCCTTCGGCCGGCCAGGTTGCGTGCTCGGATAAGGGGTCTGGTATGGATTTTTAAGGGGACTCCACGCCATTTTTTTTTTATTTGCGGCGGGGTTCCCCTTAATATCCATTCCAGACCTGAAGGGCCTGGTAATTGAATTCTGGGGAACCCCCACGCTTTTTTTTTTTTTTATCAATGACTTTTGTATGTATTGCCGGGAGCCGACAATTCATTAATAGCCGCGAGTGAGTTTTAAATGCATTTTTTTCTTTCAAAAATGACACTTTGTGCAGAGACAGTTCTAAGCACGGGAAACATGCGCCACTTTACATGCATATCATACACACCCCCCAGGTACGAAATTTAAAGGAATATTTCACTTTTATTTTTTCATTTTAAGCATTATTAAAATCACTGCTCCCGAAAAAACGGCCGTTTTTAAAACTTCTTTTTGCATTGATACATGTCCCCTGGGGCAGGACCCGGGTCCCCAAACACTTTTTAGGACAATAACTTGCATATTAGCCTTTATAATTAGCACTTTAGATTTCTCCCATAGATTTTTCGAATTTGCCGCGAACACCCCAATTTGTTCGCTGTTCGGCGAACGGGCGAACAGGCAATGTTCGAGTCGAACATGAGTTCGACTCGAACTCGAAGCTCATCCCTAGTTGAGAGGCAGAGTGCAGAAACATACATACATTAGTGGCTCCTACGGGGGTAGCGCTACACTGATTATAAGTACTTTTATCAGTTTTTTCTTAAAGCAGAACTCCGGGATCGGGATTCCCCATTAGTACACCCCCCTACTCAAAACACTAAACAGTTATTACATTTGTGAAATATAGGAACTGGGGTTCAGAAAAATGCCAACAGGTTCGCTGGTCTGATGAGCAGGGATGAGCCGAACACCCCCCTGTTCGGTTCGCACCAGAACCTGCGAACAGACAGAATGTTCGCGTGAACTTTAGAACCCTATTAAATACAATAGACTCGAACGTTTGAAATCTAAAGTGCTAATTATAAAGGCTAATATGCCAAGGAGGAGCTGTTAGAACAGTGATTACATCATATCCTCTCCTATCTCTGTACACTATAATCAAACTACACTTCCCATCATGCTTTGGGAATTGCAGTGAATGTGGGAGGGTACACTAGGCCTGTACATGTTAAATGTGAACAAGCCCACTTCATCATAAATCACACCCCATCATTCTGCAGCCAGCCAGCCACACTACTCAGTAACACACAGAAGGTAGGTTACAGCCTTATAAATGCAAAGCATGTTTGTGCTCTCCTCCTCCAGCCACAACAGGAGCAAACAATTTGCCCTTACTTGCTTTTTGTAATCATTACTGAACTGTGGACACATGCCTATAATGATATATTTTACCTGCTGTACTCTGCTGTAATTCAGTATTAGGAATTTTCCTCCTCCTGCTTTAGCTTTGAGATCTTTCTAACTGCAATCAGTGCTTGTATGGTGTATATGAGCACATCCCTAGCTGCGACACGGGAAGAGCCAGGCTATGCTGCTTTACATCAGCATGTGGCACAAGTAAATGTCGGCATGAGAAAAAACAAAAGGTGCATGCGTGGAGTCTAGCAGTGCAGTCATGCAGAGTTAGAGCTCCACACCGTTCGGGAGGAGAGACAATATTTCCACATAACCCGCAAGTATTTGGACATACCCACGGGGTTAAGCTAGTACCCGGGACTATTCTGGTCAATTTGTGGGGGAAACTATGGCTTTGGGAGGCGGCCGTGCGAAGTTAAAGAATCCCCTCATGAACGGGAAAACTGCAGCTAAAATGGCACCTCCCCCCTCTTCATACACAGCCTCTATGCGCTCTCACAGACAAAGCCTGACACAACCTGACTCCCCAGCTGATTCTGACAGTGAACTATTTACCTCACAAGACCCCATACAGATTTCTCATGTAACTCCAGCTGTATTAAAGCAATTTGAACACATGTTGAACAAAGCCTTAAAACAAACATCAGATCAAATTACAGCTAATCTCACCAGAGAAATAAGAGAACTTGGTAAGCGCACAGCAGCACTAGAACTTAAAGTAGATGATTTGGAAAAAATTTCTCTTGAACACTCTATGGAAATAGAGAACCTCAAAGAGGAAAACTTATTGCTTCAAACCAAACTTGAAGACCATGAGAATAGGGTCAGAAGGTCTAACCTACGTATCAGGGGAATACCTGAAACTATCACTGACCTACAATCCACCATAACTGCTTTGTTCCAGGAATTGCAACCAGCCATTCCTACTGAGAGGTTAGAATTTGACAGGATCCACCGAGCCCTGGCTGCAAAAAAGTCTGATGGCCACCCACGCGATATAATAGTGAAATTACATTTTTATTGCACAAAGGAACAGCTCCTAGCGTCTGCCAGGGACAAAAAACTGCTGAATTTCCATGGCAATGACTTTCAATTATTTGCTGACTTGTCCCAGATAACGATTGCAAAAAGGCGTGCAATGAAGCCCCTTCTGGAATTACAGCGCCACAACATCATCTATCAGTGGGGGTTCCCATTTTCCCTACGCTTTGCCTACAAAGGGAAGAAATACACCTGTAGATCCTTTGATGAACTCCAGCAAACCCTCTTGGACCTGAATCTCATGGAACCAGTCCCACGAAATACCCCAACCCGCAGGAGATCAACATCTCTTTCATCCACAGGAAACCCTTCCCATCCCAACCTGAACAATGGTACCCATCCAACTCACAAGAGAGGTCGCTACACATCACCTCCTCAGGAACAAAATGATTCTATGGACTGAAGGATGCTCCTATAACTGTGAAATTGACTCTTTTTTCACCCTTTCTAGTCTTTCTAAAGAATCTCAGGGCTTCACCTTATCCCTTTTAGTTCTCTAATTCAAGACGCTACATCCTGTTTCCCTTTTTGTCCTCCAGATTTGCATGCTCAACCTTTACTTTCAATTTTCTCTGTTTCAGTTGACTCACCAAGACTGCATTTACAAATTATAATCATAGTTTTAAGTTCTTTGCTTAACCCATTGCATGCATAGTGTGTTTTTTATTATTATTTATCTTTTATATGTATGTGTGTATGTATGTATGTATATGTGTATGTTTATGTATGTATATATATGTATATATGTATATGTATATATATGTATATATATATATATATATATATATATATATATATTGTGAGGGGGTTAACTCGGTAGCGGGTGTGTGTGACCCCCTGGTTGGGCTCCCCACACAAAAACAGGGCCAGCAGACGGAGGTTGTGGTTTTCAAAATCAAAAGGTGCGGTTTATTTCTCTATGTACAGTGACAAAACACAGCAAAGCCAAAAAGAAACATAAACAAAATAAATCCTGGTCAGTTTGACCTCTGACTAAACATGCAGGTTTCCTAAACTAACAACTGGGATCAGCCTGGTGCTGTCCTAGTCCCTAAGTCCCTGGTTTAGTAAAAGTCCAAACAAATAGCCACACAGGCTTTGCCTCACCGCACAGGGGTTCACTCTCCCTAGACAGTCCACACAGGTCTGGGTCCAGGCATGAGCAAACACCTAATGAAGCTGGGAGTTTTTATAAAGGCCTTAAATGAGCTGACAAGCTTCAGCTGGTCTCATCAACTCCCTGCCTGCACGACGCCCAGCCCTCTCTCTAGAGGTATGAGTCATCCATGAGCCCACTAGCCTCAGCTGGGCTTCATCAACTCCCTAGTTGTATAAGTCGGCATAAAGCCTGAATCTGGGAGAAATATATCTACCCCCCTGGATGCAACCAGGTGACTTTACCTTCCTGCTGTCACATACCCCCCCCTCTTGTTTTAACCTTGGGGTTGGAACACCAGCAATCAGGCATTCATGTACTCGAGACAAAGCATCCACATTCCCCATTTGAACGCCAGGGCGATGCTTTACTGTGAAGTTGAATTCCTGTAGGGCCAGGAACCACCTATTCACTCTTCTATTTGTCTCCTTGTTTTGAGCCATCCACTTTAACGGAGCGTGATCCGTAACCATGTCAAAGTGCCTACCTAGCAGATAGTACCGAAGGGAATCTAGAGCCCACTTCACCGCTAAACACTCCTTTTCAACCGTGGCGTAATTTACCTCATGGGACTTCAACTTCCTGCTGAGGTAAATGACTGGGTGCTCTTCCCCGTTCCAGACCTGGGACAATACTGCTCCTAACCCCACACTGACGCATCACTTTGTACGACAAAGTCTTTAGAGAAGTCGGGTGAGTACAACACTGGCTGGCTACATAAGGCTTGTTTCAAGAATTGGAATGCTGCCTCAGCCTCGGGGGTCCATTTAATCATGACCGACCCTTTCCCTTTCGTCAGGTTGGTTAGGGGCACAGCCTTAGAAGCAAAGTGGGGAATGAAGCGCCGATAATAACCCGCGATTCCCAGAAAGGCCCGTACCTGCTTCTTGCTGTTGGGACGTGGCCAACTCTGGATGGCCTCGACTTTGTTGAGTTGGGGTTTTATCACTCCCCTGCCAATGGTGTACCCACGATATTTGGCCTCCTCCTGCCCAATGGTACACTTCTTGGGGTTAGCCGTAAACCCAGCTTCCCGGATAGAGTCTAGGACTGCTTGCACTTTTGGCAGATGTGAGGCCCAATCTGTGCTATGGACAATTACGTCATCCAGGTAAGCCGCAGCATACTTCCGATGGGGCCTCAGTATCTGGTCCATTTTCCGCTGGAATGTGGCCGGCGCATTCTGTAACCCGAACGGCATTCTCTTATATTGGAACGCCCCGTCTGGGGTTACAAATGCGGTTTTCTCTTTGGCCGACTTGGCCAGGGGAATTTGCCAATACCCTTTTGTGAGGTCAAGAGTCGTCATGTATCGGGCTGTTCCCAGCCGGTCGATCAACTCATCTATACGTGGCATGGGGTAGGTGTCAAATTTTGTAACTTTGTTCAACTGACGAAAATCGTTACAAAATCGCCAGCTCCCATCCGGTTTAGGCACCAACACAATGGGACTAGACCAATCACTTTGGGACTCCTCTATCACCCCTAAGTTCAGCATTTTCTGTACTTCCTCCCGTATTGCCTCCCGTCGGGCCTCTGGGATCCGATAGGGTTTTAACTTCACCCTTTCACCGGGCGGGGTAATAATATCATGCTCTACCCCAGATGTTTGTCCCGGCAGCTCAGAGAACACCTCCTTGTTGCGAAGCACAAACTCCTTAACCTCCTGTTGTTGGGGTTGTGACAAGGTGGCTGCTATTCCAACCTCCGGAATCACGCAACCAGTTTGAGCTGGTGACCAAGTTTCTGCGACTAGGGACTCTCTATCCCTCCAGGCTTTCAACAGATTAACGTGATATATCTGTTCGGGCTTTCGCCTTCCTGGTTGTCTGACCTTGTAATTCACTTCGCTCACTTTTTCCATTATCTCGTAGGGGCCTTGCCATTTGGCAAGGAATTTACTTTCAACCGTAGGGACAAGTACCAATATCCTATCCCCCGGGGAAAAGGTACGGGTCTTTGCTCCACGGTTGTACACTCTCTGCTGTGCCAACTGCGCTTGGGCCAAATGTTCCTTCACGATGGGCATTACCTGTGCAATTCGATCTTGCATCAGGGCGACATGCTCAATCACACTCCTGTGGGGAGAACTCTCACTTTCCCAAGTTTCCTTGGCAATATCCAACAGCCCTCTTGGGTGTCTCCCATACAGTAACTCAAAGGGGGAGAATCCCGTAGAGGATTGGGGCACCTCCCTAATAGCAAACATCAAATAAGGAAGTAGACAGTCCCAATCCTTTCCATCTCTATCCACCACTTTCTTCAACATTTGTTTTAGGGTTTTGTTGAATCTTTCAACCAGCCCATCGGTTTGGGGGTGATACACAGATGTACGCAATTGCGTCACTTTGAACAATTTACACAGCTCTTTCATAACCCGGGACATAAAGGGTGTACCTTGGTCCGTAAGCAGTTCTTTACAAATACCCACCCGGCTAAAAACAAGAGATAGCTCTTTGGCTATGGTTTTGGCCGAGGTATTTCTGAGAGGGATCGCTTCTGGATAACGGGTGGCATAGTCCATTATAACCAATATGTACTGGTGCCCCCTAGCGGACTTGATTATAGGACCTACCAAATCCATTGCGATTCTCTCAAACGGGACCTCAATGATGGGTAGAGGGACCAGCGGGCTACGGAAATGTGGCATCGGGGCCGACCTCTGACACACAGGGCAGGAGGAACAATAATTTTCTATGTCCTTCATCACCCCAGGCCAATAGAATCTCTGTAATACCCTCTCTCGGGTTTTCTCTGTCCCCAGATGACCTCCAAGAATGTGCCCATGGGCCAACTCCAACACCAACTTCCTGTAAGGTTTGGGCACCACAAGCTGCTCAACAGTTTCTTCTGCCCTTTTTGCCACCCGATACAGTAGGTCCTTCTCTACGCTGAAGTATGGGTAAGTGCAGGTATTATCTGGGTTCACTAACTCGCCATCTATTTCCACTACGTTTTCCCGTGCCTTTATTAGGGCGGGGTCTTTTAACTGTTCTGTGGCAAAATTTTCCCTGTGAACCTCCAGATCAGAAAACTCCACAGACGGTAGGTTTTCGTCTGAGGAGGTGGGCTCCTCTCCAGTTTCTTGAGTCTCCCCTGCCAATACTGACAAGGGAAATTCTGGAGAGTCCTCACCACTCTCAGAGGAGTTCTGGCTATCACATTCCTGGTACATAGGGGCACCAGTGGGGGGCTCAGGATCATCCCACAGTTCCCAGAACTTCGGAAAATCCCTTCCCACAATGGCATCATGCGGTAATTGAGATACTAACCCCACTGGATGAGAGAGGGTACCTTTGGGGGTCTCGAAACACACTGTAGTCACTGGATACTCTCGGGTGTCCCCATGCACACAAATAACAGCTACCTTGCTATTCCCAGAGACCTCTGTTTTAACTAATTCAGCCTTTATCAGGGTCACAAGGCTACCTGAATCCAGTAATACCACAACATTTCTACCATTAATACACATTTTGCATAAATGTTTCTCAGTTCCCCGAATGGCAGTGCATGCGACTGTCGCACACAGCGACTGACGTCTGTCCATCAGAAAGTCACATTGCATGGGTTCCTCCACAACCGGGCAATTTGCTGCAATATGTCCCGCTTGCCGGCAGCGGTAGCAAACAATCCATTTGGCTGCCTCTTGAGCCCCTGACTTCCCAGGCTGTTCTCGCCAAACTTTGGGTAGAGCTCCCACCCTCTCACTCTCTCCACCCTCACCCCTTGGAATCCTCTTATCCGCCCCTGGGGATGGTCTGGTCTTAGGGTGGAAAGTCCGAGAGTCTCTGGAAGAGGCCGTCAGGTTCTCTGTAGCCAAGTATCTCTCTACACGATCCACAAGTTTACCGGCCGTTTCTGGGTCTCCATGGCTTACCCACTTTTGAATGGCGGTAGGAAGAGCTCTCAAGAAACGATCCATCACAACACGTTCCACAATCTCCGGTGCGGACAAAGTCTCTGGCTGTAGCCACTTCCTGCTCAGGTGAATGAGATCATACATTTGAGACCTGGGGGGTTTTCCAAGCTGGAAAGTCCAGTTATGCACACGCTGAGCCCGGACAGCCAGGGTGACACCCAGCCTTGCCAATATTTCAGCTTTTAGCATCACATAGTCTTTTGCTTGGTCAGGCTCTAGGTCATAGTAAGCCTTCTGCGATTCACCAGTTAACAGAGGAGCCACCAGTCCAGCCCACTGCTCCTCAGGCCACTTTTCTCTTTCAGCAGTCCTTTCAAATGTGGTCAAAAATACCTCTGGATCATCCTCTCCAGTCATTTTTGTCAATAAACGACTCACCCCAAAGGACGCGGTATTAGTGGGACGGCTTTCCTCACTGGTCTGCGGACGTTGCTGCATTACTGCTTCCATTTGTTGTAGTCTCTGCTCTTGCTTCTGTAACAGGTCTATGAAGCGGGCCTCAGATTGCTGCTGGGCTTGTTGATGAGCTTGCTGCTGGGCTGCAAGGCTCCTTTGCAAACCTGCATTTGTCTGCTGTTGATTGGCATTTGCTAGAGCCAGCTGTTTCAGTATCTCCTCCATGCTGGCTTAAAAAAACTGCCACTGGTTCTCCACCAACTGTGAGGGGGTTAACTCGGTAGCGGGTGTGTGTGACCCCCTGGTTGGGCTCCCCACACAAAAACAGGGCCAGCAGACGGAGGTTGTGGTTTTCAAAATCAAAAGGTGCGGTTTATTTCTCTATGTACAGTGACAAAACACAGCAAAGCCAAAAAGAAACATAAACAAAATAAATCCTGGTCAGTTTGACCTCTGACTAAACATGCAGGTTTCCTAAACTAACAACTGGGATCAGCCTGGTGCTGTCCTAGTCCCTAAGTCCCTGGTTTAGTAAAAGTCCAAACAAATAGCCACACAGGCTTTGCCTCACCGCACAGGGGTTCACTCTCCCTAGACAGTCCACACAGGTCTGGGTCCAGGCATGAGCAAACACCTAATGAAGCTGGGAGTTTTTATAAAGGCCTTAAATGAGCTGACAAGCTTCAGCTGGTCTCATCAACTCCCTGCCTGCACGACGCCCAGCCCTCTCTCTAGAGGTATGAGTCATCCATGAGCCCACTAGCCTCAGCTGGGCTTCATCAACTCCCTAGTTGTATAAGTCGGCATAAAGCCTGAATCTGGGAGAAATATATCTACCCCCCTGGATGCAACCAGGTGACTTTACCTTCCTGCTGTCACAATATATATATATATATTTATTGTGAGGGGGTTAGCTCGGTAGCGGGTGTGTGTGACCCCCTGGATGGGCTCCCCACACAAAAACAGGCCCAGCAGACGGAGGGTGTGGTTTTCAAGATCAAAAGGTGCGGTTTATTTCTCTATTTACAGTGACAAAAACACAGCAAAGCAAAAAGAAACATAAACAAAATAAATCCTGGTCAGCTTGACCTCTGACTAAACATGCAGGTTTCCCTAACTAACAACTGGGATCAGCCTGGTGCTGTCCTAGTCCCTAAGTCCCTGGTTTAGTAAATGTCCAAACAAATAGCCACACAGGCTTTGTCTCACCGCACAGGGGTTCACTCTCCCTAGACAGTCCACACAGGTCTGGGTCCAGGCATGAGCAAACACCTAATGAAGCTGGGAGTTTTTATAGAGGCCTTAAACGAGCTGACAAGCTTCAGCTGGTCTCATCAACTCCCTGCCTGCACGACGCCCAGCACTCTCCCTAGAGGTATGAATCATCCATGAGCCCACTAGCCTCAGCTGGGCTTCATCAACTCTCTCCCTAGTTGTATAAGTCGGCATAAAGCCTGAATCTGGGAGAAATATACCTACCCCCCTGGATGCAACCAGGTGACTTTACCTTCCTGCTGTCACATACCCCCCCCTCTTGTTTTAACCTTGGGGTTGGAACACCAGCAATCAGGCATTCATGTACTCGAGACAAAGCATCCACATTCCCCATTTGAACGCCAGGGCGATGCTTTACTGTGAAGTTGAATTCCTGTAGGGCCAGGAACCACCTATTTACTCTTCTATTTGTCTCCTTGTTTTGAGCCATCCACTTTAACGGAGCGTGATCCGTAACCATGTCAAAGTGCCTACCTAGCAGATAGTACCGAAGGGAATCTAGAGCCCACTTCACCGCTAAACACTCCTTTTCAACCGTGGCGTAATTTACCTCATGGGACTTCAACTTCCTGCTGAGGTAAATGACTGGGTGCTCTTCCCCGTTCCAGACCTGGGACAATACTGCTCCTAACCCCACATCTGACGCATCACTTTGTACGACAAAGTCTTTAGAGAAGTCGGGTGAGTACAACACTGGCTGGCTACATAAGGCTTGTTTCAAGAATTGGAATGCTGCCTCAGCCTCGGGGGTCCATTTAATCATGACCGACCCTTTCCCTTTCGTCAGGTTGGTTAGGGGCACAGCCTTAGAAGCAAAGTGGGGAATGAAGCGCCGATAATAACCCGCGATTCCCAGAAAGGCTCGTACCTGCTTTTTGCTGTTGGGACGTGGCCAACTCTGGATGGCCTCGACTTTGTTGAGTTGGGGTTTTATTACTCCCCTGCCAATGGTGTACCCAAGATATTTGGCCTCCTCCTGCCCAATGGTACACTTCTTGGGGTTAGCCGTAAACCCCGCTTCCCGGATAGAGTCTAGGACTGCTTGCACTTTTGGCAGATGTGAGGCCCAATCTGTGCTATGGACAATTACGTCATCCAGGTAAGCCGCAGCATACTTCCGATGGGGCCTCAGTATCTGGTCCATTTTCCGCTGGAATGTGGCCGGCGCATTCTGTAACCCGAACGGCATTCTCTTATATTGGAACGCCCCGTCTGGGGTTACAAATGCGGTTTTCTCTTTGGCCGACTTGGCCAGGGGAATTTGCCAATACCCTTTTGTGAGGTCAAGAGTCGTCATGTATCGGGCTGTTCCCAGCCGGTCGATCAACTCATCTATACGTGGCATGGGGTAGGTGTCAAATTTTGTAACTTTGTTCAACTGACGAAAATCGTTACAAAATCGCCAGCTCCCATCCGGTTTAGGCACCAACACAATGGGACTAGACCAATCACTTTGGGACTCCTCTATCACCCCTAAGTTCAGCATTTTCTGTACTTCCTCCCGTATTGCCTCCCGTCGGGCCTCTGGGATCCGATAGGGTTTTAACTTCACCCTTTCACCGGGCGGGGTAATAATATCATGCTCTACCCCAGATGTTTGTCCCGGCAGCTCAGAGAACACCTCCTTGTTGCGAAGCACAAACTCCTTAACCTCCTGTTGTTGGGGTTGTGACAAGGTGGCTGCTATTCCAACCTCCGGAATCACGCAACCAGTTTGAGCTGGTGACCAAGTTTCTGCGACTAGGGACTCTCTATCCCTCCAGGCTTTCAACAGATTAACGTGATAGATCTGTTCGGGCTTTCGCCTTCCTGGTTGTCTGACCTTGTAATTCACTTCGCTCACTTTTTCCATTATCTCGTAGGGGCCTTGCCATTTGGCAAGGAATTTACTTTCAACCGTAGGGACAAGTACCAATATCCTATCCCCCGGGGAAAAGGTACGGGTCTTGGCTCCACGGTTGTACACTCTCTGCTGTGCCAACTGCGCTTGGGCCAAATGTTCCTTCACGATGGGCACTACCTGTGCAATTCGATCTTGCATCAGGGCGACATGCTCAATCACACTCCTGTGGGGAGAACTCTCACTTTCCCAAGTTTCCTTGGCAATATCCAACAGCCCTCTTGGGTGTCTCCCATACAGTAACTCAAAGGGGGAGAATCCCGTAGAGGATTGGGGCACCTCCCTAATAGCAAACATCAAATAAGGAAGTAAACAGTCCCAATCCTTTCCATCTCTATCCACCACTTTCTTCAACATTTGTTTTAGGGTTTTGTTGAATCTTTCAACCAGCCCATCGGTTTGGGGGTGATACACAGACGTACGCAATTGCGTCACTTTGAACAATTTACACAGCTCTTTCATAACCCGGGACATAAAGGGTGTACCTTGGTCCGTAAGCAGTTCTTTACAAATACCCACCCGGCTAAAAACAAGAGATAGCTCTTTGGCTATGGTTTTGGCCGAGGTATTTCGGAGAGGGATCGCTTCTGGATAACGGGTGGCATAGTCCATTATAACTAATATGTACTGGTGCCCCCTAGCGGACTTGATTATAGGACCTACCAAATCCATTGCGATCCTCTCAAACGGGACCTCAATGATGGGTAGAGGGACCAGCGGGCTACGGAAATGTGGCATCGGGGCCGACCTCTGACACACAGGGCAGGAGGAACAATAATTTTCTATGTCCTTCATCACCCCAGGCCAATAGAATCTCTGTAATACCCTCTCTCGGCTTTTCTCTGTCCCCAGATGACCTCCAAGAATGTGCCCATGGGCCAACTCCAACACCAACTTCCTGTAAGGTTTGGGCACCACAAGCTGCTCAACGGTTTCTTCTGCCCTTTTTGCCACCCGATACAGTAGGTCCTTCTCTACGCTGAAGTATGGGTAAGTGCAGGTATTATCTGGGTTCACTAACTCGCCATCTATTTCCACTACGTTTTCCCGTGCCTTTATTAGGGCGGGGTCTTTTAACTGTTCTGTGGCAAAATTTTCCCTGTGAACCTCAAGATCAGAAAACTCCACAGACGGTAGGTTTTCGTCTGAGGAGGTGGGCTCCTCTCCAGTTTCTTGAGTCTCGCCTGCCAATACTGACAAGGGAAATTCTGGAGAGTCCTCACCACTCTCAGAGGAGTTCTGGCTATCACCTTCCTGGTACATAGGGGCACCAGTGGGGGGCTCAGGATCATCCCACAGTTCCCAGAACTTCGGAAAATCCCTTCCCACAATGGCATCATGCGGTAGTTGCGATACTAACCCCACTGGATGAGAGAGGGTACCTTTGGGGGTCTTGAAACACACTGTAGTTACTGGATACTCTCGGGTGTCCCCATGCACACAAATAACAGCTACCTTGCTATTCCCAGAGACCTCTGTTTTAACTAATTCAGCCTTTATCAGGGTCACAAGGCTACCTGAATCCAGTAATACCACAACATTTCTACCATTAATACACATTTTGCATAAATGTTTCTCAGTTCCCCGAATGGCAGTGCATGCGACTGTCGCACACAGCGACTGACGTCTGTCCGTCAGAAAGTCACATTGCATGGGTTCCTCCACAACCGGGCAATTTGCTGCAATATGTCCCGCTTGCCGGCAGCGGTAGCAAACAATCCTTTTGGCTGCCTCTTGAGCCCCCGACTTCCCAGGCTGTTTTCGCCAAACCCTGGGCAGAGCTCCCACCCTCTCACTCTCTCCACCCTCACCCCTTGGAATCATCTTATCCGCCCCTGGGGATGGTCTGGTCTTAGGGTGGAAAGTCCGAGAGTCTCTGGAAGAGGCCGTCAGGTTCTCTGCAGCCAAGTATCTCTCTACACGATCCACAAGTTTACCGGCCGTTTCTGGGTCTCCATGGCTTACCCACTTTTGAATGGCGGTAGGAAGAGCTCTCAAGAAACGATCCATCACAACACGTTCCACAATCTCCGGTGCGGACAAAGTCTCTGGCTGTAGCCACTTCCTGCTCAGGTGAATGAGATCATACATTTGAGACCTGGGGGGTTTTCCAAGCTGGAAAGTCCAGTTATGCACACGCTGAGCCCGGACAGCCAGGGTGACACCCAGCCTTGCCAATATTTCAGCTTTTAGCATCACATAGTCTTTTGCTTGGTCAGGCTCTAGGTCATAGTAAGCTTTCTGCGATTCACCAGTTAACAGAGGAGCCACCAGTCCAGCCCACTGCTCCTCAGGCCACTTTTCTCTTTCAGCAGTCCTTTAAAATGTGGTCAAAAATACCTCTGGATCATCCTCTCCAGTCATTTTTGTCAATAAACGACTCACCCCAAAGGACGCGGTATTAGTGGGACGGCTTTCCTCACTGGTCTGCGGACGTTGCTGCATTACTGCTTCCATCTGTTGTTGTAGTCTCTGCTCTTGCTTCTGCAACAGGTCTATGAAGCGGGCCTCAGATTGCTGCTGGGCTTGTTGCTGGGCTGCGAAGCTCTGTTGTTGAGCTGCAAGGCTCTTTTGCAAACCTGCATTTGTCTGCTGTTGATTGGCATTTGCTAGAGCCAGCTGTTTCAGTATCTCCTCCATGCTGGCTTAAAAAAAAACTGCCACTGGTTCTCCACCAACTGTGAGGGGGTTAGCTCGGTAGCGGGTGTGTGTGACCCCCTGGATGGGCTCCCCACACAAAAACAGGCCCAGCAGACGGAGGGTGTGGTTTTCAAGATCAAAAGGTGCGGTTTATTTCTCTATTTACAGTGACAAAAACACAGCAAAGCAAAAAGAAACATAAACAAAATAAATCCTGGTCAGCTTGACCTCTGACTAAACATGCAGGTTTCCCTAACTAACAACTGGGATCAGCCTGGTGCTGTCCTAGTCCCTAAGTCCCTGGTTTAGTAAATGTCCAAACAAATAGCCACACAGGCTTTGTCTCACCGCACAGGGGTTCACTCTCCCTAGACAGTCCACACAGGTCTGGGTCCAGGCATGAGCAAACACCTAATGAAGCTGGGAGTTTTTATAGAGGCCTTAAACGAGCTGACAAGCTTCAGCTGGTCTCATCAACTCCCTGCCTGCACGACGCCCAGCACTCTCCCTAGAGGTATGAATCATCCATGAGCCCACTAGCCTCAGCTGGGCTTCATCAACTCTCTCCCTAGTTGTATAAGTCGGCATAAAGCCTGAATCTGGGAGAAATATACCTACCCCCCTGGATGCAACCAGGTGACTTTACCTTCCTGCTGTCACATTATATATATATATATATAATATCCTAGATAATTTTTGTCCCAAGTAATGGACACAACTGTAAGGTCTATTGGCATTCATAAGATGTATTATGACTAGTGTTGAGCGGACCCGAACTGTAAAGTTCGGGTCCGTACCGAATTTTGGCGTTTTCCCGACCCCGGACCCGGACCCGGATTTTGCGCTAAAGTCCGGGTTCGGGTCCGGATTCGGGAATTTAATGGCGCAGTTAGAAATGCTTCAGGGGCCAGCCAATCACCATTTGATTAGCTGGTGTGCCCTTAGAAGCCATCATAGCCATGCCTACTAATGGCATGGCTGTGATTGGTCAGTGCAACATGTGACCCAGCATGTGACCAGCTTCTATATAAGCAAGAGGCACACAGCACAGATCATCACTCTGCTTTTAGACAGTGTAGGGAAAGGATCCTGGCTGCTGTTGCTGTGAGGGAGAGAATTATATGATAGGAGTTAGTCCTGATTCTGCAATCTACTGATAGAAAAGATAGAGAGACAGTGTAGTGTAGTGTAGGGGCAGGATCCTGTTTGTGCTTTCAGGGAGAGAGATTTAGATAGGAATCCAGATTGAGAGATATAATAGCTCAGCGATCTGCATAGGTTTATCTGTTTGTGTTGCAAGCTCAGTGCACCAGCACTGCATTACGTTGAGTGATACACCTATTCCATACTGTGGCTGTATTGTGCTCTTGCTAAAAGACCCATTTCGGGCAGAAAAAAAAAAAAAGGCACTTTATTGTGCTTTTGCTAAAAAGACCCATTTTTGGGCCCCAAAAAAAAAAAAGGCACTTTATTGTGCTGTTGCAAAAAAAAAAAGGCACTTTGTTGTGCGCAAAAAAGACCTATTTTTGGGCAAAAAAAATATTTTGCAGTGTATATCTCTAGTTGTGTGAAATAACCAATTTCTATATATTTTTCTTGTACTATGCTATACTAAAAAAAAAAAAAAAAAACTTTTTTTTGAATAGCATTCTCTGCAGCTGTGCGATTCAGCGGTTATATACTGTGGGTGTGTTGTGCTCTTCCAAAAAACGCCATTTAGGGCCACAGAAAATATTTTGCAGTGTGAAATACACATCTGGAGGTGTGTGAAAAAACAACATTATTTTTGAATAGCATTCTCTGGCCTCTGCAGCTGTGCGATTCAGCGGTTATATACTGTTGGGGTTGTTGTGCTCTTCAAAAAAACGCCATTTAGGGCCACAGAAAATAAATTGCAGTGTGAAATACACATGTGGAGGTGTGTAAAATAAACAATTTCTATATATTGTACAGTGCTATACTAAAAAAAACAACATTTTTTTTGAATAGCATTCTCTGCACTTCTATAGCTGTGCGATTCAGTGGTTAAATACTGTGGTTGTGTTGTGCTCTTCCAAAAAACGCCATTTAGGGCCACAGAAAATATTTTGCAGTGTGAAATACACATCTGGAGGTGTGTGAAAAAACAACATTATTTTTAAAAAGCATTCTCTGGCCTCTGCAGCTGTGCGATTCAGCGGTTATATACTGTGGGGGTTGTTGTGCTCTTGCAAAAAACGCCATTTAGGGCCACAGAAAATATTTTGCAGTGTGAAATACACATCTGGAGGTGTGTGAAAAAACAACATTATTTTTAAAAAGCATTCTCTGGCCTCTGCAGCTGTGCGATTCAGCGGTTATATACTGTTGGGGTTGTTGTGCTCTTGCAAAAAACGCCATTTAGGGCCACAGAAAATATTTTGCAGTGTGAAATACACATCTGGAGGTGTGTGAAAAAACAACATTATTTTTGAATAGCATTCTCTGGCCTCTGCAGCTGTGCGATTCAGCGGTTATATACTGTTGGGGTTGTTGTGCTCTTGCAAAAAACGCCATTTAGGGCCACAGAAAATATTTTGCAGTGTGAAATACACATCTGGAGGTGTGTGAAAAAACAACATTATTTTTGAATAGCATTCTCTGGCCTCTGCAGCTGTGCGATTCAGCGGTTATATACTGTTGGGGTTGTTGTGCTCTTCAAAAAACGCCATTTAGGGCCACAGAAAATAAATTGCAGTGTGAAATACACATGTGGAGGTGTGTAAAATAAACAATTTCTATATATTGTACAGTGCTATACTAAAAAAAACAACATTTTTTTTTAATAGCATTCTCTGCACTTCTATAGCTGTGTGATTCAGTGGTTAAATACTGTGGTTGTGTTGTGCTCTTCCAAAAAACGCCATTTAGGGCCACAGAAAATATTTTGCAGTGTGAAATACACATCTGGAGGTGTGTGAAAAAACAACATTATTTTTAAAAAGCATTCTCTGGCCTCTGCAGCTGTGCGATTCAGCAGTTATATACTGTTGGGGTTGTTGTGCTCTTGCAAAAAACGCCATTTAGGGCCACAGAAAATATTTTGTAGTGTGAAATACACATCTGGAGGTGTGTGAAAAAACAACATTATTTTTGAATAGCATTCTCTGGCCTCTGCAGCTGTGCGATTCAGCGGTTATATACTGTTGGGGTTGTTGTGCTCTTCCAAAAAACGCCATTTAGGGCCACAGAAAATATTTTGCAGTGTGAAATACACATCTGGAGGTGTGTGAAAAAACAACATTATTTTTGAATAGCATTCTCTGGCCTCTGCAGCTGTGCGATTCAGCGGTTATATACTGTTGGGGTTGTTGTGCTCTTCCAAAAAACGCCATTTAGGGCCACAGAAAATAAATTGCAGTGTGAAATACACATGTGGAGGTGTGTAAAATAAACAATTTCTATATATTGTACAGTGCTATACTAAAAAAAAAAACATTTTTTTTGAATATCATTCTCTGCACTTCTATAGCTGTGCGATTCAGTGGTTAAATACTGTGGTTGTGTTGTGCTCTTCCAAAAAACGCCATTTAGGGCCACAGAAAATATTTTGCAGTGTGAAATACACATCTGGAGGTGTGTGAAAAAACAACATTATTTTTAAAAAGCATTCTCTGGCCTCTGCAGCTGTGCGATTCAGCGGTTATATACTGTTGGGGTTGTTGTGCTCTTGCAAAAAACGCCATTTAGGGCCACAGAAAATATTTTGCAGTGTGAAATACACATCTGGAGGTGTGTGAAAAAACAACATTATTTTTGAATAGCATTCTCTGGCCTCTGCAGCTGTGCGATTCAGCGGTTATATACTGTTGGGGTTGTTGTGCTCTTGCAAAAAACGCCATTTAGGGCCACAGAAAATATTTTGCAGTGTGAAATACACATCTGGAGGTGTGTGAAAAAACAACATTATTTTTGAATAGCATTCTCTGGCCTCTGCAGCTGTGCGATTCAGCGGTTATATACTGTTGGGGTTGTTGTGCTCTTCCAAAAAACGCCATTTAGGGCCACAGAAAATATTTTGCAGTGTGAAATACACATCTGGAGGTGTGTGAAAAAACAACATTATTTTTGAATAGCATTCTCTGGCCTCTGCAGCTGTGCGATTCAGCGGTTATATACTGTTGGGGTTGTTGTGCTCTTCCAAAAAACGCCATTTAGGGCCACAGAAAATAAATTGCAGTGTGAAATACACATGTGGAGGTGTGTAAAATAAACAATTTCTATATATTGTACAGTGCTATACTAAAAAAACAACATTTTTTTTGAATAGCATTCTCTGCACTTCTATAGCTGTGCGATTCAGTGGTTAAATACTGTGGTTGTGTTGTGCTCTTCCAAAAAACGCCATTTAGGGCCACAGAAAATATTTTGCAGTGTGAAATACACATCTGGAGGTGTGTAAAATAAACAATTTCTATATATTGTACAGTGCTATACTAAAAAAAACAACATTTTTTTTGAATAGCATTCTCTGCACTTCTATAGCTGTGCGATTCAGTGGTTAAATACTGTGGTTGTGTTGTGCTCTTCCAAAAAACGCCATTTAGGGCCACAGAAAATATTTTGCAGTGTGAAATACACATCTGGAGGTGTGTGAAAAAACAACATTATTTTTGAATAGCATTCTCTGGCCTCTGCAGCTGTGCGATTCAGCGGTTATATACTGTTGGGGTTGTTGTGCTCTTCCAAAAAACGCCATTTAGGGCCACAGAAAATAAATTGCAGTGTGAAATACACATGTGGAGGTGTGTAAAATAAACAATTTCTATATATTGTACAGTGCTATACTAAAAAAAAAAACATTTTTTTTGAATAGCATTCTCTGCACTTCTATAGCTGTGCGATTCAGTGGTTAAATACTGTGGTTGTGTTGTGCTCTTCCAAAAAACGCCATTTAGGGCCACAGAAAATATTTTGCAGTGTGAAATACACATCTGGAGGTGTGTAAAATAAACAATTTCTATATATTGTACAGTGCTATACTAAAAAAAACAACATTTTTTTTGAATAGCATTCTCTGCACTTCTATAGCTGTGCGATTCAGTGGTTAAATACTGTGGTTGTGTTGTGCTCTTCCAAAAAACGCCATTTAGGGCCACAGAAAATATTTTGCAGTGTGAAATACACATCTGGAGGTGTGTGAAATAAACAATTTCTATATATTTTCCTTGTACTGTGCTATACTAAAAAAAACAACCTTTTTTTTTTTGAATAGCATTTTCTGCAGTTCTGTAGCTGTGCGTTTCAGCCATTACGTACTGTGGGTGTGTTGTGGTCTTCCAAAATATGCCATTTAGGGCAAGATCCTAAATTTGGAAAATATGAGGGGAAGGTCAAAGGGACGTGGTGGCCCCGGTCGTGGTGCTGCTGGTGGAGCTCCTGTTGCAGGGAGAGGACGTGGTGGATCTGTGCCAGCTACACGCACAAGTGAAACACCTTCCTCAGGTGCGAGTAGGCGACCGAGCCTGCGGCGGTATTTTGTCGCGCCTAATGAGGCTGTACCAATGTTTAGGCCAGGACAAGTACAGGCGATAGTAGATTGGGTTGCTGACAGTGCCTCGGGTTCCTTCACATTGTCTCCCACCCACTCTTCTGATGAAAGATCAGAGTTGGCACCTGAAGCCCATGTCCATCAGTCTTTCACCTCACCCCCTTGCAAATCAGCCAAGCAGTCTGAGCCCCAAATCATGCAGCAGTCTCTTCTGCTTTTCGATGACTCTGTTAGCAGGGTTTCCCAGGGCCATCCACCTAGCCCTGCCCCAGAAGTGGAAGAGATTGAGTGCACCGATGCCCAACCACTTATGTTTCATGATGGGTACATGGGAGGACCATCGCAGCACGTCTCGGATGATGACGAAACACAGGTGCCAACTGTTGCTGCTTTCGCAATTGTGCAGACAGACATGGAGGGCAGGGGTGAAGACTGGGTGGAAGATGATGTGGAGGACGATGAGGTCCTCGACCCCACATGGAATCAACGTTATGCAGGTGACCAGTGTAGTTCGGAGGAAGAGGCGGTGGTCGCACAGAGCCACCAGCACAGCAGAAGAGGGAGCAGGGTGCAAAAACGGAGCATTCGTCCCCTAGACAGTACATCTGCTACTGCCCAACGCAGCAAGGGACCGAGCACACCAAAGCCAGGTCCAAGGACTTCCCTAGCGTGGCAGTTCTTCACACAGTGTGTTGATGACAAGACACGAGTGGTTTGCACGCTGTGCAATCAGAGCCTGAAGCGAGGCATAAACGTTCTCAACCTGAGCACAAGCTGCATGACCAGGCATCTAAGTGCAAAGCACGAGCTGCAGTGGAGTAGACACCTCAAAAACCAAGAAAGGTCTCTGGCTCCTCCTGCTTCCTCTTCTGCTGCAGTCTCGGCCTCTTCATCCACCTCTGTAGTGACAGTGGCACCTGTCACCCCGCAAACAGAGGATCTGCCAGCAACACTACCACCTGGGTCACCAACCATCTCCACAATGTCCCATGGAAGCGTTCAGCTCTCTATCTCCCAAACATTGGAGCGGAAGAGGAAGTACCCCCCTAGCCACCCGCGATCCCTGGCCCTGAATGCCAGCATTTCAAAATTCCTGGCCTTTGAAATGCTGTCATTCCGTCTGGTGGAGACGCAGAGTTTTAAAAGCCTGATGGCATTGGCTGTCCCGCAGTACGTCGTGCCCAGCCGCCACTACTTTTCCAGGCGAGCCATCCCTTCCCTGCACAACCAGGTGGGGGACAAAATCAGGTGTGCACTGCGCAACGCCATCTGTGGCAAGGTCCACCTAACTACGGATGCGTGGACCAGTAAGCACGGTCAGGGACGTTATATCTCCCTAACAGCACACTGGGTAAATGCAGTGGCGGCTGGGCCTGAGGCAGATAGCGGTTTGGCGCATGTCCTTCCACCACCGAGGATTGCAGGGCGCTTCAGTTTGCCTCCTGTTGCTAACTCCTCCTTCTCCGCTTCCTCATCCTCTACCGCCTCCTCATCCATTCAGCGTAACACCTTCACCACCAACTTCAGCACAGCCAGGGGTAAACGACAGCAGGCAGTTTTAAAACTTTCCTGTTTGGGGAAAAATCCCCACACCGCGCAGGAGTTGTGGAGGGACATGGAACAACAGACCGATGAGTGGTTGCTGTCAGTGAGCCTCAAGCCCGGCCTGGTGGTGTGCGATAATGGGCGAAATCTCGTAGCAGCTCTGGGTCTAGCCGGTTTGACGCACATCCCTTGCCTGGTGCATGTGCTGAACTTGGTGGTCCAGAGGTTCCTTAAAAATTACCCCAATATGCCAGAGCTGCTGCAGAAAGTGCGGGCTGTCTGTGCGCACTTTCGGCGTTCTCACCCTGCTGCTGCTCGCCTGTCAGCGCTGCAGCGTAACTTCGGCCTTCCAGCTCACCGCCTCATATGTGACGTGCCCACAAGGTGGAACTCCACCTTGCACATGCTGGCCAGACTGTGCGAGCAGCAGCAGGCAATAGTGGAGTTTCAGCTGCAGCAATCACGCGTGAGTCGCTCTGCGGAACAGCACCACTTCACCACCAATAACTGGGCCTCCATGCGAGACCTGTGTACCAACATGGCCAGTGCCAATGACGCCGTTCTCAGCGTTACTATCCCAGTTCTATGCCTCCTTGAAAAAACGCTTCGTGCGATGATGGAAGAGGATGTGGCACAGGAGGATGAGGAGGAGGAGGAGGAAGCGGGATCATTTCAAAGGCTTTCAGGGCAGTCTTTCACAAGTGGCTACGAGGGTGGGTTCCTGCACCAACAAACGCCAGGTACACAATTGTCCGGCAGAAAGGGCACAGTTCTGGAGGATGACGAGGTGGAGGAGGAGATGGAGGAGGAGGAGGAGGAGGAGCCATGTTCACAGCAGGGTGGCACTCAGACCAGCTCGTGGCCATTACTGGTGCGTGGCTGGGGGGATACAGAGGACACAGACGATACACCTCCCACAGAGGACAGCTTTTCTTTGCCTCTGGGCAGCCTGGCACACATGAGCGATTACATGCTGCAGTGTTTCCGCAACGACAGCCGAGTTGCCCACATTTTAACTGGTGCTGATTACTGGGTGGCCACCCTGCTGGATCCCCGTTACAAGGACAACGTACCGTCCTTAATTCCCTCACTGGAGCGGGATCGTAAGATGCGCGAGTACAAGCGCACGCTGGTAGACGCGCTGCTGGTGGCATTCCCACCTGACAGCGGGCGTACGGTGGAAGCACAAGGCGAAGGCAGAGGAGGAGGAAGAGGTCACCAACGCAGCCGGGGCACCAGCAGCACCTCAGAAGGCAGGGTTAGCATGGCCGAAATGTGGAAAAGCTTTGTCAGCACGCCACAACAACCAGCACCACCAGCTGAGATGGAACGTCTTAGCAGGAGGCAGCATTTCACCAACATGGTTGAGCAGTATGTGTCCACAGGCCTACACGTACTGGATGACGGGTCTGCCCCCTTTAACTTCTGGGTCTCCAAATTGGGCACATGGCCTGAGCTTGCCGTTTATGCCTTGGAGGTGCTGGCCTGCCCTGCAGCCAGTGTATTATCTGAACGTGTATTTAGCACGGCAGGGGGCGTTATCACAGACAAGCGCAGCTGCCTGTCCAGAGCCAATGTGGACAAGCTCACGTTCATTAAAATGAGCCAGGCATGGATCCCACAGGACTTGTCCGTACCTTGTGCAGAATAGACATGTATACCGGTGTTGTGACAAAAACTGTCCGGCCATCGGATTGTGCCCGGCCCGTACTGCGCAGGCGTAGCGCTTGCGCAGTACAGAGGACAAGGAGATTCACAAAATCTCCGAAGATGAACGGCGCCTGCGCTGTGAGTGCAGGTTCAAGCCCCACCATCCAAGAGGACATACGGTAGCACATAGTAACAGGGCCCCTCACGGGCTCGCTTCGATCGCGGCCTTGCTTGGCTCGGCTTGAACCATGGATGGTGTGGCCTTCACCTGAACTCAACACGCAGGCGCCGTTAGTCTTGGGAGATTTTTGAAATCCCCTTGTCCTACATACTCAGCAAGCGCAGTACAGGGCGGACACTATTCGACAGGGGACAGAATTCGACACATCACCGGCCTTACCCAGCCATTGTTGTATTTTTGAACCAGTGTTGGCTACCTCGTCCTCCTCCACCGCCGCTTCCACCTACACAGCCACATCCACCGCCACCTCAACCTCCCACTCCATATGGACCTCGTCCTGCTAGGCCAAGATTAAAATTTTTATTTTATTTTTTTGTAGCGCACAGATCCTTTCCCCCTTACCTGCCTTTATGTTGTTGGCTCTTCGCAGGAGGGAGAAAGGCACACCGCACTACCAGCCCGTATCCTCCTATATAAAGAGGTTGAGCGGTGTACTTGACGGGCCGTGTCCACAGCCGGAGTCAAAACTCCTCCAGAGGATGATTCTCACCTCTACTGTAGGTAGAGGCAAGTCCTTTAATTGCCAGTAAAGTCAATGTCCACACCAGCTGAAACTCCAACTCTTATTCTCTCATGGCAAAATAAACTGTACTCAGATAGAAAAGGTTAGAGCAAAGAAACAGGACAGCTTAAGGTGTGGAGGAGGTCCAGGCACAAACGTAGCACATTCACTTCACTGCTTAGGTTTCTCAAACAGTTTTTGGCGCACGGTCTCTGCCACAGACATTGAGGTTGGTCTCTGCCACAGACCGGGTGTACAAGGCCCCTGCCACGGGCCTGGAGAACTTTGGTCTCAGCCACAGACCAGGGTGTATAAGGCCCCTGCCACGGGCCGGTTGAATAAGGCCTCTGATACAGTCAAGGTGACCTTGAGCTTCTCCTTCTACGAACCTAGCCCATATCAAGGGGAAGACATCTCTCCAGGGAGTCAACAGACCATTCCTTCACCGTGACTCCCGCATCGGTCCATCAGAATGATCCTCCCTTCCCTGGAACAGGGTCCCCTACACGAGGCGGCTCTGGACTCCAGGCTTTACTCCCGCCCCTAGGCCTCCATACCCAGGGCAGCAAGAACTCCAGGATAGTACCTCACCCCGGGCTAAAGGTGCCCGAGATGGAACAGGAACACATGCACCCAGGCCGAAGGCACCTGGGCGCGGACCCCACTGGACATCAGCCCCCAGGCCAAAGGTCTGCTCCTTTTATATGCTCTCCCGGCATGCACAGCAGGTTCCCCGCCCCGCTGTACTACTGCCAAGAGGGGACACAAAAGGCGCCACCTGTAGGCCGCAGGGAACTGCACACCAATACTGTCCCCCGAGGACAAAATGGTCCATGAATCCTACAGAATTAGGGTATTTGAGCCTATTTACCACTCAAACACTTTCCTTAAATTTAGCACCCCGCTACATTTTTATTTCAAAGTATTTTATTTTCCCACTAGCTTATCCATTAAATTAAATAATTTATTCCAGAAAGGGCGTATTCTGGGGCATTCCCACCATATGTGTGGCATCGTGCCGTTGAGTTTCTGAGGTTCTTAATGACTTCCTGTACCTCTTCTGCTGAAAAGGGGGCCTCCAGCATATTTTTTTATTTTTTAATTTTTTTTATGTTCTTTTAAGTTATTTCCTATCCACATTTGTTTGCAGAGCACTTGCCATGTTCTTAACAACATTTTGCTGCCATTTGCAGCCCTCTAGCCCTTTCCATTACTTTTTTAGAGCCTTTTTAGTCGTCAGAAGTCCGGGTCCCTATTGACTTCAATGGGGTCCGGGTCCGGGTCCGGGTTCGGGTTAAAGTTCGGTCCCGAATCCGAACTTTTTTCCGAAGTTCGGCCGAACCCGCCGGACCCGAATATCCAGCTACCCGCTCAACTCTAATTATGACCAAAGGTCCCATTCGTTTTAATTTTTATGACTTTGCTGACCGCTAGCCTATCATTAGGAAGTTTTAAGGTAGATTTGGCACTGTAATTTTAGGAATTCCTCACTCTACCTTTCCTGGTAGATCCTTCTGTTATACCCTTATTGTTAACTGATCCAGTTTTCACCCCCAAATCCCTTAATCACTACCTTAGCACATCTTACTTCCATACCAGGAAACCATGGGGTAGTCAGATGCCATTCTCTTATTTCCCATTTCCCCTGTTGCCCCCTTTTTAACTAATTATAGTTAACTTTAATAGTTTTCATTATAAGTCGTGTCGTTTACAGTTAGGTACATTATTAAGAAGCTTTCGTTAGAAGGCTCTCCTCCCACGAACGGGAGATCCATGCGCCCTATTTTGCCTCCCTCATTCAGCCACATAATATGTGGAAGTCTGACTGGAAGCACCCTTTCCCCTGAGGGTGATTTTTGTCCCCACTCACGGGATATGTTTGAATGTGTTTTTCTGTTGAATTTCTTATTATTTTCTCTAACCATTTCTGTTTTATTTATTTTCCTCACTTCAGTACTCACCTCTTTTCCTTTTCTCTCCTCTTTCTTCAAGTCCACCTGGATTGTATCAACTGACTTGAGCAGCCCGATTATAGTACTCATCTTCAATCCTCCTTTTCTCCCCCTCTTCGAGTTCACTTGGATGGCATCGAATGACCTGAATAACCTGGTAACGGGTAAGTCCCCTTTGTCCATCCGACTGCCATGGCACCATTAAACATTCTGTCCCTGAATGTTCAGGGACTAAACATCCCCCAGAAACGAACCAAGGCATTCCGTATATTTCATGCCAAAAAGGCTCACATAGTTTGCTTACAAGAAACCCACTTCACAAATACCTCCACACCAAAATTTATTTCCAATTTCTATCCGCAAACATATACGGCCTCGGCTGCCTCCAAGCAACGGGGTACTCTCATAGCCTTTCATCGCTCTACCCCATTTACACTTCAATCTCAAATTAAAGATCCTGAAGGACGTTATCTAATTCTTATGGGCCACATTGTTGACCAGGCAATAACAGTAGTTTCCTACTATGCACCAAATAAACAACCTAATCCATTTATGTCGCATTTACTACAAGTTGTGAATGATCATAAGATAGGAACAGTTATGCTGTGTGGTGACTCTAACCAGGTCCTCCTCCCATTTCTGGATAAATCCCCATACACACCATCCCAAATTACATCTAAAAAATCTTTTTCACAAATTCTATACAAATATAACTTGGTTGATTCATGGAGAGAAGTTAATCCAACTAAACGGAAATATACCTACTACTCCCACCCACATAAAAATTTTCAAGGATTGACCACATATTCCTGACCATAGGTATGCTCCCTGAAATCATAGCAGCAGATATAGTCCCTATCCCATGGTCCGACCATAATGCAGTACTTACTTCCATTAAATCAACATTACCCAAAGGCCACGACCCTACTTGGAATCTCCCAGATATCCTACTCAAACACCCATCTCATCGCCAAACCATTAAACAAGCCATTAAAGAATATATAACCCTCAATTCTAGCCCAGAAATTAGCACACTAACTCTTTGGGAAGCCCATAAACCAGTTATATGTAACACAATTCAGAAACAATCAGCCATATTTAAACGCGAACGGAAGACACTGGCTCGTAAACTGGAAAGGGAATTTAATACAGCCTTTATAGCCCATCAAGACAATCCATCAACATTAGCAAAATCCTGATTAGACAAGACTCAAGTTGCATACGATCTATTTCTTACTGAAGCAGTGGAAAAATCCTATAAACGTTCAAGACACAACTATTTTATGAAAGCCAATAAATCGGGTACCTACCTTGCACGTACACTCAATTCTCTGAACAAACCCTTCAAACCAATTTGCCTAAAACTGGCAAAAGATGTCTACACTTGCAATCCCAACAAAATAGTTCAGAAATTTCATTCACATCTGACCTCATTATATACTTCATCTAATAACTTCACCCCGGAAACAGCAGATGCATTTTTCTCTGATATAAATCTACCAGAACTTTCCCTTGACCAAAATAAGTTATTGGAAGATAATATTACATCTAATGATGTCGTTGAAGCCATCAAAGATCTTAAAATTAATAAGAGGCCAGGCCCAGATGGCTTCTCAACCTTATATTACAGAACCTACGCAGACATACTATCACCAATCTTAGCGGAAGCTTTCAATGTATTATTAGAAGGGAAATCTTTTAGACAAGAAACTTTAACTGCCATTATTTGCATGATTCCTAAACCTCTTACTGATGATACCTTATGTACAAATTTTCGCCCTATTTCCCTTCTGAACTTAGACATTAAACTTCTAGCCAAAATATTAGCCAAAAGACTAAATAGCATAATAGGTAAGCTTATCCACAAGGATCAAGTAGGATTCATGCCAAAGCGCCAGGCGAGTGACAATGTCCGCCGGGCTGTATTGCTAGCTCACATAGCTAAAAACCGTTGTATACCCTCCTGTTTTCTATCCCTTGATATAAAAAAAGCTTTCGACTCCATAACGTGGCCTTACCTCCACTACACATTGCAAAGATGGGGCTTTGGCCCTCACTTCCTAACATGGATCGCAGCGCTTTACAACAGACCAATCGCATATATTAAATATGCAGGATACAAATCTAATTCATTTAATATAGAAAGAGGAACATGCCAGGGCTGCCCACTTTCCCCCCTTCTATTCGCCCTCCTAATTGAACCCCTAGCCCAAAGAATCCGCACAGACCCAACAATTACGGGCATAGAAACTGCTGGATACCATCATAAATTATGTCTATTTGCGGATGACATACTCCTATTTCTATCATCCCCACAAGTTTCTGGTCCCAACCTACTGCTCATTTTAGACAAATTTGCAATGATTTCGGGGCTTACAATAAATCTCAAAAAATCCAAAGCCTTAGATATATCCCTCTCCAAAGTGGAATCTGACTCGGCCAAAAATGCACTTCCTTTCATATGGACTGAGAGGTCAATCCCCTATTTAGGGATTCACCTGATGGCCTCATATTCAGATCTTTTACAGCAAACTATCCCCCACTCCTCAAACAAATAACAACACTTTTACAACAATGGTCACATCTCCCAATTTCATGGATAGGTAAAATGAATGCAATCAAAATGACAATCCTTCCAAAACTACTGTACTTATTTAGAGTCTTACCGATCCCTATCCCACCTTATTATCTTAGAATTCTCCAAAGACGAACATCAACATTTGTCTGGGGCTCCAAAAAACCCAGTGTATCGCTTCATACACTACACTTACCAAAACTCAAAGGAGGCTTTGGGTTTCCGAACTTCGCTAACTATTATAGAGCCGCACACATTGCTAGCCTCACTAAATATCATGCTACATATGAAATACCCCTATGGGTAATGATAGAAGCGGCAGAATGTGACCCTCTTTCTATTTCCAATCTATTATGGCTCTTACCTAAGGAACGGAAAACCCTACGTAACCCCATTACTAAATACTTTTTATCTATATGGGACAAACTTAGAGTTAAACATCAGTTACAATCTTCTCACAATCCTCTCTTGTCATTCCTGAAAAACCCTGCTTTCTACCCAGCATGGGTCTCTCCTAAATCATTTAAGGTCTGGAATTCATTAAATATTACTCGGCTTAGTAACTTAACTTCTCCTTCATCCTTCCATACATTTCCTATACTCTGTGACACCTACAACCTACCGAACTCTGAACTTTTCAGATACCTCCAAATTAAAAACTTTTATGCAACTTTGCTAAATACAGATGTCTCCTTAACCCAACTTACGATTTTTGAATCTACATGCATGAAAGATCCTCACTTAAGAGGCATTATATCTTCTATATACTCCCACATTTCCACTTATCCCGGTTTAGATAAACCACCTTATGCACGTAAATGGGAGGAGGACCTGAAGAGAACATTTGATATGAATGATTGGTCCAAAATATGGTCTGTAACAAAATCTTCTTCACCAAATATCCTGGCGGTTGAAACCAATTACAAAGTTTTGTCTCGTTGGTACCTCGTTCCCTCCAGATTGGCCAAATTCACACCAAACCAAACAGGCCTATGCTTTCGGGGTTGCCCAGATCCGGGCACCCACTTACACATTTGGTGGTCCTGCCCGTTGGTGCAATTATTTTGGGAACAGATATTTGAAACTGCCTCCAAGATATTTGGTTTCACTGTGCAACCAGACCCAGCCACAGCCTTGCTCAATCTAAAACCTGATCTCATTACACATAAACAATTCAAACTCCTCATTCAATTTCTTACAGCAGCAAAGCAAACAATAGCAAAGGCATGGAAGACCCCTAAATTGGAGATATCCAAGACCATAAATAGAGTAAATGACTTTATGTCTCACGCCAAAATGTTAGCTATAGAAAGAAATCAAATTCCAATCTTTGAAAAGATCTGGGATCCTTGGATTAAATTTCACCTACCTTCTATTAGTGACAACTCGATTCTCATGCCATGGTAGCCGGAGGACTCAATCGGTTAAACTAGCTACTAAACCAAATTTCTGAAGCTTGGGAGCTACCCTGCTCAATATAGTGAACACTGTGTTTTACTTAAACCCTCAAGCCGCGGACCGATTCATTCAGGCCATTCAGGTGGACTCCTACACTCCCCCCCCCCTCTGGTTTCCTACTATTCTATTCCATCTATTTTATTTTATATTATCTATCTAATTTTATTTTACCCTATTTTATTTTGATATCTTTACTTCTTTTTCTCTTTTCTTTTCTCTATTATTCTTACTTCATAACTAGTGATGAGCCGAACACCCCCGGGTTCGGTTCGCACCAGAACCCGCGAACGGACCGAACGTTCGTACGAACATTAGAACCCTATTAAATACAATGGATGCGAACGTTCGAATTCTAAAGTGCTAATTATAACGACTATTATGCATGTTATTGTCCTAAAAAGGGTTTGGGAACCCGGGTTCTGCACCAGGGGACATGTATCAATGCAAAAAGAAGTTTTAAAAACGGTCGTTTTTCGGGAGCAGTCATTTTAATGATGCATAAAGTGAAAAAAAAAAGTCAAATATTCCTTTAAATATCGTACCTGGGGGGTGTCTAAAGTATGCCTGTGAAGTGCCACGTGTTTCCCGTGTTTAGAACTGTCCCTGCACAAAATGACACTTCTAAAGGAAAAAAAAGCCATTTAAAACTGCTTGCGGCTTTAATGTAATGTCTGGTCCCGGTAATATGGATGAAAATCTTTAAGAAAAATGGCATAGCTACCCCATGACCCCCCCCCCCCTACCCCAGCCCATTACCAGCCCCTTTGGGTCTTGTATGGATATTAAGGGGAACACCGCACACAAAATAAAAAAGGCCCTATATACTCTGAACAGCCGTATACAGGCGGTGCATACAAGACAGGGACTGTAGGTTTGTTCTTATGTAGAATGTGTTTGTAATTTTGAACAGGTACATTGTTTAAGTGTAGCTCCAGCCCTAAAATCTATTTTTAAACTTTTTGGAAAACATAGGTAAGGGTTATCACCCCTGTAACATTTGTTTTGCTGTCTGTGCCCCTGTTCAGAACATTTCACCTCACTTTCCGTCCCAATGACAACTGTTTTTGAAATGTGGTGTTTTTCTTGAAACAAGGATTGGTGATAAAGCATCAGTACAGAGGAGACACCTTTCTCCCATAATAATTCTTACAGGAGAGAATTTTCCTTCCTAGGGGTAGATTTCCTCTCACTTCCTGTTGTCTTCTTGCGTTTGCAAGTAGGAGTCGTTTGTAAGTTGGATGTTTGAAAGTAGGGACCTGCCGTATATACTCTGCAGAAATAGGCCCCTTAGTTGTTGGTGTTGGCACAACACTGTAAGCACTCACAGTTACTCTTGGTTGGTGCTGGAACGCCCTGCTGTCAACTATTATATCAGGAATTGTAATTACATATAATTGTTGAACAGTGGTAGTAAAAATTGGGCCTTTGATGGTGGTGCTGGTGCCACAACACTGTAAGCCCTGACAGTTACTCTTGGTGGGTGCAGCAATGGGCCCTGCTGTGAATTATTAGATCAAGAATTGTAATTGCATGCCCCTGTTGAACAGGGGCTGAAAAATTGGGCCTTTCGTGGTGGTGGTGGTGTTGCCACAACACTGTAAGCCCTCAGAGTTACTCTTGGTGGGTGCAGGAATGGGCCCTGCTGTGAATTATTAGATCAAGAATTGTAATTACATGCCCCTTTTGAATAGGGGCTGAAAAATTGGGCCTTTCGTGGTGGTGGTGGTGGTGGCGTTGCCACAACACTGTAAGCCCTCAGAGTTACTCTTGGTGGGTGCAGCAATGGGCCCTGCTGTGAATTATTAGATCAAGAATTGTAATTACATGCCCCTGTTGAACAGGGGCTGAAAAATTGGGCCTTAGGCACTGGTGGCACAACACTGCAACCCCTCACAGATACTGTACTTGGAGCACAGCAATGAGCCCTGTTGCAAAGTATTGCTTCAAAAATTGTAATGACACGCCCCTGTTAAACAGGGGCTGAAAAATTGGGCCTTAGGCACTGGTGCCACAACACTCCAACCCCTCACAGATACTGTACTTGGAGCACAGCAATGAGCCCTGTTGCAAAGTATTGCTTCAAAAATTGTAATGACATGCCCCTGTTAAACAGGGGCTGAAAAATTGGGCCTTAGGCACTGGTGGCACAACACTCCAACCCCTCACAGATACTGTACTTGGAGCACAGCAATGAGCCCTGTTGCAAAGTATTGCTTCCAAAATTGTAATTACACGCCCCTGTTAAACAGGGGCTGAAAAATTGGGCCTTAGCCACTGGTGGCGGCACCCATAAACAAAAATGATCTTCCAAGCTATCATCATCAATCGTATCATTGAGGACTCGGAGGAGGAGGATAGCCAGTCAACATAACAGCACAGGCACTCAGCATCAGCATCAGTCTTGAAGGGATGTGACATGTTAAAATCAATTAGTCTGTTATATCAGCATCAGGTGTGTGGTAGCTGGTGGTGATCCAAGACTGGTTCATCTTGATGAAAGTCAGTCGATCAACCGAGTCGGTGGACAGGCGCACCCTGTGATCCGTGACAAATCCTCCAGCAGCACTGAATGTGCGTTCCGAAAGAAGGCTGGATGCAGGACAGGCCAGTAGCTCAATTGCATACTGTGCAAGCTCTGGCCAGTGATCCATCCTCAAGACCCAGTAAGCCAGAGGATTTTCGGTGGGGAAGGTGTCCAAGTCTGACCTTGCCCCTAGATATTCCTGCACCATGTTTATCAGACGCTGGCGATGGTTGCTGGAACCGATCATACTTTGGGGCTGCGGACTAAAGAATTGTCTGAACGCATCGGTCAGACGGCCACCTTCCCCACCGCTCCTTCTTTGACTGGCCGAAGCCTCAGCAACTCGTTGTCCAGGACCAGGAGTTTGTAACCTCCCAGTCTCTGGGAACGCGTTGCACAGACCTTTCTGCAAGGCCTCCTGGAGTTGTCTCATCCTCTGCTCCCTCTGCGACGGTAAGATAAGGTCCGCAACCTTACCCTTGTACCGTGGATCAAGGAGAGTGGCCAGCCAGTAATGGTCCCTCTCCTTGATCCGAAGAATACGAGGATCCTTCCGCAGACTTTGCAGGATCAGGGAGGCCATGCAGCGTAGGTTAGCTGAGGCATTCGGTCCGGAGTCCTCTGGGTCACTAAGGACGACATGATCCGCAGCCACCTCCTCCCAGCCACGTACAAGTCCACTGGTTTCTTGGGACTGTAAATCATCCCTAAAAGACTGCTGCTGATGATGCTGAGTGCCAGCCTCCACCTCCATGCTGACACAATCCTCCTCCTCCTCCTCCTCCTCCTCCTCTTCCTGTGCGATGGGTGGGACAGAAGGAACACTGTCTGGGTAAAGGGGGCCTTGAGAGGCAAGGAAGTCCTCCTCTTCCTGCCTCTGTTCTGCCTCAAGTGCCCTGTCCATTATTCCACGCAGCGTGTGCTCCAACAGGTGGACAAGAGGTACAGTGTCACTGATGCATGCACTGTCACTGCTCACCATCCTCGTGGCCTCCTCAAATGGTGCCAGGACAGTGCATGCATCCCTGATCATGCCCCACTGGCGTGGAGAAAAAAAAACAAGCTCCCCTGACCCTGTCCTGGTGCCGTAGTCACACAGGTACTCATTGATGGCCCTCTGCTGCGTGTGCAGCCGCTGCAGCATGGCCAACGTTGAGTTCCACCTGGTGGGCATGTCACATATAAGGCGGTTCTTGGGCAGGTTCAACTCCTTTTGCAGCTCAGCCAGGCGAGCACTGGCATTATAAGATCTGTGGAAATGCACACAGACTTTCCTGGCCTGCCTCAGGACATCCTGTAAGCCCGGGTACCTGCCCAAGAACCGCTGCACCACCAGGTTAAGGACGTGAGCCACACAGGGCACATGGGTCAGTTGTCCCTGTCGGAGGGCGGAGAGGAGGTTGGTGCCATTGTCGCAAACCACCATTCCTGGCTTAAGCTGGCGTGGCGTCAACCACCTCTCGGCCTGGCCCTGCAGAGCAGACAGGACCTCTGCCCCAGTGTGGCTTCTGTCCCCCAAACACACCAGCGCAAGCACGGCATGGCATCTTTTTGCCTGCGTACTTGCGTAGCCCCTTGAACAGCTACGGAGCACCGCTGGTTCAGAGGACAAAGCACAGGAAGAGGCCATGGAGGAAGAAGAAGAGGAGGGGGTGGAGGAGAGAGGTGTGTCACAACCAGTAGTAGCATTTTGGAGGCGTGGCGGTGGAACAACCTCCAACACTACTGCACCTTGTCCTGCATCCTTCCCAGCTGCCAAAAGAGTGACCCAATGGGCCGTGAAAGGAAGGTAACGTCCCTGTCCATGCCTGCTGGACCATGAGTCAGCGGTAATATGCACCTTACCGCTGACCGCCCTGTCCAGCAAGGCCAAGACATTGCCTTCCACATGCCGGTAGAGAGCCGGAATAGCCTTCCGTGAGAAAAAGTGGCGTTTGGGAACCTGCCACTGAGGAACCGCACATTGCACAAACTCACGGAAGGGGGCCGAGTCTACCAACTGAAAAGGCAGCAGTTGAAGCGCTAGCAATTTAGCCAAGCTAGCATTCAACCGCTGGGCATGTGGATGGCTGGGAGTGAACTTCTTTCGACGGTCCAGCAGCTGGGGCAGGGAAATTTGCCTGCTAGAATCGGACGTCGGTGTACTGCTAGCAGAGTGGCCGCAAGTACTTGGCTGTGACACACCTAATTCTACACCTTCATTCCTCTCAGTGCATGTTTCAGAGAGGACTGAAGTTATAGTGGGGTTGGAGATCCCAGCTGATGCGGTGCAAGGAGAGGTCCGCTTTGTTCTTTGGTGTGGGTCTTTGAGGTAGGCTTGCCAACGAGCTGCATGGCAGGTCAACATATGTCTGGTCAGGCATGTGGTACCCAAGCGGCTGATGTTTTGGCCACGCGATATACGCTTGAGACATATGTTGCAAACAGCAGCTGTGCGATCTGATGCACTAGCTTCAAAAAAGGCCCACACCAAAGAACTTTTTGAATGACGGGCAGAGGCAGCGCCCTGCACAGGCGGAGCTCTGCGGTGTGATTCCGTCGGTGTACTGCCCTTACGCTGGCCACCAAAGGGCATCCTGCCTCGTTGGAGATGTGCCTCCTCCTCATCCTCCTCCTCCTCTCTCCTATTAGGCACCCACGTGGAGTCAGTGACCTCATCATCCCCTCCCTCCTCATCACTGGAGACAATCTGGCAGTATGCTGCAGCTGCTGGAACATGACTGCCAGATTGGTGTCCTTCTTGAGCATCCCCTCTGTCTGCTCTCACGCTACTGCCTTCCTGTAGCTGGGTTTCATCATCAGACCCTTCGAAACGCTGGGCATCCTCCTGGAGCATGTACCCAACACTGTGCTCAAACAGTTCGGGGGACTCCTCAGGGGGAGGACATGGTGGGTCTAGGGAAGGAGTGACTGATGATGAGTCTGACATTGATACCAGGGAAGAGGACGCTTTGGCAGCTGCTTTGCCAGTACCCTGAGCCTGGGTGAGAGAGGATGAGGAGGAGGAGGAGGGCTTGGTCATCCACTCTACCAAGTCTTCGGCATGATGTGGCTCAACATGTCCAGCTGCCGAAAAGAAGGACAAGCGTGTCCCATGGCCATGTGCTGATGACAATGCACCGCGTCCACGACCAGCACTGTTGCCCCCAGACACAGAGCCTGCTTGCCTTCTTTTATTGCCTCCTGACTGTCTGCCTCTCCTTGTTTGCCTTCCAGACATTCTAATGGATGGCCTGCAGGGAGATGGGAAAAAAGCAATAAGGGCTACCTTCAGGTGTCCTTCTCTGTCCCTTTACTTAAGGATTTCTAAATATGGTTGAGGATGATTGCTTTCGCACAGAATAGCACAATGACAATTTCCCTGACTGTCCAAAAAACAAGGATTTCAAAGATGGTTGATGAGGAATGCTTTAGCACAGTATAGCACAAGGAGAATTTCCCTCACTGTCCTTCCCTGTCCCTAGAAACAAGGATTAGCACAGTAAAACACACTGACACTCTCCCTACCTATAGTTTTCTGTCCCTAGAAAAAATGTTTTTTTAAAGATGGTTGATGATCAATGCTTTAGCACAGTATAGCACAAGGAGAATTTCCCTCACTGTCCTTCCCTGTCCCTAGAAACAAGGATTAGCACAGTAAAACACACTGACACTCTCCCTACCTATAGTTTTCTGTCCCTAGAAAAAATGTTTTTTTAAAGATGGTTGATGATCAATGCTTTAGCACAGTATAGCACAAGGAGAATTTCCCTCACTGTCCTTCCCTGTCCCTAGAAACAAGGATTAGCACAGTAAAACACACTGACACTCTCCCTACCTATAGTTTTCTGTCCCTAGAAAAAATGTTTTTTTAAAGATGGTTGATGATCAATGCTTTAGCACAGTATAGCACAAGGAGAATTTCCCTCACTGTCCTTCCCTGTCCCTAGAAACAAGGATTAGCACAGTAAAACACACTGACACTCTCCCTACCTATAGTTTTCTGTCCCTAGAAAAAATGTTTTTTTAAAGATGGTTGATGATCAATGCTTTAGCACAGTATAGCACAAGGAGAATTTCCCTCACTGTCCTTCCCTGTCCCTAGAAACAAGGATTAGCACAGTGAAACACACTGACACTCTCCCTACCTATAGTTTTCTGTCCCTAGAAAAAATGTTTTTTTAAAGATGGTTGATGATCAATGCTTTAGCACAGTATAGCACAAGGAGAATTTCCCTCACTGTCCTTCCCTGTCCCTAGAAACAAGGATTAGCACAGTAAAACACACTGACACTCTCCCTACCTATAGTTTTCTGTCCCTAGAAAAAATGTTTTTTTAAAGATGGTTGATGATCAATGCTTTAGCACAGTATAGCACAAGGAGAATTTCCCTCACTGTCCTTCCCTGTCCCTAGAAACAAGGATTAGCACAGTAAAACACACTGACACTCTCCCTACCTATAGTTTTCTGTCCCTAGAAAAAAAGTTTTTTTAAAGATGGTTGATGATCAATGCTTTAGCACAGTATAGCACAAGGAGAATTTCCCTCACTGTCCTTCCCTGTCCCTAGAAACAAAGATTAGCACAGTAAAACACACTGACACTCTCCCTACCTATAGTTTTCTGTCCCTAGAAAAAATGTTTTTTTAAAGATGGTTGATGATCAATGCTTTAGCACAGTATAGCACAAGGAGAATTTCCCTCACTGTCCTTCCCTGTCCCTAGAAACAAGGATTAGCACAGTAAAACACACTGACACTCTCCCTACCTATAGTTTTCTGTCCCTAGAAAAAATGTTTTTTTAAAGATGGTTGATGATCAATGCTTTAGCACAGTATAGCACAAGGAGAATTTCCCTCACTGTCCTTCCCTGTCCCTAGAAACAAGGATTAGCACAGTAAAACACACTGACACTCTCCCTACCTATAGTTTTCTGTCCCTAGAAAAAATGTTTTTTAAAGATGGTTGATGATCAATGCTTTAGCACAGTATAGCACAAGGAGAATTTCCCTCACTGTCCTTCCCTGTCCCTAGAAACAAGGATTAGCACAGTGAAACACACTGACACTCTCCCTACCTATAGTTTTCTGTCCCTAGAAAAAATGTTTTTTTAAAGATGGTTGATGATCAATGCTTTAGCACAGTATAGCACAAGGAGAATTTCCCTCACTGTCCTTCCCTGTCCCTAGAAACAAGGATTAGCACAGTAAAACACACTGACACTCTCCCTACCTATAGTTTTCTGTCCCTAGAAAAAATGTTTTTTTAAAGATGGTTGATGATCAATGCTTTAGCACAGTATAGCACAAGGAGAATTTCCCTCACTGTCCTTCCCTGTCCCTAGAAACAAGGATTAGCACAGTGAAACACACTGACACTCTCCCTACCTATAGTTTTCTGTCCCTAGAAAAAATGTTTTTTTAAAGATGGTTGATCATCAATGCTTTAGCACAGTATAGCACAAGGAGAATTTCCCTCACTGTCCTTCCCTGTCCCTAGAAACAAGGATTAGCACAGTAAAACACACTGACACTCTCCCTACCTATAGTTTTCTGTCCCTAGAATTTTTTTTTTTTTAAAGATGGTTGATGATCAATGCTTTAGCACACTATAGCACAAGGAGAATTTCCCTCACTGTCCTTCCCTGTCCCTAGAAACAAGGATTAGCACAGTGAAACACACTGACACTCTCCCTACCTATAGTTTTCTGTCCCTAGAAAAAATGTTTTTTTAAAGATGGTTGATGATCAATGCTTTAGCACAGTATAGCACAAGGAGAATTTCCCTCACTGTCCTTCCCTGTCCCTAGAAACAAGGATTAGCACAGTAAAACACACTGACACTCTCCCTACCTATAGTTTTCTGTCCCTAGAAAAAATGTTTTTTTAAAGATGGTTGATGATCAATGCTTTAGCACAGTATAGCACAAGGAGAATTTCCCTCACTGTCCTTCCCTGTCCCTAGAAACAAGGATTAGCACAGTAAAACACACTGACACTCTCCCTACCTATAGTTTTCTGTCCCTAGAAAAAATGTTTTTTTAAAGATGGTTGATGATCAATGCTTTAGCACAGTATAGCACAAGGAGAATTTCCCTCACTGTCCTTCCCTGTCCCTAGAAACAAGGATTAGCACAGTAAAACACACTGACACTCTCCCTACCTATAGTTTTCTGTCCCTAGAAAAAATGTTTTTTTAAAGATGGTTGATGATCAATGCTTTAGCACAGTATAGCACAAGGAGAATTTCCCTCACTGTCCTTCCCTGTCCCTAGAAACAAGGATTAGCACAGTAAAACACACTGACACTCTCCCTACCTATAGTTTTCTGTCCCTAGAAAAAATGTTTTTTTAAAGATGGTTGATGATCAATGCTTTAGCACAGTATAGCACAAGGAGAATTTCCCTCACTGTCCTTCCCTGTCCCTAGAAACAAGGATTAGCACAGTGAAACACACTGACACTCTCCCTACCTATAGTTTTCTGTCCCTAGAAAAAATGTTTTTTTAAAGATGGTTGATGATCAATGCTTTAGCACAGTATAGCACAAGGAGAATTTCCCTCACTGTCCTTCCCTGTCCCTAGAAACAAGGATTAGCACAGTAAAACACACTGACACTCTCCCTACCTATAGTTTTCTGTCCCTAGAAAAAATGTTTTTTTAAAGATGGTTGATGATCAATGCTTTAGCACAGTATAGCACAAGGAGAATTTCCCTCACTGTCCTTCCCTGTCCCTAGAAACAAGGATTAGCACAGTAAAACACACTGACACTCTCCCTACCTATAGTTTTCTGTCCCTAGAAAAAATGTTTTTTTAAAGATGGTTGATGATCAATGCTTTAGCACAGTATAGCACAAGGAGAATTTCCCTCACTGTCCTTCCCTGTCCCTAGAAACAAGGATTAGCACAGTAAAACACACTGACACTCTCCCTACCTATAGTTTTCTGTCCCTAGAAAAAATGTTTTTTTAAAGATGGTTGATGATCAATGCTTTAGCACAGTATAGCACAAGGAGAATTTCCCTCACTGTCCTTCCCTGTCCCTAGAAACAAGGATTAGCACAGTAAAACACACTGACACTCTCCCTACCTATAGTTTTCTGTCCCTAGAAAAAATGTTTTTTTAAAGATGGTTGATGATCAATGCTTTAGCACAGTATAGCACAAGGAGAATTTCCCTCACTGTCCTTCCCTGTCCCTAGAAACAAGGATTAGCACAGTAAAACACACTGACACTCTCCCTACCTATAGTTTTCTGTCCCTAGAAAAAATGTTTTTTAAAGATGGTTGATGATCAATGCTTTAGCACAGTATAGCACAAGGAGAATTTCCCTCACTGTCCTTCCCTGTCCCTAGAAACAAGGATTAGCACAGTGAAACACACTGACACTCTCCCTACCTATAGTTTTCTGTCCCTAGAAAAAATGTTTTTTTAAAGATGGTTGATGATCAATGCTTTAGCACAGTATAGCACAAGGAGAATTTCCCTCACTGTCCTTCCCTGTCCCTAGAAACAAGGATTAGCACAGTAAAACACACTGACACTCTCCCTACCTATAGTTTTCTGTCCCTAGAAAAAATGTTTTTTTAAAGATGGTTGATGATCAATGCTTTAGCACAGTATAGCACAAGGAGAATTTCCCTCACTGTCCTTCCCTGTCCCTAGAAACAAGGATTAGCACAGTGAAACACACTGACGCTCTCCCTACCTATAGTTTTCTGTCCCTAGAAAAAATGTTTTTTTAAAGATGGTTGATGATCAATGCTTTAGCACAGTATAGCACAAGGAGAATTTCCCTCACTGTCCTTCCCTGTCCCTAGAAACAAGGATTAGCACAGTAAAACACACTGACACTCTCCCTACCTATAGTTTTCTGTCCCTAGAAAAAATTTTTTTTAAAGATGGTTGATGATCAATGCTTTAGCACAGTATAGCACAAGGAGAATTTCCCTCACTGTCCTTCCCTGTCCCTAGAAACAAGGATTAGCACAGTAAAACACACTGACACTCTCCCTACCTATAGTTTTCTGTCCCTAGAATTTTTTTTTTTTTAAAGATGGTTGATGATCAATGCTTTAGCACACTATAGCACAAGGAGAATTTCCCTCACTGTCCTTCCCTGTCCCTAGAAACAAGGATTAGCACAGTGAAACACACTGACACTCTCCCTACCTATAGTTTTCTGTCCCTAGAAAAAATGTTTTTTTAAAGATGGTTGATGATCAATGCTTTAGCACAGTATAGCACAAGGAGAATTTCCCTCACTGTCCTTCCCTGTCCCTAGAAACAAGGATTAGCACAGTAAAACACACTGACACTCTCCCTACCTATAGTTTTCTGTCCCTAGAAAAAATGTTTTTTTAAAGATGGTTGATGATCAATGCTTTAGCACAGTATAGCACAAGGAGAATTTCCCTCACTGTCCTTCCCTGTCCCTAGAAACAAGGATTAGCACAGTAAAACACACTGACACTCTCCCTACCTATAGTTTTCTGTCCCTAGAAAAAATGTTTTTTTAAAGATGGTTGATGATCAATGCTTTAGCACAGTATAGCACAAGGAGAATTTCCCTCACTGTCCTTCCCTGTCCCTAGAAACAAGGATTAGCACAGTAAAACACACTGACACTCTCCCTACCTATAGTTTTCTGTCCCTAGAAAAAATGTTTTTTTAAAGATGGTTGATGATCAATGCTTTAGCACAGTATAGCACAAGGAGAATTTCCCTCACTGTCCTTCCCTGTCCCTAGAAACAAGGATTAGCACAGTAAAACACACTGACACTCTCCCTACCTATAGTTTTCTGTCCCTAGAAAAAATGTTTTTTTAAAGATGGTTGATGATCAATGCTTTAGCACAGTATAGCACAAGGAGAATTTCCCTCACTGTCCTTCCCTGTCCCTAGAAACAAGGATTAGCACAGTAAAACACACTGACACTCTCCCTACCTATAGTTTTCTGTCCCTAGAAAAAATGTTTTTTTAAAGATGGTTGATGATCAATGCTTTAGCACAGTATAGCACAAGGAGAATTTCCCTCACTGTCCTTCCCTGTCCCTACAAACAAGGATTAGCACAGTAAAACACACTGACACTCTCCCTACCTATAGTTTTCTGTCCCTATAAAAAATTTTTTTTTTAAAGATGGTTGATGATCAATGCTTTAGCACACTATAGCACAAGGAGAATTTCCCTCACTGTCCTTCCCTGTCCCTACAAACAAGGATTAGCACAGTAAAACACACTGACACTCTCCCTACCTATAGTTTTCTGTCCCTATAAAAAATGTTTTTTTAAAGATGTTTGATGATCAATGCTTTAGCACAGTATAGCACAAGGAGAATTTCCCTCACTGTCCTTCCCTGTCCCTACAAACAAGGATTAGCACAGTAAAACACACTGACACTCTCCCTACCTATCCTTCTCTTTCCCTAAACTAAAGGAATCCAGGTTAAGCAAGAAAAAAAAAATGTCACTGTCCCTGCCTATGCTTCTCTTTCCCTGCTCCGGAACACACTACACTAGGCCGCCGTGCTGGCGGCCTTTTATAGTGTGGGGCGTGTACTAAACACCCTCAGCAATAATTGGCCACAGGCATCCTGCCTGTGGCCAATCATTGCTCTCCTCGCTGCCGGCGCTGTGATTGGCCAAGCATGCGGGGTCACAGTGCATGCTTGGCCAATCACAGCGCCTGGATGACACTGCGATGGCGTAGTGCATTGTGGGCCGTTCGCGTCACTCGAATAAGGCGCGAACGGCCCAAATCGTTCGATCTTCGTCGAACGATCGAACAGCCGATGTTCGAGTCGAACGTATGTTCGACTCGAACACCGAGCTCATCCCTATTCATAACGCACCTTATTGAAGCTACAGTATTACTCTACATTACTTTTTTCGAAGATACAGATCAATTTATAATTAATATGTTAAATATTTCTTTCAACTACAGTCTTGAATATATTAGTACAAGGATTTATTTACTTTCTATCTCATTTAAGTCAATTTTCATTAGGATATATTCTGTAGACTCTATTATTTGTTATTTTTCTATATTTGTAATAATTGGACAAATATCAACAACATGTATTACATATAATCTGTATGTGACTAATATATATGTCCAATAAAATACTTTGACAAGGAGAAAAAACAAAAAAGTGCAGCGCTAACTTACTAATCAATAACACAATAATGGTGGAACCTTCTAATGTATGGAAATCTCAATAAGCTTCAATATCACCATAATACTGGTCTCTGTGATATGTAACATCACATATAATACACAGCAAACTGAAAATAAGACGTAAAAAATTACTGCAAACTTTGCAGGGATGGTGGAAACCCCTCCTACAGATATTTGGCAGTGGACGGTGTCCACTGCTTATCAGTGCAGCCTCATCAGTGCTGCCTTATCAGTGCAGCTTATCAGTGGCCATAAGTGTAGTCTCATCAGTGCCACCTCAGTGCAGCTTATCTATCAGTGCCCATAAGTGCAGTCTCATCAGTGCCATCTGAGTGCCCATTAGTGCAGTTTATCAGTGCAGCCTCATCAGTGCAGCCTGATCAGTGCAGATTATCAGTGCAGCCTCATCAGTGCAGCTTATCAGCACCCATCAGTAAAGCTTATCAGTGCCTCTAAGTGCAGCCCCATCAATGCAGCTTATCTGTGCCCATCAGTGCTGCCATATCAGTGCAGCCTCATCAGTGCCTATCAGTGCAGCGTCATTAGTGCAGCCTCATCAGTCCCCAAAAGTGCAACCTTATCAGTGCAGGCTATCTGTGCCTGTCAGTGCAGTCTCATCTGTGCCCACCAGTGCAGGTTATCAGTGCAGCCTATCTGTGCCCATCAATGCCACCCATATTTGCCCCTCAGAGCCCATAAGTGCAGTCTCATCTGTGCCCATCAGTGCAGCCTCATCAGTGCAGTCTCATCTGTGCCCACCAGTGCAGCTTATCAGTTTAGCCTTTCTGTATCCATCAGTGCCACCTATTTGTGCCCATAAGTGCAGCCTCATCTGTGTCCATATGTGCAGCAGGGACGTTGCGAGTCATCAGCCGGATGACAGAGCGGGGATCTCCGGCTGTGACAGATCTTGTATGTGAAACGCTGATCGCCATAAAGTCTCACCCCCTGCGACTTTGTGATAGACAGCACACTGTTCCAATGCCAGTCCAGGAGACGAGACTGTACGGCGACCAGTGTTTCACATACAAGATCTGTCACAGCCAGAGATCCCCGCTCTGTCATCCGTCTGGTGTCTCCTAATGATCCCTGCTGCACTGAGAGATGACAGGCGGGAAGAAGCGGCAGTGCTGGTAGGGAGCAAAGGAGGAGGGAGGAAGAGGACACCAACTCCATGGGAGGTACAGACCAGGGTCTGTGAGACCACTCCGCTCACTACAGCACGCAGGGTGAAAGTAAAAGTCCCTGCTTGCTGTAGAGAACTACAAATGGGAAGTGCCAACACCGGTGGCTGGGAGTACAGGAGGAATAGCAGCCACCGGTCTTACAATCAGGGAATCACAGGGCAGTACGTTTTTTTCTTCAAAATCAGCAGGCTCTTACAGGGGAACTACAGAGCTCAGAAGAAGATGGATGGCATAGTCGGTAAAGGTAAGAAATCAGCAACAAGGACATGAAAAACATTTTTTGCTCGGAAGTTCTGCTTTAATAGTTTCACCCACCCTCTTTTGTTAATAAAGCTTCAAGATTACACTCAGTCTGGCTTATTACAGAATAGAAGGGATTAGCTGCATGTTAAGTTACATACAGGGAAACATGTAGCGAGGACAGAACACCACCCTTATAGTGATAAACAGAATGCCACCCTTACAGATAGCTAAAAAGATCATTAGTGCCATTCCACTTGCTCCAACAAGTAGTATTGGTCCCAGTAGCGGCTGGTGGTTTTTTCTTTTGGGGGGGGGGGGCGGCAAACAAATACCCCCCTTCCCCCCAGGTCGGTCGGCAGCAACCCCCCCCCCACCCAGGAGGATGGTAGGGACATCAAAGCCCCGCACTTACCTAATTTAGGGAGTGGGTGGGCAGCGTGTCCAGTGGGTGGCAGCTTTCTTCCTTCCTCCTGCTGTGGATCATGATGGCTTCCGCCGTGCATCTCCCTCCTCCTCCTCCTAGGCGTCCGATAGGATGTCCTGTCCTTTCAGCCAATCGGGAATCAGACACGCGCTTCCTGATTGGCAGGGAGGCGATTCAGTGCTGGAATAGCGAATATTAAGTCGTTATTTTAACACACCTGGGAAGGCTCTGAGCGCAATTAGAGTCTATGGGTCTAATCAGGTGCTTAAAAAAAAAAACCTGCAGCTGCAATTCATGTGCCTGGAGTCCTGAAATGGGGGGTGGTGGCGGCAATGGAAAGGGGAGGCGGGGCCTGTGCACCATTAATGGACGGGCCCCCCCTGATTGGTCCTGGAAGCTGGAACTACGTATGCATCATCAAATTGAAGGACAATCAGCCACAGCTTAAGGAACCCCTAGTACTCTCTGGAAGAATCACAGGGTTCCAGACTACCCTGATTGAGTACAACAACAAAGTGATTGTAAAATCTCGTTTTTTTTCTATAAAAATAACAAACATGTTATACTTACCTCCTCTATTGCAGTGGATTTGCACAGAGCAGCCCAGATTATCCTCTTCTCGCGTCCCTCTTCTGTGATCCTGGCCCCTCCTTGCTGTTCAGTGCCCCCACAGCAAGCAGCTTGCTATGGGGGCACCCGAGCCAAGTCACAGCTCCCTGTGTCCATTCAGACACGGAGCCCCAACCCAGCCCTGCCCCCTGTCTTCCATGATTGGCTAGCTGACTTTGATTGGCGCTGCTGTGTCTCAGCCAATCAGGAGGGAGAATCTCGGATGGCTGAGACACTCGTGGACATTGCTGGACAGAGAGGGACCTTAGGTAAGTATTAAGGGGGCTGCTGAACACATAAGCTTAATATACCTCCCAACATTTTGAGATGGGAATGAGGGACACCTACTAGCAAACATATGTGGGCATAGGACACGACCCCTGCCACGCCCCCTTAAAGGAGAATTAACCCCAAAAAAATGGTTAATTAAATCCACAAGGGCTTTTTTTACCACTACTATTCCTTTATATTGGCTTCTAAAATTTACAAATGCAGCAATTTAGTATTTGGATGAAAGGTTTAGCACTGAGAAACACTTTTTGAAAGATAAAAAGTGCATTTTTTATATATCTATATAGATCAGACCAAAATTAGGGACAAATGATGTGGAAAGAGGGACAGTCCCTCGAAATCAAGGACAGTTGGGAGCTATGGCATGGAATGCATTAAGATAAAAAGTCTTCTGACTTTACAAGCCCTTTAAAGCGGAGGTCCACCCTAAAAACAAACTTCATATTACTAGGTTCCCTTTAAATTAAAAAAATACATTTTGTAAAAAAAAATGTTTTACTTGCCTGCAAATGACTGTTACTAGGCAGATTTCCTAATCTGCCTAGTTCCTAGTCCGCGGTGGACCTACTTCCCTTCCTAACTCGCCTAGCCTCCTGGGAAATGAGTGTCATCATTTCCCAGGAGTCTGTGGGCATTACATTGCTACGAGCGCCGTTTAACTGCGCATGTGCAAGATATTCGTTGTCATAACAACGGGGTGGGACATTCCTCCGTCCCCGCCCGTTGTCATGGCAACAATACAAACTAACAGCGATACGAGCACCGTTTAACTGCGCATGCGCGAGATCTTTGTTGTCATAACAACGGGGCGGGACGTTCCTCAGTCACCGCCTGTTGTCATGGAAACAATACAAACTAACGGCGCTACGAGCGCCGTTTAACTGCACATGCGCGAGATTGAGAGGTGCATGCTGGTTACCCAGCATGCACCTCTCTCAGAAAAACCAGGAAGAAAAATGGGCTTCGCATACCCATAGCATTCTTGTGGCCGTTTCCATGATAGCTGACAAGATATCTTGTACGTTTTTGCACTGATTTCTTAACCGATCGGGAAATATTGATATGTTTTACAGAATATATAGAGCAATTATGTTGAGATTGTAAAAAAAAAAAAAAAAAATTATGGCCGGAACACCACTTTAAGGAGGAAAATACCCATGTTGCAAAAAAAGGTTGGATGCTTTTATAGTAACAACTGAAGCACAATTGTATCTAAACAACTTCCTGCACACCATGCATATTCCATACCTGTTTTTATTTACATGCTGACTGGGCAACCCTAGTTTGCCATGTAATGATATTGTCATTTACCTGTCATAGCCGGCCTAATCTACACTCCACAAGTATCTCCCGCAAACTTCCGTGGATGCGATAATGTCATGTTCAGTTACTCTACCTATCGCGTGTTGAACGTTTTTATCCTTTTACACAGAGGAGCGTCTGTTGTGACAAGATCTAAGGAGCTTTCATTTGACTTGCAAAAAGAGACTTTGCTTCATATTGAGATCTCAAGGGCTGTAACATATAATCAGTTTATAAAGCTTCTCGTGAAGATAAAAGCATGTTTCCTGAAAATGACTGATGATGACATACTGTACTAGTGAGAAACAAGCAGAGGGAAGAACTGTGAGCGGAGGAGAATCTTCCCACCCTGTCCTTTATAAACCTGATCAGCATCTCTGGAGTCATACTCCGATACCTAATCCCATTCCTAGGAAGATTTCTATGGATTATCCTTCAATATACATTGGCTGAGTGTCTTATATCCATACAAACAGTATCTATCTATCTATCTGTAACGGGGGTCCCAATTTAGGGGGCTGCTATATTAAATTTAGGGGTGATTCGAGTGGTAGTTGGCTCGGATCTTCCAATTTATTGGACTCTGCCTTGCTGCTGTTTCACCTGGCGTGCAGTTCCCCTTAGAAGTATAGGTGGCGCTGTCACTTGTACTCGGGGTTGAACCACAGGTGATGGAGTGGCGATTGGGTGTCCTCTCTCGGCAGCTGTGCAGTGGGCGTGGTCTACCCGCTGTGCATGCCGAGCGAGGATACAAAAGGGGCAGACGCCATTGGTCAGGGTGGACTTACTACCCCGGGGACCTGTACCCGGGGGAACCTACGGTTCGGGAGTCCAAGTTCCAGTGCATGGCCCTCCAGGCCATGGGGCCACGTGCGCCTCAGTCCCAGGCACCTTTAGTCCTGGGACTGCAACTTCAGCCCTGGGCCCAGCACCTTTAGCTGGAGCCCACTTCGGGGAGGAAGAATCCCAGGGTGCCGCCCTGCAAGGGGACCCGCATCTGGAAGAGGAGGCTGGGGTAGGATCGTTCCGAAGGACTGGTGAGAGATCACAGTGAAGGAAGGGGCCCAGTAACTCTCTGGAGGGATGTCATCCATCCGAAAAGGTATCTAACAATGTAACCATTAGGAGGTTCGGGACACTATAGATTCTGTGGCAGGGGATCTCCCGATCGCTTCTATCAAGGGAATCTGTTTGATTGTTCGAGTTACATGCCGGCTGCTAGTGCCATTGGGTGACTATCTGGGTGAGCTATACCCACTCGGGATCGAGTGGCGAAGAAGCCAGGAGTGTCTGAATCTGATCTGCCCTTTCTAACACCTTTCTCTCTTCTCAACTTTGTGGATGTTCATGCATAAGGAAAAATAAACTCTACGTTGGAGTTGCTACTGGTGTGGACCTTGGAGTTACTTGGGGGTATAGAGGCCTGTTCTTTACATTCTAGTGGACGAGAACCAACTTTGAGGAGAACCTTGCTGCAAGACCCGTAAGTTACAAGTGTGCTTAACCTCAGCAAACCAGAGGGTACGGGCATGGTGGCATGGTGTGCCTTTTCCTCCTGTGAGTGAGCCAATGACGGGAGTGAAAGGGGCGCGTGTGCTACATATCTATCTATATCTCTGTCTGTCTATCTATCTCCCCATACACAACTTGTAGGGGTTAACATCAAAGTGATAAATAACAACTTTGAGCTTCTGTTACCATATCCATTTTTTTTTTATTGTAAATCTGAACATCTGAGTGCTGATCATTCCTTTATTCATAGAGTCAGGGAAACATACTTTTCACCTGTATCTTTCCTATTGTGCTGTCATCTCAGCCACGGGGAAGATCTAAGTGGATCCTGGAGATAGATGATCTATACGAGGAGAGTAGATGTCTCATCTTGTTATACAAAAGAACGATCCGCAACTCTTGCTCCTGCATTTTATCAATACTCCGCAAAAGACTAACACAATATTATCAAAGGTATTGGGACTGCGTTTACACGCACATGAACTTTAATGGAATCCCAGTATTAATCCGTAGGGTTCAGTATTGGGTTGGCCCACCCTTATCTGGGGAAGCTGTCCACAAGGTTTAGGAGTGTGTCTATGGGAATGTTTGACCATTCTTCCAGAAGAGCATTTGTGAGGTCAGGCACTGATGTTGGAAAAGTCTGTGCTCTTATTCATCCCAAAGGTGCTCTATTGGGTTTACGTCAGGACTCTGTGCAGGCCAGTGAAGTTCCTCCACCCCAAACTCGCTCATCCATGTCTTCATGGAAATTGCTTTGTGCATTGGTCCAAATCATTTGGTGGAGGGGGGATTATGGCGTGGGGTTGTTTTTCAGGGGTTGGGCTCTGCCCCTTAGTTTCAGTGAAGGGAACTCTTAAGGCGTCAGCATACCAAGACATTTTGGACAATTTCATGCTCTCAACTTTGTGGGAACAGTTTGGGGATGGCCCCTTCCGGTTCCCACATGACTACGCATCAGTGCACAAAGCAAGGTCCATAAAGACATGGATGAGCGAGTTTGGGGTGGAGGAACTTCACTGGCCTGCACAGAGTCCTGACGTAAACCCAATAGAGCACCAACTCACTTGCTTGCTCTGTTTTGTTTTTTTTTGCGCCTGATCTCCCGGACTTTGGGGACCCGGTACTGGCCGGCTATAGGTCCCCTGGACCCCAAACTTGGCACACATGTAGCTCCTCTACAAGTGTACAAAGTTTGGTGTCTGGGAGACTTACAGCCGGGGAGAACCGATTTTTCAAAGCCGGACACTCCTTTCATAGACTCCCATGTTAAACATTAGTCTAGTCATGGGCACAGTGAGGCATGGGCACGGTGAGGCAAAGTGAGGCACAGTGAGGCATGCAGATGGACACCCTAGGCTTATACTCGAGTCAATACGTTTTCACAGTTTTTTGTGGTAAAATTAGGTGCCTCGGCTTATATTCGGGTCGGCTTATACTCGAGTATATGCAGTACTTGTTCTGCGGCTGCCTCTCTGAGTCTCTCTCTCAGTTTCTCACATCAGCCGATCAGCGGCGCGGAGAGAGAGACTCGTCTAATGTAGTTATGCGGCACACTGACACGATACCAGGAGCGGAGGAGGGGGTGGGTGGAGCCTCTTCCCTGCACTCGTTGCTAACGCCTGGGCTGCTTGGCGTCTAGCAATGAGTGACGTCAGTGAGTCACGTTGGGCCGCTCTGCGGGCAGGTGCGATAGCGTGCGGCTCCACAGACGGGTAAGAAAGCAGGTGGCTCCGCTTGCGGCACAATTTGTGGGCGGGCGGCGTGGTTCGTGGGCAGACCGTGCTGCTCAGTGTGTTGGCAGCGCAGGTGAGAGTGAGAGAGCAGGCTCATCTCTCACCACCCGTGCCTGCCCTGCATTCCTGCAGTGACTTCCGCCCTCACTGTGCAGGCAGCAGAGAGATTACATTATCTCTCTGCTGCCTGACTCTGGGAGTCTGGGACACAGCAAGAGACAACCAAAACTACACCTTAGCAGGCAAGTTAGTGACAATCTGCAAATTGTGTCAGGTGACGTGGCAAATGACAATCTGCATCTGGTGGCAGGCAAGTGACAATCAGCAAGGTGTGGCAGGTGATGTGGCAAGTGACAATCCACAAGATGTGGCAGGTGACGTGGCAAGTGACAATCCGCAATGTGTGGCAAGTGACACGCTCAGGGCTCCCACTAATAACAAGCGACGGTGGGAAGTGACACACTCTGGGCTCCCACTGATTCTGCATTGAACTATTTAATTTTATATTACAATGTAATAATAGAAATAATGCGCTTCAATCATCCTGACACCATAACAACCATGGTGCCGGGATGATTGAAGCGCCGACACCAGCCATTTCCCCGATAAATTTCCCACAAAAAAAAAACATATTTTTTGGCAGTGCCCCTCCCGAGAAAAGACTCTGGATCTGTCCCTGGTGTAAAGGCAGATGTCCCAATACTTTTGGTAATATAGTGTAGTTGCAGTACATCAGTTGACATGTTTCAGCCTTGTCGGCCTTATTCATAATGAATGATGGTTATAGTGGTTATGAATAAGGCAGACAAGGCTGAAACATGTCAACTTCTGTACTGAAACTATAGTAACATAAAGAAAAGATACACACAAAGCCAGTGTGAAGCTCTGCGCTAAAACTTAAGAACAGCAGAGTAGTGTATAAAGCCCTCCTTTAAAGCTTCAGCTCCTTGATGCTTCAACTCCCGCTGACATCCTAGGATTCCTCAGCCATTTCTTCTATTGTTTGCACCTGACATGTCTTCACCCAACCAGCACTATATGAGTGCATTTTACTTTTGTAGCACACGGACCCTTTTCCCTTGCCTTGGCTCAATTGCAGGAAAAAGGCACACTGTACTATATGCCCGTACCCTCCTGGATAAGGAGGTTGAGCGGTGTTATGTATTTGGGTCCCACAGCTAGGTTCCTCCATCAGTTGGTTCTCATCTCCTAGGATATAGGGACAAGTCTCTGTTTTCCCCCCAGTAATTCCAATGTCCACACCACTCCAACGTTGAGTTTATTTTCTCAATGTTCAGCAGATAGGAAAATGGTGGAAGAGAGACAGGGCAGCAAGGTTTGGGAGGTTAGTCCAGGCACAATGGATAGCACAATCTCTACTTTATTCCAGAGTAGGCTCAGCTCACCCGGATAGTCTCCTACAAAGTGGATCCTAGCAGCCGAAGTGATGCTCGGACGTTTGATCAGGTTCTATTCATGGATGCGATCGGGAGACTCTCTGCCACAGAATCTATCAGACCCCGAACCTCTTAGCTTCTGGTACTTAAGGACAGGTGCCAGCAGCAGCACATTACTAGGCCCTTGGTGGATAGAAGATGCCTTCCAGAGAGTTACCGGGTCCCTTCCTTCACCGTGAACTCTCACCGGTCCGTCAGAAAGGTCCTCCCCCGGCCTCCTCTTCTTAGAAGCGGGCTCTCTCGCGAGAGACACCGTGGGACTTCTCCTCCTCGAATCGGGCTCCAGCTAAAGGTGCTGAGCCCAGTGTTGAAGATGCAGCCCCAGGACTAAAGGTGCATGGGACTGATGCACACGTGGCCCCATGGCCTGGAGGGCCAAGCGCCACGCACTTGGACTCCAACTCCTCTCTTCCTCCTCCGACGAAGACCCCTCCCAGGCGGCATCTGCCCCTTATGTATCCTCTCCCAGCACACACAGCAGGTTGACCACGCCCACTGTTCCGCTGCCGAGAGAGGACACCCTAAGGCACAGCACTAATACCAGTGGTTCAACCCTGACCCATTATGGCAGTGCCACCTACAGGCCACAGGGAACTACACACCAGTATACCATCCTGGAAATAAAGCAGCACAATCTATAAACTGAGAACGGTCTAAGCCTAACTACTATCTCAGACCAGCCCCTAAATTTGGGTATATAGCACCCCTAAATGGGGTGGGCGCTACACTTTGTTTTAAATTTTGCTACTTTGTAATAAAACAATGCTGCACTAGGAGTGGCTTGGCGCTTCTCTTTCCTTTTTCCCTGCCCTCTTGTACTGAAACTATGTCTTTTGTGGAGTATTAATAAAATGCAAGATTTTTAATTTAATTTATTTTAATTTTGCTTGCAACTGTGCGACTGTAGATCGTGCACCTGTCGGCTCAGAGGGATTTCTCTTCATGATTGAGTTGCAGAACCATTCCTTTTGCCTCATTTCTCACATTCTGGTGTTTCTCATTTCTCTTAACCACTTGCCTACTGGGCACTTTTACCCCCTTCCTGCCCAGGCCAATTTTTAGCTTTCAGCGCTGTCACACTTTGAATGACAATTGCGGGGTCATGCTACACTGTACCCACAAAACATTTTTAGCATTTTTTTTTTTACACAAATAGAAATTTCTTTTGGTGGTATTTACTCACCACTGTGGTTTTTATTTTTTTACTAAATAAACAAAAAATAGTTTTTCAGTGTTTGTTATAAATTTTTTCAAACAGGTAATTTTTCTCCTTCACTGATGTCCACTGATGAGGCTGCACTGATGGGCTCTGATAGGCTGCATTGATGGTCACTAATGAGGCGGCACTGATGAGGCTGCACTGATAGGCAGCACTGATTGGCACTGATAGGTGACAGTGATGGGAACTTATGGGCAATTATAGGCAGCACTGATGGGCACTGTTAGGTGGCAGTGATGGGCAATAATAGGCGGAACTGATAGGCAGCAGTGATAGGTGACACTGATGAGGAGGCACTAATGGGCACTGATTGGCAGCACTGGTGGGCACTGTTGGGACTGAACTGATAATCGGGACACTGATAATCAGTGCCCTGATTATCAGGGTAGATGTCCCTTTTATACAAGCCGGCTATCGGCTCTCCTCTCCTCATGCTGATAGCGTGAGGAAAGTAATATCGATAACCGGCCTGTGTTTACACTGTGATTAGCTATGATTGGACACAGCTTATCATGCTAGCGTGAACAAAAGGGCATTACCTAAACAATAGCACAATGGTGTGTATATATGTATCAAACATCAAAATACCAAAAATTGCACATATATATATATATATATATATATATATATATATATATATATATATATAAATAAAACAACCTCCAAAAAAAATAAAATAATAATTGTGACAAAAAAATGAAAACAGAAATGTTAAATGAATAAATATATATTATATATAGTATATATGTGAACAGCCCAATAATTGAACTCCAACACTGTTGTGTTTGTCATGCCGCGTACACACGATCGGAAATTCCGACAAGAAAAGTCCGATGTGAGCTTTTGGTCGGAAATTCCGACCGTGTGTAGGCTCCATCGGACTTTTCCTGTCGGAGTTTCCGCCAACAAAAATTTGAGAGCTGGTTCTCAAATTTTCAGACGGAAATAATTCCAATCGTAAATTCCGATCGTCTGTAGCAATTCCGATGTGCAAAATTCTGACGTATTCCCGGAAACAATTCGACGCATGCTTGGAAGCATTGAACTTAATTTTCTCGGCTCGTCGTAGTGTTGTACGTCACCGCATTTTTGATGGTCGAAAGTTCAGAGAACTTTTGTGTGACCGTGTGTATGCAAGCCAAGCTTGAGCAGAATTCCGTCTAAAAAAAATCCAAAGTTTTTCCGACGGAAAATCCGATCGTGTGTATGCGGCATCAGATATAGTGCTTCAATATTTAAAGAAACAGTGCTCCACTCAAAGTAACACCAAAAACATTCGGCCAGCAAGTGACCATCAAGCATGGATTTATGTAAATCTTTCTCTCCAATCGATATGCCAAACTTTATCCATTAAATCTTCTATCTCCTTTCCCAATCACAGGCTCTACAAGGACGGCTCAAGCAATAAGCCACAGGGAGGCAGATAATCCTGTAATAAAGTTTTTATTGCGGATGACTCTTAAAACAATTGCGTGTCGCACTTACATAATATGGAGTCTTTGTAAGGCATCAACACGTTTGCAGCTCTGGGATCTGTGAAATCCAATCAGTCCACTTTGTGACAAGTGGAGTGCGTTCCAGATAACCCAGCTAGATTCAAGAGCTCCTAAAATTGTGCGTCTCAAGCCTCTGTTCTATGCATTTCACGCATTCGCGCGTCATCAGGAAGTAAAGCCGACGCCATATTCTCAGAGTCTAATATACTGTCAGACCATTAGCAATTGGTCAAAAAATCCTAATAAAAAAAAAAATGTTTTCTCCTCCACATCGTCAATTAGCTTTAAAAAAAATAAAAAATAAAAATGACAGCTTTGCATAAGATACACGAGCTGCACCTGTGTGATCCCCCTAACAACATAATCTTTATATATAAAATTGAATCAAAAACAATATTAAAATACCTTTTAAATTAAACCAATATTCAATGAAATTAATAAAGGAGGAATTTGAATAGAATATCAACTAATAAACTATTGACTTACATCATAGGTCATATTAAAAATACCTATATCATATATCACAATAGGATGACAAACTTATGCAATCTAAAACAATTTATACATTATTAAAAAAAGTGCTATGCATAAGGTCTAAATGAACAGCACCATCTAGTGGGCAAATATATAAATGCATAACTACATATAAATCCTAAAATAACCCCCAAACTAAAAGCAAACATAAATCCAGGTACATGACTTTTATCTCCCAAATCCAAATATATATAAATCAATGGAACCTTGTATATATGTATATCAAATTAAAATTTACCAGCAACATCTTTAAGTGCAGCTTCATACCAGTTTATCTGCTTCCCCTAATACATTCAATACATCTTAAAAATCCATCAGAAAACAGTTGAGATCTATATCTATATTGAGGCCAGATGGCATGAGGGAATCAAGTTCAAAAATCCATCTGGTCTCAATCTGGGACACCTGAATCCCATAAAATCTCAACAAAGAAGGATTCCTATTGTAAAATAACCTAAAATGGTTTGAAACACTATGTTGTCTAAATCCCTTTTTTAATCTTATTGACCTGTTCATTGATTCTTTTATATACGCACCTAGTGGTCCTACCCACATAGTTCAAACCACATGGACACGTCAAAAGATATGTGACAAATCGAGGGTTGCATGATATGAACTTGTCTATTTTGTACTCTTTACCATTAGCCCTTTTAAAAACCTCTGTCTTCCTCTTTTTATCCCCAGTAATTCTGCAGGAGATGCACCAGGCTTAAGGAATATGAATGCTAAAAATATTGTAGACTCTCCAAAAAAAAAAAACCTACTTTTTTAGACACTATAGGCTTTTTTAGGTTTGGAAGATGCATCTCCTGGAAGACAGAGGTTTTTTAAAGGGGCTAATGGTAAAGAGTACAAAATAGACAAGTTCGTATCGTGCAACACTCGATTTGTTTTAACACTTTTCCTATAAGGCCTGAGATTTGTTCATTAAGTGTGCTCATCCCTGTTATGATTGGTCTACCATTTGGGTGGAAGTGACTGTATTTTTTTTCTCGCTGCAGCAGATGGGGTAGTCTACAGCTGGTCATGTGCTGCTGGCAGACGTGCTGTAAGGACATGTGACACCCTTCACTATACCATCATCCCTGTCAGTGGAGGCTGCTGAGAGGTCATGAGGTATAGCGGGGGTAGGCTGAGGTGAGTAAGGAGGAGGTACAGAATTGCATCCTTTTTGCGTGGCTTTCAGGTGCTCTTGTCAATGAGCTGAGTGGTGGGAGGTTAAATGCCTTGTCAAGCATGTGGTACCCAAATGGCTGGTGTTTTTGCCACGCTTGATGCGCTTGAGACAAAGTTTGCAAATTGCAACAGTGCGATCGGCTGAACAAGACCCAAACAGCTGAACTGTGGGAAGTGGGCTGGGAGATAACAGCTCCACAATGTGATGAAATAGGTTGGCTGCTCTCAACTCTTCCATGATGGCTGCCTCGTTGGGGTTGTGCCTCACCCTCACTTTCCTCCTCTGCTCTATCCGGCACCCAAGTTGCGTCAGTGACCTCATCATCATCACCCCCTCCTTCCTCATCATCACTGGAGACAACTTGGCAATACGCTGTGGCTGGGGGAACATGATTGACAATTTGTTGGTTACCAGTGTTCTCCCCTCTCTGTAGGCTCATGTTCCTGCCTTCCCCAACCTCAGAGTCAGAACCAACATCAGAATCAAGTAATGTCTGTGCATCGTCAAGGAGCAAGTGTCTGACGCTGTACTCAAATAACTCAGCTGACTCCTCCATGCCTGATGCTGGGGCTATGGCAGGAGTAGCTGTGGACAAGGAGGCAGAATAAGCTGCTCTGACAGCTGTGGTGGACGAAGGATGAGGATGGTTTAGTAAGCCAGTCCACCACCTCCTCTGTATGCTGTGGCTTGATAGCACGGGCAACATAACTAAACAGAGGAAATGGTGCCCTGCCTGGGGACTGACCACTTCCACCTTTGCCTGTAGACACATACACTGCTGGCCCCCCTCACAGTGCCATGGGAACGTCTGCCTCTCCCTGTTGGCCTCCTAGACATAATGGGGTGGGGGCTTATTACCGAAATGTAATAGAGAAGGGGAAATGTGTACTTGGATGCACTTTAATCGATGGAAAGTGGTGATAAGTGCACTTTAACTTGAGTACTCACTACACAGACACACTCCACAGATATACTACAATATACTGCAGTAAAACTGCACTGACGCACTTCAATATACTGCAGTAAAAGTGCACTAACGCACCTCAACATAATGCAGTAAACATGCACTAACGCACCTCAATATACTGCAGTAAACATGCACTAATGCAGTTCAATATACTGCAGGAAACGTGCACTAGCGCACCTCAATATACTGCAGTAACATGCACTAACGCACCGCAATATAACACAGAAAAATGTGCACTAACGCACCTCAATATACTGCAGTAAACGTGCACTAACACACCTCAATATACTGCAGTAAACATGCACTAATGCACCGCAACATACTGCAGTAAATGTGCACAAACGCACGTCAATATACTGTAGTAAGCATGCACTAACACACCTCAATCTACCACAGTAAACATGCACTAACACACCTCAACATACTGCAGTAAACGTGCACTAACGCACGTCAATATACTGCAGTAAACATGCGCTAACGCACCTCAATATACTGCAGTAAACATGCACTAATGCAGTCCAATATACTGCAGGAAACGTGCATTAACGCACCTCAATATACTGCAGTAACGTGCACTAACGCACTTCAATATACCACATTAAACAAGCATTAACGCACCTCAATATACTGCAGTAAACGTGTACTAATGCACCTCAACATACTGCAGTAAACGTGCACTAACGCACTTCAATATGCTGCAGTAAACACGCACGTACGCACCTAAATTTGCTGCAGTAAACACGCACGTACGCACCTCAATATACTGCAGTAACGTGCACTAGCGCACCTCAATATACCACATTAAACAAGCATTAACGCACCTAAATATACTGCAGTAAACATGCACTAACACTCCTCAATATACTGCAGTAAACATGCACTAACGCAGGTCAATATACTGCAGTAAACACGCACGTACGCACCTAAATTTGCTGCAGTAAACACGCACGTACGCACCTCAATATGCTGCAGTAAACGTGCACTAACGCAACTCAATATACTACAGTAAACATGCACTAACACACCTCAATATACTGCCGTAAGCGTGCACTAACGCACCTCAATATACTGCAGTAAACATGCTCTAATGCACCTCAACATACTGCAGTAAACGTGCACAAACGCACGTCAATATACTGCAGTAAACGCGCACTTACGCACCTCAATATACTGCAGTAAATGTGCACTAACGCACCTCGATATACTGCAGTAAACGTGCACTAACACAGTTCAATATACTGCAGTAAATGTGCCCTAATACACTAAACTGACACTAAAGTAAAAATGAATGGTTGCACTACACTCACACTGCACTATCACTATATTCACACTACACTGATACTCTACACTCACAATAGAATCACAATAGCACACTAACTTGCTAGTAGCAATGAACAGAGCCCTGTCCTATCTATCTCCATGCCAATGTCACACACAAATGGCTGCTCTGGGAAGGATCGTTTTATAGTGGGAGGTGGGTCTATGAGCATTGAGCCATGATTGGCCACAGTCATCATTACTTTCTCCAATCATGGCTCTGACAGTGTTCGGTGCCCTGATTGGGCAAATCCCTCATTGCTTCAGTCAATCAGGGCTTCCAATGCACTGTGTGGTGTGCAGTGCATTGTGGGGCGCTCGGCGGGCCGAACAAATGTTTAAACGCACCGACAATTCGGGTGTTCGCCGAATGTTTGGCCCAAATTCATGCTCGAATTCATGCCCGGGCCAAACCGTTTGCCCAACACTAATACACCTCATCCCTGTGCTGTGTATTATTTTTTCCTGACCCCCACACACTGTACATTACACATCTGATCCCTGCACTATGTACGTTACCCTCCCCAAACCCCTGTACCATGTGCGCTACCCACCCCTAACCCCAGCACTATGTGTGTTACCCACCTCATACCCAGTGTTGCCAGCCCCCTGAAGTGAAATTTACTGGCAAGGATGCCAAAATTTCTGTCTGGCACCAATTTCTTACTGGCAAAAATAATGAAGATTACTGGCAGAGCCGCATTTTTTACTGATGCTGCAAAAAAGTACCTAAAATTACGTTTTTTTGTACTAAACAGTGCAAATATCAATATTTCAACTATAAACACACAGCTAATGCTAATATCAATGTGTTTAAGTTAAACAAAAGTAAAAAAACATATTTCTCAATTCACATGAAGGTTAGGATACTATAACCCAGCCAGCACAGAGTTCCCTCTTACATCAGAGTCTGCAGGATGCCCCCTTACAGTGCAAGGGAACTCTTATGTAAAGGGGAACGCTGCAGATCATGATGTAAGGGGGAACTCTGATGTGGAGGGGGGCTCTGGTGAATAGAGACCACCTTCCACAGAGTGAATACACTAAGGTAAGGGGGGGTACTAATATAAGGGGGAAACCTTTATATCAGTGCCCCCTTACATTATTGTATTCATTCACCTCCTTACATCAGTGACCCCCCCCCCCTCAGAATGGCCTGGCGGCACTGTCACTTACCTCCTCTCGGGTGCACAGTGTGGGGCTCAGTCAGACGGCTCCAGCTTGGTGGCTCTGATCTCCTCTTCCCAGTCCACACGTCTGTTTCTTCCTGGGCCGTAACCCCCATCCCGGCGGCACTCCCACTCTTGACTCCTTTCTAGGATCCCCTCAGAGACTGCAGACATGACAAGAGATGGTCAGAGGCTGCGGACACACGATACAGGAGGGGGACAGAGACTGCAGACATACTACAGGAGGGGGACAGAGGCTGCGGACATACTACAGGAGGGGGACAGAGGCTGCGGACATACTACAGAAGGGGGACAGAGGCTGCGGACATACTACAGGAGGGGGACAGAGGCTGCGGACATACTACAGGAGGGGGACAGAGGCTGCGGACATACTACAGGAGGGGGACAGAGGCTGCGGACATACTACAGGAGGGGGACAGAGGCTGCGGACATACTACAGGAGGGGGACAGAGGCTGCGGACATACTACAGGAGGGGGACAGAGGCTGCGGACATACTACAGGAGGGGGACAGAGGCTGCGGAAATACTACAGGAGGGGGACAGAGGCTGCGAACATACTACAGGAGGGGGACAGAGGCTGCGGACATACTACAGGAGGGGAACAGAGGCTGCGGACATACTACAGGAGGGGGAAAGAGGCTGCGGACATACTACAGGAGGGGGACAGAGGCTGCGGACATCTGCGGACATACTACAGGAGGGGGACAGAGGCTGCGGACATACTACAGGAGGAGGACAGAGGCTGCGGACATACTACAGGAGGGGGACAGAGGCTGCGGACATACTACAGGAGGGGGACAGAGGCTGCGGACATACTACAGGAGGGGGACAGAGGCTGCGGACATACTACAGGAGGGGGACAGAGGCTGCGGACATACTACAGGAGGGGAACAGAGGCTGCGGACATACTACAGGAGGGGGACAGAGGCTGCGGACATACTACAGGAGGGGGACAGAGGCTGCGGACATCTGCGGACATACTACAGGAGGGGGACAGAGGCTGCGGACATCTGCGGACATACTACAGGAGGGGGACAGAGGCTGCGGACATACTACAGGAGGAGGACAGAGGCTGCGGACATACTACAGGAGGGGGACAGAGGCTGCGGACATACTACAGGAGGGGGACAGAGGCTGCGGACATACTACAGGAGGGGAACAGAGGCTGCGGACATACTACAGGAGGGGGACAGAGGCTGCGGACACACTACAGGAGGGGGACAGAGGCTGCGGACACACTACAGGAGGGGGACAGAGGCTGCGGACATACTACAGGAGGGGGACAGAGGCTGCGGACATACTACAGGAGGTGGACAGAGGCTACGGACATACTACAGGAGGGGGACAGAGGCTGCGGACATACTACAGGAGGGGGACAGAGGCTGCGGACATACTACAGGAGGGGGACAGAGGCTGCGGACATACTACAGGAGGGGGACAGAGGCTGCGGACATACTACAGGAGGGGGACAGAGGCTGCGGACATACTACAGGAGGGGGACAGAGGCTGCGGACATACTACAGGAGGGGGACAGAGGCTGCGGACATACTACAGGAGGGGGACAGAGGCTGCGGACATACTACAGGAGGGGAACAGAGGCTGCGGACATACTACAGGAGGGGGACAGAGGCTGCGGACACACTACAGGAGGGGAACAGAGGCTGCGGACATACTACAGGAGGGGGACAGAGGCTGCGGACATACTACAGGAGGGGGACAGAGGCTGCGGACATCTGCGGACATACTACAGGAGGGGGACAGAGGCTGCGGACATACTACAGGAGGAGGACAGAGGCTGCGGACATACTACAGGAGGGGGACAGAGGCTGCGGACATACTACAGGAGGGGGACAGAGGCTGCGGACATACTACAGGAGGGGGACAGAGGCTGCGGACATACTACAGGAGGGGAACAGAGGCTGCGGACATACTACAGGAGGGGGACAGAGGCTGCGGACACACTACAGGAGGGGGACAGAGGCTGCGGACATACTACAGGAGGGGGACAGAGGCTGCGGACATACTACAGGAGGTGGACAGAGGCTACGGACATACTACAGGAGGGGGACAGAGGCTGCGGACATACTACAGGAGGTGGACAGAGGCTGCGGACATACTACAGGAGGTGGACAGAGGCTACGGACATACTACAGGAGGGGGACAGAGGCTGCGGACATACTACAGGAGGGGGACAGAGGCTGCGGACATACTACAGGAGGGGGACAGAGGCTGCGGACATACTACAGGAGGGGGACAGAGGCTGCGGACATACTACAGGAGGTGGACAGAGGCTACGGACATACTACAGGAGGGGGACAGAGGCTGCGGACATACTACAGGAGGTGGACAGAGGCTGCGGACATACTACAGGAGGGGGACAGAGGCTGCGGACATACTACAGGAGGGGGACAGAGGCTGCGGACATACTACAGGAGGTGGACAGAGGCTGCGGACATACTACAGGAGGTGGACAGAGGCTACGGACATACTACAGGAGGGGGACAGAGGCTGCGGACATACTACAGGAGGTGGACAGAGGCTGCGGACATACTACAGGAGGGGGACAGAGGCTGCGGACACACTACAGGAGGTGCCGGTGGAGACAGGCTGTGAACATGATGGTGCCCTCCTCACCCCCTCACAGTAGCCTCCTCCTCTGTCCACCACCATATTACTTCTGCACATCATCAGTGTGCTGTGTCCTCCTCCTGTGCCCCTTTCACCACTCCATAGGTCAGGGAAGCACTGTGCTGCCCTGACCTGTGAAGAGGTGAAAGGGACACAGGAACCAGAGGAGGATACAGCACACTGATGACGCTGTCCCCTTGTATCCCCCCCTGTTTCACTGACCTTGAGTCCGTCCTCCTCACCCCTGGCTGGGCCCTGTCAGTGCTCCGCTCCGAGTCCTCCACTGACCACCTATGATGAGTGCATGGCATGCACTCACTGCAGGTGTCCCGCCACTGCCGCCCGCCACTGTGGCCTTTTCAAAAATGGCGCCAGCTGCGCCATCACGTTACTGCGTGTGCGCCGCCGCCGCCCGGCCGAGTTCCGAATGCGCTCGGCCGGCGCATTCGGAACGGCGCATGCACAGTTGTATGGCCGGCTCGCGGCCATCTTTTTTATGGGCGCCGGTGCCCATAAACTGACTTTTACGTACAGCCCGAAAAAGGTGTTAAATCGCGGGCTGTACGTAAATCTACGTACGGTTGGCAACACTGCCCATACCCCTGTTCCTCACTCTGGTGCTTCTCTCAGGTATTTATTGCTCACTTCAGAGCGTGTGACTTTGCGATTATGCAAATGGTTTAATAAAACAGAAAGCAAAAAAACAAACAAACTGGGGTACTCACATAGATTAGGTGTGCCAGTTTCAGTTTGGGGGGGGGGGGGTTGCTTTCTGTTTATTAAACCGTTAAAACTCTATTACACTATCAAGTCTTTATCTCATACACTTACCGAGGTACCATACTGGCGAGTCCAGGATTCCGGTGTAACTACAAGAGCCCAAAGGTGATTCATATGCGTGTTTTGACTGCGCTTAATCGCAAAGTCACACGCTCTGAGGTGAGCATTAAACACCTAAGGGGAGCACCAGAGTGAGGAACACGACGGCATGTTCTGGATCACCTAGCAGTTTTATAATCGCAGGAACTCTATTGCACCTAGCAGTTTTATAATCGCATGAACTTTATTACACCTGGATAGACTCTTTTTGGATACCATACACGTGCACAGGAGCACTTCTTTGAACAACCCAGCAATGCAATATATTGAGAAACTATATAATACTGGATGCTATGCATATGCACAGAAGCACTTTTTTATGCATCAGTGGGTCACTGATAATCTATACAGGATCATAAAAGTGGGAATTGCACTTCTTTGCACAGTAGCACTTTATTTTAATTATAACCATTGTTTATGCTTTTATATACACATCTTTTATATATTAATTTTTTTATATTTAATATATGTGTTCATTTATTGCACTTTTGTCACTTTCCACTGTTAGGAAAGAAGGAGGCTTTTATATGTTTCTTTTTACACTGGTATAGTGTATGACTTTGGAAAGCGCAGCGTATATATTTATTTATCCACATTTGCATAATATATGAGGCATGTTTAACTCTTACAGCTGATTTTTGATAATTAAGGCAGTTTGGATTAGTGGAGGCTCACAGGACTCTTTATATTTTTGTTTCATTTTCCAGCAGAACTTGGCACGTGCCCACATTGCCAAAAGTACCAATACCTGGTTTAATGATCATGGTATCACTGTGCTTGATTGGCCAGCAAACTCGCCTGACCTAAACCCCATAGAGAATCTGTGGGGTATTGTCAAGAGGAAGATGAGAGACACCAAACCCAACAATGCAGACAAGCTGAAGGCCGCTATCAAAGCAACCTGGGCTACCATAACACCTCAGCAGTGCCACAGGCTGATCGCCTCCATGCCACGCCACATTGATGCAGCAATTTCGTGCAAAAGGAGCCCGGACCAAGTATTGAGTGCATACTATACTGTACATGGACATACTTTTCAGTAAGCCAACATTTCTGTGTTAAAAACTTTTTTTTTTTTTTAGTCTGGTATGTAATATTCATATTTTCTGGGATAATGAATTTTGGGTTTTTGCTAACTGTAAGCCATAATCATCTAAATTAAAATAAATAAATGCTTGAAATATATCACTCTGTGTGTAATGAATCTATATAAAATATATGAGTTTCATTTTTTAATTGAATTCCTGAAATAAATAAACTTTTTGATGATATTAAAAAATGTTGAGATTTAAAGTATTTATATATATATATATATATATATATATATATATATATATATATATATATAAAAATTGTTTACCGTAGCAGCAACTCAACCCTGATACTCACTTGACAGTGAAAACACCAATATATAAAAAAAGTGAAAAAACTAAACAAAAATACAAGAAAGTCCACGTGAGTCCACAAAGTTCTCCTTACTAAATACATAAATGTAGTGAAGATCCATCACCGTTTCCTATTCTTGTGCCGAACCACCACCTTCAATGGTAAAAATGCACGCTTTCCGCTGTAGGTGACCCACCATGTCTAGAGAGAGGTCTACAAGGCTCAAATTTAAATCCTCCAAAGGTAAACAGTAGGTAGTGGCTCCAAGCTCTCTCTTTAGGGGGCAGAGAGTGTGTGATAATAATCCACCAGATATCCTCTCACACGTATTAATATGAAAACAGAATGCCCCAACAGTGTAATATTCTTTATATAGTTTATAAGGAACAATAAAATCACACTTACATGATAAAAGAAGTTTGAACACAAAGCAGTAACAAATTCTCCGCCAGCAATACACATAACACTCACATGTCTGGGATCACTGAGACATGATGATGTCAGCACGCAACTCAGGGTATATTGTGCCCATCTAAACGTTTTTTGTTTTTTTAATTATCAACACTTACTGCCGACACCACCAATTATGGAAGGGAGTTTCACATCGTTACTGTTCTAACAGTAAAGAACCCATTACGCAGTTTAACCACTTCAGCCCCGGAAGAATTTACCCCCTTCCTGAACAGGCCATTTTTGGCGATATGGCACTGCGTCGCTTTAGCTCACATTTGCGTGGTCGTGCGATGTTGTACCCAAACGAAATTGATGTCCTTTTTTTTCCCCACAAATAGAGCTTTCTTTTGGTGGTATTTGATCACCTCTGCGGTTTTTATTTTTTGCGCTATAAACAAAAAAAGACCGACAATTTTGAAAAAAGACCAATATTTTTTACTTTTTGCTATAATAAATAGCCAAAAACAAATGTCTTCATCGGTTTAGGCCAATATGTATTATTCTACATATTTTTGGTAAAAAACAAAAATGCAATAAGCGTATATTGATTGGTTTGCGCAAAGCTTATAGCGTCTACAAAATAGGGGATAGATTTATGGCATTTTTATTATTATAATTTTTTTACTAGTAATGGCAGTGATCTGTGATTTTTAGCAGGACTGCGACATTGCGGTGGACAGATCGGCCAATTTTGACACTAATTTGACACCAATGACATTTATACAGCGATCAGAGCTAAAAATAGCTACTGATTACTGTATAAATGTCACTGGCAGGGAAGGGATTAACACTAGGGGGTGATCAAGGGGTTAAGTGTTCCCTAGGGAAGTGTTTCTAATTGTGAGGGGAGCAGTGTTGCAAACCTACCAGATTGAATATTACTGACATGACACCCAAAATTTACTGGCATAGCCAAGTTTTTACTGACATTACCAAAAGTTGTCTCTATCTGAATAGAACACTCACGGTGTTCCTATCCGGGGCAGCATATCCCTAAATAGGGTACTATAATACACTCTCCCTGGATGGAACCCGTACGTTGGAAGAAATATATACATGTAATGGGTAATAATAAATCCACTATGGTAACAAACACTAGGAGAGGAAATTTTTTTATCATTATATAAGCCCAGTTCTGAAGAAGTTCCTAGTAGGGATGAGCTTCGAGTTCGAGTCGAACTCATGTTCGACTCGAACATTGCCTGTTCGCCCGTTCGCCGAACAGCGAACAAATTGGGGTGTTCGCGGCAAATTCGAAAAGTCTATGGGAGAAATCTAAAGTTCTAATTATAAAGGCTTATATGCAAGTTATTGTCATAAAAAGTGTTTGGGGACCCGGGTCCTGCCCCAGGGGACATGTATCAATGGAAAAAAAAGTTTTAAAAACGGCCGTTTTTGCGGGAGCAGTGATTTTAATAATGCTTAAAGTGAAACAATAAAAGTGAAATATTCCTTTAAATTTCGTACCTGGGGGGTGTGTATGATATGCATGTAAAGTGGCGCATGTTTCCCGTGCTTAGAACTGTCCCTGCACAAAGTGTCATTTTTGAAGGAAAAAAAGTCATTTAAAACTCACTCGCGGCTATTAATGAATTGTCGGCTCCCGGCAATACATACAAAAGTCATTGATAAAAAATAAAAAAAAAGCGTGGGGGTCCCCCAGAATTCAATTACCAGGCCCTTCAGGCCTGGTATAGATATTAAGGGGAACCCCGCCGCAAATTAAAAAAAAAATGCGTGCGGTTCCCCCAAATATCCATACCAGGCCCTTCAGATCTGGCATGGATTTTAAGGGGAACTCCACCCCAAATTTTAAAAAAATGGCATGGAGTACCCCCAAAAATCCATACCAGACCCTTATCCGAGCACGCAACCTGGCCGGCCGCAGGAAAAGAGGGGGGGACGAGAGAGCGCCCCCCCTCCCTCCTGAACCGTACCAGGCCACATGCCCTCAACATGGGGAGGATGTCCCCATGTTGATGAGGACAAGGGCCTCGTCCCCACAACCCTTGCCCGGTGGTTGTGGGGGTCTGCGGGCAGGGGACTTATCGGAATCTGGAAGACCCCTTTAACAAAGGGGACCCCCAGATCCCGCCCCCCCTATGTGAATTGGTAAGGGGTACATTGTACCCCTACCATTTCACGAAGAAAGTGTCAAAAAAAAAAAAAAAAACACACACACCTTGGAAAAGTCCTTTATTAAAAAAAAAAAAAACATTCCAGTGGTGAAATCCAGTGTCCCGCGGCGATCCGATGTCCAGCGCTGTCCGTCATTGGCTGAGCCTGAGCGGACCTGATGGGGAACTTCCTCCGCAGTCTATTACATGTATAGACCCGCCCCTTCTAAAGTTCCCCATCAGGTCCGCTCAGCCAATGACTCGGTGTAAGGCTGAGGACCTGATGCGGAACGTGAGAAGGGGCGGGTCTATACATGTATTACACAGTGAGGGAAGTTCCCCATCAGGTCCGCCCCCTCGGTATGTCAGACCCCGCCTACGTCATTGGCCTAAACGGGGAACTTTCTTCACTGTGTAATTTAAATTTACACAGTAAAGGAAGTTCCCCATCAGGTCCGCTCAGGCCAATGACGTGGGCGGGGTGCTTGCTACGTCCCTACGCGTATCGTCAACCCTGATGAAGTCACGTGGTTGACGATACGCGTAGGGACGTAGCAAGCACCGGAGGTGACGCGGACGAGCTCGGCGCTCGTATTTTATATACACATTTGATACATTTCAATGTGAGTACCTTATACTTTTATCTAATGAAATAAACCATATACGAAATAACTACATTATATTGGGCTCCCTTCGCCTTTATATTTTTAAACCCCCATATATGCACACCATCCCGGAGACTCCACGGCCAGAGGATTAACCCCTACCAGGCATTTACATACCCCTATGTTCCAAGATACCACCCGGACAGCAGGAAGTAGGAACAACAGAGGGCTTTATTACATGCTGTAACCTCACAGCAGTGAGGTAAGGGGCCACCCTTCTCTACAAGCACAGCGTGGAAGTCACAACAAAACGCACTAAGAAGTCACTTTTCAATACAAGCACAGTGTGGAAGTCACAACATCACTTAGCACTTTCTATCGCAAAACATTTTGCATTTTGTTTGCACTACTTTTGCTTTAGTTTGCACTTATCAAGGACTATTATCTATGAGTTTAGCCATTGTACAATTATAAGTCACGGACAGACTTATGGAAACTATTTTATTGTAGCACATATACTGGATATCAATATATGGTTAAATGGATTTTAATATCATGCACCATTTTAATATCATGCACCATTTCTAAGATTTATGTCACAATTTTACACATTTTCTTTGCATTTATTTGTTTTAGATATTGTGGTTTTTTATACTTATTTATGTCAAGGATACAAATGTTGCTTAAACTTTAGGATCACCCTTTGATATAGGGGACCAGATAGGCAATTTTCAACAGCTCGGCATTACTTTTTTATACATATTATAGATGATAATTACCCACAGTCTTTGGGATATCGATCTATCTGGCCATAATAAACCATCTGGCTTTACTGCAGCTATTTAGGTGATATTTGGCGCTGGATATGCCCTCGAATGGAAAGACTATTTTTCAATAGCGCATGATATGCTATATGTTTTATACAATCTTCAAGTTTGCGGATAACTCACTGAGTTTACATTTATTACTGAAGGCAATCATCTGTGACCTCAACGAATATTTCACCATCAATTTTTGCTATACATTGGAGCTGTGACCTGCTTATATAATGACGAACCTTTTTTCCTCTCCTACTGTTTGTTACCATAGGGGATTTATTATTACCCATTACATGTATATATTTCTTCCAGAATACGGGTTCCATCCAGGGAGAGTGTAATATAGTACCCTATTTAGGGATACGCTGCCCTGGATAGGAACACCGTGAGTGTTCTATTCAGATAGAGACTGGGCCATTGTCTCAGGTGCATTTGGGGGTGTTTCATTTGGAGGAGGGTGGGTGTGCATGCTACTCCTTTTGTCTCTCTTTCAGGGAGGCCTATTCCAGCTAGTCAGTTGTTTATGCCATCACTGGATATATATGGGGAATGTTCAGGTTCTATCCCCTATATCAGATAGGGGATTGTTGATTTTTGGATTTTATATGTCTGTTTTTATTTTTTGATACATGTATTAGTGTTCAATAAATATGCAGTTCACTCTTTAGGGTGTGTACCTGTCTGTTTCTTTGTTATTTTTTCTATTTTGTAGCTATATTTTTGATTACACCCCCGATATTTTATCGGTGAGTACTGCAGTTGTAAAATAGGTGGGATTCCCATATTCTCTTTTTTGTGCAGAAGATGATGATGACACCTCACCGACACATCCCCTCCCAAGTCACAGTGACAGTCTCTCTCCACGCCAGGTAGTCCTTTTAGTCCACTCCAGTCCAAACAGCACTGACAGTCCTGCTCCCGGGTTGTCCGAAGACCAGCACACGAAGCTGTGGCCGCTCCACTTGGCTCCCTTGCACAATGACATCACATGACACACTAAGGCATTGCCTCTGCCAGACCCGCCCCCCACTGGTGCTGCCCAAACACACTGTAGCAGGCACTCAGATGGTTTTGGCCAGCTCCGGACCAGAACTGCTCATGTCGACCCGAGCTCCACAGACATATTTTTTACTGGCAACCTTTTCCTGTCACTGGCACTTACTGGCAGGAGAAATGTGCCAGTTTTTTACTGGCTGCCAGTAAAAATACAGATGGTTGGCAATACTGGGGGGGGGAGGGGACTGACTGGGAGTAGAGAGAGAGATCGCTGTTCCTGATCACTAGGAACAGCAGATCTCTCTCTACTTCCCTGACAGAACAGGGATCTGTCTGTTTACATTGACAGATCCCCATTCTGGCTCTCTGAGGAGTGATCGCGGGTTGCCTGGCGGACATTGCAGCCGCCGGCCACGCGCATTGGCTCCGGCGTCGCATGCGCATGCCCCCTATAGCTCTTAAAGCGGCCAACGTACACCTATGACGGTTGGCGCAGCCATGCCAACCTGCCGCAGTATAATGACGGCGGCTGGTCGGCAAGCATTTAAGATTGACCCGCTTCTTGTCCAACTTTATTGAGTGACCATGTGTCCTCTTGAACGACTAAATGAGTCGAGACTGAATAGTTTCCTCCCTATACTTGGATCACCATTTAGATATTTAGATATTGTGATCCCTAGGTGTGCACAGCCTATTGCATTAGAGTGTGCATCCCAAAAGCTCTAACACATATGGGTTTGACATATTTACCGGCCTCTTCCCCACTCTCCCTCCTGAAACAATAGGAGGAAGTGGGAGCAAGGGAGCACATGGGGGACCCGGGCAACAGAAGCAAGGAGAACAGGGAAAGGAGGGGTTGCATATATTAGTACTGATCCCCTATATTTTCCTGTGGCAGCTGAATGTTGACAAAAGGGAGAGGAGTAGAAGCCTACTTTCAGCTGCTGCAGGAGGGAAATACAGATCGGTTCCATTAATTCAACCCCCACGCCACCTCTCCTGTCCAGGTTCTGAGGGTCGGCAAGGAAGGATTGCAGTTTACCTATCACCTGCCCACCATTGACAGGTTGCCAACTCCAGGAATAGGGTGTTCCCAGGCACAACTGGCACACCCCTTGCGCATGCCTATGTTGTGATCACATCTCCTCTTAAGCGTCTCTTCTCCAGGAAAAATGAACATAATGTGTTTAGCCTTTCCTCATAACTTAGGTCCTCCCGCCCCCTTATTAGTTTTATTGCCCTTCTCTGTACTCTCCATTCCAACATTTTTTTGTTCAAAAGTACAAATCGCTCTATTATTGCGGATTTATAATAATGTAAAACATAATTTTCCTTTGTAAGGGAATAATGATCTGGCAAAGAAGCCACCAAAGTAAATACATCCGAGGTATATTAGTAACAGATAATGATTACGCTTTACATTCTTCCCTTGTCGTGTTCCTGTATCACATGCATAATGCAACAAAAACTTTCATCTTTTTATCATTTAATTCTGTAAATATGATGCACTGAAGCATCTTGATATGATCCACGCCTACAAGTGACACCATTAACATGCATTAGACTTTAGTATCATTATGTGTGTCATAAGGAGGCAATCCATAATTGTATGTAATAAAGGGATAGGAGTTGTGTTTTATTCATATAGGCTTGACCATGTATTTCTATGAAGAATCACACAGACATATCTGCTATTTGCTTGACACCTTTCCCGACCTTTCACGGAGTACAAAAACCCAGTTAGGTACCCTCAGGATTTTAGTTTCCATGGGTACTGTTTAGCAAAGTCCTGGTTGACTTAGAAAAGCTTACATTTTAACTCATATCATAAAACTATATTTTTATTCCTCTGGTAAGACAGGTACCGTAAAACTACTATGAAATACTTTTTTCCCCCCAAATTATATTTAAAGGGTAACTCCACTTTCATGGGAAAAAAAAGAATACCAAAAAATAAAGTTACATAGTTAGTCAGGTTGAAAAGAGACACAAGTCCATCCAGTTCTACCAAAAAAATTAATAAAAATACACTCTCATATACACAATCCTTCACCCACAGTTGATCCAGAAGAAGGCTAAAAACCCCAGCAGAGCATGATCCAATTTGCTACAGCAGGGGAAAAAAATCCTTTCTGATCCCCTGAGAGGCAATCGGATATTCCCCGGATCAACTTTACCTATAAATATCAGTATCAAGTTATATTATGTACATTTAGGAAATAATCCAGGCCTTTTTTTAAATTTACTGAGCTGGCCAGAACCACCTCTGGAGGGAGTCTATTCCCCGCTTTCACAGCTCTAATGCCGCGTACACACGATCATTTTTCCCGTCGGGAAAAATGACATTTTTTTTTTAACAAGAAAAACGACCGTCTGTGGGCTTTTTGTCATTTTTCCCGACGGGAAAAACGGCATTAATCACGACGAGAAAAATTAGAACATGCTCTAATTTTTCTCGTCGTGATTCCCGTGGTTTTTTTCCGCGGCAGTTTTCCCATAGGGAAACACTGCCACGGAGCCCACACACGGTCGTTTTTCTCGACCAAAAAGAAAATGTCGGGAAAAACGGACGTGTGTAGGGATCCAAGCCATTCCCTCGTTTTTCCCGTCGATTTTCTCGACGGTGTTTTCACCGTCGAGAAAATCGATCGTGTGTACGCGGCATTACTGTGAAGAAACCTTTCCGAATTTGGAGATTAAATCTTTTTTCCTCTAGACGTAAAGAGTGCCCAATTGTCCTCTGTTATGACCTTAAAGTGAATAACTCAACACCAAGTTCACTATATGTTTGAGAAGAATGGGTGTAGATCGCGCTGGACTGACTCTATCAGTCAGTGTTGTTGATTGGTAGGGTGTGGGCAGAGGGAAAGAACTAGTTTACAGAAGTCCGTGCCAAGTTAGGAAAAAGTTGGTGATAACAAGCAGTAAGCAGTAAACAACCTGGTTGTTAAGGAGTGGGCAGCTGTCGCATCCTTTACAACCAATGAGTCATCAGCTATCACTGAGATTCCCTGCTGACAGCTGAAATTAAAAGAATTGAAATGAAAAATTAAGAAAAAAAATTGCATGCCCCCCCCCCCCATCCATATCAAGCCCTTTGGGACTGGAATAGATTTTGAGGGGAAACCCCATGCCAAAATAAAAAAAAATGTTGCGGGGTCCCCCCAAATCTATACCAGACCCTTGTGCAGCCCAGCAGGTCAGAAAAGGGGAGAGGGGGGATGGACGTGCGCTCCCCCCTCCTGAACCATACCAGGAAGCAGTTTTTGACAAGTCCTTTATTAAAAAAACAAATATGAAAACAAAAATTGTCACCTAGTGTAACTCCAACTTCATTTATAATGAGCGCCGGCCGCTGACCCGAAAAAGGAAAAAGCTTAGATCCCACTGAATGAGAGCTTCGCTGCCTCCCGCCGCTAATTAAGCTAAGGGGCGGGGCCACCTGGTGACATCACCAGGTGGCCCCCCCTTGTGACATCACCAACTATGGCATGATGGGTTGTGACATCACAAGGGTGCAGGGCCACCTAGTGACATCACTGGGTGGCCCAGCCCCTTAGGTTATTTAGCGGCGGGAGGTGGCAGAGCTGTCATTCAGTGGTAGCCCATTTTTACATCGACATGGGGACAAGGTGTTTGGGGGGGGCAGAACCAAAGCACCCCCCCATGTTGAGGGCATGTGGCCTGGTATAGTTCATGAGGGACACTCGCTCATCCCCCCCTTTCCTGACCTGCCGGAGCTCACATGTGTTTTTTTCCCTAATTTTTCATTGCCACAATTCTTTGTACATTCATCTGTCAGGTTGTTTATTGGTTTTTAAGTCCAGCGGCGGCCACCAGCTGTTTGTTAAAGGAGTTGTAAAGGCAAACTTTTTTTTATCTTAATGTATTCAATGCATTAAGATAAAAAACCTTCTGTGTGTAGCAGCCCCCCCGGCACCCCCAACACTTACCCTGAGCCTCTTCTCTATCCAGAGATGTCCACGATTCCCTCGGCTGTCAAGGACTCTCCTCCTGTTTGGCTAATTGACTTTGATTGACAAATTCAATCAGGAGGAAAGAGGGGGCGGGGCTGAACGGCAGCTGCGTGTCTAAATGGAAACACAGGGCTGCAGCTCAGCTTGGGTGCCCCCATAGCAAGCTGCACTCGTCAGGAGGGAGGGGCCAGGATCATCGAAGAGGCACCCGAGAAGAGGAGGATCAGGGCTGCTCTGTGCAAAACCAACTGCATAGAGGAGGTAAGTATAACATGTTTGTTATTTTAAGAAAAAATTTAAACCGAAACTTTACAATCACTTTAAGGACTGGCGGTAAATTACCACAGGCTTTCACTACTAAAATACCGCATGACTTCATAAAATAGCGCCTGCATGTTGCAAGTGGCAAATTTTTTTTAGAAAAATGTTGTGCGGTATCTTACTGCATACTCGGATGTAGTAAAATATTGCTTTGTGAATGGAGCCTATTGTAATTGAATATTATTAAAAATTACCTTTCCTTTTCAATCTGCAGCTCTGTAATTTTCTGTAAAATGCAATATGGCTACCTGGAGGCATTCTGTATACAGTGTACGGACCGCACCCCAGAAATGTAATTTCCTGCATGTGTGATTGGTTTATTGATTTTCGCAGAAGTCTGCACCAAGATACAAGTCAGATTTTGGGCATCCCCTGCAGCAAAAATACAATTTTTGGTGAGATGCTCCCAAAGGGAAATCACATCTAAGGATGCAAACCCTGCCACTTTCCTATTTAGAACACTGCAAGGGCAGCAGCTGATTGAAAATTATTAAGTCACTTTCATTCTCATTCACTTTGTCTATTTGACTCTAGGACAGTGATGGGGAACCTTGGCACCCCAGATATTTTGGAACTACATTTCCCATGATGTTCAACTACACTGCAGAGTGCATGAGCATCATGGGAAATGTAGTTCCAAAACATCTGGGGTGCCAAGGTTTGCCATCACTGCTCTAGGGTGTCCTGATGTTCTCGTGTAGCACCCTCTAGTGTGCTATTAGTGTGAGTGCAGGCAAATGTATGTTTTGGCTCATGAAAAAATTAGTCTTTAAATCTGAGTCAAAAGTTTACTGCAGTTCAGGGCTGGATGACTCATACAGGCAGGACTCTGGTGCCTCCCCCTGGTCCTGGAAGGTTGAAGAATCTCCTGGAAACTGGAGAGAGGAGGACCGGAGGGATGATCTGCATACTTTGGGGAGTATGGCCAATCCCCAGGCGGAGGGCCTGGCATGGTGGCTAGGCCAGCCCTTAAATATAGATGAGTAATGCTGGCAAGGGAGTTGGGTGGAAGATGGAGTGCTGAGGAGACTGTCAGTGCCCTTCAGGAGAACCCCTGCCAGGGGGGCTGTGTCTTGGGCTGGGACTCAGACTGGCCTGGGAGGATTTTTTGCAGCATCACTGCTAAAAAGGAATCTTATCCTAAGAAGCAGCGAGAGCAAAGAGGGCAGTGTGAGTACATCAGCATGGCCAGCAAGTTGCAATGGGTGAGACTCTCACATGTAGCCAGCTTTTCTGGAAGGCAGTGTTGGGCTTAAATCTTTCCTTTACCTTGCCCTGGGAAATCTTCAGTAGCAGCCAGGTGGACTAGTGAAGAAACAGCCAGGTAGGCTGGTAGTTCCTGCAGTCAGAGGAACTGGGATCAGTGTTTACAGTGGAGTTGGCGTCCTGTATGCAACCCACAACATTTGTGCAACTTTCAAAGGGGACTCAGAGTTCCTAGTCCTTAAAGTGGAGTTCCACCCACAAATTTAACTTTTTGGAATCCCCCCACCTCCGGTGTCACATTTGGCACCTTTCAGGGGGGAGGAGGGAGGAGATACCTGTGTAATACTTCCAGGCATAGAACACGGCGGTGACCGCAGTGAACTACGCCACGTCCGGCGCCTACTCCGTCCCCCCCGCTATCTTCTGGGAGACACACAGGTTCCAGAAGACAGCAGGGACCAATGGGATCACGCAGCGCGACTCGCGCATGCGCAGTAGGGAACCAGGGAGTGAAGCCACAAGGCTTCACTTCCTGATTCCCTTACCGAAGATGGCGGCGGCAGCACCCAAGAACCCGAGGGACTAATCGGCTTTGGGACCCGACATTTCGGGCGCCCTGGACAGGTAAGTGTCCTTATATTAAAAGTCAGCAGCTGCAGTATTTGTAGCTGCTGACTTTTAATAAACAAAAAATCAGCGGAACTCCGCTTTAAAGGACTTTTGCTTTTTTCCTATCAGAGACAGGGAGCAGTTGGGAGTGAGATCATACAGAGTTGTACATAGGGAGGAAGTTGTCCTTGGTTTTGTTACTATCAAGTTGGGCATCCCATAATACCTATTCCTCATCCAAGTTACAGTATTACCCCCAATAAAACATAAAACCCAATCTCAAAGACTGTTCCTTGTGTCTGGAGAAAGTGTGGAGAATACTTGTTGCCTGGCTGTGCAGGAGTGGGGAACCCAATCACCAGCGGCTCCTATGGTGGTGAGTGCTACAGTTGCAACGTGTGCTAAAAGTAACAGTTGGTACTTTTGTTACTGTATTTCTTTTTAATGTGATTACAGGATAGGACCTGGCTGAAAAAAATTAGTAAACTACCGTAGTACATTTTGGCCTTGCCTTGCTCATTAAAATTGTCCCACTGCTGGCCAATTTTACTGATGCTATATCACAGTGATGGCGAACCTTGGCACCCCAGATGTTTTGGAACTACATTTCCCATGATGCTCATCCACTCTGCAGTGTAGTTGAGCATCATGGGAAATGTAGTTCCAAAACATCTGGGGTGCCAAGGTTCGCCATCACTGCTATATCATCTATGGTCTTTTAATTATTGCAGTAAACCCCCTGCCTTTACTTTTTGTCTCTAGTATATTCTGGTTTCCTGCTGCCAGGCCAATTTTACATTCTGTATCTGAACTCTCTTAATTCTTAAAGTTAAAAAAATAAAACAGGCGAACAGGTAGGCTCTCCATTTCAGAAGAAACTATTTTCTTGAGGGAGCAGCTCGCGGCCCCCACCCAGCCAGCCACCACCCCAGCCAGCCAAAACCAGCAGTGGATCGATCACCACTTCCCCCATCCCCCCTCGCTCGATCAATGCTTCACTCGCCTGTTGCCCACCAGGCCCCCTGTCAGCCTGCACCAGCCAATCAAGACGGCCGAAGACTGGCACCCAGAAGAAGCCAGGCAGAAGATGCTAGCATGAATGAGGAACCTCATGGACATCCGATTTTTGGATCTAAGGTAAGTATTTTAGCCTTTAGTTCCAATTTAATGACAGCTTGATAGAAATTGGTCGGCAGCAGGACAATTTTGTGTCATTGAGAATATAGACAGCTTTAGTAAACTTTCTGGGCAATTTCAATCTGCCAGTCAAGGAGAGCCTATTAATATTGTTTACAGGCATTGTACACTTTCAAATGTTTTTGTTGTTTTCTCTAGGTATTAGTGTAGTTATATTCTCTGTGTCACTTGCCTTGCCTTGTAATGATAGGCTCACATATTGTGGCTGCAGTTTGTATTTTTTATAGCTGATCAATTCCTCTATATCCATGTATTCATTCACCTAGCTTGTCCTTAGGAACAGGCAATGTCTTGTTCTAGGTCAAGCAGCATCAATCCATGCCTTTCCATGTCCTCTGTGTTGAATCATAAACAATGGGGTGCTAATGCCATGAAAACACATCTCTGTTAATTCCTCTACCTGTTTATGTCTGTGTTGGATCTAATTACAATTTAGCTCTCACCTGCAAATCACTAAACTGAGAGACCCAGGGATTGCGGGATATGTAGTTTCTTCCTTGTCAGTTCTCAGACTACAAACAGAGGTCATGCATTAACTTGTGTAGTGCCATGCCCCATGCCTCATTTTTTAACACAAACAGAAATTTTTGACACCAGAATGTGAAGATTGACTGTACTATAGGCTGTGTGTACAGGGCAACAAATGACACCATAAAACTACATGATCAATGTACATCTTATGCAGGTGAAAAACACAAGGTGCAGATAGGAAGGTTTGTATGTATTTAATAAAACACACTTCTAAACTACCAGAAAAAATGTATACTGAAATGAATCAGATTTCAATGCTGCTATATGTAGAAGAGGTGCCCATACATTGGTGGTCTGTAAAAAAGTACTCCCTTACATTGGTGGCCTGTGTAGAGATGCCCCCTTACATTGGTGATCAGTAAACAGGTGCACCCTTGTATTGTTGGTCAGCGAATGTGTGCCCCTCTTACATTGGTGGTCAGTGGAGATTGGTCTGCTTACATTGGTGGTCAGTGAAGAAATGCCCTCTTATATTGGTGGTCAGTGAAGGTGAGCTCCCTTAGATTGGTGGCCAGTAAAGTGGTGGTCCCTTACATTGTTGGTTAGTGAAGGTGCCCCCTTACATTGGTGATCAGCGGATAAATGCCCCCTTACATATGCTATCAATGAAGAAATGCCGCCTTATATTGTTGGTCAGTAAAGAAGTGCCCCCTTATATTGTTGGTCAGTGAAGGTGTGCTCCCTTACATCGGTGGTCTGTGGAGAGATGCCCCCTTACATTGGTGGTCAGTAAAGAGGTGCTCGGGCTCCCTTACATTGGTGGTTGGTGAAGGTGTGCCCCCTTACACTGGTGGTCTTTGGGGAGATGGCCCCTTACATTGGTGATCAGTAAAGTGGTGCACCCTTGTACTGTTGGTCAGTGAAGGTGTGCTCCATTACATTGGTGGTCAGTGAAGGTGCGCTCCATTACATTGGTGGTCAGTGAAGGTGTGCTCCATTACATTGGTGGTCAGTAGGGATGAGCTTCGTGTTCGAGTCGAACATACGTTCGACTCGAACATCGGCTGTTCGATCGTTCGACGAAGATCGAACGATTTGGGCCGTTCGCGCCAAATTCGAGTGACGCGAACGGCCCACAATGCACTACGCCATCGCAGTGTCATCCAGGCGCTGTGATTGGCCAAGCATGCACTGTGACCCCGCATGCTTGGCCAATCACAGCGCCGGCAGCGAGGAGAGCAATGATTGGCCACAGGCAGGATGCCTGTGGCCAATTATTGCTGAGGGTGTTTAGTACACGCCCCACACTATAAAAGGCCGCCAGCACGGCGGCCTAGTGTAGTGTGTTCCGGAGCAGGGATAGAGCAGCATAGGCAGGGACAGTGACTTTTATTTCTTTCTTGCTTAACCTGGATTCCTTTAGTTTAGGGAAAGAGAAGGATAGGTAGGGAGAGTGTCAGTGTGTTTTGTGCTTGTGCTATATTGTGCTTAAAAAAAACATTTTTTCTAGGGACAGAAAACTGTAGGTAGGGAGAGTGTGTCAGTTTCTTTCACTGTCAAAGTCCTTGTTTCCAGGGACCTGGAAGGACAGTGAGTGAATTCTCCTTGTGCTAAATTGTGCTTAAAAAAAACATTTTTTCTAGGGACAGAAAACTGTAGGTAGGGAGAGTGTGTCAGTTTCTTTCACTGTCAAAGTCCTTGTTTCCAGGGACCTGGAAGGACAGTGAGTGAATTCTCCTTGTGCTAAATTGTGCTTAAAAAAAACATTTTTTCTAGGGACAGAAAACTGTAGGTAGGGAGAGTGTGTCAGTTTCTTTCACTGTCAAAGTCCTTGTTTCCAGGGACCTGGAAGGACAGTGAGTGAATTCTCCTTGTGCTAAATTGTGCTTAAAAAAATCATTTTTTCTAGGGACAGAAAACTGTAGGTAGGGAGAGTGTGTCAGTTTCTTTCACTGTCAAAGTCCTTGTTTCCAGGGACCTGGAAGGACAGTGAGTGAATTCTCCTTGTGCTAAATTGTGCTTAAAAAAAACATTTTTTCTAGGGACAGAAAACTGTAGGTAGGGAGAGTGTGTCAGTTTCTTTCACTGTCAAAGTCCTTGTTTCCAGGGACCTGGAAGGACAGTGAGTGAATTCTCCTTGTGCTAAATTGTGCTTAAAAAAAACATTTTTTCTAGGGACAGAAAACTGTAGGTAGGGAGAGTGTGTCAGTTTCTTTCACTGTCAAAGTCCTTGTTTCCAGGGACCTGGAAGGACAGTGAGTGAATTCTCCTTGTGCTAAATTGTGCTTAAAAAAAACATTTTTTCTAGGGACAGAAAACTGTAGGTAGGGAGAGTGTGTCAGTTTCTTTCACTGTCAAAGTCCTTGTTTCCAGGGACCTGGAAGGACAGTGAGTGAATTCTCCTTGTGCTAAATTGTGCTTAAAAAAAACATTTTTTCTAGGGACAGAAAACTGTAGGTAGGGAGAGTGTGTCAGTTTCTTTCACTGTCAAAGTCCTTGTTTCCAGGGACCTGGAAGGACAGTGAGTGAATTCTCCTTGTGCTAAATTGTGCTTAAAAAAAACATTTTTTCTAGGGACAGAAAACTGTAGGTAGGGAGAGTGTGTCAGTTTCTTTCACTGTCAAAGTCCTTGTTTCCAGGGACCTGGAAGGACAGTGAGTGAATTCTCCTTGTGCTAAATTGTGCTTAAAAAAAACATTTTTTCTAGGGACAGAAAACTGTAGGTAGGGAGAGTGTGTCAGTTTCTTTCACTGTCAAAGTCCTTGTTTCCAGGGACCTGGAAGGACAGTGAGTGAATTCTCCTTGTGCTAAATTGTGCTTAAAAAAAACATTTTTTCTAGGGACAGAAAACTGTAGGTAGGGAGAGTGTGTCAGTTTCTTTCACTGTCAAAGTCCTTGTTTCCAGGGACCTGGAAGGACAGTGAGTGAATTCTCCTTGTGCTAAATTGTGCTTAAAAAAAACATTTTTTCTAGGGACAGAAAACTGTAGGTAGGGAGAGTGTGTCAGTTTCTTTCACTGTCAAAGTCCTTGTTTCCAGGGACCTGGAAGGACAGTGAGTGAATTCTCCTTGTGCTAAATTGTGCTTAAAAAAAACATTTTTTCTAGGGACAGAAAACTGTAGGTAGGGAGAGTGTGTCAGTTTCTTTCACTGTCAAAGTCCTTGTTTCCAGGGACCTGGAAGGACAGTGAGTGAATTCTCCTTGTGCTAAATTGTGCTTAAAAAAAACATTTTTTCTAGGGACAGAAAACTGTAGGTAGGGAGAGTGTGTCAGTTTCTTTCACTGTCAAAGTCCTTGTTTCCAGGGACCTGGAAGGACAGTGAGTGAATTCTCCTTGTGCTAAATTGTGCTTAAAAAAAACATTTTTTCTAGGGACAGAAAACTGTAGGTAGGGAGAGTGTGTCAGTTTCTTTCACTGTCAAAGTCCTTGTTTCCAGGGACCTGGAAGGACAGTGAGTGAATTCTCCTTGTGCTAAATTGTGCTTAAAAAAAACATTTTTTCTAGGGACAGAAAACTGTAGGTAGGGAGAGTGTGTCAGTTTCTTTCACTGTCAAAGTCCTTGTTTCCAGGGACCTGGAAGGACAGTGAGTGAATTCTCCTTGTGCTAAATTGTGCTTAAAAAAAAATTTTTTTCTAGGGACAGAAAACTGTAGGTAGGGAGAGTGTGTCAGTTTCTTTCACTGTCAAAGTCCTTGTTTCAAGGGACAGAGAAGGACACCTGAAGGTAGCCCTTATTGCTTTTTTCCCATCTCCCTGCAGGCCATCTATTAGAATGTCTGGAAGGCAAACAAGGAGAGGCAGACAGTCAGGAGGCAATAAAAGAGGGCAAGCAGGCTCTGTGTCTGGGGGCAACAGTGCTGGTCGTGGACGCGTTGCATTGTCATCAGCACATGGCCATGGGACACGCTTGTCCTTCTTTTCGGCAGCTGGACATGTTGAGCCACATCATGCCGAAGACTTGGTAGAGTGGATGACCAAGCCCTCCTCCTCCTCCTCATCCTCTCTCACCCAGGCTCAGGGTACTGGAAAAGCAGCTGCCAAAGCGTCCTCTTCCCTGGTATCAATGTCAGACTCATCATCAGTCACTCCTTCCCTAGACCCACCATGTCCTCCTCCTGAGGAGTCCCCCGAACTGTTTCAGCACAGTGTTGGGTACATGCTCCAGGAGGATGCCCAGCGTTTCGAAGGGTCTGATGATGAAACCCAGCTAGAGGAAGGCAGTAGCGTGAGAGCAGACAGAGGGGATGCTCAAGAAGGACACCAATCTGGCAGTCATGTTCCAGCAGCTGCAGCATACTGCCAGATTGGCTCCAGTGATGAGGAGGGAGGTGATGATGAGGTCACTGACTCCACGTGGGTGCCTAATAGGAGAGAGGAGGAGGAGGAGGATGAGGAGGAGGCACATCTCCAACGAGGCAGGATGCCCTTTGGTGGCCAGCGTAAGGGCAGTACACCGACGGAATCACACCGCAGAGCTCCGCCTGTGCAGGGCGCTGCCTCTGCCCGTCATTCAAAAAGTTCTTTGGTGTGGGCCTTTTTTGAGGCTAGTGCATCAGATCGCACAGCTGCTGTTTGCAACATATGTCTCAAGCGTATATCGCGTGGCCAAAACATCAGCCGCTTGGGTACCACATGCCTGACCAGACATATGTTGACCTGCCATGCAGCTCGTTGGCAAGCCTACCTGAAAGACCCACACCAAAGAACAAAGCGGACCTCTCCTTGCACCGCATCAGCTGGGATCTCCAACCCCACTATAACTTCAGTCCTCTCTGAAACATGCACTGAGAGGAATGAAGGTGTAGAATTAGGTGTGTCACAGCCAAGTACTTGCGGCCACTCTGCTAGCAGTACACCGACGTCCGATTCTAGCAGGCAAATTTCCCTGCCCCAGCTGCTGGACCGTCGAAAGAAGTTCACTCCCAGCCATCCACATGCCCAGCGGTTGAATGCTAGCTTGGCTAAATTGCTAGCGCTTCAACTGCTGCCTTTTCAGTTGGTAGACTCGGCCCCCTTCCGTGAGTTTGTGCAATGTGCGGTTCCTCAGTGGCAGGTTCCCAAACGCCACTTTTTCTCACGGAAGGCTATTCCGGCTCTCTACCGGCATGTGGAAGGCAATGTCTTGGCCTCGCTGGACAGGGCGGTCAGCGGTAAGGTGCATATTACCGCTGACTCATGGTCCAGCAGGCATGGACAGGGACGTTACCTTTCTTTCACGGCCCATTGGGTCACTCTTTTGGCAGCTGGGAAGGATGCAGGACAAGGTGCAGTAGTGTTGGAGGTTGTCCCACCGCCACGCCTCCAAAATGCTACTACTGGTTGTGACACACCTCTCTCCTCCACCCCCTCCTCTTCTTCTTCCTCCATGGCCTCTTCCTGTGGTTTGTCCTATGAACCAGCGGTGCTCCGTAGCCGTTCACGGGGCTACGCAAGTACGCAGGCAAAAAGATGCCATGCCTTGCTTGCGCTGGTGTGTTTGGGGGACAGAAGCCACACTGGGGCAGAGGTCCTGTCTGCTCTGCAGGGCCAGGCCGAGAGGTGGTTGACGCCACGCCAGCTTAAGCCAGGAATGGTGGTTTGCGACAATGGCACCAACCTCCTCTCCGCCCTCCGACAGGGACAACTGACCCATGTGCCCTGTGTGGCTCACGTCCTTAACCTGGTGGTGCAGCGGTTCTTGGGCAGGTACCCGGGCTTACAGGATGTCCTGAGGCAGGCCAGGAAAGTCTGTGTGCATTTCCGCAGATCTTATAATGCCAGTGCTCGCCTGGCTGAGCTGCAAAAGGAGTTGAACCTGCCCAAGAACCGCCTTATATGTGACATGCCCACCAGGTGGAACTCAACGTTGGCCATGCTGCAGCGGCTGCACACGCAGCAGAGGGCCATCAATGAGTACCTGTGCGACTACGGCACCAGGACAGGGTCAGGGGAGCTTGGTTTTTTTTCTCCACGCCAGTGGGGCATGATCAGGGATGCATGCACTGTCCTGGCACCATTTGAGGAGGCCACGAGGATGGTGAGCAGTGACAGTGCATGCATCAGTGACACTGTACCTCTTGTCCACCTGTTGGAGCACACGCTGCGTGGAATAATGGACAGGGCACTTGAGGCAGAACAGAGGCAGGAAGAGGAGGACTTCCTTGCCTCTCAAGGCCCCCTTTACCCAGACAGTGTTCCTTCTGTCCCACCCATCGCACAGGAAGAGGAGGAGGAGGAGGAGGAGGAGGAGGAGGAGGATTGTGTCAGCATGGAGGTGGAGGCTGGCACTCAGCATCATCAGAAGCAGTCTTTTAGGGATGATTTACAGTCCCAAGAAACCAGTGGACTTGTACGTGGCTGGGAGGAGGTGGCTGCGGATCATGTCGTCCTTAGTGACCCAGAGGACTCCGGAGCGAATGCCTCAGCAAACCTACGCTGCATGGCCTCCCTGATCCTGCAAAGTCTGCGGAAGGATCCTCGTATTCTTCGGATCAAGGAGAGGGACCATTACTGGCTGGCCACTCTCCTTGATCCACGGTACAAGGGTAAGGTTGCGGACCTTATGTTACCGTCGCAGAGGGAGCAGAGGATGAGACAACTCCGGGAGGCCTTGCAGAAAGGTCTGTGCAACGCGTTCCCAGAGACTGGGAGGTTACAAACTCCTGGTCCTGGACAACGAGTTGCTGAGGCTTCGGCCAGTCAAAGAAGGAGCGGTGGGGAAGGTGGCCGTCTGACCGATGCGTTCAGACAATTCTTTAGTCCGCAGCCCCAAAGTATGATCGGTTCCAGCAACCATCGCCAGCGTCTGATAAACATGGTGCAGGAATATCTAGGGGCAAGGTCAGACTTGGACACCTTCCCCACCGAAAATCCTCTGGCTTACTGGGTCTTGAGCATGGATCACTGGCCAGAGCTTGCACAGTATGCAATTGAGCTACTGGCCTGTCCTGCATCCAGCGTTCTTTCGGAACGCACATTCAGTGCTGCTGGAGGATTTGTCACGGATCACAGGGTGCGCCTGTCCACCGACTCGGTTGATCGACTGACTTTCATCAAGATGAACCAGTCTTGGATCACCACCAGCTACCACACACCTGATGCTGATATAACAGACTAATTGATTTTAACATGTCACATCCCTTCAAGACTGATGCTGATGCTGAGTGCCTGTGCTGTTATGTTGACTGGCTATCCTCCTCCTCCGAGTCCTCAATGATACGATTGATGATGATAGCTTGGAAGATCATTTTTGTTTATGGGTGCCGCCACCAGTGGCTAAGGCCCAATTTTTCAGCCCCTGTTTTACAGGGGCGTGTAATTACAATTTTTTTAGCAATAATTTGCCATAGGGCTCATTGCTGTGCTCCAAGTACAGTATCTGTGAGGGGTTGGAGTGTTGTGGCACCAGTGCCTAAGGCCCGATTTTTCAGCCCCTGTTTAACAGGGGCGTGTCATTACAATTTTTGAAGCAATACTTTGCAACAGGGCTCATTGCTGTGCTCCAAGTACAGTATCTGTGAGGGGTTGTAGTGTTGTGCCACCAGTGCCTAAGGCCCAATTTTTCAGCCCCTGTTCAACAGGGGCATGCAATTACAATTCTTGATCTAATAATTCACAGCAGGGTCCATTGCTGCACCCACCAAGAGTAACTCTGAGGGCTTACAGTCTTGTGGCAACGCCACCACCACCACCACCACGAAAGGCCCAATTTTTCAGCCCCTGTTCAAAAGGGGCATGTAATTACAATTCTTGATCTAATAATTCACAGCAGGGCCCATTACTGCACCCACCAAGAGTAACTGTCAGGGCTTACAGTGTTGTGGCACCAGCACCACCATCAAAGCCCCAATTTTTACTACCACTGTTCAACAATTATATGTAATTAAAATTCCTGATATAATAGTTGACAGCAGGGCGTTCCAGCACCAACCAAGAGTAACTGAGTGCTTACAGTGTTGTGCCAACACCAACAACTAAGGGGCCTATTTCTGCAGAGTATATACGGCAGGTCCCTACTTTCAAACATCCAACTTACAAACGACTCCTACTTGCAAACGAAAGAAGACAACAGGAAGTGAGAGGAAATCTACCCCTAGAAAGGAAAATTCTCTCCTGTAAGAATAAATATGGGAGAAAGGGGTCTCATCTGTACTGATGCTTTATCAGCAATCCTTGTTTCAAGAAAAACACCACATTTCAAAAACAGTTGTCATTGGGACGGAAAGTGAGGTGAAATGTTCTGAACAGGGGCACAGACAGCAAAACAAATGTTACAGGGGTGATAACCCTTACCTATGTTTCCCAAAAAGTTTAAAAATAGATTTTTGGGCTGGAGCTACACTTCAACAATGTACCTGTTCAAAATTACAAACAGATTCTACATAAGAACAAACCTACAGTCCCTGTCTTGTATGCACCGCCTGTATACGGCTGTTCAGAGTATATAGGGCCTTTTTTATTTTATGTGCGGGGTTCCCCTTAATATCCATACAAGACCCAAAGGGGCTGGTAATGGGCTGGGGTAGGGGGGGGGGGGGTCATGGGGTAGCTATGCCATTTTTCTTAAAGAATTTCATCCATATTACCGGGACCAGACATTACATTAAAGCCGCAAGCAGTTTTAAATGGCTTTTTTTCTTTTAGAAGTGTCATTTTGTGCAGGGACAGTTCTAAACACGGGAAACACGTGGCACTTCACAGGCATACTTTAGACACCCCCCAGGTACGATATTTAAAGGAATATTTGACTTTTTTTTTTTCACTTTATGCATCATTAAAATGACTGCTCCCGAAAAACGACCGTTTTTAAAACTTCTTTTTGCATTGATACATGTCCCCTGGTGCAGAACCCGGGTTCCCAAACCCTATTTATGACAATAACATGCATAATAGTTGTTATAATTAGCACTTTAGAATTCGAACGTTCGCATCCATTGTATTTAATAGGGTTCTAATGTTCGTTCGAACTTTCGGTCCGTTCGCGGGTTCTGGTGTGAACCGAACCCGGGGGTGTTCGGCTCATCACTAGTGGTCAGTGAAGGTGCTCCCCTTTACACTGGTGGTCAGTGGAGAAATGCCCCCTTACATTGGTAATCAGTGAAGATTAGGGATGAGCTTCGTGTTCGAGTCGAACATACGTTCGACTCGAACATCGGCTGTTCGATCGTTCGACGAAGATCGAACGATTTGGGCCGTTCGCGCCAAATTCGAGTGACGCGAACGGCCCACAATGCACTACGCCATCGCAGTGTCATCCAGGCGCTGTGATTGGCCAAGCATGCACTGTGACCCCGCATGCTTGGCCAATCACAGCGCCGGCAGCGAGGAGAGCAATGATTGGCCACAGGCAGGATGCCTGTGGCCAATTATTGCTGAGGGTGTTTAGTACACGCCCCACACTATAAAAGGCCGCCAGCACGGCGGCCTAGTGTAGTGTGTTCCGGAGCAGGGATAGAGCAGCATAGGCAGGGACAGTGACTTTTATTTCTTTCTTGCTTAACCTGGATTCCTTTAGTTTAGGGAAAGAGAAGGATAGGTAGGGAGAGTGTCAGTGTGTTTTGTGCTTGTGCTATATTGTGCTTAAAAAAAACATTTTTTCTAGGGACAGAAAACTGTAGGTAGGGAGAGTGTGTCAGTTTCTTTCACTGTCAAAGTCCTTGTTTCCAGGGACCTGGAAGGACAGTGAGTGAATTCTCCTTGTGCTAAATTGTGCTTAAAAAAAACATTTTTTCTAGGGACAGAAAACTGTAGGTAGGGAGAGTGTGTCAGTTTCTTTCACTGTCAAAGTCCTTGTTTCCAGGGACCTGGAAGGACAGTGAGTGAATTCTCCTTGTGCTAAATTGTGCTTAAAAAAAACATTTTTTCTAGGGACAGAAAACTGTAGGTAGGGAGAGTGTGTCAGTTTCTTTCACTGTCAAAGTCCTTGTTTCCAGGGACCTGGAAGGACAGTGAGTGAATTCTCCTTGTGCTAAATTGTGCTTAAAAAAAACATTTTTTCTAGGGACAGAAAACTGTAGGTAGGGAGAGTGTGTCAGTTTCTTTCACTGTCAAAGTCCTTGTTTCCAGGGACCTGGAAGGACAGTGAGTGAATTCTCCTTGTGCTAAATTGTGCTTAAAAAAAACATTTTTTCTAGGGACAGAAAACTGTAGGTAGGGAGAGTGTGTCAGTTTCTTTCACTGTCAAAGTCCTTGTTTCCAGGGACCTGGAAGGACAGTGAGTGAATTCTCCTTGTGCTAAATTGTGCTTAAAAAAAACATTTTTTCTAGGGACAGAAAACTGTAGGTAGGGAGAGTGTGTCAGTTTCTTTCACTGTCAAAGTCCTTGTTTCCAGGGACCTGGAAGGACAGTGAGTGAATTCTCCTTGTGCTAAATTGTGCTTAAAAAAAACATTTTTTCTAGGGACAGAAAACTGTAGGTAGGGAGAGTGTGTCAGTTTCTTTCACTGTCAAAGTCCTTGTTTCCAGGGACCTGGAAGGACAGTGAGTGAATTCTCCTTGTGCTAAATTGTGCTTAAAAAAAACATTTTTTCTAGGGACAGAAAACTGTAGGTAGGGAGAGTGTGTCAGTTTCTTTCACTGTCAAAGTCCTTGTTTCCAGGGACCTGGAAGGACAGTGAGTGAATTCTCCTTGTGCTAAATTGTGCTTAAAAAAAACATTTTTTCTAGGGACAGAAAACTGTAGGTAGGGAGAGTGTGTCAGTTTCTTTCACTGTCAAAGTCCTTGTTTCCAGGGACCTGGAAGGACAGTGAGTGAATTCTCCTTGTGCTAAATTGTGCTTAAAAAAAACATTTTTTCTAGGGACAGAAAACTGTAGGTAGGGAGAGTGTGTCAGTTTCTTTCACTGTCAAAGTCCTTGTTTCCAGGGACCTGGAAGGACAGTGAGTGAATTCTCCTTGTGCTAAATTGTGCTTAAAAAAAACATTTTTTCTAGGGACAGAAAACTGTAGGTAGGGAGAGTGTGTCAGTTTCTTTCACTGTCAAAGTCCTTGTTTCCAGGGACCTGGAAGGACAGTGAGTGAATTCTCCTTGTGCTAAATTGTGCTTAAAAAAACATTTTTTCTAGGGACAGAAAACTGTAGGTAGGGAGAGTGTGTCAGTTTCTTTCACTGTCAAAGTCCTTGTTTCCAGGGACCTGGAAGGACAGTGAGTGAATTCTCCTTGTGCTAAATTGTGCTTAAAAAAAACATTTTTTCTAGGGACAGAAAACTGTAGGTAGGGAGAGTGTGTCAGTTTCTTTCACTGTCAAAGTCCTTGTTTCCAGGGACCTGGAAGGACAGTGAGTGAATTCTCCTTGTGCTAAATTGTGCTTAAAAAAAACATTTTTTCTAGGGACAGAAAACTGTAGGTAGGGAGAGTGTGTCAGTTTCTTTCACTGTCAAAGTCCTTGTTTCAAGGGACAGAGAAGGACACCTGAAGGTAGCCCTTATTGCTTTTTTCCCATCTCCCTGCAGGCCATCTATTAGAATGTCTGGAAGGCAAACAAGGAGAGGCAGACAGTCAGGAGGCAATAAAAGAGGGCAAGCAGGCTCTGTGTCTGGGGGCAACAGTGCTGGTCGTGGACGCGTTGCATTGTCATCAGCACATGGCCATGGGACACGCTTGTCCTTCTTTTCGGCAGCTGGACATGTTGAGCCACATCATGCCGAAGACTTGGTAGAGTGGATGACCAAGCCCTCCTCCTCCTCCTCATCCTCTCTCACCCAGGCTCAGGGTACTGGAAAAGCAGCTGCCAAAGCGTCCTCTTCCCTGGTATCAATGTCAGACTCATCATCAGTCACTCCTTTCCTAGACCCACCATGTCCTCCTCCTGAGGAGTCCCCCGAACTGTTTCAGCACAGTGTTGGGTACATGCTCCAGGAGGATGCCCAGCGTTTCGAAGGGTCTGATGATGAAACCCAGCTAGAGGAAGGCAGTAGCGTGAGAGCAGACAGAGGGGATGCTCAAGAAGGACACCAATCTGGCAGTCATGTTCCAGCAGCTGCAGCATACTGCCAGATTGGCTCCAGTGATGAGGAGGGAGGTGATGATGAGGTCACTGACTCCACGTGGGTGCCTAATAGGAGAGAGGAGGAGGAGGAGGATGAGGAGGAGGCACATCTCCAACGAGGCAGGATGCCCTTTGGTGGCCAGCGTAAGGGCAGTACACCGACGGAATCACACCGCAGAGCTCCGCCTGTGCAGGGCGCTGCCTCTGCCCGTCATTCAAAAAGTTCTTTGGTGTGGGCCTTTTTTGAGGCTAGTGCATCAGATCGCACAGCTGCTGTTTGCAACATATGTCTCAAGCGTATATCGCGTGGCCAAAACATCAGCCGCTTGGGTACCACATGCCTGACCAGACATATGTTGACCTGCCATGCAGCTCGTTGGCAAGCCTACCTGAAAGACCCACACCAAAGAACAAAGCGGACCTCTCCTTGCACCGCATCAGCTGGGATCTCCAACCCCACTATAACTTCAGTCCTCTCTGAAACATGCACTGAGAGGAATGAAGGTGTAGAATTAGGTGTGTCACAGCCAAGTACTTGCGGCCACTCTGCTAGCAGTACACCGACGTCCGATTCTAGCAGGCAAATTTCCCTGCCCCAGCTGCTGGACCGTCGAAAGAAGTTCACTCCCAGCCATCCACATGCCCAGCGGTTGAATGCTAGCTTGGCTAAATTGCTAGCGCTTCAACTGCTGCCTTTTCAGTTGGTAGACTCGGCCCCCTTCCATGAGTTTGTGCAATGTGCGGTTCCTCAGTGGCAGGTTCCCAAACGCCACTTTTTCTCACGGAAGGCTATTCCGGCTCTCTACCGGCATGTGGAAGGCAATGTCTTGGCCTCGCTGGACAGGGCGGTCAGCGGTAAGGTGCATATTACCGCTGACTCATGGTCCAGCAGGCATGGACAGGGACGTTACCTTTCTTTCACGGCCCATTGGGTCACTCTTTTGGCAGCTGGGAAGGATGCAGGACAAGGTGCAGTAGTGTTGGAGGTTGTCCCACCGCCACGCCTCCAAAATGCTACTACTGGTTGTGACACACCTCTCTCCTCCACCCCCTCCTCTTCTTCTTCCTCCATGGCCTCTTCCTGTGGTTTGTCCTATGAACCAGCGGTGCTCCGTAGCCGTTCACGGGGCTACGCAAGTACGCAGGCAAAAAGATGCCATGCCGTGCTTGCGCTGGTGTGTTTGGGGGACAGAAGCCACACTGGGGCAGAGGTCCTGTCTGCTCTGCAGGGCCAGGCCGAGAGGTGGTTGACGCCACGCCAGCTTAAGCCAGGAATGGTGGTTTGCGACAATGGCACCAACCTCCTCTCCGCCCTCCGACAGGGACAACTGACCCATGTGCCCTGTGTGGCTCACGTCCTTAACCTGGTGGTGCAGCGGTTCTTGGGCAGGTACCCGGGCTTACAGGATGTCCTGAGGCAGGCCAGGAAAGTCTGTGTGCATTTCCGCAGATCTTATAATGCCAGTGCTCGCCTGGCTGAGCTGCAAAAGGAGTTGAACCTGCCCAAGAACCGCCTTATATGTGACATGCCCACCAGGTGGAACTCAACGTTGGCCATGCTGCAGCGGCTGCACACGCAGCAGAGGGCCATCAATGAGTACCTGTGCGACTACGGCACCAGGACAGGGTCAGGGGAGCTTTGTTTTTTTTCTCCACGCCAGTGGGGCATGATCAGGGATGCATGCACTGTCCTGGCACCATTTGAGGAGGCCACGAGGATGGTGAGCAGTGACAGTGCATGCATCAGTGACACTGTACCTCTTGTCCACCTGTTGGAGCACACGCTGCGTGGAATAATGGACAGGGCACTTGAGGCAGAACAGAGGCAGGAAGAGGAGGACTTCCTTGCCTCTCAAGGCCCCCTTTACCCAGACAGTGTTCCTTCTGTCCCACCCATCGCACAGGAAGAGGAGGAGGAGGAGGAGGAGGAGGAGGATTGTGTCAGCATGGAGGTGGAGGCTGGCACTCAGCATCATCAGCAGCAGTCTTTTAGGGATGATTTACAGTCCCAAGAAACCAGTGGACTTGTACGTGGCTGGGAGGAGGTGGCTGCGGATCATGTCGTCCTTAGTGACCCAGAGGACTCCGGAGCGAATGCCTCAGCAAACCTACGCTGCATGGCCTCCCTGATCCTGCAAAGTCTGCGGAAGGATCCTCGTATTCTTCGGATCAAGGAGAGGGACCATTACTGGCTGGCCACTCTCCTAGATCCACGGTACAAGGGTAAGGTTGCGGACCTTATGTTACCGTCGCAGAGGGAGCAGAGGATGAGACAACTCCGGGAGGCCTTGCAGAAAGGTCTGTGCAACGCGTTCCCAGAGACTGGGAGGTTACAAACTCCTGGTCCTGGACAACGAGTTGCTGAGGCTTCGGCCAGTCAAAGAAGGAGCGGTGGGGAAGGTGGCCGTCTGACCGATGCGTTCAGACAATTCTTTAGTCCGCAGCCCCAAAGTATGATCGGTTCCAGCAACCATCGCCAGCGTCTGATAAACATGGTGCAGGAATATCTAGGGGCAAGGTCAGACTTGGACACCTTCCCCACCGAAAATCCTCTGGCTTACTGGGTCTTGAGGATGGATCACTGGCCAGAGCTTGCACAGTATGCAATTGAGCTACTGGCCTGTCCTGCATCCAGCGTTCTTTCGGAACGCACATTCAGTGCTGCTGGAGGATTTGTCACGGATCACAGGGTGCGCCTGTCCACCGACTCGGTTGATCGACTGACTTTCATCAAGATGAACCAGTCTTGGATCACCACCAGCTACCACACACCTGATGCTGATATAACAGACTAATTGATTTTAACATGTCACATCCCTTCAAGACTGATGCTGATGCTGAGTGCCTGTGCTGTTATGTTGACTGGCTATCCTCCTCCTCCGAGTCCTCAATGATACGATTGATGATGATAGCTTGGAAGATCATTTTTGTTTATGGGTGCCGCCACCAGTGGCTAAGGCCCAATTTTTCAGCCCCTGTTTTACAGGGGCGTGTAATTACAATTTTTTTAGCAATAATTTGCCATAGGGCTCATTGCTGTGCTCCAAGTACAGTATCTGTGAGGGGTTGGAGTGTTGTGGCACCAGTGCCTAAGGCCCGATTTTTCAGCCCCTGTTTAACAGGGGCGTGTCATTACAATTTTTGAAGCAATACTTTGCAACAGGGCTCATTGCTGTGCTCCAAGTACAGTATCTGTGAGGGGTTGTAGTGTTGTGCCACCAGTGCCTAAGGCCCAATTTTTCAGCCCCTGTTCAACAGGGGCATGCAATTACAATTCTTGATCTAATAATTCACAGCAGGGTCCATTGCTGCACCCACCAAGAGTAACTCTGAGGGCTTACAGTCTTGTGGCAACGCCACCACCACCACCACCACGAAAGGCCCAATTTTTCAGCCCCTGTTCAAAAGGGGCATGTAATTACAATTCTTGATCTAATAATTCACAGCAGGGCCCATTGCTGCACCCACCAAGAGTAACTGTCAGGGCTTACAGTGTTGTGGCACCAGCACCACCATCAAAGCCCCAATTTTTACTACCACTGTTCAACAATTATATGTAATTAAAATTCCTGATATAATAGTTGACAGCAGGGCGTTCCAGCACCAACCAAGAGTAACTGAGTGCTTACAGTGTTGTGCCAACACCAACAACTAAGGGGCCTATTTCTGCAGAGTATATACGGCAGGTCCCTACTTTCAAACATCCAACTTACAAACGACTCCTACTTGCAAACGAAAGAAGACAACAGGAAGTGAGAGGAAATCTACCCCTAGAAAGGAAAATTCTCTCCTGTAAGAATAAATATGGGAGAAAGGGGTCTCATCTGTACTGATGCTTTATCAGCAATCCTTGTTTCAAGAAAAACACCACATTTCAAAAACAGTTGTCATTGGGACGGAAAGTGAGGTGAAATGTTCTGAACAGGGGCACAGACAGCAAAACAAATGTTACAGGGGTGATAACCCTTACCTATGTTTCCCAAAAAGTTTAAAAATAGATTTTTGGGCTGGAGCTACACTTCAACAATGTACCTGTTCAAAATTACAAACAGATTCTACATAAGAACAAACCTACAGTCCCTGTCTTGTATGCACCGCCTGTATACGGCTGTTCAGAGTATATAGGGCCTTTTTTATTTTATGTGCGGGGTTCCCCTTAATATCCATACAAGACCCAAAGGGGCTGGTAATGGGCTGGGGTAGGGGGGGGGGGGGGGGTCATGGGGTAGCTATGCCATTTTTCTTAAAGATTTTCATCCATATTACCGGGACCAGACATTACATTAAAGCCGCAAGCAGTTTTAAATGGCTTTTTTTCTTTTAGAAGTGTCATTTTGTGCAGGGACAGTTCTAAACACGGGAAACACGTGGCACTTCACAGGCATACTTTAGACACCCCCCAGGTACGATATTTAAAGGAATATTTGACTTTTTTTTTTTTTCACTTTATGCATCATTAAAATGACTGCTCCCGAAAAACGACCGTTTTTAAAACTTCTTTTTGCATTGATACATGTCCCCTGGTGCAGAACCCGGGTTCCCAAACCCTATTTATGACAATAACATGCATAATAGTTGTTATAATTAGCACTTTAGAATTCGAACGTTCGCATCCATTGTATTTAATAGGGTTCTAATGTTCGTTCAAACTTTCGGTCCGTTCGCGGGTTCTGGTGCGAACCGAACCCGGGGGTGTTCGGCTCATCACTAGTGAAGATGTGCCCCCTTACACTGGTGGTCAGTGTACAAATGTCCGCTTACATTGGTAAATTAATGGTGAGTAAAGATGTGCCCCCTTACATGGGTGGTCAGTGAATAGTGCCCCCTTACATTGGTAGGCAGTTAAGAAGTGACCCTTACATTGGTAGTCAGTGAATAGTGCCCCTTACATTGGTAGTCAGTGAATAGTGCCCCCTTACATTGGTAGTCAGAGAATAGTGCACCTTACATTGGTAGTCAGTGAATAGTGCCCCCTTACATTGGTGGTCAGTGAATAGTGCCCCCTTACATTGGTAGTCAGAGAATAGTGCACCTTACATTGGTAGTCAGTGAATAGTGCCCCCTTACATTGGTGGTCAGTGAAGAAATGCTCCTTACATTTAGTGGTCATACTGGTCAGTGAATAGTGCCCCCTTACATTGGTGGTCAGTAAAGAAGTGCTTCTTACACTGGTGGTCAGTGAACAGTGGTGGCTGGTGGTCATTTTTTTTGGGGGGGACAAACAGTGAACCCGCCAACCCCCCGCGGTAGGGTTTGGTCGGTCAGCCAGCGCACTTACATCATCGATTGTGGGCAATCATGGGTGGCTTCTCCGGCTCTCCTCTGCGTGTATCATGAGTAGCTGCTCCTTCCCCTGCTATGCGGCTTCCGTCTCTTCCCTCCACCTCGGCGGGCAATCAGAACGCTTCTCCTTTCAGCCAATCGGGGAAACGGGTCTCAGACCTGCGCTTCCTAATTGGCGGAGAAGCGATTCAGTGTGAGAATACTGAATATTCATTCACTAATCTAACACACCTGGGTGGGTTCCGAGCACAATGCTCTGTGCCCGAAGTCCACCCTATTTTGAAGCATATTAAAGCCTCTAGCTCTAATCGGTGTTTCAAAAAAACACCCCCGCAGCTGTAATTCATGCACCCGGCATCCTGTAAGGGGCCGGACGCATGGATATTGGGTGGCGGCAGCATTTATTGGGGAGGTGGCACCCTTATTGGATGGATTGCCCCTGTCAGTGTATAGTGACCTCTTACACTGTTGGTCAGAAAAGAAGTGCCCCTTACATTGGTGTCCAGTGAAGAAGTAAGTGCCCCTTACATTGGTGTCCAGTGAAGAAGTAAGTGCCCCTTACATTGGTGGCCAGTGAAGAAGTGCTCCTTACATTGGTGGCCAGTGAAGAAGTGCTCCTTACATTGGTGGCCAGTGAAGAAGTGCCCCTTACATTGGTGGCCAGTGAAGAAGTGCCCCTTACATTGGTGGCCAGTGAAGGAGTGCCCCTTACATTGGTGGCCAGTGAAGAAGTGCTCCTTACATTGGTGGCCAGTGAAGAAGTGCCCCTTACATTGGTGGCCAGTGAAGAAGTAAGTGCCCCTTACATTGGTGTCCAGTGAAGAAGTAAGTGCCCCTTACATTGGTGGCCAGTAGTGATGAGCCGAACACCCTCGGGTTCGGTTCGCACCAGAACCCGCGAACGGACCGAAAGTTCGTACGAACATTAGAACCCTATTAAATACAATGGATGCGAACGTTCGAATTCTAAAGTGCTAATTATTATAACGACTATTATGCATGTTATTGTCCTAAAAAGGGTTTGGGAACCCGGGTTCTGCACCAGGGGACATGTATCAATGCAAAAAGAAGTTTTAAAAACGGTCGTTTTTCGGGAGCAGTCATTTTAATGATGCATAAAGTGAAAAAGAAAAAAGTCAAATATTCCTTTAAATATCGTACCTGGGGGGTGTCTAAAGTATGCCTGTGAAGTGCCACGTGTTTCCCGTGTTTAGAACTGTCCCTGCACAAAATGACACTTCTAAAGGGAAAAAAAGCCATTTAAAACTGCTTGCGGCTTTAATGTAATGTCTGGTCCCGGTAATATGGATGAAAATCTTTAAGAAAAATGGCATAGCTACCCCATGACCCCCCCCCCCTACCCCAGCCCATTACCAGCCCCTTTGGGTCTTGTATGGATATTAAGGGGAACACCGCACACAAAATAAAAAAGGCCCTATATACTCTGAACAGCCGTATACAGGCGGTGCATACAAGACAGGGACTGTAGGTTTGTTCTTATGTAGAATGTGTTTGTAATTTTGAACAGGTACATTGTTTAAGTGTAGCTCCAGCCCAAAAATCTATTTTCAAACTTTTTGGAAAACATAGGGAAGGGTTATCACCCCTGTAACATTTGTTTTGCTGTCTGTGCCCCTGTTCAGAACATTTCACCTCACTTTCCGTCCCAATGACAACTGTTTTTGAAATGTGGTGTTTTTATTGAAACAAGGATTGGTGATAAAGCATCAGTACAGAGGAGACACCTTTCTCCCATATTAATTCTTACAGGAGAGAATTTTCCTTCCTAGGGGTAGATTTCCTCTCACTTCCTGTTGTCTTCTTGCGTTTGCAAGTAGGAGTCGTTTGTAAGTTGGATGTTTGAAAGTAGGGACCTGCCGTATATACTCTGCAGAAATAGGCCCCTTAGTTGTTGGTGTTGGCACAACACTGTAAGCACTCACAGTTACTCTTGGTTGGTGCTGGAACGCCCTGCTGTCAACTATTATATCAGGAATTGTAATTACATATAATTGTTGAACAGTGGTAGTAAAAATTGGGCCTTTGATGGTGGTGCTGGTGCCACAACACTGTAAGCCCTGACAGTTACTCTTGGTGGGTGCAGCAATGGGCCCTGCTGTGAATTATTAGATCAAGAATTGTAATTGCATGCCCCTGTTGAACAGGGGCTGAAAAATTGGGCCTTTCGTGGTGGTGGTGGTGGTGGTGGTGTTGCCACAACACTGTAAGCCCTCAGAGTTACTCTTGGTGGGTGCAGGAATGGGCCCTGCTGTGAATTATTAGATCAAGAATTGTAATTACATGCCCCTTTTGAACAGGGGCTGAAAAATTGGGCCTTTCGTGGTGGTGGTGGTGGTGGCGTTGCCACAACACTGTAAGCCCTCAGAGTTACTCTTGGTGGGTGCAGCAATGGGCCCTGCTGTGAATTATTAGATCAAGAATTGTAATTACATGCCCCTGTTGAACAGGGGCTGAAAAATTGGGCCTTAGGCACTGGTGGCACAACACTGCAACCCCTCACAGATACTGTACTTGGAGCACAGCAATGAGCCCTGTTGCAAAGTATTGCTTCAAAAATTGTAATGACACGCCCCTGTTAAACAGGGGCTGAAAAATTGGGCCTTAGGCACTGGTGGCACAACACTCCAACACCTCACAGATACTGTACTTGGAGCACAGCAATGAGCCCTGTTGCAAAGTATTGCTTCAAAAATTGTAATTACACGCCCCTGTTAAACAGGGGCTGAAAAATTGGGCCTTAGCCACTGGTGGCGGCACCCATAAACAAAAATGATCTTCCAAGCTATCATCATCAATCGTATCATTGAGGACTCGGAGGAGGAGGATAGCCAGTCAACATAACAGCACAGGCACTCAGCATCAGCATCAGTCTTGGAGGGATGTGACATGTTAAAATCAATTAGTCTGTTATATCAGCATCAGGTGTGTGGTAGCTGGTGGTGATCCAAGACTGGTTCATCTTGATGAAAGTCAGTCGATCAACCGAGTCGGTGGACAGGCGCACCCTGTGATCCGTGACAAATCCTCCAGCAGCACTGAATGTGCGTTCCGAAAGAACGCTGGATGCAGGACAGGCCAGTAGCTCAATTGCATACTGTGCAAGCTCTGGCCAGTGATCCATCCTCAAGACCCAGTAAGCCAGAGGATTTTCGGTGGGGAAGGTGTCCAAGTCTGACCTTGCCCCTAGATATTCCTGCACCATGTTTATCAGACGCTGGCGATGGTTGCTGGAACCGATCATACTTTGGGGCTGCGGACTAAAGAATTGTCTGAACGCATCGGTCAGACGGCCACCTTCCCCACCGCTCCTTCTTTGACTGGCCGAAGCCTCAGCAACTCGTTGTCCAGGACCAGGAGTTTGTAACCTCCCAGTCTCTGGGAACGCGTTGCACAGACCTTTCTGCAAGGCCTCCCGGAGTTGTCTCATCCTCTGCTCCCTCTGCGACGGTAAGATAAGGTCCGCAACCTTACCCTTGTACCGTGGATCAAGGAGAGTGGCCAGCCAGTAATGGTCCCTCTCCTTGATCCGAAGAATACGAGGATCCTTCCGCAGACTTTGCAGGATCAGGGAGGCCATGCAGCGTAGGTTAGCTGAGGCATTCGGTCCGGAGTCCTCTGGGTCACTAAGGACGACATGATCCGCAGCCACCTCCTCCCAGCCACGTACAAGTCCACTGGTTTCTTGGGACTGTAAATCATCCCTAAAAGACTGCTGCTGATGATGCTGAGTGCCAGCCTCCACCTCCATGCTGACACAATCCTCCTCCTCCTCCTCCTCCTCCTCTTCCTGTGCGATGGGTGGGACAGAAGGAACACTGTCTGGGTAAAGGGGGCCTTGAGAGGCAAGGAAGTCCTCCTCTTCCTGCCTCTGTTCTGCCTCAAGTGCCCTGTCCATTATTCCACGCAGCGTGTGCTCCAACAGGTGGACAAGAGGTACAGTGTCACTGATGCATGCACTGTCACTGCTCACCATCCTCGTGGCCTCCTCAAATGGTGCCAGGACAGTGCATGCATCCCTGATCATGCCCCACTGGCGTGGAGAAAAAAAACCAAGCTCCCCTGACCCTGTCCTGGTGCCGTAGTCGCACAGGTACTCATTGATGGCCCTCTGCTGCGTGTGCAGCAGCTGCAGCATGGCCAACGTTGAGTTCCACCTGGTGGGCATGTCACATATAAGGCGGTTCTTGGGCAGGTTCAACTCCTTTTGCAGCTCAGCCAGGCGAGCACTGGCATTATAAGATCTGCGGAAATGCACACAGACTTTCCTGGCCTGCCTCAGGACATCCTGTAAGCCCGGGTACCTGCCCAAGAACCGCTGCACCACCAGGTTAAGGACGTGAGCCACACAGGGCACATGGGTCAGTTGTCCCTGTCGGAGGGCGGAGAGGAGGTTGGTGCCATTGTCGCAAACCACCATTCCTGGCTTAAGCTGGCGTGGCGTCAACCACCTCTCGGCCTGGCCCTGCAGAGCAGACAGGACCTCTGCCCCAGTGTGGCTTCTGTCCCCCAAACACACCAGCGCAAGCACGGCATGGCATCTTTTTGCCTGCGTACTTGCGTAGCCCCTTGAACGGCTACGGAGCACCGCTGGTTCAGAGGACAAAGCACAGGAAGAGGCCATGGAGGAAGAAGAAGAGGAGGGGGTGGAGGAGAGAGGTGTGTCACAACCAGTAGTAGCATTTTGGAGGCGTGGCGGTGGAACAACCTCCAACACTACTGCACCTTGTCCTGCATCCTTCCCAGCTGCCAAAAGAGTGACCCAATGGGCCGTGAAAGAAAGGTAACGTCCCTGTCCATGCCTGCTGGACCATGAGTCAGCGGTAATATGCACCTTACCGCTGACCGCCCTGTCCAGCGAGGCCAAGACATTGCCTTCCACATGCCGGTAGAGAGCCGGAATAGCCTTCCGTGAGAAAAAGTGGCGTTTGGGAACCTGCCACTGAGGAACCGCACATTGCACAAACTCACGGAAGGGGGCCGAGTCTACCAACTGAAAAGGCAGCAGTTGAAGCGCTAGCAATTTAGCCAAGCTAGCATTCAACCGCTGGGCATGTGGATGGCTGGGAGTGAACTTCTTTCGACGGTCCAGCAGCTGGGGCAGGGAAATTTGCCTGCTAGAATCGGACGTCGGTGTACTGCTAGCAGAGTGGCCGCAAGTACTTGGCTGTGACACACCTAATTCTACACCTTCATTCCTCTCAGTGCATGTTTCAGAGAGGACTGAAGTTATAGTGGGGTTGGAGATCCCAGCTGATGCGGTGCAAGGAGAGGTCCGCTTTGTTCTTTGGTGTGGGTCTTTGAGGTAGGCTTGCCAACGAGCTGCATGGCAGGTCAACATATGTCTGGTCAGGCATGTGGTACCCAAGCGGCTGATGTTTTGGCCACGCGATATACGCTTGAGACATATGTTGCAAACAGCAGCTGTGCAATCTGATGCACTAGCCTCAAAAAAGGCCCACACCAAAGAACTTTTTGAATGACGGGCAGAGGCAGCGCCCTGCACAGGCGGAGCTCTGCGGTGTGATTCCGTCGGTGTACTGCCCTTACGCTGGCCACCAAAGGGCATCCTGCCTCGTTGGAGATGTGCCTCCTCCTCATCCTCCTCCTCCTCCTCTCTCCTATTAGGCACCCACGTGGAGTCAGTGACCTCATCATCCCCTCCCTCCTCATCACTGGAGCCAATCTGGCAGTATGCTGCAGCTGCTGGAACATGACTGCCAGATTGGTGTCCTTCTTGAGCATCCCCTCTGTCTGCTCTCACGCTACTGCCTTCCTCTAGCTGGGTTTCATCATCAGACCCTTCGAAACGCTGGGCATCCTCCTGGAGCATGTACCCAACACTGTGCTCAAACAGTTCGGGGGACTCCTCAGGAGGAGGACATGGTGGGTCTAGGGAAGGAGTGACTGATGATGAGTCTGACATTGATACCAGGGAAGAGGACGCTTTGGCAGCTGCTTTGCCAGTACCCTGAGCCTGGGTGAGAGAGGATGAGGAGGAGGAGGAGGGCTTGGTCATCCACTCTACCAAGTCTTCGGCATGATGTGGCTCAACATGTCCAGCTGCCGAAAAGAAGGACAAGCGTGTCCCATGGCCATGTGCTGATGACAATGCACCGCGTCCACGACCAGCACTGTTGCCCCCAGACACAGAGCCTGCTTGCCCTCTTTTATTGCCTCCTGACTGTCTGCCTCTCCTTGTTTGCCTTCCAGACATTCTAATGGATGGCCTGCAGGGAGATGGGAAAAAAGAAATAAGGGCTACCTTCAGGTGTCCTTCTCTGTCCCTTTACTTAAGGATTTCTAAATATGGTTGAGGATGATTGCTTTCGCACAGAATAGCACAATGACAATTTCCCTGACTGTCCAAAAAACAAGGATTTCAAAGATGGTTGATGATGAATGCTTTAGCACAGTATAGCACAATGAGAATTTCCCTCACTGTCCTTCCCTGTCCCTACAAACAAGGATTAGCACAGTAAAACACACTGACACTCTCCCTACCTATAGTTTTCTGTCCCTATAAAAAATGTTTTTTTAAAGATGGTTGATGATGAATGCTTTAGCACAGTATAGCACAATGAGAATTTCCCTCACTGTCCTTCCCTGTCCCTACAAACAAGGATTAGCACAGTAAAACACACTGACACTCTCCCTACCTATAGTTTTCTGTCCCTATAAAAAATGTTTTTTTAAAGATGGTTGATGATGAATGCTTTAGCACAGTATAGCACAATGAGAATTTCCCTCACTGTCCTTCCCTGTCCCTACAAACAAGGATTAGCACAGTAAAACACACTGACACTCTCCCTACCTATAGTTTTCTGTCCCTATAAAAAATGTTTTTTTAAAGATGGTTGATGATGAATGCTTTAGCACAGTATAGCACAATGAGAATTTCCCTCACTGTCCTTCCCTGTCCCTACAAACAAGGATTAGCACAGTAAAACACACTGACACTCTCCCTACCTATAGTTTTCTGTCCCTATAAAAAATGTTTTTTTAAAGATGGTTGATGATGAATGCTTTAGCACAGTATAGCACAATGAGAATTTCCCTCACTGTCCTTCCCTGTCCCTACAAACAAGGATTAGCACAGTAAAACACACTGTCACTCTCCCTACCTATAGTTTTCTGTCCCTATAAAAAATGTTTTTTTAAAGATGGTTGATGATGAATGCTTTAGCACAGTATAGCACAATGAGAATTTCCCTCACTGTCCTTCCCTGCCCTACAAACAAGGATTAGCACAGTAAAACACACTGACACTCTCCCTACCTATAGTTTTCTGTCCCTATAAAAAATGTTTTTTTAAAGATGGTTGATGATGAATGCTTTAGCACAGTATAGCACAATGAGAATTTCCCTCACTGTCCTTCCCTGTCCCTACAAACAAGGATTAGCACAGTAAAACACACTGACACTCTCCCTACCTATAGTTTTCTGTCCCTATAAAAAATGTTTTTTTAAAGATAGTTGATGATGAATGCTTTAGCACAGTATAGCACAATGAGAATTTCCCTCACTGTCCTTCCCTGTCCCTACAAACAAGGATTAGCACAGTAAAACACACTGACACTCTCCCTACCTATAGTTTTCTGTCCCTATAAAAAATGTTTTTTTTAAAGATGGTTGATGATGAATGCTTTAGCACAGTATAACACAATGAGAATTTCCCTCACTGTCCTTCCCTGTCCCTACAAACAAGGATTAGCACAGTAAAACACACTGACACTCTCCCTACCTATAGTTTTCTGTCCCTATAAAAAATGTTTTTTTAAAGATGGTTGATGATGAATGCTTTAGCACAGTATAGCACAATGAGAATTTCCCTCACTGTCCTTCCCTGTCCCTACAAACAAGGATTAGCACAGTAAAACACACTGACACTCTCCCTACCTATAGTTTTCTGTCCCTATAAAAAATGTTTTTTTAAAGATGGTTGATGATGAATGCTTTAGCACAGTATAGCACAATGAGAATTTCCCTCACTGTCCTTCCCTGTCCCTACAAACAAGGATTAGCACAGTAAAACACACTGACACTCTCCCTACCTATAGTTTTCTGTCCCTATAAAAAATGTTTTTTTAAAGATGGTTGATGATGAATGCTTTAGCACAGTATAGCACAATGAGAATTTCCCTCATTGTCCTTCCCTGTCCCTACAAACAAGGATTAGCACAGTAAAACACACTGACACTCTCCCTACCTATAGTTTTCTGTCCCTATAAAAAATGTTTTTTTAAAGATGGTTGATGATGAATGCTTTAGCACAGTATAGCACAATGAGAATTTCCCTCACTGTCCTTCCCTGTCCCTACAAACAAGGATTAGCACAGTAAAACACACTGACACTCTCCCTACCTATAGTTTTCTGTCCCTATAAAAAATGTTTTTTTAAAGATGGTTGATGATGAATGCTTTAGCACAGTATAGCACAATGAGAATTTCCCTCACTGTCCTTCCCTGTCCCTACAAACAAGGATTAGCACAGTAAAACACACTGACACTCTCCCTACCTATAGTTTTCTGTCCCTATAAAAAATGTTTTTTTAAAGATGGTTGATGATGAATGCTTTAGCACAGTATAGCACAATGAGAATTTCCCTCACTGTCCTTCCCTGTCCCTACAAACAAGGTTTAGCACAGTAAAACAGACTGACACTCTCCCTACCTATTCTTCTCTTTCCCTAAACTAAAGGAATCCAGGTTAAGCAAGAAAAAAAAATGTCACTGTCCCTGCCTATGCTTCTCTTTCCCTGCTCCGGAACACACTACACTAGGCCGCCGTGCTGGCGGCCTTTTATAGTGTGGGGCGTGTACTAAACACCCTCAGCAATAATTGGCCACAGGCATCCTGCCTGTGGCCAATCATTGCTCTCCTCGCTGCCGGCGCTGTGATTGGCCAAGCATGCGGGGTCACAGTGCATGCTTGGCCAATCACAGCGCCTGGATGACACTGCGATGGCATAGTGCATTGTGGGCCGCGAATTAGGCGCGAACGGCCCAAATCGTTCGTTGTTCGGCGAACGATCGAACAGCCGATGTTCGAGTCGAACGTATGTTCGACTCGAACACCAAGCTCATCCCTAGTGGCCAGTGAAGAAGTGCTCCTTACATTGGTGGCCAGTGAAGAAGTGCTCCTTACATTGGTGGCCAGTGAAGAAGTGCCCCTTACATTGGTGGCCAGTGAAGAAGTGCCCCTTACATTGGTGGCCAGTAAAGAAGTGCTCCTTACATTTGTGGCCAGTGAAGAAGTGCCCCTTACATTGGTGGCCAGTGAAAAAGTGCTCCTTACATTTGTGGCCAGTGAAGAAGTGCCCCTTACATTGGTGGCCAGTGAAGGAGTGCCCCTTACATTGATGGCCAGTGAAGAAGTGCTCCTTACATTGGTGGCCAGTGAAGAAGTGCCCCTTACATTGGTGGCCAGTGAAGGAGTGCCCCTTACATTGGTGGCCAATGAATAGTGCCCCCTTACCATTAGTGGTCAGTGGGAGAAGGATCCATTTTAATGTTGATCAGGGGGAGAAGGACCCTTTTACATTAGTGGTTGAGAAATGTTGATCCTGAGAGTGAGAATGTGGACCAGCCAAGCTCACAATTTCATCGTGTTCATGATAAAAATGTTTCAGCATTCTAGTTAAAGACAGTCTAGAAAATGAAGGGCTTTACATAGTTGTTTGTTTCCTATAGTGCAGATCTAGGACAAACTGTCTCTTTTGCATCAAAATAAAGATTATTCTGGTTATTGGAGAAAAATAACTGGTTTGTGTTAGTGTTGTTGTTTGCATCTACATCCAAAAGGTGGCAGTAGCAGCACATGCAGCTACACATAAGTTAGTTTTTGGAAATGGACACACACTGTTTATGGGAAGAATAGTTCAAATAATAGGGAAAAACAGGTTATTTTTTAATAGAAAAAAATAAAAAATTCTGACCCTTTCACAGACAAACAAGACACCTACTGTGGTGATTTAGCCAGCAGTGGCACAGATAATGACATGCCTTATTAGATCCATTAAAAATACTTTTTTGATGTGAAAGTGTCGTTTCTCATGAAGTTAAATAGTGTGTAATTCCTTTGTGATAGTTTAATGCATAAAGACTGCCAATTTTGAATGTAATAGTTTGCCTAACCACTTCAGCCCCGGAAGGATTTACCCCCTTCCTGAACAGGCCATTTTTTGCGATACGGCACTGCGTCGCTTTAACTGACACTGCGACGATGTACCCAAATAAAAGTGATGTCCTTTTTTTTCCCCACAAATAGAGATTTCTTTTGGTGGTACTTAATGACCTCTGCAGGTTTTTATTTTTTGCGCTATAAACAAAAATAGAGCGACAATTTTGAAGAAAATAAACAATATTTTTTACTTTTTGCTATAAAACATATCCAATATTTAAAAAAAAAAAAAATCAAATTCTTTCATCAATTTAGGCCAATATATATTCTGATACATGTTTTTGGTAAAAAAAAAATCCCAATAAGCATATATACAGTGGGGCAAAAAAGTATTTAGTCAGCCACCAATTGTGCAAGTTCTCCCACTTGATGAGAGAGGCCTGTAATTGTCATCATAGGCATACCTCAACTATGAGAGACAAAATGTGGAAACAAATCCAGACAATCACATTGTCTGATTTGGAATTTTTTTTTTTTTTGCAAATTATGGTGGAAAATAAGTATTTGGTCACCTACAAACAAGCAAGATTTCTGGCTCTCACAGACCTGTATCTTCTTCTTTAAGAGGCTCCCCTGTCCTCCACTCATTACCTGTATTAATGGCACCTGTTTGAACTTGTTATCAGTATAAAAGACACCTGTCCACAACCTCAGTCACACTCCAAACTCCACTATGGTGAGGACCAAAGAGCTGTCGAAGGATACCAGAAACAAAATTGTAGACCTTCACCAGGCTAGGAAGACTGAATCTGCAATAGGCAAGCAGCTTGGTGTGAAGAAATCATATGTTGGAGCAATAATTAGAAAATGGAAGACATACAAGACCACTGATAATCTCCCTCGATCTGGGACTACACGCAAGATCTCACCCCGTGGGGTCAAAATGATCACAAGAACAGTGGAGAAAAAATCCCAGAACCACACGGGGGGACCTAGTGAATGACCTGCAGAGAGCTGGGACCAATGTAACAAAGGCTACCATCAGTAACGCACTACGCCGCCAGGGACTCAGATCCTGCAGTGCTAGATGTGTCCCCCTGCTTAAGCCAGTACATTTCCGGGCCAGTCTGAGGTTTGCTAGAGAGCATTTGGATGATCCAGAAGAGGATTGGGAGAATGTCATATGGTCAGATGAAACCAAAGTAGAACTGTTTGGTAGAAACACAACTCATCGTGTTTGGAGACGAGAGAATGCTGAGTTGCAACCAAAGAACACCATACCTACTGTGAAGCATGGGGGTGGCAACATCATGCTTTGGGGCTGTTTCTCTGCAAAGGGAACAGGACGACTGATCCATGTACATGAAAGAATGAATGGGGCCGTGTATCGTGAGATTTTGAGTGCAAACCTCCTCCCATCAGCAAGGGCATTGAAGATAAAATGTGGCTGGGTCTTTCAGCATGACAATGATCCCAAACACACCGCCTGGGGAACGAAGGAGTGGCTTCGTAAGAAGCATTTCAAGGTCCTGGAGTGGCCTAGCCAGTCTCCAGATCTCAACCCCATAGAAAACCTTTGGAGGGAGTTGAAAGTCCGTGTTGCCCAGCGACAGCCCCAAAACATCACTGCTCTAGAGGAGATCTGCATGGAGGAATGGGCCAACATACCAGCAACAGTGTGTGACAACCTTGTGAAGACTTACAGAAAACGTTTGACCTCTGTCATTGCCAACAAAGGATATATAACAAAGTATTGAGATGAACTTTTGATATTGACCAAATACTTATTTTCCACCATAATTTGCAAAAAAAAATATTTCCAAATCAGACAATGTGATTGTCTGGATTTGTTTCCACATTTTGTCTCTCATAGTTGAGGTTTACCTATGATGACAATTACAGGCCTCTCTCATCTTTTTAAGTGGGAGAACTTGCACAATTGGTTGCTGACTAAATACTTTTTTGCCCCACTGTAGATTGGCTTGCACAAAAGTTTTATAGCGTCTTCAACCTATGGGATAGATTTAGGGACTTTCTTAAATTTTTATTGTTTTTACTAGTAATGTCGGCGATCAGTGATTTTTCAGCAGGACTGCAACATTGCAGTGGACAAATCTGACACTAAGTGACACTTTTTGGGGACCAGTGACACCAACACAGTGATCAGTGCTAAAAAAGTGCTGTATAAATGACACTGTCAGGGAACGGGTTAACATCATAGGTGATCAAAGGGTTAAATGTGTTCCCTGGGAGTGCTTTCTAACTGTGTGGGGGGGTGTGCTTAACTGTAGAAAGACAGAGATCTGTGTTCCTGCTTAGCAGAAACACAAGATCTCTGTCTTTCTTACTAGCAGAACTGCGATTTTCCTTGTTTACATCGGCAGACCGCCATTCTGCCTCTCTCCGAATGATCGAATGGGTTTCCGGCGGACATCGGTTCCATCAGACTCGCTGATTGGATTCCGCTGTGTCCAATCACAATGGGAGCGGGGCTCTGGCGGCGTGTGCGTGAGCGCCCCAGAGCCAAAGAAAGGAATCACGTACAGGTATGTGATTTTGCACTTAAGGGCCGCTCTGCCACAGTAAGTGTATGTGGGGCGGTCCTTATGTGGGTAAAGCATATCTTAAAGAGGAAGTAAACCTTGATGGTTTTTACTTCCTCTTTTTTCCCTTGCGATGTCCCAGACGTCCCCGCTGGTGGCCGCGTCAATCTTCACCCCTCTTCACCCCTCTTCCTTCCGGGGTCCACGGCTCTGTGACGTCACTCCCACGCATGCACGTGGGAGCCGAAAGGGAAGGGATCACCGCTCTATATATATATATATGTACAGTGGAGCCTTGGATTACAAGCATAATCCGTTCCAGTAGAATGCTTGTAATCCAAAGCACTCGCATATCAAAGCTAGTTTCCCCATAGAAGTCAATGGAAACTAAGATAATTTGTTCCGCATTGACATCTATTGCATGCAATACCGCATGTGGCCAGAGGTGGGGGGGCAGGGAGCCTCAGAAATACTCGGGGACAGCTCGGCTGAACTCGGAAACCCCCGGAAAGGCTCGGAAACACTCGGGAGCTGAGTATTTCTGAGTGTTTCCGAGTGATTCTGGGTATTTCCGAACGCCTCTGAACCATTCCGAGTGTCACTGGCACCCCCGCACCTCTGGCCAAATGTGGTACTGCACACCCCATTGGCTTGAATCCTGCTTGTTTTGTGAGACAACACTCGCAAACCGAGTCAGGATTTTAAAAAAAAAGTTGCCCATCTTTCAAAACGCTCGTTAACCGCATAACTCGTAAACCAAGGTTCCACTGTATATAGATGTAGCGTTACCTTCAATTAAGAAGGCCGCAGATTTAGTTTGGGCCCCGAAGACAGCTCCGCCAACCCCCGGCAATTTACTCGACCCCCCTTCTGGCACAGTTAGTCTAGGGTAATATGTGTATATCTTATGCTCCATGGTTAAATTCAGACACCAATGCAGTGATAGAAGAATAACTAATTTACTTTCTACTGGCAATAAAATCAACAGTTGCAACAAATCACACAAATCTATCTGCAGAGCCCTGCAGCAGTAGTCACACTATAACTATTAAGATATGGCGCACACGCGCCACGTGTAACAGTACTTCACTATGCGCCCTATGGCGCAGCAACTAAATAAACTATCTAGATGGCCAGGCCTGACCATATAACTCAGTCTCTAGGGGGTAAAATTCCTTGCATGCAAGTCTTTAAACGGTGGTGCACATTTCAGGAACACATTTGTAATCCAAGGGGGGGGGGGTAAAAATACCAACACAGTACACTCCACTAGAGATCCGTTTGACTCAGTTCTGCAATGGATCTCCAGTGGGGAGAAAGAACTGAATTAGGAACTGGTGGGCCACGGCAGTCTGTAGGCCTAACAATGGTATACAGTATTTGTGGATTGAGCATGTGCTCGCTCACCCCTCCGGACACGATCCCAGTCCGGGAACTTCCACCCGCTGTGTCTCCACGCACAGCGTCCGCAGCGGTCGGGTCTCCGGTTCAGCAGCAGTTGAAGAAACCGAGTCAGATGCCACCCAGGCTCGAGATGGGGTGGAAGGCTCTTTTGGGTAGCAGCGCAAGGCCCCAGGCTTCAGGCCTTGCACCACAGCGGATCCGCACAGGAAGATCTCTCCACTGAAGTCTCGTGTCCCAAAGAGGCCGAGCTCCGCCTCGCCTCTTCCTTATATAACCCCTCCCATGAGTCTCTGGGGTGAAACATTGCTGAAAGGGTGTCACGTACCTGACGGTGACGAGCCTGGATCTGCAGAGGGAGGCCTCTCTTACGTCTTCCACCGGCGGCCCCTGGTACTGAAGACAGGAGGCACGGAGGTAGAAGGGGTACGAGTGCCTGGCAGGATGGATCAAGGTAGAGTAGAGTCTGAAGACTGGGACGGATCCAGGCACCCAGGAAGTATGGCAGGCTGAACCGGAACCAGGAACACAGCAACTGGACTGGAACTGATGAGACTGACTGGACCGGAACCAGGATACAGCAACTGGACTGGAACTGAAGAGGCAGACTGGACTGGAACCAGGAACAAGCAACTAGACTGGAACTGATGAGGCTGACTGGACTGGAACCAGGACACAGCAACTGGAGAGATTGGTCGGACAAGCCGGGTCGGTAGAATTGGCTGGCGGCAAGGTACTGGAGGATCAGGCAGAAGATTGGTCAAACAAAGCCGGGGGTCAGAGGCAGGCAGGAAACTGGAAGGGTCAAGGTAAGCCGGGTCGGATGCAGGTAAATTCACGAATCAGGTCTCTTTGGGTACTACACGCTGTAGAGCAGACAGCAGGGACTGTCTGTCACAGGCATGTTTAAATAGCTCTTCTGGCGCGCTTTGTGGAGCGTGCGCGCGCCCCCGCTAAGCGCGTGCGCGCACACGTGCTCGCCATCGCGCGCGCGCGTGCCCGCGCGCGTGGACGTGCCCGAGATTCGGAATCAGGAAGTCCAGGAATCCTGTAGCTGACAGGATTTCTATGACAAAGGGGTTCTGGGTAAGGTAGTCCTGGGAGTCTTAAAGGGGACCCTGCTACACACTCCCCCCACTTAAACTCTTTGGTCCCCAAAGATAATTCTAGCATACATTGCGTACAACCCTAGACAACATTGTGTATGATGTCGGCATAGGGAATTCCCACCAAAACAAAGGGGTTGAATTCCCTTGCCCACAGGTCACACTATCATGGGTGGCCTGCCTAACTGTGCCAGAGAGTGAGTGGGGGTTGCCCTCCACCAAATGAACAGTGGAGGGATCCGGATTCTCTGCACTCCTCCTGGCAGTGACCACAGAATCTTCTGAGCTCTCCCCCATTTGTGGGTAAGTCAACTTTTTGGGAGGCCTTATGACTCTTCGAGCCCTTTGCTCTCTTGGGGTTTCTGGCTCTGGTGCCACAGGCTTTTCTTCCGTAGCAGGTTCGGGCAACACAGCGGGCTCTGGAACATCTGCTTCAGGAGCCGAGGGATACATAGAGTCTCTAGGGTCCTTTTCAGAGTAAGTATCACAGGCATCTTCCCAGTAATCTGATGAAGGACTAGATGGGATGAACTCAGTGGCTTCTGCATTCAGTTGTCTATCTATAGTGTCTTCAGTGGTTGGAAGATCTATAGCAGAAGTTCCTGGAGTTGGGGAAGGCCACAGCCAGTCAAGTTCTTTTCCTTCATCTCCACTAAGTTCAGAGGCCTCTCCATCTTCAGCCCGAGAAGTCTGGGACCGAGTGTTTGGCCTGGGGGTATCCAGAATAGAGACTGGTTCAGGGGAGTCCCTCACTGGAGGTATCCTGACCGCTTCAGCAAGTGGGAGCAGGTGGTTTCGATGCCACGTCTTCAGTGGTCCTACCTTTCCTTCTGGCTTCAACTTGTAGACAGGTAGGCCCGGCAGCTTCCTACAGATGACATAGGGTTCAGATCTCCATCTGTCTGCAAGTTTGTGTTTTCCAGGGACCCCCAGATTGTGTAGCAGTACTCGGTCCCCGGGCTGCAGGTCTTGCACCCGGACCTTCAAGTCGAAATTTCTTTTGTTTCGAGCTCCCCTTTGATCTGAGGCCGCTTGAGCTTGTTCATAGGCTACTTTCAGGCTGTGTCTGAGCCTGTCCACATATCCTTTGTGGGATCTGGCTGAGGAATGGTCTAAAGAGGTGCCAAAGGCCAGGTCCACAGGTAACCTTGCTTCTCCCCCAAACATGAGTCAATATGGGGAGTAGCCTGTAGCATCACTGGTGGTGCAGTTGTAAGCGTGTACTATAGCTGCTATGTGTTTGCTCCAATGTTGTTTCTTCTCACTATCCAGAGTTCCCAACATGTTGAGCAGGGTTCGGTTAAACCTCTCCGGCTGAGCATCTCCCTGTGGGTGATAAGGTGTGGTTCGGGTTTTCTTGATTCCTAACGAATCCAGAAGTTTCCGGATCAGCCGACTCTCAAAGTCCCTTCTTTGATCTGAATGGAGTCGCTGCGGCAGCCCATAATGGACAAAATACTTCTCCATAAGTACCTTGGGTACTGTGGAAGCCTTCTGGTCTTTGGTTGGGAAAGCTTGGGCATACCGGGTGAAATGATCGGTTATCACCAGAACATTTCCTAGTCCACTCAGGTCGGGTTTCGAGGCAGAGGAAATCAATGCATACCAGATCCATTGGGCCTTGACTTTGTAGATGGCCCATTGGGGCAGCTTGATGGGGTAAAGTCTTCCTCTGGATGCAGCGTGCACATGAATGGCAGTACTCTTCCACTTCTGCCCTCATGCAGGGCCAATAGAACCGACTTCTGACGAGTTGAAAGGTCCTTTCCGCCCCTAGGTGGCCGTGATTGTCATGTAGGGCAATCATAACAGTCTCTCGATGTTTTTCCGGAAGAAACAATTGCCATTTATCTTCCAGGTCATCAGAGGGGCCCCTTCGGTAGACCACTCTCTGATGCACCTGTAACCTGTCCCACTCTTTCCTCAACAGGCGAGGAGTGGCGCAGGAGTCTGTTTGGATCCTGATTCTCCAGGGCTTCCAGAACCAATTTCCCCATGGGGTCTTCTAATTGGTCGCATCTCAGTTCCTTCTTGGACAGTTTCGGCAGATGGTCTTCCTCCAGTTGGGTTACTCCACAGTATTGTTTGGGGACTCCTACCATGGTAACTCCTATCTCTTCCGCCCTTGAGCCTCCTCTGGCTTGTAATTCAGCCCCTTGACAAAGGGGCCGCACCCCGTCAGGTGCCACTTGAGTCCAGTCTTCCGTGTCACTGGTGGAGCCATGAGATCTCCTGGACAGAGCGTCTGCATCTCGATTTACAACCCCTGGCCTGTACTTTAGGCTGAAATTGAATGCAGACAATGCGGCCAGCCACCTGTGTCCAGTGGCGTCCAGCTTTGCTGTAGTGAAAAGGTAGGTAAGGGGGTTGTTGTCGGTCTTCACAGTGAACTCCGCCCCATACAGGTAGTCTTTGATCTTGTCTACCACCGCCCACTTAAGGGCCAGGAACTCCAGCTTGTGAGTGGGGTAGTTCTTCTCAGAGGGGGTCAGGCTCCTGCTCACGTAGGCAACAGGCCGCAGTTGTCCTTCGTGTTCTTGGTAAAGTACTCCTCCCAGACCGTCATGACTAGCATCTACGTGTAGTTCATAGGGTTTGGTTGGGTCTGTGTAGGCCAAGACTGGGGCAGTGGTTAGGCTCTTCTTCAACGCCTGGAAGGCTTCTTCACACTTTTGGTTCCACTGATCTCTGACTGACTCTCCCGGCTTCCTGGGCCCTGAGTCGTCCTCTTCCCCCTCGGTCTTGAGTAGTTCATTCAATGGTCTGGCAATTCGGGCGAATCCTTCCACAAACCTCCTGTAATAGGAGCAGAACCCCAAGAAGGATCTGAGCTCTGTTACTGTTGTGGGTCGTGGCCAGGAGGTAACTGCCTCCAATTTTTCAGGGTCTGTGGCCACCCCTTCTTCAGACACTATGTGCCCCAGATAGTTCACAGAAGACTGGTAGAACCGACACTTCTCAGGCGAAAGCTTGAGTCCCTCCTCACTGAGTCTTCTCAACACTTTTTCCAGCCTCCCTTCGTGTTCTTCCAGGGTTCGCCCAAAGGTAATGACATCGTCCAGGTATACAAGGACTTCAATAAGGTTCATGTCTCCTACAGTCTTCTCCATGAGACGTTGGAAGGTAGCAGGGGCTCCAGACAGTCCCTGAGGCATTCAATCAAACTCGAAGAACCCCACTGGGGTTATGAAGGCTGTCTTCTCCTTGTCTTCTGGATGCATAGGGATCTGATAGTATCCACTCTTGAGATCCATAACGCTGAACCACTTGGCTACAGACAAACTCTGTAAAGCGTCCTCTATCCTCGGAGTGGTGTACTGGTCGGGTATGGTTCTCCTGTTGAGAGTCCTGTAGTCTATACAGAGCCTCAATGACCCATTCTTCTTCCTGACCACCACTATCGGGGAGGCATAGGGGCTTCTAGACTCCCGGATCACACCAGTCCTCTTGAGTTCTTCGAGTTGCTCCCTTAGATCCTCCAGATGTGCTAGTGGGACCCGCCTGACCCTCTCTCTAAAGGGCTTGTCTTCCTGAAGGCGGATCCGATGGGTGGCACTCCTTGCACACCCCACATCTAACTCCTCTTTGGAGAAGATCTTCTCCCATCTGGTCAACTGGGCCTTGGCTCTCTCTTTCCAAGCCCTGGGCAGATTCGGGTTTTCCATGGACAGCTTCTCCCAAACATCTCCTCCTTCACCCGTCCCCTTGACTTCTGACAGGGTAACTGGGACAGCAGGGCTCACCTGGCCCAGCAGCATCCTGGCTGGGATTTCCATGGGGCCACCTGTAGTGTTCCTAACACTCACCGGAACTCTACAATGGGCCTTCTTCAGGGCCGTCAGCGGAATCACTTCTGGTATCACTTCCAGACCAGAGGACTCTTCCCTTGGGTCGGACTCCAGCATGACAAAGGGTCCAGGCTGCTCCCAAGTAAGCTTCACAGTGGCTCTGAGACAGGTTACTTCGCCGGGCTGCAACACTACCCCTTCTCTTCCAAGTCTCCACACCTTCCCTATCCCCTCTCCAGGGGTCTTCTGCTCTAGGACCAGCCGTTGGTAGGCCGTCTTCAGCATGGGGTGGATCTTGGTGGCCGCTGGCCCCTTCTCTTTCACTAGAGGGGTCAGGAGTCTTCAGACCAGGTCCGTGTTTGTCCCTATTATAAGGGAACTCTTGTTGGCTCCTGGCGGACGAGGGCACACAATTGCCAGGGTGTCAAACACTTCGGCCTTCCCAGCCACAGACGGGTCAAAGGTCATCTTGATGGGCAGATAGCCATCGTAAGGGAAGCTCTGGGTTCCAATCCCCCATATTTCCAGTTCCTCTATCTTCTGGATGGGCAGATGACTCAAGTGCTTATCGTAGAAATCCCGGTATAATAGGGTCACTTGTGCCCCAGTATCTAAGATGGCTCTGGTGTAGACTCCCTCCACTTGAATGGGCACTATAGGAGATGGGCCTACCAGCTTCTCCGGATATGGCCTGGCAGGGGTCGCCTTCTTCTGGTCCTTTCCCTTCGGACTCTCTCTCGTCCAACTCCCTTTGGACTTTAGTCTTTCTTGAGCCTGGTATGCATTGATTTCCCTCCTTTCAATGGGTGTACAGACCCGCTGAGGGATATTATTATTTTTCTTAGGTGTGCATCCCCGCTGGGGAGTGCTGTGCCTCTTCTGAGGGGTCTTGCCCCCTTTCTCTGGGGTGTATCTCTGTTGAGGAATGTTGTGTTTCCTCTGAGGTGTTTTATCTCCTCTTTTCTTCTGCTTCGCATTCAGCTTGGAGCTCACTGAAGATGATGGGCACCCGGTTGACTCCTTCACCGGGGCCCTCTGGAGTTTCCCGCCGGCTTGCGGCTATCTGTTTTCTTCTTCTTGGGACTGGAACATGTAGCTGCAATATGGCCAATTCCTCCACAGTTAAAGCAGACTATATCTCCCCATTCTTGTAAAGATGCGGGTGCTGAGGCAATTGGGAATAGTTCCTTCCTTGGTACTTCTCTCCTGGGGCCCTTTGGGTCTTTTGCTATCAGAGAGGTCAACATCTCTAACACCTTGGACATTTGTGATTTTAAAGTGTCTACCTCTGAGTCTCTTTCAGGGGTCATTACTGGGTTGACTAACACCTGTGCGGGGACAACATTTGTCTTAATCATTTGCTGGTCCTGTTGTAGTGCCTCCTCATCTCTGATGATTTTTATCAAATCAGAGTAAGTCAGTGACGTTCCTCCTCCCGAGGTTTTCAGGTGCAGCCAGACTGGATCCGAGCGTAACGCTCCCTTTAAGACTTGCTTCATTTTTGCCGCATCTGTATCTTGGGGCTTCATTCCCTTCTTCAACACAATCTTGCACAGCAACCTGTTCAGTCTCCTAACATACTCTGAAAGTTTCTCCTTCGGCTGTTGGAAAGTATGTTCAAATTGGTAAACCATCTCTGTCACCTTTTCCAATTGACCAAACTCTTCCTGTAGCATGGCTAGACAGTCTTGAGCCGTGCAGTCTGCATTCCCAAACCGAAAACTGTTCACTGCTTCTGCTGCTGCGCCTTTGAGGCTTTCTATCACTCGTTGCCTCTTCTGCACTTCAGGCACCTCCCATGCCTCTACTGCTTGTAATGCCTGCTCCACCCAGGTATCAAAATCTTCTTCCCCTGCAGGGACAGGGAGCTTCCCTGAGAATGTCTTCAGTCTCTGGTAGCTAGTCTCTACATGCACCGTGCTTGTCTTCTGACATTTGGTTAGCAGATCCCCTATTGCCTTTATCAATTCTGGTGATATAGCAGTGGCAGGTGCAGGTGCCACCGGGGGCATCACCCCGTCTCCTCTTTCTAGTGAGGTACGGGCCGCAGCCTGCGGTGATCCCGTTGGTGATGGTTCCTTCTTTACAGTTACTGTGTGCGCCAACCTATAGGTTCTGTTATCTGGCGTCCGCACACACTTGCACTTGCAAGCCTCTGGCATCCCGTCCCCGTACTCCACTAGTGCATACTGATATGAAGTGTCTGGGTCTGACTTTATATCCATCACCCACGGTGTGTGTTCTGGGGACACTAACTTCATTAACTCCTCTACCATCTCAGTCGACCATTCCTCCCCAGGGAGGCTGATGACTATCGAGTTGTTTGGCTCCGCCCTAGAGGCTTTGCACCACTCTTCTATTGCTTGTGGGTCCATGCTGGCACTTCTGGCGTTCCACTGCTGTATCAGGATCCCGGACGAGAACCCCCACGTGTAGCGTTACCTTCAAATAAGAAGGCCGCAGATTTAGTTTGGGCCCTGAAGACAGCTCCGCCAACCCCCGGCAATTTACTCGACCCCCCTTCTGGCACAGTTAGTCTAGGGTAATATGTGTATATCTTATGCTCTATGGTTAAATTCAGACACCAATGCAGTGATAGAAGAATAACAAATTTACTTTCTACTGGCAATAAAATCAACAGTTGCAACAAATCACACAAATCTATCTGCAGAGCCCTGCAGCAGTAGTCACACTATAACTATTAAGATATGGCGCACACGCGCCACGTGTAACAGTACTTCACTATGCGCCCTATGGCACAGCAACTAAATAAACTATCTAGATGGCCAGGCCTGACCATATAACTCAGTCTCTAGGGAGTAAAATTCCTTGCATGCAAGTCTTTAAACGGTGGTGCACATTTCAGGAACACATTTGTAATCCAAGGGGGGGGGGGGGGTAAAAATATCAACACAGTACACTCCAATAGAGATCCGTTTGACTCAGTTCTGCAATGGATCTCCAGTGGGGAGAAAGAACTGAATTAGGAACTGGTGGGCCACGGCAGTCTGTAGACCTAACAATGGTATACAGTATTTGTGGATTGAGCATGTGCTCGCTCACCCCTCCGGACGCGATCCCAGTCCGGGAACTTCCACCCGCTGTGTCTCCACACACAGCGTCCGCAGCGGTCGGGTTTCCGGTTCAGCAGCAGTTGAAGAAACCGAGTCAGATGCCACCCAGGCTCGAGATGGGGTGGAAGGCTCTTTTGGGTAGCAGCGCAAGGCCCCAGGCTTCAGGCCTTGCACCACAGCGGATCCGCACAGGAAGATCTCTCCACTGAAGTCTCGTGTCCCAAAGAGGCCGAGCTCCGCCTTGCCTCTTCCTTATATAACCCCTCCCATGAGTCTCTGGGGTGAAACATTGCCGAAAGGGGTTCTGGGTAAGGTAGTCCTGGGAGTCTTAAAGGGGACCCCGCTACACAGAGACTGTCACTTTAAGAATTTATAATATGCTTGATTCGTTTTTTTCCTTCTTAGAAGGCTTGTTTCCAAGAACATAAACTAAGGAGCGCCTGTGATGACACAAACTACTGATAAGAACCCAGAAAGCTGCTCAAAATAGGCTTTTGTACCAAAACCAGTCTGAACTGACCAGATACTGCTGAAATCCCTTTTTTTGCCAGTCACATGATGCAACCACCTACTTAACTGTTCCCTTGCTGTTAAGAAGATATGAACGCTGATAAGACAAAACTATACAATCACCTAGATTACAGCCTAAAACATGCCTAGATCTTATGCATATTCATAAGTATATATTGTTAAACTTGATGTTGTAAGTCAGAGACACTTCCTTCTTCATTCGGCCCGGTAGAACTGGATATTGGTGTGTGTTGTGTCTCTCCACTGCAGTGTATGAATAAAGCACCTAATATTATTTTACAAAGATTTGGATCTACTATCTCATCTGAATGTCTTGTTTGGAGACTCTGTAACCTGATTTAATAGGCCACAAATGCAAATTATCACACATGAGATTATAACGTGAGCGTTCCCCTTTAAAGGTAATCAGTGGAATCATTAAATTACTGGTACTAAAAGAGCAACAGAAAGGGTCCCCACAATGGAGCTATCCAGGATCTTCGGCTTGCCTGGCTTTGGTGCCCTTGGTGTCCTGTTGAGCAGGATAAACAACTTGAAAGTATCCTGGTAAGGCAAAGTGGAATGTAGGATGCTAGCAGTATCCTGGTAAGGCAGATGCAATGTAGTGACTGTTCATCAGGGTGTAAGTGTTCCTGCAGATATGGACACTGGTAAGCCAATGTTGCCTGAATACAGTGTATTTGGGATTAAAGAGCTTGCATCCGGTGGTACTACAAATTCCAGAGATGTGAACAAAGACAATGGTGTCTGTATACAGTGTCCGGTGGTACTACACATACCAGTGATGTAAACAAAGACAATGGTGTCTGTATACAGTGTCTATATGATTAAATGGGCAGGTGCCCGCTCACCCAATAATACAACAGATGAAGCTGGTGGTGATTAAAGTGACTTTACAGGCTCTCCCTTTGGTTCCTGGCTCAGGGGATTGCGTCCGACTTCCACTGCGGCCTACCTGGATCAGCTAATGTATGACCTTCTGGAGCAGAAACGACCTCCCGGCTGCCGTTGGAGAGTAAAGCAGTGCTGTCCACAGGTGCTCCAAAGGTGCACGTGTGGTGACTCTTCTTGTGCAGGCCGCAACTCTCTCCTACACAGAGCCCCTGCTTGCAGATCCAGGCCGACGTCCCAAGAGAGCGATCTATGCCTAGACCGCCTTTTTATATCCACTCCTAGCAGTCTGTTCTTCTCTTCTCACCAGTGTGGAAGTTGTAGTCTTAAAACAGTGCAATTCCAATGTGAAACTTGAGTCCTGGAACTACAATTCCCCATATGCTTTGCTTCCTCGTGTTAATCACTCTGCTGGCAGGATGTGATGACACAGTCTTTGCTGCCACTAGAGGGAAACAGTTTCACTGCAGCAATGTTGTAGAGTGTCTTCTGATCCTGCAGGTAAGATAGGTAAACAAAGAAGGGAATTTGTGACTTTAAACTAGGTTATTGACTAGTAGGGGTTGAATTGTATGTAAACATGTTTGATTGACATGAGTAAAAATACAATGCAGTAGTACAAAACATGTAAAAAACTGTATCCTAAATATACAGTACACATCCACGCATTGCCTGGACATCATAAATTCATAGATATATACATGGACAGCGCATAGCAAAAATAGATATTGTTGATATGAAATATATAAATTCATATATGTTCACATGTCAACTTGGCAGCACAAACCAGATTGAAAGTTTAAAAAAATGATAAAGAATATGTATCTAGATATGAATCCTATTAGGGCATGTAGCTACATCCTGAATCCCTAATGCGTTTTGTGTAAAAAACACTTCCTCCTCCGATGCCCTTATATACTTGGACGGTAGAGAGAGCTCTTTTACTAAACTGTTGCATGTTGTGGAGGAGTTTGGTGCAGTTTCGGAGGCTTCAAAGTTTTTTTCAAAAATTTACTCCACCCTTTCCTCCTTTGTCTGGAATGGTCGCTAACCTAGTATAGCCAGGTCCTCCCTACAGGCGGCAAAGACTGCGGGTGGCCTAGCCTGCCCAAACTTAAGGAATTATTTTCTTGCTTCCCAACTCACCTTTGTCCATGCTTGGTTAAACTCTGACCCCCAAACTCCTGCCACTGCACTCTTATTGACCCTCTTCTACCTCACTAAGGGACGAACTGCATAGGTCAAGGAAATCTGGTGGCTCCAGATTCACCCCTGTTGAGGTTAGCTTTATGGCTTGGAGGGAGGGGGGAAAACCTTGACACAGTCTTCTCTGGGTATCTCGCCACAGACTCCCCTGTGGCGGAACCCCAAACTCCTGGAGCTCTTTGGCCACCCGGACTCGATATGGTGGGGCCGATTTGGAATTACACACCTCTTCCATGTAGTTGAGGAGAATACCTTACTACCCTTTGAGGCACCCAGACTTAAATATGGCCTTAACAACAAATTCTTCTTCAAATATCTTTTATTACGACACGCCATTCGGGCACAGTTTGGGTCATTGACCATGGAGCTCATGGAATCATCTATTGAAGACCTCTTGTCATTCCGGGAAATTGCCAAGCTGGTGACGACCTTTTTATGGTCACCTCCAGGTGGTGGGAGCGGATGCTTTCCAGAATTCTCACCGCAAATGGCTGTTGTCTATGCCTGAGCTTTCTGAAGAGGATTGGGAAAAGGCAACCGAGATATGTTTTCAAGATATAATTATCACAGCTGACCTTCTGGAACAGTTTAAGTTTATACACCATCTACATTATACGCCAGCTACGCTGGTTCGGATGGGTCTAGGTCGGGATGTTGCATGTGCTTGACCACAAACTGCACTTACCAATACCTCACACTGGTATTTTAGGAATTCTCAATGACCAGGTTCCTCGTACTCACGTCAGGAGTTTGTTACCTATACTGTTATTTTATGCACGTAAAACCATCTTACTACATTGGAAGGATGTGGACTCCCTTTCGGCCCACGCTTTCTTTCGCACTGTTCATGGGGTCCTCCCCAAATTCAAATTGATATATAAGAGTAGGGCATCCCCTAAGAAATTCATCAAAATATGGCAACCATGGCTAGTCTCGGAGGATTTCTGGGGGATGTCCTTTCTTCACAGCTCTCCCAGTGAGTCTTCCACCAATCCAGTAACACTGCTCGGCAAAAACGCCAAAATAAATAACCGGAAATTGCCTTGAATGAAACATCCAATGCATGGGCGGATCCTGGATCTCTATTGTTGCTGTAGGGTCGTATGTGCTGTGGGCTTGAGTGTGTGCAGTATGAATGACGGTATGTATGTTGTTGGGGTACTTCTGTTACTTACGGTCTGTTAAATTGATCTATTTCATATACCATCTGATTGGTACTGCTATGTGCACCTTACACACATGTAATAGATGTAATAGCAGTCCGTCTCTGTTGTTTTTTCTCTTGCAAAACCAAAATAAACACCTTTTTTTTTTTTTAAACGGAAGCATGGCAGGATCAGCAGGTGAAAATAAAGTAAACAAATGCCTATACGAGAAAACTAATGCAGCCACACTACTAAGAGCTGGCAAGTTACAATATATTACATTTTTGCTCTTAGGCTTAGATGCACTTGGAACACCCAAAGCTAACTGATCAATCAGCTGCAAACAATGTTATGCATCCTTGTTGCGCACAACAAAATTTGCTTGTGATGTCATCGAAAGAGAACACTTAAATTAGTTTTCACTGAAAAAAGTTAGCAGCAAATAGTAGGTGTACCTAACTTGCGCTAACAGTGGGAGGAGCTAAAAGTGACAAAATGTAGGGATCAGGAGTGTGTAACACGCAGAATACAGGGATCATTAGTGGGTAATAGGAGTCAGGGGTATGTAATGAAAAAGGAAAAGGGGCACTCCTTACGTCTGGAGGAAAAGAGATTTAATCTCCAAATACGGAAAGGTTTCTTCACAGTAAGGCTCCATTCACACCTGAGCGTATCAGAACCTGTACATCATATGGTAATATAGAGGGAGAGATGGAAATCTTTTTTAATGGTTTGCAGATCCCTCGGCTATCAGGGGAAGACAGGGAGGGTCTAGAGGCACTGTTTACATTGGAAGAGTTACTACTGGCAACAACGGATATGGCAAACCAAAAGGCTCCAGGGCCTGATGGCTTGCCAATAGAAATATACAAAACCTACGGTGAGGTGCTGCTTCCAAAACTCCTGGAGGTATTTAATTGGGCAGCTGAGGAAGGGAAGTTACCCACGTCTATGTCAGAAGCAACAATTATAGTATTATTAAAAGAAGGGAAAGAACAATTGGAGATGGCCTCATATAGACCGATATCTCTTCTGTGTGCAGATGTAAAAATTCTGGCCAAAATATTGGCAATGAGGTTACGCAATACTGTATGAAAGTCCCAGGGCGAAGGTAAGGATAAATGGTGAATTGTCAGACTGGTTCCAGTTGGCTAGGGGGACAAGGCAGGGATGCCCGCTGTCGCCCCTGCTTTTCCCCCTTGCCATGGAACCACTGGCCATTGCTATAAAGGCATCCCCGGGAATAAAGGGTTTCAAGAGGAGGCTGAGGGAGGAGAAGGTTGCTATGTGTGCGGATGATGTATTACTTTTCCTAGGGGATACGCAAGCCTCATTGGAGATAGCAATAGACATAATAGGGAAATTTGGTAAATTCTCGGGGCTGACAATCAATTGGGACAAATCGGCCCTTTTGCCGATAGACCCATTGATAGGGCAGATAGATCCAGTGAAGGTGGTGACCCAAATGAGATATTTAAATATAACAAGGGACCCAGGGCAGTATATAGACGGAAACTTAGTACCATTGTTGACAAAGCTTAGACGAAAATGCCGGGTTTGGAACAGGCTTCCACTTTCAGTGGCTGGCAGGAGCAACCTGATAAAGATGGTATGGATGACATTTTATATATTCTCCACAACTCCCTAGTATGGATTCCAAGACAGTGGTTTAAGAAAATAGACAGGGTGTTTAGGGAATTGATCTGGAAGAATGGAGTAGCAAGGATTTGCCTCCGAGCCCTACAACAACCAAGAGAGAAGGGGGGACTGGCCCTTCCGAATCCCAGATACTATTTTCTAGCTGCTCAAGCGCAGCATATGAGGGGCAGTAACTGAATGGCAGGAAGATAAATGGTAAAGGGGTTAATTCTGAATGATACATGCCATGATACAGAAGTAGAGGCAATGGAGGCGAACTCTTTTTGTTCTAAATGTCTTACAGCTCAATTAATGGTAACATGCTGGAAAGCGGTTAAGAAGATCCTGGGATATAAGGGATTCTCTGAATTCTCTCCCATATGGGACAATAGCAACTTGCAGGAACTTAAAGCTATGGGGAAGGTCGAGGAGTGGGACAGATTGGGTATACATCTATTGGCACAACTCTTTAAGGCAGGAAGAATAAAATCATTCCAAGAAATAAGGGAGGAATATGCTGTTCCAAATAGATCCTTTTACAGATATCTGCAAATTAGGCATGCACTGAATGCCCAGTTTGGACAGAGCCCACCGGAATGGAATGATATGCCCCTTCTCCGTAAACTAGTAAAGGGGGGCAATTTCAGACATGTATGATTCCCTAGAAAGGGCTGATCAGGGGGAGGTATTAGTTAGTAAAAATAAGGCTAAATGGGAGAGAGATGTGGGCCCACTTTCGCAGGAACAATGGGAACGAATATTAGCAATAGGACCCATAGTGTCATTGTCATCTTCTCAAATAATGTCTCACCTTTACTTGATACATAGAGCGTATTACACACCTCAAAGGATGTTTCAGTTTGGCAGGAGGTCGGACTCGAGATGTCAGAGATGTGGGGACAATATGGGAGACCTAACACATGGTTTGGCGATGCCCCAAGTTATATCAATACTGGAAGCAAATAGTTGAAAAGATAAACATTGTGTTTGCGACATCTTTGCAACCAGAAGCCAGGCTATGTGTATTGGGTCTCCTGGAAGAAAGGGGACTGCTAGAAGACGAACGAAAAGCAATAACAAGATGTCTGTTTCAAGGAAGGAAAATGATTGCGCAGAAGTGGCAAGCGGAAAACCCCCCTACAGTGATAGAATGGAGGAGGGTGATAGATGACACCGTTGCAAAAAAAGAATTTATATACATGAAGAGGGGAAATAAAAATACATTTAATAATATGTGGAAAAAATGGATAGAAGTGAAAACACGTTTAAGGGTGGGTGACGGTTAAGTAAGGAAGGAGGGTGTGTGGTTGTGCGGTTGTGAAGAAGGGACAATGTGGGTTTTTATATGTGATAAATCTATATGTGTATTGTTGTATACGGAAAAAAAAAAATGGATGTATGAACAGTATGTTTTAAATATGTGGAAAAAGAAATAAAGAATATCTGATTAAAAAAAAACACCTGAGCGTATCGATTCACTGACGTTTTTTTTGCAGCTTTTTACAAGTGCATTACAAGCGTTTTACAGCTTCAGGTGTTTTTGTTTAGCCAATAGAAAGCACTAGGGGGAGGAGAGGGAGAGGAAATTAGGAGTGGAGAGCTGCTATTAGAGCGTTTTACGAGCGTTTTCCTGCTTAAGTCAGGCGTTTCTATTGAAGTCTATGGGGCCAAAAACACTTGTAATGTGCCAAAAAGCAGCTCATGTACTTTATTTGAGCTTCAGGCGACAGAACGCTCATATGTGAACAGTGGCCATTATAATGAATAGGATTTTGCTTGTTGCGCGTTTTGGAGCTTCAGAGCTGAGCATTTTACAAGCAGAAAAACGCTCAGGTGTGAACAGGGCCTAAAGGCAGTGAAAATGTGGAATAGACTCCCTCCAGAGGTGGTTCTGGCCAGCTCAGTAGATCGCTTTAAAAAAGGCCTGGATTATTTCCTAAATGAACATAATATAACTGGGTACTGATATTTATAGGTAAAGTTGATCCGGGGAATATCCGATTGCTTCTCTGGGGATCAGGAAGGAATCTTTTCCCCCGCTGGAGCAAATTGGATCATGCTCTGCTGATTTATTTTGCCTTCCTCTGGATCAACTGTGAGTTTAGGATTGTGTACAAAATCTGGATAAATATACTCTCAGGTCTCAAATGCAGTGGCCCCACAAGAATGAGAGAAGGCCTTCTAGGTCTCTCCCCAGCTGTGTCTTATCACACTTGTATGAATTTTATTTTTTTAAGGATCTTTTTTTTTTTTTACCCTTTTTTGGTTGTACTAGATGGACTTGTGTCTTTTTCCAACCATATTAACTATGTAAAGGTTCAGCAGTACATAAAGCACAGAGTACAGGGGTCAGAAGTACATAAAGCATAGAGTTTAGGGGCTAGGAGTGTATAATGCAAAGGGTGCAGGGGTCAGGAGCACATACCATACAGAATGCAGGAATCAGCAGTAAATAATACACAGAGTACAGGGGTCAGGAGTATGTAATGTACATTGCATAGGTGTCAAGTACAATACAAATCCCCCCATTCTACTAGTACAAAATCTGGATAAATGTACTCTCAGGTCTCAAATGCAGTGGCCCCACAAGAATGAGAGAAGGCCTTCTAGGTCTCTCCCCAGCTGTGTCTTATTAAACTTCAGAGCCAAGGGGGAGCCTAGGACCAGTGTTAATTTTGTCGACTAAAATACAACTGAAACGAAAACAATTCAGATGACTATTTTAGTTAGAAGACTATGGCTAAAACGAAATTGAACAACAAAATCAACACTGCACTAAGTTACTTAAAGAAAAAAATTAAGAAAAACGCCTTTCTTATTATTTATCTTAATATTTAATGCTGGTACTATATTCGGGTAATACGTGCAATGGCATTACAGGCAATAGAGTTGGCAATATAATAGGCAATATTCTCACTCTATACCTCTTCCCTGGGCCAGTTGATAAGCTACCATGGCTACCAATACCACCTCTATGCCGACGACACCCAGATCTATCTCTCCACTCCTCAACTCACCCCCTCGATCTCCTCACGGATCTCAAACGTACTGAAGGACATATCGGTATGGATGTCACACTACTTTCTCAAACGCAATCTTTCTAAAACTGAGCTTCTTATATTTCCTCCTTCACGGTCCCCCCCATGACTTTACCATTAAGATCAACAACACAACCATTGGTCCCTCCACACATGCCAGGGTGCTGGGTGTAATCCTTGACTCTGACCTCTCCTTCAGCCCCCACATCCAATCACTGGCTAAATCCTGCCCCCTTAACCTCCGCAACATCTCCAGAATTCGACCCTACCTGACTAATGACACCACAGAGCAACTGTTTCACTCCTTGATTATTTCCCGCCTTGACTACTGCATCTCTCTCCTTAATGGCCTACCCTTACGCAGGCTATCCCCCCTTCAGTCTATTATGAATTCTGCTGCTAGACTAATACACCTCACTAACCGATCTGTGACTGCTGCTCCTCTCTGCCAATCCCTTCACTGGCTTCCCCTATACCACCGTGTAAAAAACAAAATGCTAACCACAACATACAAGGCCATTCACAACATTGCCCCCATCTACATCACCAACCTCATCTGCAGATATCGCCCAAATCGTCCCCTCCGCTCCTCCCAGGACCTCCTGCTCTCTAGCTCCCTTGTTACCTCCTCCCATGCTCGCATTCAGGACTTCTCCAGAGCCTCTCCCACTCTCTGGAACTCCCTGCCACAGTATGTTCGACCAGCCCCTAACCTATCCACCTTTAGGAGATCCCTGAAAACTAATTTTTTTAGGGAAGCCTATCCCACACCCACCTAACAACTGTCCCTGAGCCACCCCCATCAAATCATTCTCCGCAGCTATTACCTTTTGTACCACCACCCCTCCCTTTAGAATGTAAGCTCGATGAGCAGGGCCCTCCTGTACCTTCTGTATTGAACTGTACTGTAATTGTGCTGTCCTCCTTCTACATTGTAAAGCGCTGCGCAAACTGTTGGCACTATATAAATAGTGTATAATAATAATAATAGAGTTTACAGTTTTTTGGATTTTTTTATATTTTCAAGTTGTACTTCTGCTTGTCAAAAAGCAAAATTTGTTGTTTATTTATGAAACTTGGATTTTTTTATAAAGATGTTATATATCACGGCTAAATCTGTGTCTGTAGTGCATGTTCAAACCTTAAGACCATAAAATAATAATCTGTTGTTAGCGTTTTACTCCAGGAGTATATAATGTTTTGCAATTCCAAAGAAATAATGCATTCAAATTTAACTAAACCCATTAGATTATAGTCGACTAAAATGTACTGGATATTTTAGTCGACTAAAATACGACTAAAACTAAAACAATTCAGATGACTAAAATACGACTAAAACTAAAATGGCATTTTAGTCAAAAGACTATGACTAAAACTACCGTATATACTTGAGTATAAGCCGACCCGAATCTAAGCCGAGGCACCTAATTTTACCACAAAATACTTAGTAAACTTATTGACTCGAGTATAAGCCTAGGGTGTCCATCTGCATGCCTCACTGTGCCTCACTTTGCCTCACTGTGTCCATGTGCATGCCTCACTGTACCCATGCCTCACTGTGTCCATGCCACACTGTGTCCTTGCCACACTGTGTCCATGCCTCACTGTGTCCATGCCTCACTGTGCCCATGCCTCACTGTGCCCATGCCTCACTGTGCCCATGACTAGACTGACGTTTAACATGCAAGTCTATGGAAGGTGTGCCCGGCTTTTAAACATTCGGTGCTCCCCGGCCGTAAATCCCTCGGACAACAACCTTTGCACACTTGTAGAGGAAGAGTGGGGCTACATGTGTGCCAAGTTTGGGGTCCAGGGGACCCACGGCCAGCCAGTACCGGGTCCCCAAATCCGGGAGATCAGGCGCAAAAAGGTGACTTGAGTATAAGCCGAGGTGGGCATTTTCAGCACAAAAAAATGTGCTGAAAAACTCGGCTTATACTCGGGTATATACGGAAAATCGAAATTTGACATCAAAATTAACACTGCCTAGGACTTTCCTTGGGAATGCATTACACACTGCCTGGTGGACAGATAAAAGAAGGCTGCTAAAAAAAAAAAGAAAAAAAAAGAAGAAAAAGAAAGGAAAAAGGTTATCACAATCCCGGGGCACAAAGGAATAGATATGGAGCCATGGACATACATTGTAGGGCCTGCTTAAATGCAAGTCAGTTTCAATGTCTTTATTTTTGGGGGATTTCAGTAGGAAACCCACACAAATTCAGGAGAACATACAAACTTTGCGCATCTGAGACCTTTAAAGGAAATAAAATGCAGGAATCGGCCCCACTTTAATGTATAATGGTTGAATAATGGAGCCATTGAAACTGAAAAAAAAGTAATGGCAAAAATTTTGGTAACAGTTTATAAATAAAATCTGAAATCCTTCAAAAATACATAACAGACCTCTAATCTAATTGATAGCCTAAAGTTGGTTTTGCTATGCATTTTAGAGTGGGGAAAGGGCAAAGGTAGATGTATTATCTTTCTAAGAAGATAAGACTACATGAAAGTCAGCCAGAAAAAAAAATTGCCTGGTTTCACCTTTTGCTAACTTGACTCATCTCTCGAAAAGAATCTGCAAAAATGGATTCATTTAATGTGGGAACAGGCAATCGCTTTCTTTTGCTGCTAGTCTCCACTTTTAACTTGCTCATATTTTTTACATTGATAAGAAGCTCTTTCAAGTCTCTTTTTATTTCTTTTTTTTTTTTGATTTGGGGCCTCTCTCTCTCTCCCCCAGTCTTAAAAGTAGAGTAGAGATGTGTGTACGTGGAGGGGGGACAGAATAATACATCTAACGTACAATCAAAAAGGGTCATTCAAGGCAATGAGACATTCGTCATGGAGACTAAACTGCTAAAGCATTAAAAGAGATTTTTTGAGTCAAAACACAAAATTTGGTAATACATATTCCATGTGAATAAGCTGATTCTGGACACAAATTACCTACTGCAGACCACACCATGTAATCAAACCACGTACCTTTCAAAACCTTCAAATACAGCGATTGCAAATCTGCACTAACCTGCTGGGGATTGATTTATACAATTCAGTTCAGGTACTTATGTTGCTCAGTCACGACAAAAAACAAAACAAAAAAAACACAAGTAATACTTTAATTGTATACAGGCTGATATTCTCCTTTAATCTCTGGTAACACAATAAAATATAGAATAATGCTCCTGTATTATTATGTACATTTCCTTTCTTCTTCTTATATCAAATGGCATTGTGTGCATGTAAACACCAGCGATTAAGGCAGAATGATGTTGCTTCTGCTTGCTGAACATCTCGTAGAGAGACAAGAAAAATTACAGGAGCATAGTATTATGGATGTGTAACACAGAGGAGTGTGCTACTGCATATAAATATCTAATGCAGGTGCAACAGTACCTCTGCGAGAAAATTGTGGGGTAAACAATAGGAAATCAAATGTACAAATAAACAAGTTTGTAAAATAAAATCCATCTTATATTACCAAAGCAGCTGAACAATGAGTGTAAATTAAATGAAACTAGCTAAAAAGCAAAATACATGAAATGATGTGGCTGTCAGATTCCGACCTGTTGTGAGTATTAAAGAATGAAGTTTAGACTACATTATTATTGCAAATAGAGAGGAATAACATGCCCATGAGGCAGCAGGGAAGGTTGCAACATTTGGGGCATGAAATAAAAAGATGAATGCTAGAGGCCCATTATCAAAGTTTCTTAAATAATAAGGTTCAGTGGGGCTTTGAATGGGTAAAGAAAGTGCATAGGCGGTGTAGGCAATCAAAATTAAGGTTGGCTCACCATTGTACCACTGATGGAATGGGATCACACCACAGTGCAGTGTTAACCAATGTAAGGTTTGTAGCTTTACATTGGGATAAATGGTGCTCCTAACACCATTCAGTAGTTCCATGTGATTCTGAGGTTGTGGGAGAGAGTACATGAGAGGTGAGGTGGTCAACATGGAGGTGAAACTACCTTTTGACTACTACTGATGGAAAGGGGATCTCACCACAGTGAAATGTTCAGCATTACATTGGGTTAAATGATGCTGGTACCTCCATTTACTGGTTAAATGGTGCTCTGAGGGGGTGGGAGAGAGTACATAAGAGGTAATGTGGGCAAAATGGAGGTGGATCCACTCTACTACTACTAATAGAAAGGGCTCACATCACAGTTAAATGTTAGGCCATTAAAAATTTTAGCACTACATTGGGCTAAATTATGCTGGTAACACCATTGATTAGATCAATGGGAGTCCGAAGGGGGTGGGAAAAAGTGCATGGGAGGTGAGGTGACCAAAATGGACCTGGGTCTATGCTTCTACTACTGATGGAAAGGGATCTCACCACAGTGGAATGTTAACCAATGTAAGGTTTGTAGCATTACATTTGTCTGAATAGTGCTGGTAACTATATTCAGTAGTTCAATGAGGCTTTGTGGGGGGTCGGCAGAGAATGTATGAGAGGTGAGGTGGTCCAAATGGAGGTGGGCCCATTCTTCCACTTCTGATGCAAAGGATACGCACTACAATGGAATTTTAACCCATATGAGGGTTGTAGAATTACATTAGGCTAAATGGTGATGGTAATAGCACTGAGTGGTTCAATGGGGCTCTGAAGGGGTGGGAGAGAGTGCATAGTGATGAGGTAGTCAGAATTGGGGTTTGGCCCACCCTGATGGAATAGGATCACACCACAGTGGAGAAGTAACCAATTTAAGGCTTGTAGTAGAAGTAGGTTGTAAATGGTGCTGGTAACATCAATCAGTAGTTCAATGGGACTCTGAAGGGATGGGAGAGAGTGCATGAGAGGTGAAATGGTCAAAATGGAGATGGAACCACATTTCTATTACTGATGGAAAGTGATCACACCACAGTGGAATTGTATACATTACATTGGGCTGAAGGGTTCTTGTACCTCCATTTACTGATTTAATGGTGCTCTGATGGGGTGGCAGAGAGTATATAGGAGGTGAGTTGGTCAAAATGGAGGCCTGCTCTTGTGCTACTGATGAAAAGGGATCACACCACAATGAAATGTTAACCCATTTAAAGTTTGTTACATTACCTTGGGCTGGATGGTGCTTGTAACTCTATTCAGTGGTTCAATGGAAATCTGAGGGGGTCGGACAGAGTGCATGAGAGATGAGGTGGTCAAAATGGAGGTGGGCCCACCATTCAACTGCTGATGGAAAGGGATCACACCACAGTGGAATGGTAACCAGTTTAACATTGGTAGCATTATATTGGGCAGAATGGTTTTGGTAACTCCATTCAGTGGTTTAATGGTGATATGAAAGGGTAGGACAGAGTGCTGGGGAGGTGAAGTGTTTTTTAAGGTTTGTAGCATTATGCCCCATACACACGATCGTTTTTCATGCCGTTAAAAATGCCATTTTAAAAAATGGCCATTAAAAATGATCGTGTGTATGCTCCAGAGCATTTTTAACGACGTGAAAAACGGCCATTAAAAATTTCGAACATGCTCTCTTTTTTCACGTCGTTTTTCATGTCGTTTTTTTTAACGACGTGAAAAACGATAGTGTGTATGCTTTCACGAAGTGAAAAAAAACGTGCATGCTCAGAAGCAACTATGAGACGGGAGCTCTCGTTTTGGTAAAGCTAGCGTTGGAAATGGAGATGGCACATTCGTCACGGTGGAATTAATAGCATCGTTTTAATGCTGCGCATTCCGTTCTGCTTTTGATAATGCTTATACAATTACGTTCTTTTGCTAATGACATTGAGAGTTATGCCAAACTTGTTTCTAAAGTAATTCCTAATTGATTTAATGATAGCAAAATTTTATTTTTAAGCCGCATCTCCCTCATAAATTAATGAATAAATGTAAATATCCCTTTTTTTTTTTTTAAAGTCTATATTTATAATTTTTTGTTTTTTTGTGGCCTTTTTTTTTTTCCCTTAAATTATTCTTGTGTAAAGTTACCACACCAACCTTCAAAATTTGTCTCATTTTGCCTCATGGAGGTTTGTGTCCCTTGTTAATAACAATAATATTAATTGAGATGTCCCTGCCTGCTCCCTAGCAAACTGTCTTTTGAAATACAAATCACATAGTCAAGTATTTTAAGGCAAAATCAAAAAACCTTTATTTAGGAACATAAGAAATTAAAGGGAAAGGCAGCACTGGAGAGCCTGCTTGCATTTGTGCATCCTTTTGACCCCACAACAACCATCCAAGATGTGAAAACCAAACTATAGATTAGATCAAAAACAAAAAGGAGCCCAATTTTGTCTTGAGCTCCCAGAGGTAAGGAGCCACAGCAGATAAGTCCTATATGTCCCCAGTCTGTGGTACTACAGCAGGCATTATTTTTTCCTCTTCCTTGTAGCCTTCTCTCCAGCCTTCTCTGCAGCCTTGGTTGGTTTCTTCCTTGGAGGCTGGGGATCAGGAGGAGAGGTTGTGGCAGGAGGAGTAGTAGGAGGAGGAGGAGGAGGTGGAGGAGTAGGGACAACCTCTGTGATGTCAGTGTACTTGGTGAGCTCCCCCAGCAATCCCTTGTTGATGACTTTTAAAAGAAGGCTCTCGCTGTAGAGCTTTTGCCGCAAGTCCATTTGGCCTAGCTTCTGCGCGAGGACTGCGACAAAGCCCTCCTCAGCAGAGGGTGCCTCCCTGAGGGCCGCTGTTGCCTCTCTGATGAAGTCTCTTGTTTCCTCCTCCACCTGCCTACCTCTCCTTGGCCCTCGTGGTTTAACTATCAGGGGAGGCATCTGGGCTCTTGTGCTGGGCCCAGCCTCCTCCTGGGTGCCACTGGGCCCTGCCTCCTCCTGATCCCCAACATCACCCTCTTCCTGGCTCTGCTCTGGCTGTAAAAAAGGAAGGCACATTATGTATTTTTTCACACCATCAATCACACACATTGTTCACCTCTAGACATTGTTGAATTGAATGTGAAAATTTATGTCATTTTCCTTGATTCCGCATCCTGATTTTGTTGCCTTGTCCACATTAAATTAGACCACTACTGTATCTTGCTCTTTAACTATTTATTTTGTAGTACATTAAATACCTAACAATACTAACATCAATTTTAATTCATCAATTTTGTAAGATATAAATGTAGATATCAATACTTTACCTGGTTCCATATATCCAAATCTGCCTCCTCAAGGACCTCATCTTGATCCTCAGAGGAAGCCAGAGCAGGGTTGCCAGGAAGGCTGGAGGGCTGGCTGCAGGGAAGGCTGGAGGGTTGGCTACAAGGAAGGCTGGATTGACCTCTGGGGGGAAGGGTGGAGAGAGATTCCCGCACTCCCAGCTGGTCATCCAGAAAAGAAAGCTTGCTGTAGTACCACAGACTGGGTTTATAGACCTTATCTGCTGCAGCACCTGACCTCTGGGACCTCAGGACCATAGTTCTCTGGGTCCTGTATGTCCCTCTGATGGTCGCAATTTTGGTTTTCACATCTTGGAGAGTTGTTGTGGGTATCTTGGTTTGCACAAATGCAAGCAGGCTCTCCAGTGCTGCTGTCCTGGCCACTTTATTTTTATTTCCGCCACTTTTTGTTTGCCATAGGATAGGTAGTTCTTTCCATTTATCAATGAACTCCCCCATGAACTCCGGGTTCTTAAATGAATTCATTCTCTCTGTAAAATCAAGAAACAACAAAATACATATGTTTCAGGCAACATTCATCAAATCTGCATTTTCTACATATTTAGAAGCCCCAAATCTCCTCTGATGAAACTCAAATCCTTAAATTGTTATGTACCTTCGTCAACACGTTCGTTGCTAACTCCCTCTCCCGCCAAATGAACGTTTTTGCGACACATGGTTCTTCACTTGATATACACTGCGCATGCGTGAAACTACACACGCTTTGCCCGCCCCTGACGTTCAATATTGTACTTTCCCCGCCCCTTCTCACTCGTCGTAGTGCTTATCATCATGGCGGAGCCACAGGTGACAGAGATTACCTCGACAGAGGATGAAATTCCTGAGGAGCCCAAATCCCGACCCAGGAGCTATAAGGCATCCAACATTTCATTCGAGGAAATGGTGGAGATGGTCGCCATTTTGAAGAGGGAGGATTATAATGCCAAGCATGGTCCTTATGAAAGGCCTAATCTTGTCAAGACAAAAATTATGGGCAAAGTGGTCCAAACTCTTCGCAAGAAATTCGGGGTGTGCAGAACGAAGGAACAGCTCAGAAAACGTTGGTCTGATCTGAAGTTGCGGGAGCCCGACCAATACAAAAGAATCAAGAAAGTTTTAGGAAAAAGTAAAGTATTTATTTTCTATTTTCCCTGCTAAAGATTATTACTTGAATTATGTCGTGTATTTTTGTCTTTGATATAGTACAGTGAAAGATACCATCTTTCTGGTTCGTCCGCACAGTAAACGGACGTATTAAACCTCTTTCTCCGTACAGTTCATAAAACGATGTTTTGGGTTCATCCAGTGTGAGCACACATGTATTTAATTTTATTTGGGGGAGCAAATTTGGTAACCATTTTTTTTTTTGGGATAAAATCCAAAGGACAATTTTTTGGAAAAAATAAGGATATGCATGGTAATGTTTAGGGGTGTGAATGCTCAGCAGCTGATTAAACAACAGAACGCAGTAGTACAAGTGTGGGCCAAAAGCCAAAAACCTTGAGGGTGTCACACACAGGTGATCGTGTGTATATACTTTGGGGTGTTACAATGTGTCAATTTTTTTTTAAAAAGGATATGCTATGTTTTTGGCTATGTATCCAATCATGTGTTCCGGTTGTCACTGGGGGTACATTTAAACATGGAACACACTTCAAATTTATGTTTACCAATTATTTAATCATGCTTTAAATTTCACTCAAATATATTCACTACTAATGAAACTATACCTTTTCGTGCAATCTCCATAGGGAGTCAAAAAGCTACGTCAGATGTGTCCAAAATGCCAACACCTTCAACAATACCCCCAGAACCACATGATGGAGAGGAACGTGAGGTTGTGGAAGTGGAAAGTGGCACCACAACAGGTCAGTGTCAAACCAGACAGATGCAGGTTAATAGATGTAGGCCTACATATTCTATACTACATGTTTTTTTTAAATTTTAGAAGCAGTTCTGGCCGAAGACCCCGATAAGTTGACACATCATAGTGCCCAGATCCTGATCCAATACCTCATGGTCTGCTGTCGTGACCTCGAAAAAATAAAGGGAGACTTGACAGAGATCAGGCAAAATACAAAGCGGCTGGAGGAAAGGCTACAAAAGATCATGGCTGTGCTTGGGTGTGTTTAATTTTTTTTAACAAAAGAAGGTTGAAGTTGCTGTGTTTTGGCAGGTTTGTTTTTGTTTTCACCTTTAAAGGACTAGTGTATGTTTATTGTTAACAAATATTTGTTAAGATATTTTGTTTATGCATGGCTGGTCATGCGTTTTAAAAACCCAAAAATTAAGGGGACATCTACATTTCAAAGGAAGTTTCCCCCAAAAATAAACAATAAAGGTATTTTGATCCTCAAAAATTGTGGCTTCATTATGTAAGTGTTGTGCTAAGTGAACTACTCGATGTTTTGTGTTTACACTGACAATGAAGGCAAATTAAGAATGCTAAATACACATGGCAATACAAGTGCACTAGGTAAACCTACGAGAAACATAAAACATTAGTAAATTAAAACACCAAACCAATCTTTAATCCCAAAAAATATTTATTTAGCTAAATGATAAGGTTAAAATTGTTCAGGCATTTCAATGGCCCCCCTACCCACAAAATAATCGACATATTTGTCATGGACCTCACGTCCAGTTTGGGGGGCCAAGCCTGGCCGGCCAGGTTCCAGGGCCACTAAAGTTTCATTATTCAATAAAGAGGCCTCAGGCCCACTCAAAGCCAGATAACTGGTGGAATGCACCCGTAGGAAATTATGCAGCACACAGCAAGTCATTACCACATGGTTCCATTTGTATGGGGCAAGGTGGATGGAGGTCAGGAAGAGGCAGAATCGGCTGGCCATGATGCCAAAGGCATTTTCCACCACCGTTCTGGCTCTGGCCAGCCGATAGTTGAACACCCTCCTCTCAGGGTTGAGGGTGCGTTGCGGGAATGGCCTCATCAAATGGGGTCCCAGGCCAAACGCCTCATCCGCCACAAACACAAACGGAAGTCCCTCCACATTCTGCTCCGCTGGTGGCAAGGCCAGCAGATCCAAAAGGAGCCGTTCCCCAAACTCCGTCTGGCCAAATACTCCTCCATCAGACATCCTGCCATTCTTGCCAACGTCCACATAGAGGAACTCGTAGGTGGCCGACACCACTGCCATCATCACGATGCTGTGGAACCCCTTATAGTTGTAGTAAAAGCATCCCGAATGGGGTGGTGGGACGACCCGAACATGTTTGCCGTCGATGGCTCCTCCACAGTTCGGAAAGTTCCATCGGTGGGCAAACTCGGAAGCCACATTCTGCCATTCATGTGGCGAAGAAGGGAACTGTGGAATAAAAGCAAAAATAAATTAATAATTTGAGAAAGAAACATTGAAAGCAGATTTCATTAAAACATTCAGGGCCAACATTGGTAGAAAAAGAAAAAACAAAATATTAGTAAGCAACAACAAACCAAGAACAAACCCTTAAAAAAAAGTTGGGGGGGTTGAAGATGAGTTGGGGATATCACAAATGAAGGCTGTAGCACTCTGTATGAAGTAAACCAAAAAAAAAACATTCCTAGCCCAAATTTTGTGTGCGTTTTGGGTAAAGCACTACGATGGAGCATAGAATAAAATACATGGAAATGACTAGGCAAGGTAGGTATGGCTCTGGGATAGCATGCTGGAGAGGTTAAGTAAGGCACATTTAAAAGGTAGGCCTCAAACCACACACTTTTACAATAAATACATGGGGAGAAAGGGGACATTCCCTGCAGCTAAGAATCATGTGAATTAGGGACTGATAATTAAGCCAAAAATAAAGTATACAACACCCAAAAAAAAAAGTGAGCTTTTTAAGAAGAAAACTTACCTTAATATAGTCCTCCTGCAAAACTTGAAGGATGGCAGAACAAGTCTCTGGTATAATGATACCCAGAGCCTGGGGGATATGCCTGTGGAGAACTTAAGGTCCTGCAGGCTTCTCCCAGTCGCCAGGTATCGCAACGTGGCAATGAGCCTCTGCTCAGCACTGATGGCTTCACGCATAACGGTGTCCTGCCTGGTAATGTAGGGGGACACCAAAGCCAACAGATGCTGAAATACGGGGTCAGACATCCTGAGAAAATTCCTGAAATCATCAGGATTATTCTCCCTGATCTCCCGCAACAAAGGCATGTGACAGAATTGGTGCCGCTGGAGCAACCAATTCTTGGTCCATGAACTCCTCCTGACCCTGCTCATGGCATGGAGTCGGGATACAGCATGAACCCCTGCACCAACTACAGCACGAACTCTACGACGAGTACGTAGCCGCAACATGGCTAGATAACGGTCGGCTGAACAGAACGAACTAGAAGAACGCACGGAAGAACAGCAAGGCCAATGAAGAACAAGCTGAAAAACAGGAACGAGCAGAGCAGACCGCACTGAATAAACAGATACGAACTGACTACAAGCACTGCCAAACAGATACGAACCCACAGGCACAAACTGAACTCCACAAAACGATCTTCAAAGCACGAAGACTGAAAAGCGCGAATCGTCTCTCACCAAACTTTTACTAACACGCGGTAACACGGAATTAGCAAAAGCGTCCCAAAGGGTGGCGTCATTAGAACGGAACTCCCTCTTTATAGTGCCGTCGTACGTGTTGTACGTCACTGCGCTTTGCTTCATCGTTTTTTAAAATGATCGTGTGTACGCAAGACAGGCTTGAGAGGAAACATGGAAAAAAACGACGTGAAAAATGGCAAGAAAAAAAATGGCAAGAAAATCGATCGTGTGTACGCGGCATTAGGCTTTGTTGAATGGTGCTGGTGACACCATTCAACAGTTTACTGGTGTTCAAATGAGATGGAAAAAAGCGCAAAGGGGGTGAGATGGTCAAAATAGAGGTAGGACCACCCTTCTACTAGTATTGATGGAAAGTAATCACACCACCATGAAATGTTATCCCATTTAAGCATTGTAGCATTACATTGGTGCTGGTAACATCATAGCAAACAATTACTGTGCTGCTGATTTTGCTATTGAGGAAACAGCCTAAATAAATGGGACAGTGAATATTGACATGCTTTAGGAAACAGCGTTAATATGGACAGCTGCGCTTGCAGGTACAACAAGCTATAAATGTCTTGTGAGTTCTTGAAAGACAAATACTGAGCAGATGGCACCATGGCAAGTGGGTATATGGAGAAAAGGAGCATCAATGATAAATGTCTGAAGGTTGTTTAGGTTGCTTCTTCGCAAAGAAAGCCTCTGTGTTCAGCACTGCAAACCGTTTCTGTTAACATGCCTCAAACGGCAACATATGGACTGTATTCTCCATTAGCATAACACACTCAATAATGTCACATCATTACTACTTCTTGATTTTAATTGCATGCATCCTCCAAAGTGACCATTTACAATAATCTGTTGCGCTGAGTGCTATGACTTGTCTTTAAGAAAGACATATAATTATTCAGGATATTGATAAACTGACGTTTGACATGCTTAATGGTTCATTGGCACACAAAACAGTCTGATAGCATTATCTAGGAATATAGTTGAATGACACATTTTTTTTTAATATCTTACAATTAAAATGTAAGCTAATTGGTTGAAAGAAGAGATTTCAATATTGCAACCTGGTTAGGTCTCACAAAAATTGTTCCAGCTTATCTAATCAATGTTTCAACCAAAGTTAAAATTATTAGATTGTACAATATCATTGTAACATGTATGGTCAGCATTGAACTTCACCACAATTGTTAAACTCAGACTTTGAAAATCAAAATCCAAAGTGGTTTAACTCCTTCATGGTGAAGGTAAAACAAATCCTAACACTGGAAATCAGTCATGTAACTTTGGCATGTGTTAAATTGCAACTACTTTTTTTTTTCCAGGGTGAATTGGGCCTTTATTTGGTGGTAAATGGTAATGGATATCTCCTGTTTTTTTTTTTGTTTGTTATATTATCAAAAGAAAAGTGGCCCAAAATAGTAAAAAAATGTTTTTGAAATTTAGCAGTATATTTATTGTTAAATTTGTTTAATGTTTTAAAGTGTTACCACAACAGTAAAATCAGTCTGTATAGGCAGAATTGCATGCTTGTTATACTCATTGTGGAACCTAAGGGGTTAACCCTCTGCATTGTATAAAAAGGCTGCTTGATCCTGTGTGCACAAATCCTCCCTTCCCTGCACTGTCCCCCTGGACAAGTCCGGATAAGACAGAGCCTTTGGAGTCAGGCTGCACATGCTCAGTTTGGTGTGTACTGCTAGAGAGGTTTTTTTTTTTACTTGGGAGAGCACAAGGGCCTTTTCAGCACAGGGCCAATCGCCACTGTCTAGACGTGTCCAGACAGAGGGTGAGGAGCCCTGCAGCCTCATAGGACAGCTCAGTTCAGTATGAAAACTCCTCCTACAAGCTTCACCAGGCACTGATATAAGTCAGAAGACTGCTATACACTGCTGATGAGAAAAGCTGTTTAGAAGTTTATATTTACTAAAATAATTGCATTTCCTAGTTCTGTGTACCGTGGGAGACCAGATATAGTGAATGCAGAGTCCTGGGTTTAATAACACTTTACAACAGAGTAAAAGTGAAAAATCATGAATAAGTAAAAATAAAGTATAGTGGTAGAAGTTTAGATAAGAATGTAACTGATTACATTAGTTGAGAAAATTACATTTAGATCTCAGGTGTAACAGTACAGCATACGGAGTATCCATTAGACCATCCTTATCAGAAGTTTACAGCGACCAGGGATGAGCCGAACACCCCCCTGTTCGGTTTGCACCAGAACCTGCGAACAGACAAAATGTTCGTGTGAACTTTAGAACCCTATTAAATACAATGGACTCGAACGTTCGAAATCTAAAGTGTTAATTATAAAGGCTAATATGCAAGTTATTGTCCTAAAAAGTGTTTGGGGACCCGGGTCCTGCCCCAGGGGACATGTATCAATGCAAAAAAAAGTTTTAAAAACGGCCGTTTTTTCGGGAGCAGTGATTTTAATAATGCTTAAAATGAAAAAATAAAAGTGAAATATTCCTTTAAATTTCGTACCTGGGGGGTGTGTATGATATGCATGTAAAGTGGCGCATGTTTCCCGTGCTTAGAACTGTCCCTGCAAAAAATGTCATTTTTGAAAGAAAAAAAGTCATTTAAAACTGACTCGCGGCTATTAATGAATTGTCGGCTCCCGGCAATACATTCAAAAGTCATTGATAAAAAAAAAAAAAAAAAAGCATGGGGGTTCCCCAGAATTCAATTACCAGGCCCTTCAGGTCTGGAATGGATATTAAGGGGAACCCCGCCGCAAATTTAAAAAAAAATTGACGTGGGGTTCCCCCAAATATCCATTCCAGGCCCTTCAGATCTGGCATGGATTTTAAGGGGAACTCCACCCCAAATAAAAAAAAATGGCGTGGAGTCCCCCTAAAAATCCATACCAGACCCCTTATCCGAGCACGCAACCTGGCCGGCCGCAGGGGAAAAGGGGGGGACGAGAGAGCGGCCCCCCCTCCCTCCTGAACCGTACCAGGCCACATGCCCTCAACATGGGGAGGATGTCCCCATGTTGATGGGGACAAGGGCCTCATCCCCACAACCCTTGCCCGGTGGTTGTGGGGGTCTGCGGGCGGGGGGCTTATCGGAATCTGGAAGACCCCTTTAACAAAGGGGACCCCCAGATCCCGGCCCCCCTATGTGAATTGGTAAGGGGTACATTGTACCCCTACCATTTCACGAAGAAAGCGTAAAAAGATGTTTAAAAAAAACACACAAACACCTTGAAAAAGTCCTTTATTTAAAAAAAAACAAAAAAAAAAAACATTCCAGCGGTGAAATCCAGTGTCCCGCGGCGATCCCGATGTCCAGCGCTGTCCTTCATTGGTTGTGCCTGAGCGGACCTGATGGGGAACTCCCTCTCAGTGTTTTAAATGTATAGACCCGCCCCTTCTAAAGTTCCCCATCAGGTCCGCTCAGCGGACCAGATGCGGAACATGAGAAGGGGCGGGTCTATACATGTATTACCAAAGTGAGAGCAGTTCCCCATCAGGTCCGCCCCCTCGGTATGTCGGACCCGCCTACGTCATTGCCTTGAGCGGGGAACTTCCTTCACTATGTAAATTTAAATTACACAGTGAAGGAAGTTCCCCGCTCAAGCCAATGATGTAGGCGGGTCCGACATACCGAGGGGGCGGACCTGATGGGGAACTGCTCTCACTTTGGTAATACATGTATAGACCCGCCCCTTCTCATGTTCCACATCTGGTCCGCTGAGCGGACCTGATGGGGAACTTTAGAAGGGGCGGGTCTATACATTTAAAATACTGAGAGGGAGTTCCCCATCAGGTCCGCTCAGGCACAACCAATGAAGGACAGCGCTGGACATTGGGATCGCCGCGGGACACTGGATTTCACCGCTGGAATGTTTTTTTTTTTTTTTTTTTAAATAAAGGACTTTTTCAAGGTGTTTGTGTGTTTTTTTAAAAAAAAAATTACGCTTTCTTCGTGAAATGGTAGGGGTACAATGTACCCCTTACCAATTCACATGGGGGGGCTGGGATCTGGGGGTCCCCTTTGTTAAAGGGGTCTTCCAGATTCCGATAAGCCCCCCGCCCGCAGACCCCCACAACCACCGGGCAAGGGTTGTGGGGATGAGGCCCTTGTCCCCATCAACATGGGGACATCCTCCCCATGTTGAGGGCATGTGGCCTGGTAGGTTCAGGAGGGAGGGGGGGCGCTCTCTCGTCCCCCCCTTTTCCCCTGCGGCCGGCCAGGTTGCGTGCTCGGATAAGGGGTCTGGTATGGATTTTTAGGGGGACTCCACGCCATTTTTTTTTAAATTTGGGGTGGAGTTCCCCTTAAAATCCATGCCAGATCTGAAGGGCCTGGAATGGATATTTGGGGGAACCCCACGTTAATTTTTTTTTAAATTTGCGGCGGGGTTCCCCTTAATATCCATTCCAGACCTGAAGGGCCTGGTAATTGAATTCTGGGGAACCCCCACGCTTTTTTTTTTTTTTTTTTATCAATGACTTTTGTATGTATTGCCGGGAGCCGACAATTCATTAATATCCGCGAGTCAGTTTTAAATGACTTTTTTTCTTTCAAAAAGTTCTAAGCACAGGAAACATGCACCACTTTACATGCATACTATACACACACCCTAGGTACGAAATTTAAAGGAATATTTCACTTTTATTTTTTCATTTTAAGCATTATTAAAATCACTGCTCCCGAAAAAACGGCCGTTTTTAAAACTTATTTTTGCATTGATACATGTCCCCTGGGGCAGGACCCGGGTCCCCAAACACTTTTTAGGACAATAACTTGCATATAAGCCTTTATAATTAGCACTTTAGATTTCTCCCATAGACTTTTCGAATTTGCCGCGAACACCCCAATTTGTTCGCTGTTCGGCGAACGGGCGAACAGGCAATGTTCGAGTCGAACATGAGTTCGACTCGAACTCGAAGCTCATCCCTAACAGCGACAAATAAAAGAGGATTTAGAAGAGAGTTCATGACTATCAGTTTGCTATTGGCCAGGTTGGTGTTAAACCAGTGGATCTGATGCACATCCTAAGGAGTACAAATTATGGACTGAGGAGGGAGAAAGAGGCATAGAATATGAGAGAAAGGAAAATGAGGCAGTAGACTCAGAAACAGATTGGAAAGAGAAAAGGGAGTAAAAAGAAGAGGAGGAGAGAAGTAGGAGAAGGAGGTGTGTTTCATAGAGGTAGTACGACCCCATTCGGTTGAGTAAGTAGAGGTATGATGCGAGAGGGAAAGTTACGAGGGCAATAACAATGCTTCATCAAAGTCTGAGGGCAGGCAAATTTAGCAGTATATTTCTTGCCAATACCTTGACCTACCATCAAGGAACAACCCACAGCAAATTCTCCTACTTCTGACAATCACAATGATACCAAAAATATTAGAAGAAAATACTAAAAATACTCACCTTATGAGTCCAAGATGTCACTGGGCCTTCTACTGTGATCCTGAGAACATTTAGGAGCCAAAGACATCACTGGGCCTTTTTCCGGGTTCCTGGGGAAGTTGAGGAGACCTTTTTCTGGGATCCTGACAAAGTGTTGGAGTTTAAAGGGGAGGTCCACACAAAAATGGAACCTCCGCTGTCCTAAGACAGGTATTTGCATCCACTTCCGGGCATAGATAGCCACATTATCTGCAGGTATCTACGTCATGTCCGGCGCCCCCTGCTGTCTTCTGGGAAATACACAGGTCCCAGAAGACAGCAGGGACCATTCAGATCGCGCAGCACGACTCGCGCATGCGCAGTAGGGAACCAGGAAGTGAAGCCGCAGGGCTTCACTTCCTGATTTCATTATCGAAGATGGCGGCGGCAGCATCCGAGAGCCGAGCGGTAGATCGGCTTCGGGTGCCGACATCGCGGGCGCGCTGGACAGCTAAGTGTCCTTATTTTAAAAGTCAGCAGCTGCAGTATTTGTAGCTGCTGACTTTAAAAAAAAAAAAAATCTGCGGACCTCCGCTTTAAGACGTCACTGGACCTTGTCCTAAGAACCTGGGAAAGTTGAGGAGCCCAAGACATCCTTGGGCCTTTTCCAGGGATCCTGAGAAACTTTAGGCGCCCCAGACCTCTCTGGGCCTTGTACCAAGACCCTGGGGAAGTTTAGGTGCCCAAGATTTCACTGGGTCTTCTCCTGGGATCCTGAAAATGTTTAGGAGCCAAGACGTCACTAGGCCTTCTCCTGGGATCCTGGGAAAGCTCAGGAGCCCAGATCTAATAAAAAGTTCCTCCTGTATAGCGCTGGACTGATTTATAGCAATATTTGGGCTCCTCAACTTTCCTAGGATCCCAGGACAAGGCAAGGTGATGTCACATTCTCCTACAGGTGAGGTGCTACAAAAGAAGCAGACCTTCAACTTTCTCTAATAGGTCTTCTTGTGTTTTCAGTTGTCTTTATGATCTGTTACATAACCATTTATTCAATATACTGTATGTGATGTTTTTAGCTGCTACCTTATACTTTATATATCAGATTTACATCATGAAGTGCTGTAGTAAGTATCTGGTAACTGAGTCATGGTATATTTGTTTGCTATTTAAGCTTTAGGTATGTACTGAATCTAAAGCTTATTTCCAGGAAGGCAGCTAAAAGTAACACAGACATTTTTTTCTTGACAGTTATCGAGACGACAGGCAGGTCAGCTCTCCTGCGTGAATTGCCGTACCTGTACGGTGGCTCGCGCAGTTGCGGGCGGGTGCACGTTGCCGGCACCACTCTCCCATACCCTTTGCACGCTGCGGGAACGTGCCCGCGGGTCAGGCGGACTCGATCTCTGCCGGTGACCCACGCTCACCTAGTTGAGAGGCAGAACGGGGATCTGCCAGTGTAAACAAGACGGATCCCCGTTCTGACAGGGGACATGACAGAGATCTACTGTTCCCCTACAGTTAGAGCACACCTAGGGAACACACTTAACCCCTTGATCGCCCACTAGTGTTAACCCCTTCCCCTCCAGTGTAATTTTTACATTGATCAGTGCATTTTTATAGCACTGATCAAGTATAAAAAAGCTAGCCTGGTATAATATAAAGCATAAAGGACATGAACATTTTTACGCACAAATATGTTAAATGCAAATGATTAAAATAATCAACATAATATATACAATACATTCTGCAAATAACTGCAAACTATCTCCTTTTTAATTTCACTTCCAGCCTTAAAGTAGACTTCCAGGCTAAAGCCATGTAACTAGTCTTAAACATGACCCCCCAACACCCCAACACCTTTGCTCACTAACCTGTGTTACCTACTTTCAGCCTTCTCTGGTCTGATCAGGTGATTTCCCGTGTAAGCCAGAGATGGCTGCAGGGGAGAGAAGAGAGCATTTGACAATGCCTGGAAACCAGACATCACCCATAGGCAGTACAGAGCCCACCTGTCACCCAAGCAACAGGCCATTCAATCTGGCTCCAATAAACAGTATAGAGGTTTGTCTATTTGGAAAATATTGCTGGAAAAACTTGTAACAGGAGAGGGGTCAAGGCATGGGATACTCCAAAAGGAATTCAATCCTATATGCACAATCCTATCCCCACAGTTGATCCAGAGGAAGGCAAAAAAAAAAACAACAAAGCATGATCCAATTTGCTCCAGCAGGCGAAAAAAAATCCTTCCTGATCCCTCAAGAGGAAATCGGATATTCCCTGGATCAACTTTACCTATAAATAATAGTATCCAGTTATATTATGTGTATCTAGGAAAGAATCCAGGCCTTTCTTAAAAAAAATCTGCTGAGGATTAGAGATTAGAGGATTAGAGATGGGCCGGACCGCAAACTCCATTGAAGTCTATGGGAGCTGAACATGAGAAATCAAAAGTCCCCATTTTGAAGGCTTATATGCAAGTATTTGGCAATAAAAAGGGTATGGGGGACCGGGTACTGCTCTGGGGGACATGTATCAATGCAAATTTTATTTAAAAAAAAGGATTGTTTTTAAAGCAGCAGTGATTTTAATGATGCTTAACCACTTCCCACCCGCACTATAGCCAAAAGACGGCTACAGCGCGGACCTTAATTGCCGGGGGGGCGTCAATAGACGAATGAGCGCCAAAGCATGCACCCCCCCATGTTGAGGGCATATGGCCTGGTATGGTCCAGGAGGGTGGGGGTGCTCGCTCATCCCCCCTTTAGTGGCCTACCAGGCTGTGTGCTTGGATAAGGGTCTGGTATAGATTTTGGGGGGCACCCCTTGCCATTTTTTTTTTGTTTTTTTTACTATCATTTTTTTTTATTTCAGCTGTCAGTGGGAAAGCTAATGACTCCTCAGTTGTTAGAGATGCAGTGACTAGCTTCCCGGCCCCGCTCCTTAACAACATATCGACTGTGCACAGAAGATTTGGGTGTTTGGAAAACACCCGAATGGGCGAAGTTCGGGCCAAACTTTTGCTCGGCCCGAACTGTACACCCCACACTATTGAGGATAACACTGAAGTCTTTTTCATATCATAGGTGTTCACGATTTCTGGACTCTTTATTGAAACTTGACATATCCTGCTAGTCAAGTTAGTTCCTGGTGTCCGCCTGTGCAGAGCATAAATGCAATACAGTGCAACAGCCATCGGCAACCGATGAAAATAACCTTTATTGTTCTGGTAGTTATATTCCAATAAAATGTGAAATCAATGTGGATGCCTTTAGTCTATACATTGCTATTCATTTCACATTCTAGTTTTATGGTCTTTACGTTGCCTTATTTAAAAGGCTTAATAGAGTTTATTCGCAAAGTACAAAGTAGGGTTGCACCGATACTAGTATCGGTATCGGTGGCGCTACCGAGTATTTGCACAAGTATCGGTACTCGTGCAAATGCACCAATACCTGAAACTGATACTTTCAGGCTCGGTTCTTTGAGCTGTCAGTGGGTCTCCCTTGTTGCCAGCTAAAATGTTAAAGAAGTCCGGTAATTGGAGCTGTCAAAAAAAAAAAAAGCAGCCGTCAATGTTTATTAACAACGTTGCTCCTGAAACACTAAGATATAAAGAAACATTGTTTCTTTTTGTATCTGTAGCGGCCCCCTCACCCCGTCCTCTTTAGCTAGGGGCATGTCACGCGACAGAGTGAGGTGCGCTACGGCCCATGTCCTCCCCATAACTGTGGGTGAGGTGAAGGCCAATATCCGATGTTTCCTCGGGCCGGTGTGTCTTGGGCATGTACCGAGTCTGTTGTGCAGAAACCACCAAACCACCCTTTGCTCCCATTAACAGAGTCCATACACCGATCACAGTCCAACTGTTGGTTTTATTTCGTATCTCCACATACAGGCAATGCGATGGCAGGATACGGTGGGATGAGCAGGTCGAGGTACTATACTGATCTGGGTCCCTACACCCCCTGTGCTATGACCAAGGGTTGCAGGAGTCTTAATTCGAATACCTCCCTTGCGTTGCAGCCCCTATCAGGGGAAGATGTCCTCCAAGAGAGTTACCGGAGGCCCATCCGTCACCGGGTTGACGCTGCACCGGAATCTTCGGACGGGTGACCTCCCCAGCCTCCTCACCTCAGATGCGGGTCCCCTCGCAAAGGGCACCCTGGAATCACTTCACCCTTGTGGGACCCAGTCGGAGTCACTGGGTCCCAGGCCTCCTCAATAGTACCTCATCCCAGGCTGAAGGTGCCTGGGATGGAATCCCAGCTTCATTCCGGCCAGGCCTAGGGCGCCTAGGCTGGAACCTTGAACCGCCCGCACCCAGGCCGAAGGTGCCTGGGTGCGTGAAGAGATGATCCCCCAAGACCTCGTGGCGAGGGCGTCTCCCCCTTTTATCTCCTCCCATCAACACCACGGCGGGTTCCCCGCCCCAGCCGTACCATCTCCAGGAAGGGACAAAAAGGGTAGCACTGTGGTGATGATTCTACCTGAAGCCTGTAGGTACTCCGCCACCCACAGGCAAAGGAGAATATTACATCCCCCAATCCTCCACGAATAACAAAAAGGGGTGTTAACCCTGACACAATTACACACCTGGGTCACACTACCCCCAGGTGTATCCCACTAAATCTGAAGACCCCGCTACACACTCCCCCCTGTGATTTGACGCTGGTCCCCAGCGTCAGGTGCACACCCATGTCTCCCAAGGAGAGGTGACATGGAGCAAGCCCCAGAGGCTGTCCCCAAATTTGTGAATACTAAGTGTGCCAAGACCTGCTCAAAAGGGAAAGGAAAAATATAAAACGATAAACTTTTGCATAAAACATCTATTCTGTACACATGTACAATCCCTCCCATCACTGTCTAAGAACCACCCCATACTCAGTAGTCTTGACCGATGAATCTCCTGCAGAAGGGAAACAAAAACAACATCCTAACAATCTGTGTTAACTTGGAATGAATAGGTCTGTCAGCCGAGAGACCCACTCACTCCAATAAGCAAAGTGATGCATGTGTAAAATTTTCAAACAGTCGTTGCACAACACTGCCACCTGGTGACAGCGCCGCGGTCATGACACTTGCCGAGATCTTCCTTCTTCCTGCTTTTCTACGCTAACTTTTACCCCCAGAGCCTCTGCCTTTGGCACATGAAGAAGAGGGAGAAAAACAACAGCTCCCAAGTCTCCAGTGAGTGAAAGAAAAGCCCAAATCAAAACCAAAGTAGGGCGCAGTTCTGAGCGTCTGGGAATGTTCCTTCCAGAAAGTTCAACAGCAAACAAAATAGGAGCTCACTTCTCCTACAAGTAAAACCTTGGATCCGGCAAAAACAGGGGCTTCAGGTGCTTGTCAAACACTTCCACCGAATATTCGACATCCTCTCCTTCTTTCCTGCAGATGAGCACCTTATCGGCATGAATATGGCGCCCCAGTCTCCAATCAGCTCTGCAGTCTCTAAACTTTTTAGATACAGGCGGCGAACACGACAGATATCGCCGGGCATGAGGCACTTTGAGCTTTTCCCATACAAACTCGTCGTACCACCTTTGTCGCAAAACTTCGACTTCATACAATAAGTCCCGAGGCAAGTAGGGGTACTCCCACCCATATTCACGGGCGACTCTTTGGGAGAAAAGTCTCTGCAATCTGGCTAGAGGTGGCATCACATCTCGCTCGCCTTCTCCTGGCTGTACGATGGCCTCCGGGTGCCGAGGTACCTTCACCATCTCGAGTTGCTTTGCCTTTGGTGCCCGCAACGAAGCACGCTGCGCTCCCACTATCGGAGCGGGTAATGTGGTTGAAAGGGGAAGGTCGGTCGGAGGACTAGATTTCCTCGGGAACTCCGGGGCCTGCGCCCGGAGCGTACTGTCTTCTATGGACATGGGGGAATCCTGCGGTTTACACAGCACAGGTAGTGGGCGTCTGTCCCAGCCCTTCCAGTGAAACAGTTCGTCTATTTCTCCGTCATCACCACAGTCTGACAATGACTCTAGGTCGGAGGTGTCATACATCTCGGCGGGAAGGTAGTCTCTAGTAGACGGAAGGCTACCCTCCCTTGCGGGCTCCACCGGCTGTGGACTCCCGACACCTCCAACCAACACCACAGTCCCAGCCCCTAGCTCACCTGGACCTTCTGAAGAACTGGGATGTCCGGGACTCTCTTCTCTACCAGCGCCATCTAGGCCAGGCAAGCGGCGGGGTGAAGCTCGACCACGACCATAGGATGCCTGTACCAGGCAGACTTTCCTCTTCGGAGGTGGCAGCAGGGAATCTGTGGTGACCGAAGCAGTGCCCTCGGATTTCTCTCTTTCCGTCTCTGGTTGGGCAGTCACGTTGCCCTGGTCAGCGCGTACGGGGACCTCCGCAAAGGCCTGGATCTCTCCCTCCGGAGTGGCGGTTCCTGTGATGCAGTTGAGGCGAAGGGCCCGGGGCCTTACTGTGGATGATTCGACCTCAAAAAGAAACTCTTTGCACGCTTCACATCGCCTGAACGGCTTTAGTTGGATCACCAGCCCCGAGCATCCGGGACAGATCACACCGAGGGCCTCCGTGTCTCTGCATGAATACAGAGCCAACTGTCCTCTGGGCCTGAGCCTTATCCCCGTGTCTGTCAGGGGAGCAGCAAATGCAGTCATCTTCATAGGGTAAGATACCGGCATCCACGGAGAGCTTGAATTCATTCCGACCACTTGCTGCTCCATCACGCGCTGACCACGCGCCGGAGTCTCCACGTGTACCTCCACACGTGGCCAGACTCCTCCCACGACTTGCACATTTTCGCGGGCTTCCGCCAGCCTCCGCCCACAAATTGCGCAGTCATGGGGTGCCTCGTGGCGCAGTGCATTAACAGTCCCCACATGTAGTACTTCACACGGCTGGACCTCTCCCTTTTTACGCTCCTCCGCGTGGGCCTTTCCCGACTTAGGGTCATGTCCACAACTCCGAGCAGGGATGCACTTTGGCCAATCACATGGCCGACCTGCTCGGAACTCCTCCGGGCAGCAAAGTTCAAACACAGACGTTCTCAGTTCCATCGTTGCGACACACACAATCCCGGACGAGCCCCCATGTGTAGCGGCCCCCTCACCCCGTCCTCTTTAGCTAGGGGCATGTCACGCGACAGAGTGAGGTGCGCTATGGCCCATGTCCTCCCCATAACTGTGGGTGAGGTGAAGGCCAATATCCGATGTTTCCTCGGGCCGGTGTGTCTTGGGCATGTACCGAGTCTGTTGTGCAGAAACCACCAAACCACCCTTTGCTCCCATTAACAGAGTCCATACACCGATCACAGTCCAACTGTTGGTTTTATTTCGTATCTCCACATACAGGCAATGCGATGGCAGGATACGGTGGGATGAGCAGGTCGAGGCACTATACTGATCTGGGTCCCTACACCCCCTGTGCTATGACCAAGGGTTGCAGGAGTCTTAATTCGAATACCTCCCTTGCGTTGCAGCCCCTATCAGGGGAAGATGTCCTCCAAGAGAGTTACCGGAGGCCCATCCGTCACCGGGTTGACGCTGCACCGGAATCTTCGGACGGGTGACCTCCCCAGCCTCCTCACCTCAGATGCGGGTCCCCTCGCAAAGGGCACCCTGGAATCACTTCACCCTTGCGGGACCCAGTCGGAGTCACTGGGTCCCAGGCCTCCTCAATAGTACCTCATCCCAGGCTGAAGGTGCCTGGGATGGAATCCCAGCTTCATTCCGGCCAGGCCTAGGGCGCCTAGGCCGGAACTTTGAACCGCCCGCACCCAGGCCGAAGGTGCCTGGGTGCGTGAAGAGATGATCCCCCAAGACCTCTTGGCGAGGGCGTCTCCCCCTTTTATCTCCTCCCATCAACACCACGGCGGGTTCCCCGCCCCAGCCGTACCATCTCCAGGAAGGGACAAAAAGCGTAGCACTGTGGTGATGATTCTACCTGAAGCCTGTAGGTACTCCGCCACCCACAGGCAAAGGAGAATATTACATCCCCCAATCCTCCACGAATAACAAAAAGGGGTCTTAACCCTGACACAATTACACACCTGGGTCACACTACCCCCAGGTGTATCCCACTAAATCTGAAGACCCCGCTACATATCTTTCTGTTTCTTCATCTGCAGATCAAAGGGATGAACATATGTTCCTCTGTTTAACCCCTTATTAACCCTTAATTTACTCTAATCAGCCTTAATTAACTCCCTATTCTCCTCCATTTAATTATTATTTCCCTGCCTTTTTTTTCCTTTCACGTCTGTTTTATAAACGATAAACAATTAAAACTTTTGTTTGTTTGCTTTGTTAGTTAATATTTTTACACATATATATTTACACATTTCACATTGAAAAAGCACAACATTTAAAAAAAAATCTTTTTATTTCATTTGTAAATAACTTTTCAATGCTTTGTACCATTTCTGACAGCTTAAGTGAAAACAAAATAGTTGCGGTAGGTATTGGTAATTGGTATCGGCGAGGTACTAAAAAAAAAGTATCGGTACGCAATCATTTTAGTTTTAGTCGTATTTAGTCGACTAAATCTCCAGTACATTTTAGTCGACTAAAGCTAATTTTAGTCGTCTAAAATCGAATGAGTGTAATTAAATTGTAATGCCTAAGTTAACATTTCTCATTATAACTCATTATATACTGCTGGAGGGAAAAATCTTAAATGTGTTTATTTATGGTATTGAGTTATGAACATGCACTACAGATCAGTGTTAATTTTGAAGTCATATTTAAATTTAGTTTGATGCCGCATACACACAACGTTTTTAATGTCATTGAAAAAAACAAAGTTTTTCTCGACGTGATTTTTCTCAAGCCTGCCTTGCCTACATACGATCATGAAAAAAAATGCTCGAGCAAAGCGCGGTGAAGTACGAAATGTACGACGGCACTATAAAGGGGAAGTTCCATTCGGATGGCGCCATCCTTTGGGCTGCTTTGGCTGATCCTCATGTTAGTAAAGTTTGGTGAGAGACGATTCGCGCTTTTCAGCCTCGTGCTCTTCAGTCCGTTACAGCGTGACGAATGTGCTATCTCCATTACGAACGCTAGTTTTACCAGAACGAGCGCTCCGTATCATCACTTGCTTCTGAGCATGCACGTTTTTTTCACGTCGTTAAAGCCTACACACGGCCGTTTTTCATGACGAGAAAAACGACGACGTGAAAAAGAAAGAGAAAAATTAGAGCATGTTCCAAATTTTTAATGCCCATTTTTCACGTCGTGAAAAATGCTCTGGAGCCTACACACGATAGTTTTTAATGACCATTTAAAAAAAATTCAGTTTTCTCGTCATTAAAAACGGTCGTGTGTATGCGGCATTAGTCTTAGGACTAAAATGGCATTTTAGTTTTAGTCCCATTTTAGTCTTCTGCAATTGTTTTAGTTTTAGTCGTATTTAGTCGACTAAATCTCCAGTACATTTTAGTAGACTAAAACTCATTTTAGTCGTCTAAAATCGAATGAGTGCAATTAAATTGTAATGCCTAATTTAACATTTCTCATTATAACTCATTATATACTGCTGGAGTGAAAAATCTTAAATGTGTTTATTTATGGTATTGAGTTATGAACATGCACTACAGATCAGTGTTAATTTTCAAGTCATATTTCAATTTAGTTTTAGTCTTAGTCTTTTGACTAAAATGGCATTTTAGTTTTAGTCGAATTTTAGTCATCTCAATTGTTTTAGTTTTGTCGTACTTTAGTCGACTAAAATAGTATTCATTTAGTCGACAAACTTAACACCGGTACAAAGATACCTTTGTATTAGAGAGAGAGGAAGCCCCTCACATTAGTCAGAAAAGATGTACAAGCCCATACTGTATATCATACTAGTCCCCAAGAGAAATTAGGAATTGACAGGAAGCTTTCAATAACTGAAATACCACTTATTGGTGGATTGTCCCTTTAAATAATTAGCTGATGTTTTACTATGGGAAAGTAAGTTCCTTTGTAGTGTGGAAAGAATTATTACAGGCAGATATCTCTATGACATAATGCTGACATGTGTATGAATCAATTTAAAACCCTGTAATGTCATACTGAACAGTTGCAGCAGCAAACAATTAGAGCATTAAATGTACTTTAAATAGCATGAATGGGGGTGGGGGTGGGGGGGGGGGGGCTATTCCAATGCATAGACATCTGCGCTCCCGGCTTGGAAAGGTGATCCCGTTATATGAGACCACAATCATTTTTCAGATACACTTATTGCTTGACCTGTGATATATTGCCCACTCACAGCAGTAATCTCTGGTCTATCCTAGAAATTCACCAAGAGGGCTGAGCATCTCTTTTGAAATATTATCTGTGTTGATAAGATCATTCTTATTTTTCACTTTAGTGTATACAAATTGTAAGGGATTAGTGCACACAGGCATATTTGCAGTTGTATCTTAAAATAGTAGTAACCTCTCAAGAAAAGGCTACTGAAATGTAAAACTCGTCATGATTTCATTGTATTTACATTTTCTCTGCAGCCAAGGACAACCGATTGTTCTGTGTTAACGGCCATCTCAGGCTAAGAAAGGCAGCAAATCTCAATGGGGTTGATTTACTAAAACTGGAGCGTGCAGAACCTGGTGCAGCTCTGCATGGTTGCTAGCATGGGCGTCCGCTCCATAGGGCAAGGGGGGTCAATTGCCCCCCCCTGGACGTCAGAGTGAAGACACACTTGCCCCCTGTGTTGCAATGGCCTCCACGGCAGCCGTGGACTTTTTTTTCTAAGTCTGCAGACTGCTGCTGGCCTGGGGGCTGGGGCTGCTCTCAGTCTTTTCCGACTATCCGTCCCTCCCTCCTCATCCCCGGCCTGAGCATCGGATTGGCTCTGCCGCTCGGGCCTCTGCTTAACATCACCGTGACCCTGACCCAGCTGTTCCATGATTGGTTGCTGCCTCAGCCTGCCTGTGTAAGTGTGCCTATGCCGATCCAGCCAGCGCGGCGCCGGCTCCTCCCACAGGTACGTGGCGTGCAGTGGTCGAGACAAGAGACTGAATACTCTGCCAGTGCCTGCTCTATCACTGGGGAACTACAGGTAACAGCAGTGCCTGTGCCACGACACCACTGTGTACATATTTTTTGTATTGCAAGGTATTGCAATACATCTGTGGTGTGGGCGGCCATATTTTGATCTTGATGAAAACAACCTATACATACAGTATAGGCTGTTTTCATCAAGATCAAAATATGGCCACAACAGATGTATTGCAATACATTGCAATATAGAAAGATGTACAGTCTCTAGGCTATATTTATATGGGCATTGAGTGAAGCGGAATTATCCTCAAGAATAATGCCCCCCCCCTGAAAAAAGTTCAGCGGACGCCCATGGTTGCTTGGGATGAGCTTCGAATTCGAGTCGAACTCATGTTCGACTCGAACATTGCCTGTTCGCCCGTTCGCCGAACAGCGAACAAATTGGGGTATTCGCGGCAAATTCGAAAAGTCTATGGGAGAAATCTAAAATGATAATTTTAAAGGCTTATATGCAAGTTATTGTCATAAAAAGTGTTTGGGGACCCGGGTCCTGCCCCAGGGGACATGTATCAATGCAATTTTTTTTTTAAAAACTGACGTTTTTTTGGGAGCAGTGATTTTAATAATGCTTAAAGTGAAACAATAAAAGTGAAATATTCCTTTAAATTTCGGACCTAGGGGGTGTGTATGATATGCATGTAAAGTGGCGCATGTTTCCCGTGCTTAGAACTGTCCCTGCACAAAGTGTCATTTTTGAAGGAAAAAAAGTAATTTAAAACTCACTCGCGGCTATTAATGAATTGTCGGCTCCCGGCAATACATAGAAAAGTCATTGATAAAAAAAAAAAAAAAAAAAAGCGTGGGGGTCCCCCAGAATTCAATTACCAGGCCCTTCAGGTCTGGAATGGATATTAAGGGGAACCCCGCCGCAAATGAAAAAAAAATGCGTGGAGTTCCCCCAAATATCCATACCAGGCCCTTCAGATCTGGCATGGATTTTAAGGGGAACTCCACCCCAAATTTAAAAAAAAATGGCATGGAGTCCCCCCAAAAATCCTTACCAGACCCTTTCCTGAGCACGTAACCTGGCCGGCCGCAGGGGAAGAGGGGGGGACGAGAGAGCGCCCCCCCCGGACCGTACCAGGCCACATGCCCTCAACATGGGGAGGATGTCCCCATGTTGATGGGGACAAGGGCCTCATCCCCACAACCCTTGCCCGGTGGTTGTGGGGGTCTGCGGGCGGGGGGCTTATCGGAATCTGGAAGACCCCTTTAACAAAGGGGACCCCCAGATCCCGCCCCCCCTATGTGAATTGGTAAGGGGTACATTGTACCCCTACCATTTCACGAAGAAAGTGTCAAAAAATGTAAAAAAAACCCACACAAACACCTTGAAAAAGTCCTTTATTAAAAAAAAAAAAAAACATTCCAGCGGAGAAATCCAGTGTCCCGCGGCGATCCGATGTCCAGCGCTGTCCATCATTGGCTGAGCCTGAGCAGACCTGATGGGGAACTTCCTCCGCAGTCTATTACATGTATAGACCCGCCCCTTCTAAAGTTCCTCATCAGGTCCGCTCAGCCAATGACTCGGTGTAAGGCTGAGGACCTGATGCGGAACATGAGAAGGGGTGGGTCTATACATGTATTACAAAGTGAGAGAAGTTCCCCATCAGGTCCGCCCCCTCGGTATGTCGGACCCCGCCTATGTCATTGGCCTAAGCGGGGAACTTCCTTCACTGTGTAATTGACGTAGGCGGGGTCTGACATACCGAGGGGGCGGACCTGATGGGGAACTTCATTCACTGTGTAATACATGTATAGACTCTATACATGTATTGCGCAGTGAAGGAAGTTCCCCATCAGGTCCGCCCCCTTGGTATGTCAGACCCCGCCTACGTCATTGGCCTGAGCGGGAAACTTCCTTCACTGTGTAAATTTAAATTACACAGTGAAGGAAGTTACCCGCTCAGGCCAATGACGTAGGCGGGGTCCGACTGTCACGTACCTAGCGGTGATGAGCCCGGACTTGCAGAGGAAGGCCTCCCTTACGGCTCCCACCAGCGGCCCCTGGTAAGGTAACAGCAGGCGCGGAGGTAGGAGGGGTACGAGTGCCTGGCAGGATCAACCAAGATGAAGGTAGGTATGCAGACTTGGTAGGCACACTGGAACACAGCAGGTCGAACTGGAATCAGGAACACTCAGCAAACTGGAATCGTTCAGCAGACGGGACAGGAACCAGGAACACAGGAACTCAGCAAACTGGATCAGCTTAGCAGACTGGACCGGAACCAGGAACACAGGAACTCAGCAGACTGGATCAGCTTAGCAGACTGGACTGGAACCAGGAACACAGGAACTCAGCAAACTGGATCAGCTTAGCAGACTGGACCGGAACTAGGAACAGTGAGCTTGGTCAGACAAGCCGGGTCGGTTAACTGGCTGGCAGCAAGGTACAGAGGGATCAGACAGAGGAGAGGTCACAACAAGCCAGGGGTCGGATGCAGGCAGAAAACTGGAGAAGTCACAGGCAGGCCGGGTCAAACACAGGTAAGTCTTCAGATCAGGTTTTCAGGTACTCAACGCTGTAGAGCAGACAGCAGGGACTGTCTGCGATTGACAGGTTTAAATAGCCCCTCTGGCGCCACCTGCAGGGCGGAGCATGCGCAACCGAGAATCAGGAAGACCAGGACGCCTGCTTCTGGCAGGACCTTCATGACATTGCCCCCCCCCAAGGGGCAGCCTCCGGATGCCCATCCGGGCAAACTTCTCAGGGTGAGATCTCTTGAAGGACTGCACCAGGCTTCTAGCATGGATGTTCTCCTCAGGCTCCCAAGAGTTTTCTTCGGGTCCGTAGCCCTTCCACTTAATCAGGAATTGGTTCTGGTTATTCCTTCTTCTAAAATCCATAATGGCTTCCACTTCGAATTCCTCCTCCCCGTCTACAATGACAGGATCAGGGAGAGCCGGACTTCGGCCTGGAAATGGGTTGGGAACCGAGGGCTTCAGCAGAGATACATGGAAGACCGGATGGATCTTGAGGGAGTCAGGGAGCTCCAGTTCATAAGCCACTTCACTGATTTTCCTTTTGACTGGAAACGGCCCTAAGAATTTGGGGCCCAGTTTCTTAGAGGGACATGCCATCCTCAAGTTTAAAGTGGATAACCATACTTGGTCGCCGGGTGCCAGCATTAATTCACCCCGTCTCTTCCTGTCAAAAATTGTTTTGTTGTGTTCCTGAGTCTTGGTCATGGTTTCCTGCAGAAGTTGGTTGTTGGATGAAAAGAAGTTCAACTTTTCCTGGAATGCGGGCACCGTACATTCAGGAAGGGAATTGGGCAGGAATGTAGGATGGAAACCGTAGTTTGCGAAGAATGGGGACTGCTTGGTAGCGGAATGCGTAGAGTTGTTATAGGCAAACTCGGCCAATGGGAGCAGGGAAACCCAGTCATTCTGAGCGAAGGAAGAGAAGCAGCGGAGGTACTGCTCAAGGGTCTGGTTAGTCCTCTCAGTCTGTCCATTGGTCTGGGGATGGTAAGCAGAGGAAAGTGACAATTCTATCTCCAGAGCCTTGCAGGGGGATCTCCAAAACCGGGAGGTAAATTGTACCCCTCGGTCGGAGACAATATTGGCTGGTACCCCGTGGAGTCTGACGATCTCTCTGATGAACACCTGTGCAGTTTCGGGAGCTGAGGGAGTCCCCTTCATGGGAATGAAATGTGCCATCTTGGATAGACGGTCTACTATCACAAAGATAGTGGTGTGACTCTCAGCCGGAGGCAACTCGACGATAAAGTCGATGGACAGCATTTTCCAGGGTCTGTCTGGGACGGGTAGGGGTCTCAGTAGTCCCCAGGCCTTGGATTTGTAACCCTTGTTTCGGGTACAAACTATGCAGGACTCCACAAACTTCCTACAGTTCTCGCGGAGCCGAGGCCACCAAAAGGTACGCTGTACCAAGTCGGTGGTCTTGGCAACGCCAAAGTGCCCGGCAAGGGCATGGTCGTGGCAGAGTTCCAGTACGGTTATTCTCAGCTCTTCAGGTACGTAGATCCTGTTCTGGTACCAAAACAGCCCATCTTTGGCCTGCAATTCCGGTTCGGAGGGGAGTCTCTGCCCAGTGGAGGCTTGCTTGATCCGGGAGAGTAGGTCTTCCTGAAGCAGAAGGAAGTTTCCAGGAGCAAGAATGGTGTCTGGAGGAGAGGTTTCCTTAGACTTATGGAACATCCGAGAGAGGGCATCGGGCTTAATGTTCTTGGAACCGGGACGGTAAGTGACATGGAAGGAGAACCAGGAGAAGAAGAGCGCCCACCTGGCTTGTCGTGGTTTTAGCCTTTTCGCTGCCTTCAGGTACTCCAGGTTCTTGTGGTCGGTGAATATCAGAATCGGGTGGGCAGCCCCCTCCAACAGATAACGCCACTCCTCTAATGCGGACTTGATCTCCAGCAATTCCCGATCCCCCACGTCGTAGTTCCTCTCTGCCGCAGATAACTTGGGAGAGAAAAAAGCTACTGGGTGGAGCAAGGCTCTGGTCCCCTGTCTTTGGGACAGTATTGCTCCTACCGCAATTTCCGAGGCGTCTACCTCCAGGACGAATGGTAATGAGGAATCTGGGTGCTTCAAGATAGAGGCAGAGGTAAAGAGACCCTTCAGGGCCTCAAAGGCCTTTTGGGCCTCAGGGGACCAGTGGAAACGGATCCCTTGTTTGGTCAGCTGGGTGATGGGTGCGATGATGGCTGAGAACCCTCTGATGAATTTGCGGTAGAAGTTGGCGAATCCAACGAAACGTTGGATCCCCTTCTTGTCCGCCGGGACTGGCCAGTCCAGGATTGCAGCAATCTTTTGAGGGTCCATCTTGATGCCCTCTCTGGAGATAATTAGTCCCAAGAACGATATACTTTCCAGCTCAAATTCACACTTCTCGGCCTTCGCATACAGGCCGTGCTGGCGAAGCCGAGCCAACACACTTCTGACGTGCCTGCGGTGGGAATCAAGGGAGGAAGAAAAAATTAGTATATCGTCTAGGTAGACAATGACAAAGAGATCTAGGAAGTCCCGGAGCACATCGTTAATGAAATACTGGAAAGTGGCAGGGGCGTTGCACAACCCGAAGGGCATTACCCGGTACTCGAAATGTCCGAATCGGGTGCGGAAAGCGGTCTTCCACTCATCCCCCTCCTTGATGCGGACCAGATTGTAGGCTCCGCGGAGATCAAGTTTGGTAAAAATGATGGCTGTTCCCAGTCTCTGAAATAGTTCCGGTACCAAGGGGAGAGGGTAGCGGTTTTTTACTGTGATTTTATTTAATTCACGATAGTCCACACAGGGTCGAAGGGTATGATCCTTCTTCTCTACGAAAAAGATGCCTGCACCGGCTGGAGATGTAGACGGACGAATGAACCCTTTCTGTAGGTTTTCATCGATATAGTCTTTTAGTGCCCCCTGTTCTACCTCTGTTAACGGAAAGATCCTGCCAAACGGAATTGCCGCTCCGGGAAGTAGGTCAATGGGGCAATCATAGGCCCGATGAGGTGGTAGAGTCTCTGCCCCTTGTTTGCTAAACACATCAAGAAAGTCATGGTAGACCTCAGGGATGGATTGCCGTATTCCAGCCTCCGTATTGATACATAAGAGGGTGGCCGGCCCAGGGGTTTTGAGTGTCCCGCAGGATTGCTGGCAGTAAGGAGAAGAAAAGGTCACCAACCCCGTGGCCCAGTTGATGGTAGGGTTGTGGACCTGTAGCCAAGGTATACCAAGGATCACAGGGAACAATGGGGAAGAGATAATGTCCAGGCGTAAGTATTCTTGGTGGGTTCCGGAGATGGTGGAGATGGTAGCGGGTAAAGGGGCGGTCTCTTGGACCACTGGTCCAGACTTAATGATGGACCCATCAGCCAAATGCACACATAGTCCATGGGTCTTGGTGACAAGAGGGATCTGGTGCTTGATGGCAAAGGCTGAGTCCATAAAGCAGCTGCATGCCCCGGAATCAATAATAGCGGGCACTTGCAGAGTCCTTCCTGGGAGCTGTAACGAGACAGAGAGAGCAAGGTGAGATGTGGACTTGGCCTGTGGGTTGGTAGTGTCAGAAGATACTGAAAGACACTTACGAAGTTTCAGGGGACAATTTATAACGAAGTGTCCGGGTTCCCCGCAGTACAGGCACAGATTGTTCACTTGGCGACGTTGGCATTCCTGTTGGGAGAGGGGAGGACGAAGCACTCCGAGCTGCATGGGCTCGGGTATGTCAGATGTAGCGGCTGGAGGTGCAACAGGTGCTGGGTGCAGATGGCTGGGAGCCCGGGGAAGCATCCAGGTCGGGCGGGAGAAGCCCGTGGACCTCTCAGCCCTTCGTTCCCTGAGACGTCGGTCGATCTGGATTGTTAAGTCAATTAGTGAATTCAGGGTTGGTGGTATGCCAACCCTAGCGAGCTCGTCCTTCAGAGGGTCGGACAGACCTATGCGGAACTGATGGCGGAGGGCGGCGTCATTCCAACTGGTATCTGCGCTCCACCGTCTAAATTCCGCTACGTAGTCCTCTGCTGCTCTGCACCCCTGCTGAAGGGTGCGCAAGGCGGTCTCTGCGGTTACTGAGAGCTGGGAATCTTCATATAGCTGAGCCATGGCGTCGAAGAAGGCAGTAAGGTTGTTTAACGCCATATCTTTCCGTTCCAAGAGACGGTGGGCCCAGCTCTGAGGGTCTCCGGAAAGCAGGGACATCACAAAGCCCACCTTGGTGGCTTCCAAGGAGAAGGTGCGAGGCTGCAGAGCGAAGTAGAGTTCGCAGGAATTACGAAAAGCCCTAAACTTGCTTCGATCCCCGGAGAATCTTTCGGGTGTAGGGACCCTGGGCTCCGGAGGAAGCATGACAACTGTGGGTGAGGATCCTGCCCCAGCAGTGGAGGTAGAGGTATGGGATCCCCCTTGGGCTCCAGAGGGGTTGGAGAGGACCTGCACTTGTTCTTCCAGATGGGTGTAGCCTTGCTGGAGGTTCTTGACCGCTTCAGCCAATCCTGCCAGGTGCCGACATAGTTCCTCCATAGGTGAGGCTCCCTGCTCGGGCTCAGACATGGCTGTCTGCTACTGTCACGTACCTAGCGGTGATGAGCCCGGACTTGCAGAGGAAGGCCTCCCTTACGGCTCCCACCAGCGGCCCCTGGTAAGGTAACAGCAGGCGCGGAGGTAGGAGGGGTACGAGTGCCTGGCAGGATCAACCAAGATGAAGGTAGGTATGCAGACTTGGTAGGCACACTGGAACACAGCAGGTCGAACTGGAATCAGGAACACTCAGCAAACTGGAATCGTTCAGCAGACGGGACCGGAACCAGGAACACAGGAACTCAGCAAACTGGATCAGCTTAGCAGACTGGACCGGAACCAGGAACACAGGAACTCAGCAGACTGGATCAGCTTAGCAGACTGGACTGGAACCAGGAACACAGGATCTCAGCAAACTGGATCAGCTTAGCAGACTGGACCGGAACTAGGAACAGTGAGCTTGGTCAGACAAGCCGGGTCGGTTAACTGGCTGGCAGCAAGGTACAGAGGGATCAGACAGAGGAGAGGTCACAACAAGCCAGGGGTCGGATGCAGGCAGAAAACTGGAGAAGTCACAGGCAGGCCGGGTCAAACACAGGTAAGTCTTCAGATCAGGTTTTCAGGTACTCAACGCTGTAGAGCAGACAGCAGGGACTGTCTGCGATTGACAGGTTTAAATAGCCCCTCTGGCGCCACCTGCAGGGCGGAGCATGCGCAACCGAGAATCAGGAAGACCAGGACGCCTGCTTCTGGCAGGACCTCCATGACACCGACATACCGAGGGGGCGGACCTGATGGGGAACTTCTCTCACTTTGTAATACATGTATAGACCCGCCCCTTCTCATGTTCCGCATCAGGTCCTCAGCCTTACACCGAGTCATTGGCTGAGCGGACCTGATGGGGAACTTTAGAAGGGGCGGGTCTATACATGTAATAGACTGCGGAGGAAGTTCCCCATCAGGTTCGCTCAGGCTCAGCCAATGACGGACAGCGCTGGACATCGGATCGCCGCGGGACACTGGATTTCTCCGCTGGAATGTTTTATTTTTTTTATTTTTTTTATTTTTTTAATAAAGGACTTTTTCAAGGTGTTTGTGTGGTTTTTTTTTTTACATTTTTTAACACTTTCTTTGTGAAATGGTAGGGGTACAATGTACCCCTTACCAATTCACATGGGGGGGGGCGGGATCTGGGGGTCCCCTTTGTTAAAGGGGTCTTCCAGATTCCGATAAGCCCCCCGCCCGCAGACCCCCACAACCACCGGGCAAGGGTTGTGGGGATGAGGCCCTTGTCCCCATCAACATGGGGACATCCTCCCCATGTTGAGGGCATGTGGCCTGGTACGGTTTAGGAGGGAGGGGGGCCGCTCTCTCGTCCCCCCCTTTTCCTCTGCAGCCGGCCAGGTTGCGTGCTCGGATAAGGGTCTGGTATGGATTTTTGGGGGGACTCCACGCCATTTTTTTTTATTTGGGGTGGAGTTCCCCTTAAAATCCATGCCAGATCTGAAGGGCCTGGTATGGATATTAGGGGGAACTCCCCCTTTTTTTTCTTTTTTTGCGGCGGGGTTCCCCTTAATATCCATTCCAGACCTGAAGGGCCTGGTAATTGAATTTGGGGGGACACCCACGCTTTTTTTTTTTTTTATCAATGACTTTTCTATGTATTGCCGGGAGCCGACAATTCATTAATAGCCGCGAGTGAGTTTTAAATGACTTTTTTTCCTTCAAAAATTACATTTTTTGCAGGGACAGTTCTAAGCACGGGAAACAAGCGCCACTTCACATGCATATCATACACACCCCCCAGGTACGAAATTTAAAGGAATATTTCACTTTTATTTTTTCATTTTAAGCATTATTAAAATCACTGCTCCCGAAAAAACTGCAGTTTTTAAAACTTTTTTTTGCATTGATACATGTCCCCTGGGGCAGGACCCGGGTCCCCAAACACTTTTTAGGACAATAACTTGCATATAAGCCTTTATAATTAGCACTTTAGATTTCGAACGTTCGAGTCCATTGTATTTAATAGGGTTCTAAAGTTCACACGAACATTTTGTCTGTTCGCAGGTTCTGGTGCAAACCGAACAGGGGGGTGTTCGGCTCATCCCTGATGGTAGCCAATCAGCTTCTAACTTCAGTTTGTTCAATTAAAGGGGTTGTAAAGTCAGAAGGTTTTTTATCTTAATGCAGTCTATGCATTAATGACTTGCCGACCATCTGCCGCAGATGTACTACATCCAAGGTAGCTGGACTGCGCAAATCGCCATACCGGTACGGCCAGGGCCGTCTTTAACCGCTTACCGCCCGGCGCATGCAGAATGGCACGGGCAGGCAGAAGGACGTATATATACGTCCCCTTTAAGAAGCGATTGTTGTGGATGTGCGCGTGCCGCCGCGATCTCCGTGAGCCCGACCGCGGGTCCCGCGGACTTGATCGCCACGGGCATACCCGCGATCGTCTCACGGAGAGATAGAACGGGGAGATGTTAATGTAAACACAACATCTCCCCGTTCTGCCTAGTGACACTGTCACTGATCGTGTTCCCTGTCATCGGGAACATGATCAGTGACGCGTCACAGCAAGTCACGTCCCCTAACAGTTAGAACCACTCCCTAGGTTACACTTAACCCCTTACAGCGCCACCTAGTGGTTAACCCCTTCACTGCCATTGTCATTTTTACAGTAATCAGTGCATTTTCTTTTGTTTACAAACTTTTTTATTGTGTACAAAATAATGGTACAAACATTGGGGTTGATTTACAAAAACTGGAGAGTGCAAAATCTGGTGCAGCTCTGCATAGCAGCCAATCAGCTTTCAGGTTCTTTTGTCAAACAAGTTGAAGTTAGAAGCTGATTGGCTACCATGCCCAGCTGCACCAGATTTTGCACTCTCCAGCTTTAGTAAATCAACCCCATTATGTCATGACATCAGAGAATTTCAGTATTTTAAATCAATAATTATAATGATTTATGACAGAATAACCGCATTTATTTATTTATGACAACATTTATTACAAATAGAAAATAAATGATTGAGTAGTATTTTGAAATGTGGAGTTATTTTCGTGTATAAAAGAATTGGTTGTGAAAAGGGGATTCTAGTTTGGGTCTAGTCTGAGTATGTGAACCAATCAGTGCATTTTTATAGCACTGATCACTGTAAAAATGACAATGGTCCCAAAATGGTGTCAAAAGTGTCCGATATTTCAGCCATAATGTCGCAGTCACGAAAAAAATCGCTGATCGCCACCATTACTAGTAAAAAAAAAAATATTAATAAAAATGCCATAAAACTATCCCCTATTTTGTAGACACTATAACTTTTGCGCAAACCAATCATTAAACTCTTATTGCGTTTTTTTTTTACCAAAAATATGTAGAATGTGTATCGGCCTAAACTGAGGAAAAAATATGTTTTTTTATATATTTTTTGGGGATATTTATTATAGCAAAAAGTAAAAACTATTGCATTTTTTTAAAAATTGTCGCTCTATTTTTGTTTATAGCGCAAAAAATAAAAACCGCAGAGGTGATCAAATACCACCAAAAGAAAGCTCTGTTTGTGGGGAAAAAAAGGACATTGATATTGTTTGGGTACAACATCGCACGACTGCGCAATTGTCAGTTAAAGCGACGCAGTGCCGTATCGCAAAAAAATGGCCCGGTCATTGAGCAGCCAAATCTTCCGGGGCTGAAGTGGTTAATATTGATTGGACCCTGGGCAAACATTTTCTTGTGACCCCCCCTCTCCACCTGCTCTGAGACATACAAAAAATAGCAGCTAGACTCAAAATCAGTTTACTGAATCAGATCAGGCAGCGATTGATTGCGATCGGTTGCCAGAGGTTAAAGTTTATCTTTACCGCTCACTGACTGACTGCTACAGGTTACAGCACATATTAGGGCGCACTGATTATTTGATAGAGGTTACATCACATGACGTCTGCTTGTTTATTGGTTGCTAGAGATTACTGTACATCAATACTGCTCACTAATTGGTTGCTAGAGGTTACTGCACACTATTACTGCTCATTGATTGGTTGCTAGAGGTTATTGCATATCCTTACTGATCAATGATTGGTTGCAAAGAGGTTAGTGCACATCATTGCTGCTCACATATTGGTTGCTAAAGGTTACAGCACATCATCTCCTCACTGCATGCACACCATGGACTGGGGTGGTGAGGGGACCTATCAATAGACAGAAAACTCCAAGGGATCCTAGGACTCCTGGGATCAGTGGCAATGCTGGGGGGTTGATGGAATCGGTGGCACTGGGGGGGGAGATGGTATTAGTTAAGAGGCAGTACACTGTGGCAAATTTTGAATCATGTAGAGCAAAGCTGAAAATCTTTGGCAAGTATATAGTGGTGGATTCTACACTGACCACCAATGTAATGGGGAATTTACACTGACCACCAATATGAGGGAGGATTTACACTGACCACCAATGTGAGGGGGAATTTGCACTGACCACCGTGTAACGGGGGATTTATACACTGACACCAATGTAATAGGAGCATGTACACTAACCACCAGTGTAAGGGGAATATACACTGCCAACAATTGTCGAGAAGATTTGTACTGACCACCAATGTACCACCAATGTAAGGGGACACTTCTACACAACCACCAATGTTAGGGGGGATTTACACCGATGACTAATATATAGGGGGGATTTACACTGACCACCAATGTAAAGGGGAATTTCCAATGACCACCAATGTAAAGGGGGATTTACACTGACCACCAGTGTAAGGGCAATGCTACACTTGCCACCAATGTAAAATGAAATGTACTCTGATCACCAATAAGTTTAAGAATTTACACTGACAACCAATGTAATGGGGGATTTTACATCAACAACCAATAAAGGGGGATTTCAACACTGGCCACCAATGTAAAGGGGGATTTACACTCACCACCTATTTAAAGGGGGCTTCTACATGGACCACCAATGTAAGGGAGGATTGAAAACTGAGCACAAATGCAAGTTTGGATTTTTTTTTTTACTGAATACCAATATAAAGAGGAATTTCTACACTGGCCACCAATGTAATGGGGATTTACACTGACCACCAAGGTAATGGGGATTTACACTGACCACCAAGGTAATAGGAACATTCACAGTAACCACCAATGTAAGGAGGGATTTATACTGACCACCGATCTATGGGGCAATTTGCTTACCTTTGCAGAACAGGCTGACGTTAGGCTAAATGACCACAGTTGCAGGCAGGACTTTCAATCATGCCCCTTTACCTCACCAGTGGGCAGCATTCAGCAGAACTGATGGTGGATATGAATGCTGCCTCTATTTACAAATCAATGGCGTCAGTCCGCGGCTATTTACATATCAATGCTGCCGCTATTTACATAATAATGCAGGTTATTTACATGTAAACACAGGTAAGTCATCTGTACATGGCAATAGGGCAGAGCTGGGCAGAATTAGTATCAGAACTTCACAATGAGATATCAGGACACAGCACAGGACTAAAATTTCAAGGGACAATGGAATTTAAACTGGGATAGTTGGCAAGTATGAGGCAGCTGCTTTGGGCCCCACACAATGATGGCTGCCCCTTTTGCCCTGCCCTAAAGATGGCCCGGAGTACGGCGGGTCATGCAGTAGCATTCGCGGACGTGCGCGTGTGTCGCCGCATGTACACCGGCCGCCCGCGATCATTCCACGCTGAGACAGAATGGGAAACTTCCAAATTAAACTAGGTAGATCTCCATTCTGTCAGGGGATGACATTGAGATCTGTCTTCCTGCTAAGCAGGAAGACAGTTCCCCATACAGTTAGTAATCACAAACAGGGAACACATTTAACCCCTTGATCGCCCCTGATGTTAACCCCTTCCCTGCCAGTGTCATTAGTACAAAGTCAGTGCATATTTTTAGCACTGATCTCTGTATTAATGTCACTGGTTCCCAAAAAAGCATCAAAAATGTCGGTCAGGTGTCCGATCTATCCGCCACAATGTCGCAGTCCCGCTAAAAATCGCTGATCGCTGCCATTACTAGTAAAAAAAGAAAGAATAATAAAAAGGCCATAAATCTATCCCCTATTTTGTAGATGCTATAACTTTTGCAGAAAAAACATATTGGCCTAAACTGATGAATACATTTTTTTAATATATATTTTTTGGATATGTATTATAGCAGAAAGTAAAAAATATCGTTTTTTTTCAAAATTTCTGACTTTTTTTGTTTATAGCGCAAAAAATAAAAACCTCAGAGGTGACCATATACCACCAAAAGAAAGCTCTATTTGTGGGGGAAAAAAAGGAACATAAATTTTATTTGGGTACAGCTGGAAGCTGATTGGTTTCTATGCAGAGCTGCACCAGATTTTGCACTCTCCAATTTTTAGTAAATTAACCCCAATGCGCAAACTGTAAGATCAGCTGTGTGCCGGATCAGAGCTATTTGTCAAACCACTCGTTGAATACACTAGTGAGACCTTTTTATCCTAAGCCAACTCTGCCTGGCAGCACTAGGGTCTTTGGTTCAAATTCCAACCACGGGATTACCTGCCTGGAGTTGGCATGTTCTCCCTGTACCTCCCACTCTACAAGACTTTGGTCCTGCCGCACCTGGAGTATGCTGTCCAGTTCTGGGCACCAGTTCTCAGGAAGGATGTGCTGGAGCTGGAGAGAATCCAGAGAAGGGCAACAAAGCTAATAAAGGGACTGGAGGACCTCAGCTTTTGGGGAAGACTGCAAGCATTGAACTTATTCTCTCTGGAGAAGAGATGCTTGAGAGGGGATATGATATCGATGTATAAATACAATACCGGTGACCCTACCATAGAGAAAAAACTCTTCAGTGAAAGGGAATTTAAAAAGACACTTGGCCATCACTAAAATTAGAAGAGAAGCAGTTTAACCTAAAACTACGTAGAGGGTTCTTTACTGTCAGAGCGGTAAAAAATGTGGAATTCTGTTCCACAAGCAGTGGTATCATCGGGGAGCATGAATAATTTAAAAAAACTTTTAGATGGGCACCTTAATGACCACAGCATACAGGGGTATACAATGTACTATTGACATAAACACACACACATATATCATAGGTTGAACTGGATGGACTTGTGTCTTTTTTCAACCTCACCAACTATGTAACAATGTAACGTGTGGGATTCCTCCGGGTACTCCAGTTTCCTTCCGCACTCTAAGGCTGGGTTCACACTTGTGCGAATTGGATGTGGGTTTCCCCGCATCTAACGCCCATGTCAGGAGACTGTGAGTGTCTCTCAATGGAGCCGGTTCACATAGCTCAGGGACGGCTGCGGAGCGGTTTGCAGTAGAGTCCTGTGCATCTTATGGTCCGTTTCAGGTCCGAATTCAGCCCAAATTTGGACCAAATTTGGACCTGAAATGGTGAACAGGGACGCACCGGACCCCCTGCTGCGAGCCACTCCACACAACAGTGTGAACTCAGCCTCAAGACATGTTAGTAGATTAAGTGGCTCCTGTATAGACATGTGCAGTTCATTTTGTTCCGAATCGAAATTCGGACATATTTTTTGTTATTCGGAAATTCAGATACATCCAGTTTCCGAATTACAATAGTAACAAATGTAGCGGGTATGTACTTTTAAAACTGGTGAGGACACCAGTGATGCATAGTTCCCTGCGGCCCAGCAGGTGGCGCTGTCACTTTGCGCCAGGGTTAAACCATCGCTGCAGTGCTGTACCCTTTGTGACCTCTCGCAGCGGTTGTACGGCGGGGCGGGGAACCCGCCGTGCTTGCTGGGAGAGGGTATAAAGGGGCCGGACATCTTCACCACGAGGTTCGAGCCCCGGGCACCTTCAGCCTGAGGGCGGTTGTTACGGTCGGTGTCCAGGCGGCCTAGGAACCTCTGGAGACCGCCCGGAGGGATATCTTTCCCGAACCGGGTGAACCTCTGGAGACCGGTTCAGTTCAGAGAGGAAGTTCAGTCCACGTTCAATGACCGGTGGCAGTGTTCCAACTATTCCAATCAGGTCAGTGGCAGAGACCTGCTATTAGGCCTGTGGCAGGGGCCTCAACAGTTCACTCGGTCGGTGGCAGCGACCAAAACTCACGGTCGGTGGCCGAGACCGTGCGCCAGGCCTATTCGCTAACAAAGGAATAGGAGAATTCAGTTGTGCCTGGGCCTACTCGTTCCCACACCCCCATGTTCGTCTGTTATTGGAAGTCCAACTGATGGTGTTCACCCTATTGTATGAGAAATAAAGGAGTGTTGGACTTTCGATTGGTGTGGGGCTCTATTATTGGCAGACACGTCTCCATGGAACAACTGAGGCTTTGTATGCAGTGGACAGACCCGGAGGTAAATCAACTAACTCTGCTCAACCCTCCTACACACACGAGGGGAGAGCTTGGCGTAGTGTTCCTGCACTCTCCTCTCCCAGGTACCACTAGACACAAGCCCCTCATACGAGGAATTGCAGAGAGGGAGAGTGAGGCTCCGCTACACGTGGGGGCTCTGGTCCGGGATGTGTTCGTGCTACAATGGAGCTGGAGTTGTTGGAATTTGAAAGTGTCTGCCCGAAAGAGTTCCGAGTAGGTCGGCCATATTGGCAACTGCACCATCAGGCACACCCTCCCTGCTCAGTTCGTGGGCGTGACCCAGGGAAGGAGAAAGCCCGTGAACTGGAGTGCAAGAAGGGAGGAGTCCAATCGTGTGAAGGATTACACGTGGGGACTTTGGCACCAACAAGGCAGTGCGCAATGGATCAGCAGAGAGTCGCCATGTTCACTAATACATCATGGATTCCTATTCATCCCACTACCATGAGTCTGACTACCGCTGCTCCAATAACGGATACGGGGATTCGGCTAAAGCCCCGGGGACGATTCGCCCTGTACTCATGCATGGACGTTGAGGCCCTGGGTTTGATTTGTCCCGGCTGTTCGGGACTGGTGTGTCAGCTAAAGCCATTCGGGCACTGCGAGGCCTGCGGGGAGTTCCTATCTGAGGTGGAACCAACCATTGAAAAACCCAGAACCATCCACCTCAACCGCGCTACAGGCCACACCACTCAAGAAGGAGGAATCGCTGCTTTTACAGCCATCCCTGTGCGCACTGCAGCGACCACAGGGAAGGTTGCAATCACTGAGGTACGGGAGAAATCCGAGAATGCTGACTCGGTCACCACTGTTTCCCAGCGTCCACCGCCAAAGAGGAAGACCGGCTTGGTTGCCCCGTTCAGCGGTTGCAGTGGATCACCCTGCTCGCCTATGCCCGCCCCGGATGGATCCGGTCGGAAGAGTCCCGGACATCCCTTTTCTACTTTGGGCCGAGGTAAGCCAGGCAAAGGGACTTGGTGTTGGGGCGGAGGTGTCGGGAAGTCACGGCCCTGTGTGCCCGCGGGAGGTAGCAATTCAGCCTCCACTACAGGCTACTTGCCCGCAGAGGAGTGTGACACCTCCGACCTAGAATCGCTCTCCGATCCGGGAGACAATGTCATCATAGATGAACTTTTCGCAAAGAAGGGCTGGGACAAGATGCCTCTCTCCTCGTCCCGCAGAGTCAGGGATCCACCCATGTCTACAGGGGATAGTACACCCTGGGTGGAGGCACCAGCGCCTGAGGAGGGATCCCGTTCCCAGTCTGCCCTTCTACCTCCGGTGCCTCCTGCATCTGGCACCGGGGAAAAGAGACTGTTGTTGCGGCCGCCTATGCCTAGAGTGGAGGTGGTCAAGGCACCTGGTCACCCGGACGCCATCGTCTTACCGGGTGAGGGAGACCGGGCCACTATGCTTCCGCTGGCGAGACTTCAGCGTCTCTTCAGCCAAAAAGTTGCTAACGAATACGGGTGGGAGTACCCGTATTTACCTAAGGAGCTTCTGTATGAAGTGGAAGTCTGCCGGGAATGCTGGTACAACGATTTTGTGTGGACGCACCTTCAGGTCCCACATGCCCGCAGGTACCTCGCGTGTTCCCCTAAAGCCTCTCAGCGGTTCAAGGACTGCAAGTCAGAATGGATGTTGGGTCGGCACATCCACGCAGACAAGGTGTTAATTCGGCGCAAAGAGGGTGAGGATGTCGAATACCATGTAGAGACAATGGACCAGCACTTGAAACCCCTTGTCTTGCTGCACCCAAAGTTCTATTTGTAAAAAAAAAAAAAAGGACTCCGTTCTTGCTTTGCCTTGTTGCTGCTGAACTTTCCGGGGTTGTTTCCCGGGAAAACCCAGTGACTGTACCCGTGCTATGGGTGTTTGTGCTCTCCGGAGGAATTGAAGGACTGTTGCCGTTGTTTGTTCTTCTTTCTTCCATCCCACAAAGTGATTATGGACTTTGGGGTAGTTAGAAAAAAAAGAAGATCTTCAACCAGTGCAGTTACCGCGACACTGTCACCAGGTGGCAGTGTTGCGCATCGATATTCACTGTTCACTCACACACGTAGAGAAGGAAAGGGTTTCTCTGCGGAGAGGTTCTTTCATTCTTACGCAAACATATGTGTCAGGGATATGTGTGTTTAACGTTTCTTTTCCCCTCTGCAGGAGAACATCTTATCAAGACCACTGAGAATGAGGTGGGTCTTAGTCAGGATGGGTGGGAAGGAATGTTGATATGAACATGTGATTCTGATAATGTGGTTATGTGTTGTTGTTTCCTTCCCTTCCCTTTCATGTCAGGTTCTGGCACAACTGTTTGGTTAGTTTTCAAAACTTTTGTATTTTTGAAATTCGTTAGTCGGTTTCTGGATCAGGCTGTGATGGCCCTTTTGGGCATGGTTTGCTCCAGACACTGGAGACCAGTGTCAAATAACAGGGGGGAGAGTGTAGCGGGTATGTACTTTTAAAACTGGTGAGGACACCAGTGATGCATAGTTCCCTGTGGCCCAGCAGGTGGCGCTGTCACTTTGGGCCGTGGTTGAACCATCGCTGCAGTGCCGTACCCTTTGTGACCTCTCGCAGCGGTTGTACGGCGAGGCGGGGAACCCGCCGTGCTTGCTGGGAGAGGGTATAAAGGGGCCGGACATCTTCACCACAAGGTTTTAGTCCCGGGCACCTTCAGCCTGAGGGCGGTTGTTGTGGTCGGTGTCCAGGTGGCCTAGGCCTGGACACCTGGAGTTCGTGTTCCATCCCAGACACCTTCAATCTGGGGTGAGGTACTCAGCCAGACGCCTGGGGCCCAGTACCTTCCACTGGGTCCCGCGAGGGAGGGATCATCCTAGGGGACCCCCGGGAGTGGGGCACCCGAATCCAGAGGCGTAAGGGACCGGAGGAGGGACTCACCCGAAGACCTGGTGCAGCAGATTGCCGGTGCCGGGTGAACCTCTGGAGACCGGTTCAGTTCAGAGAGGAAGTTCAGTCCACGTTCAATGACCGGTGGCAGCGGTCCAACTATTCCAATCAGGTCAGTGGCAGAGACCTGCTATTAGGCCTGTGGCAGGGGCCTCAACAGTTCACCCGGTCGGTGGCAGCGACCAAAACTCACGGTCGGTGGCAGAGACCGTGCGCCAGGCCTTTTCGCTAACAAAGGAATAGGAGAATTCAGTTGTGCCTGGGCCTACTCGTTCCCACACCCCCATGTTCGTCTGTTATTGGAAGTTCAACTGATGGTGTTCACCCTATTGTATGAGAAATAAAGGAGTGTTGGACTTTGGATTGGTGTGGGGCTCTATTATTGGCAGACACGTCTCCATGGAACAACTGAGGCTTTGTATGCAGTGGACAGACCCAGAGGTAAATCAACTAACTCTGCTCAACCCTCCTACACACACGAGGGGAGAGCTTGGCGTAGTGTTCCTGCACTCTCCTCTCCCAGGTACCCCTAGACACAAGCCCCTCATACGAGGAATTGCAGAGAGGGAGAGTGAGGCTCCGCTACACAAATTTAAATGAATCTGAAATAACGAAACAAAATTTCAGATGAAATTTGAATTTGAATAGTTTCCAAATCTATTTAGATTTCAAATTTCCGAAGAGAATAAATAAGAATAGAAAATAAAGGAATATAATAGTAAATAATAGAATAAAAAATAAAATAATAGTATATAATAGAGTAAAACAGAACAGAATACAAAATAAAAGAATATAAAACAAATTGAATGGAAAATAAAAGAATAGGATACAAAAGAATAGAGTAAAACAGAACAAAATAGAATAAAAAATAAAAGAACAGAATAAAATAGAATAGAAAATAAAGGAATAGAATAGAATACAAAATAGAATCAAATAAAATAGAAAGAATGTAACCATCTTCTGAAATTCGAATTTCAAATAGCATAGATTCAAATTAGAATAGAATAGAAAATAATAGAATAGAAAGAAATAGTATATAGCCTTACCCCTACGTCATTGGCTGAGCGGACCTGATGGGGAACGTGTGAAGGGGCGGGTCTATAAATTTTTTACACTGTGGAGGAAGTTCCCCATCAGGTCCGCTCAGCCAATGACGTAGGCAGGGTCTGAGATACAAGCGTGCCCCCGCCCCCTCGTACCTCAGACCCCGCCTACGTCATTGTCTGAGCGGATCTGATGGGGAACTTCCTCCGCAGTGTAGGTCCGCTCAGCCAATGATGTTTTGTGTGGAGTGGAGACTGCAGCGCTGGACATCGGATCACCGCGGGACACTGGATTACATCGCTGGAATGGTTTTTTTATTTTTTATTTTTTTATTTTTAATAAAGGACTTTTCCCAACGGTGTCTGTGTGTTTTTTTAAAAAAAAATTTACACTTTCTTTGTGAAATGATAGGGGTACAATGTACCCCTTACCAATTCACATTGGGGGCCGGGATCTGGGGGTCCCTTTTGTCTTCCAGATTCCGATAAGCCCCCTGCCCGCAGACCCCCAAAACCACCGGGCAAGGGTTGTGGGAATGAGGCCCTTGTCCCCAACAACATGGGGACATGGTGCTTTGAGGGGTCACAGACCCCCAAAGCATCCTCCCCATGTTGAGGGCATGTGGCCTGGAGGGGGGGTTCAGGAGGGGGGTGCTCTCTCTTCCCCCCCTCTTTTACTGCTGCCTGCCAGGTTGCGTGCCCGGATAAAGGGTCTGGTATGGATTTTTGGGGGGAACCCTGCGTAATTTTTTTTTTATTTGACGCAGGGTTCCCCTTAATATCCTTACCAGACCTGAAGGGCCTGGTAATTGAATTTGGGGGGACCCCCACGCATTTTTCTTTTTTTTTTATCAATGACTTTTCTCTGTATTGCCGGGAGCCGACAATTTATCATAGCCGCGAGTACTTTTAAATTACTTTTTTTCCTTCAGAAATTACAGTTTGCTTTACAGGCATACTATACACCCCCCCCCCCCCCCCCAGGTACGAAATTTAAAGGAATATTTCACTTTTATTGTTTCACTTTAGGCATTATTAAAATCAATGCTCCCGAAAAAACTTCAGTTTTTAAAACATGTCCCCTGGGGCAGGACCAGGGTCCCTAGACCCTTTTTAGGACAATAAATTGCATATTAGCCTTGATAATTAGCACTTTTGATTTCGAACGTTCGAGTCCATTGTATTTAATAGGGTTCTAAAGTTCATGCGAACTTTAGGTCTGTTCGCAGGTTCTGGTGCGAACCGAACAGGGGGGTGTTCAGCTCATCCCTAGTGACCACATTTCCAAACTACCATTCAGGGACATCCTCCCTTCCCAAAAATGAGCTTGTGCTGTAACGAATCACAGCACAGTGATTGGACACAAGAGGCAGGATTTATGATTTCTCCAATCACAAGCAGGGGGCGGGATTGTGCTCCTCCAGGCATTCCCGGCCAGGACAATTACTGTCAGTGAGTAAAGAGGTGACGTGGCGCACTTTTTTTGTCAGTTCCATTCCGGGACACTGTATCATAGTTGCCAACAGTCACGGATTGGCCGGGACATTCCCGGGATTCAAACCCTTTTCCCGGATTTATTTTGTCCCGGCCAATGTCCCGGCCAATCCGTTTTTTCCCGGTTTCCACGACTTTGGCCGCCGCGGGCCGACGCCGCTAGAGGTCCACGGCCGGCGGAGACAATGTTTCTGCCGGCCGCCATTTTAAAGAAGACCAAAACCAGGATGTAGTACAATAGAAAATAAAGCTGCTGCGGCGCCGCCCATACCCCGCGTCTCCCCGTGGGTGGGCGGCGCCGCAGCAGCTTTATCTTCTATTGTACTACATCCGCCCCGCCCCGCCCCGCCCCGCTGCAGGTCTGTCTGTAATGGAAAGGGGCGGGGGTGGGCGGCGCCACAGCTTAATTTTTTGTGCAGCCACGCGGTCGGCTCCGCCTCTATTTTGTTCCCCCTCGGGGAAGGGGAAACAGTAATGGCGGTCGAGACAGGAGACACCTGGTTAAGGGGGGACTCCGCTGGGGACGCCTAATGTAAGGGGGGACTCCGCTGGGGACGCCTGTTGTAAGGGGGGACTCCGCTGAGGACACCTGATGTAAGGAAGGACTCCGCTGGGGACGCCTGACGTAAGGGGGGACTCCACTGGGGACGCCTGATGTAAGGGGGGACTCCACTGGGGACGCCTGATGTAAGGGGGGACTCCGCTGGGGACGCCTGATGTAAGGGGGGACTCCGCTGGGGTCGCCTGTTGTAAGGGGGGACTCCGCTGGGGACGCCTGTTGTAAGGGGGGACTCCGCTGGGGACGCCTGATGTAAGGGGGGACTCCGCTGGGTAAAGCTGATGTAAGGACGGACTCCATTGGGGGCACCTGATGGCATCTGGTGGCAGGCGACGTGGCAGGTGACACACTTGGGGCTTACAGTGATTCGGCATTATGGTGAGTTGAATGATTTAATTTTATATTACAATGTAATAATAGAAATAATGCGCTTCAATCATCCTGACACCATAACAAACATGGTGTCGGGATGATTGAAGCGCCAACAGGTGTTTTGGAGTATACTTATCTGCCAATTTTGTTACACATTTCTATTGTGGTGTAGGATCTGGCTTCTTTCTTTCTATTTCTTTCTCTCTCTTTCTCTCACCTCGGACTGTAGCCACACCCCTTTGAGCCACGCCCATTTAAGCCACACCCACTGTCGTGCGTAAACCACGCCCATTTTTCATTTCAGCATGACTTCGCGCGCCGCATTTTTCATTTCAGCGTGACACGCCTACAAACGAATGCCCCGCCCCCTAATTATAGCAAGGCTCCGCCTCAATACAAAAAAAGTGTCCCAGATGTTTTTTTTCCAATGTTGGCAACTATGCTGTATTGTCCTGGAATGAATGTGCCCGGGACAGACCTGCAATCCGGGACACGTGGTCACCCTAATACACACACTCAGATACATCTACACACACAGATATATACACACACTCAGATATATACAGATACACACACTCAGATATATACACACACTCAGATATATACACACACTCAGATATATACAGATACACACACTCAGATATATAGAGATATACACACGCAGATATATACACACACTCAGATATATACACACACTCAGATATATACAGATATACACACTCAGATATATACACACACTCAGATATATACAGATATACACACTCAGATATATACACACACACACTCAGATATATACATACACTCAGATATATACAAATACACACACTCAGATATATACACACACTCAGATATATACAGATATACACACACACTTAAATGCATATAGATACTGAGATATATACATATACTCAATTACATATAGTACATGCACACACATATATACACACACTCAGATACATATACACACACACAGATATATACACACACTCAGATATATACAGAAAAAAAGCATGGGGGTACCCCCAAATTCCATTACCAGGCCCTTCAGGTCTGGTATAGATATTAAGGGGAACCCCACCGCAAATTAAAAAAAAAATGTGTGCGGTTCCCCCCAAATATCCATACCAGGCCATTCAGATTTGGCATGGATTTTAAGGGGAACGCCACCCCAAATGTAAAAAAAAATGGCGTGGAGTCCCCCCAAAAATCCATACCAGACCCTTATCCGAGCACGCAACCTGGCAGGCCGCAGGAAAAGAGGGGGGACGAGAGAGCGCCTCCCCCCTCCTGAACCGTACCAGGCCACATGCCCTCAACATGGGGAGGATGTTCCCATGTTGATGGGGACAAGGGCCTCATCCCCACAACCCTTGCCCGGTGGTTGTGGGGGTCTGCGGGCAGGGGGCTTATCGGAATCTGGAAGACCCCTTTAACAAATGACTAGGTGTAAGGTTAAGCGGACCAGATGCAGAACATGAGAAGGGGCGGGTCTATTCATGAATTACACAGTGAAGGAAGTTCCCCATCAGGTCCGCCCCCTCGGTATGTCAGACCCCGCCTACGTCATTGGCCTGAGCGGACCTGATGGGGAACTTCCTTCACTGTGTAATACATGAATAGACCCGCCCCTTCTCACGTTCCGTATCTGGTCCTCAGCCTTACACTTATTCATTGGCTGAGCGGACCTGATGGGGAACTTTAGAAGGGGCGGGTCTATACATTTAATAGACTGCGGAGGAAGTTCCCCATCAGGTCCGCTCAGGCTCAGCCAATGACGGACAGCGCTGGACATCGGATCACCGCGGGACACTGGATTTCATCCATCGCTGGAATGTTTTTTTTTTTAATAAAGGACTTTTCCAAGGTGTTTGTGTGTTTATTTTTACATTTTTTTACACTTTCTTCGTGAAATGGTAGGGGTACAATGTACCCCTTACCAATTCACATGGGGGGGGGGCGGGATCTGGGGGTCCCCTTTGTCAAAGGGGTCTTCCAGATTCCGATAAGCCCCCTGCCCGCAGACCCCCACAACCACCGGGCAAGGGTTGTGGGGATGAGGCCCTTGTCCCCATCAACATGGGGACATCCTCCCCATGTTGAGGGCATGTGGCCTGGTACGGTTCAGGAGGGGGGCGCTCTCTCGTCCCCCCCTCTTTTCCTGCGGCCGGCCAGGTTGCGTGCTCGGATAAGGGTCTGGTATGGATTTTTGAGGGGACTCCTCGTCATTTTTTTTAAAATTTGGGGTGGAGTTCCCCTTAAAATTCATGCCAGATCTGAAGGGCCTGGTATGAATATTTGGGGGGAACTGCATGCATTTTTTTTTTAATTTGCGGCGGGTTCCCCTTAATATCTATACTAGACCTGAAGGGCCTGGTAATTGAATTTGGGGGGACCCCCACACTTTTTTTTATTTTTATCAATGACTTTTCTATGTATTGCCGGGAGCCGACAATTCATTAATAGCCGCGAGTGAGTTTTAAATTACTTTTTTTCCTTCAGAAATGACACTTTGTGCAGGGACAGTTCTAAGCACGGGAAACATGCGCCACTTCACATGCATATTATACACACCCCCCATGTACGAAATTTAAAGGAATATTTCACTTTTATTGTTTCACTTTAAGCATTATTAAAATCACTGCTCCCAAAAAAATGGCTGTTTTTAAAACTTTTTTTTGCATTGATACATGTCCCCTGGGGCAGGACCCGGGTCCCCAAACACTTTTTATGACAATAACTTGCATATAAGCCTTTATAATTAGCACTTTAGATTTCTCCCATAGACTTTTCGAATTTGCTGCGAACACCCCAATTTGTTCGCTGTTCGGCGAATGGGCGAACAGGCAATGTTCGAGTCAAACATGAGTTTGACTCGAACTCGAAGCTCATCCCTAGTGGTCAGTAAACTGTCACAATCCCGTTAGGGAATACTCTGTGGCCATGAGAAATTGCTTCACAATCAATCTAAAAAATGAAAATCAAGGCATGGATGTGAATGTCAAAATGTATTGTATCATAAAATATAATACACAGATAATGTAGACAAAGGCATAATACAGGTAGAGATTGTCACATAAACATATTCAATATTCATTATTAAGGACATGACTAATCAAAGCAATAACAGTACATGGACATACAGATACAGTGAGCATGATTATCCAGATAAAAGATCAAGAATACAGTTGATAAAATACATATTTGGGCAGGCTTTACTTGCCATCCCTGGGTATGGACTTGACGTGTTTCTTGGCTTTTAAAGCCAGTCATCAGGACTGGTGTGCGTATAATTTGACTAGAAAGGGGATGGATAAATAGGTCAATAAGGTCTCAAAAGAGTGGTGTCATACTTAAAACAAAAAGCAGAGTCAGATGGTCTAGTACATTACCCGTGGCAAAGCCCAAAAAGGTTGGCCCAAGTGTTTCAAATATGGAGTGGAGTGGTGGTCCTGGATGAACTGTCTCACCCGGGGTTGAGGCGGGGATAGGTCCCCCACAATCCAGTGGTCCTCCAACCGAGAGGAGAGCCAAGGAGAGAATGGCATAGGACATCAGCCAAAGAGGAATCCGGACAGCCACAGCACAGTGCCACACTGAGAGGGAGGCAAGGACGGAGCACAGATACAAGTGCTGGTGAAAAATGGAAAAGTAAAAGTAAACAATATATGTGAGAGAAAATTGTCAAAAGACTGAAAGCCAAAATAAAGTGTATGTGGGGGAGGGGAGGGGGAGGAAAGGAAGAAAGAGGGGGAGGTGTTGTGTTGTAATGTGCAGGTGAATGAAAATGGGAACTGGTTTGATAGGTGCTCATAAATGGGGTTGATTGGGGGGTTTTAAGCCGGAGTTGGCAAAACGGCTGAATATAATGTTTGTGGGAAAGTGTGAAATGAAAGCCAATTCTAAACCAAGACAGTGATGTAAGTTTCAATGGAATGGGATGTGTGCTGTGAAAAAGTCTACTGTGTAGCAGGGAGGAAATGAAAAAAGCATGTGTGCAGAGAAGTGGTATGGGTCCTGCGAAAGGAACCCACAGTTACCTGGGAGTGTTGAAGAGAAAACCAAAGAACCTCTCATCAGGTGGGAGACTATGAAGTGGTGCTGCCCAGGTGGCCCCGGCTAAATATCCACAGCCTGGGGCATATCTCCGCCAGCGTCATGTATCAATGCATGGGCCAGGGGCGGGGACGGAGCGAACGCCCGTTCGAGGTACAAACGACCTCAGCGGGAGTTAGTCCCATCCCCTCGGGCCATGCGGGATGGAAAAAAATGTAATGCAGGCAATGGCGTCCATTTAGACGCCGTGCATGCAACGTACTAACATGATGCCGATGCGCCAAAGGTCGAGTCCCGCCCCCACCGCCGATGGAAGGCAGGTGGGGAGGGGGAACTGGGCAACCCCGGGAAAGAGAGACCAAATGACAGGAATCCCACAACGCTTGGGTTGGGTGAGCCACGGGAGTGGATGGGCCATTGAAGATCGCTGCTGCAGCTTGAGAATCAGAACAAGAAGATAACAATATTGTCCTATTATCAGATGGAATCTAGGAAAAATTTGTGTAGCGGCCTCACCCTCGCTCCATCTTTATCGGTTACACACCAACTCATGTCTAGGGGTTCCTGGGTTGCGAGAGTGAGATGCGCCACGGCCCATGTCCTCCCCATTGTAGTAGGGAGGTGAAGGCCACTTACTGATGTTTCCTCGGGCCGGTGTGTTCTGTGAATGCACTGAGTCTGTAATTGCAAGCTCACCAGCCTCCCCTTTGCTTCCAGTAACTGGAGTTCACACACCGGAGAAAGGTCCAACACTTGTTTATTTGACACTCCAATACGCAAAGCACAATAAACAGTTCTTTCGCAGCAAACTGGTTGGGACCTATAACCTTCACACCGGTGTGGCGAGCAGATCGAGGCACTTCCTAAAGTTTAAGTTCTATGCCACTGTACTATGACCAGCGGCGCCTAAGCCAATCCGGCTGTTACAGAACAGGAAAGATGGGGTCTCTTCCAGCAACCCCTATGAACAGCAATGGAGCCCTCTTCGATACGCTGTGGCCCCTATCAGGGGGATGTGTCCTCCCAAGAGAGTTCCCAGAGGCCCACTGTCACCGGGTTGGTGCTGCTCCAGGTCTTCAGTGGGTAACCTCCCCGGCCTCCTCACCTCAGGTACGAGTCCCTCCGCTCAGGGACCCTCGGACAGTCCACCCTAGCGGGACCCAGTCGAAGGTACTGGGCCCCAGGCCTCCTCGATAGTACCTCACCCCAGGCTAAAGGTGCCTGGGATGGACGCCAACATGACTCCGGACCAGGCCATGGGCACCTGGACCAGACTCCTGGATCTCCCGCACCCAGGCCTAAGGGCCCTGGGTGCGGGCCGCAACCCTCCTCCTCCGAGGACCTTCTTCTCCGCCAGACGGCAACGACGACGACCTCGTGGTAAGGGCGTCTCCCCCTTTTATCTCCTCCCATCAACGGCTTGGCGGGTTCCCCGCCCCAGCCATACCATCTCCGAGAAGGGACAAAACAGGGAGCACTGCAGGAGATGATTCTACCTGAAGCCCGTGGGTACCCCGCCACCCACAGGCAAAGGAGAATACTACATCCTCCAATCCTCCACGAAACAAAAAGGGGTCTGAATCCTAACACAATTATACACCTGGGTCACACTATTGCCCAGGTGTATCCCATCAATTTGAGGACCCCGCTACACACTCCCCCCTGTAATTGGACGCTGGTCCCCAGCGTCAGGTGCACACCCATGCCTCCCATAAAGTGGTGACATGGAGTGAAACCCCTGAGGCAGTTCCTCTAAATTTTTCCCAAGTGCCAAGGCCTGCTCAGGGAATGGGGAACATATAAAACAACTTATGTCATAAAACACTTTAAACATCTGCATAATCACAACCCCTCTCCCACACTGTCTAAGAGCCACCCACTCTCAATGATCTTGACTGACGATCCTCCTGCAGGGGAAAGAAAAAAACAACATCCTAACATAATTTCGTGTCATTTGGGATGAGTGGGCCCGTCAGCCGAGAGACCCACTCACTCCAACAAGCAAGGTGATGTGTGTGTGAAACATTTTCAAACATTTGTTGCGCAACACTGCCACCTGGTGACAGCGCCACGGTCATGACACTCAACGAATCTTCGTTCTTCCAGCTTTTCCCTACTCTGCCACTATTCCCAAATGTCCTTGCCTTTGGCACATGAAGAAAAGGGGAAACACGAAAACACAACAGTCCCCAAGTCTCCAACGAGAAAAGAAAAGCCCAAACAAAAACAAAAGCAGGGCACAGTCCTGGGTGTCTGGGAATGGCTCTTCCAGAAAGTTCAAGTGCACAAAGGAAATAAACAGGAGTCCTTTTCTCCTATAAGTAAAACTTTGGATCCGGCAGGTACAGGGGTTTCAGGTGTTTGTCAAATGCCTCTATCGAATACTCGACATCTTCTCCTTCTCTTCTGCAAATGACTATCTTGTCAGCATGGATATGGCGCCCCAATTTCCATTCAGCTTTGCAGTCCTCAAACCTCTTAGACACTGCCGGCACACATTCCAGGTACCTGCGAGCATGGGGCACCTTCAACTTGTCCCACACAAACTCGTCATACCATCTTGTTCTCCAAACTTCCACCTCATACAGCAAGTCCCGGGGCAGATACGGGTACTCCCACCCATATTCCCGAGCTACTTTATGGCAAAACAGTCTCTGCAAGCGGGCCAAAGGTGGCATAGTGGCTTTCTCTCCAGTTCCAGGCAGCACAATAGCTTCCGGATGCCGAGGTGCCTTTACCAGCTCCCTGGAAATGACTTTCGGCGCTCTCAGAGAAGCGCGGGGTGTCCCCACAACCAAAGTAGGTGAGGTAACAGTAGATGAGGACACAGGTGGAGGGGTAGGTTCCCTCGTAAGCTGCGGGTCTTCCACCCGAGGCGTGCTGTCTCCTGTGTACATAGGTGAATCCCGTACCGCACGGGAAGCAGGAAGTGGCACTCTATCCCAGCCCTTGCGGCTGAACAGTTCGTCTATCTCGCCATCATCTCCGCAATCAGACAGCGACTCTAGGTCGGAGGTGTCATACATCTCCGCAGGCAGATATCTTCCGGTGGACACAGAATCAACCTCCCTGGGGGGCTCCACCTCCAATGGGCCCCCGACACCTCCAACCACCACCACAGTCCCAGCCCCTGGCTCACCTGACCCTTGTAGACTGGGATGTCCGGGACTTCCTTCTCGACCGGCGCCATCCAGGCCAGGCAAGCAGCGGGGTGAAGCTCGACCACGTCCATAGGATGCCTGTACTAGGCCAACTTTCCTCTTCGGGGGTGGGAGCAGAGAACTTGTGGCGACCGAGGTAGCATCCTCGGATTTTTCTCTGTTGGGCAGTCCATCGCCCTGGTCAGCGCGCACGGGAACCTCGACAGAGGCCTTGATCTCCCCTTCCGGAGTAGCAGTACCCGTGAGGTGGTTGAGGCGAAGGGCCCGGGGCCTTGCTGTGGACGACTCGACCTCAAAAAGGAATTCTCTGCACTCCTCACATCACCCGAATGGCTTCAGGGTGACCACCAGTCCCGAGCACCCGGGACAGATCACACCGAGGGCCTCCGTGTCTCTGCAAGTGTACAGAGCCAACCGCCCTCGGGGCCTAAGTCTTATCCCCGTGTCTGTGATGGGGGCAGCAAAGGAAGTCATTCTCGTGGGGTGAGGAACCATAAGCCACGGGGCACTTGAGGTCATCCCGACTATCTGCTGCTCCATCATGCACTGACCCCGCGCCGGAGTCTCCACGTGTATCCCCACACTTGGCCAGACTCCTCCCACGAGCTGTACATTTTCGCGGGCTTCCTCTTGACTCCGCCCACGAACGATGTCGCCATGGGGTGCCTCGTGGCGCAGTGCGTTAACAGTCCCCACGTGCAGTACGTCACACGGCTGGACCTCTCCCTTTTTCCGCTCCTCCGCATGGGCCTTTCCCGTGTTAGGGTCATTTCCACAACTCCGAGCAGGGACGCACTTTGGCCAGTAATATGGCCGATCTGCTCGGAACTCCTCTGGGCAGCATAGTTCAAATGTAGACATTCTCAAGTCCATCTTTAGAACACACTCTATCCCGGACGGACGAGCCCCCACGTGTAGCGGCCTCACCCTCGCTCCATCTTTATCGGTTACACACCAACTCATGTCTAGGGGTTCCTGGGTTGCGAGAGTGACATGCGCCACGGCCCATGTCCTCCCCATTGTAGTAGGGAGGTGAAGGCCACTTACTGATGTTTCCTCAGGCCGGTGTGTTCTGTGAATGCACTGAGTCTGTAATTGCAAGCTCACCAGCCTCCCCTTTGCTTCCAGTAACTGGAGTTCACACACCGGAGAAAGGTCCAACACTTGTTTATTTGACACTCCAATACGCAAAGCACAATAAACAGTTCTTTCGCAGCAAACTGGTTGGGACCTATAACCTTGACACCGGTGTGGCGAGCAGATCGAGGCACTTCCTAAAGTTTAAGTTCTATGCCACTGTACTATGACCAGCGGCGCCTAAACCAATCCGGCTGTTACAGAACAGGAAAGATGGGGTCTCTTCCAGCAACCCCTATGAACAGCAATGGAGCCCTCTTCGATACGCTGTGGCCCCTATCAGGGGGATGTGTCCTCCCAAGAGAGTTCCCAGAGGCCCACTGTCACCGGGTTGGTGCTGCTCCGGGTCTTCAGTGGGTAACCTCCCCGGCCTCCTCACCTCAGGTACGAGTCCCTCCGCTCAGGGACCCTCGGACAGTCCACCCTAGCGGGACCCAGTCGAAGGTACTGGGCCCCAGGCCTCCTCGATAGTACCTCACCCCAGGCTAAAGGTGCCTGGGATGGACGCCAACATGACTCCGGACCAGGCCATGGGCACCTGGACCAGACTCCTGGATCTCCCGCACCCAGGCCTAAGGGCCCTGGGTGCGGGCCGCAACCCTCCTCCTCCGAGGACCTTCTTCTCCGCCAGACGGCGACGACGACGACCTCGTGGTAAGGGCGTCTCCCCCTTTTATCTCCTCCCATCAACGGCTTGGCGGGTTCCCCGCCCCAGCCATACCATCTCCGAGAAGGGACAAAACAGGGAGCACTGCAGGAGATGATTCTACCTGAAGCCCGTGGGTACCCCGCCACCCACAGGCAAAGGAGAATACTACATCCTCCAATCCTCCACGAAACAAAAAGGGGTCTGAATCCTAACACAATTATACACCTGGGTCACACTATTGCCCAGGTGTATCCCATCAATTTGAGGACCCCGCTACATTTGTAATCAAATATGATCTCCTATTTGAAGGAAAAAATTGGTGGCATGAGGAGCCCTTATAATAGGGAGCGAAAGAAGGTCCAGGATTCCCAGAGATCAGGAGCTGCAGCAGATGACATTTATGTACCCAGGCTGTGGTACTATGACAGACTGCGGTTTCTGTCAGACCAGAGTGAAATCAGGCCATCAATTAGGCAGGCTAATGTGGCCCTCAGAACCCCCCCCCCAATCTTCAAGGGGCCTATGTCTGCATGGCAGCTTGCAAAATGCAGGAAATTGAAGAAGGCCAATGTCTCTTCTGTGAGGAAGTGATCTACCTGGCCCTAAATAAGGGGTTGAGCGGTGAACTCACAAGCAAAAGCCATGTTTGTGAGTTCGACCATCCTCCTCCACCTCCTGCCACAACGCCAACACCAGAGCCACAGCCTGGAAGCCAGCCTGGAAGGAAGCGTGGAAGGAAGACAAGAAAGTGATGGCCTGGGCTCAGTCTGGTCTGACAAAAGACGCAGTCTGTGGTATGACCACAGCCTGGGGACATATATGTCATCTGCTGCTGTAGCCAATCTCTCGGATTCCTGGACCAGATTGTGCTCCCTATTATATGGACTCCTCAGGCTACCAATTTTGCCTGTCAAATAGTTGATGTGTGCCCTGGGGTACAAAGGCTTCGCCAATTTCACCAGTTTATCCAGCGTTGCCTTCCTCTTTATTTTGTTATGACCCCTAATAAATGTCTATTTTTTTTTCAGAAAATACTTGCCTATGTGTTTTACTTAAAAAAGGACAGTTTGTTTGTGAGTAGGCAGGTACATTTCAAAAATACAATGTCAAATTAACAAGGGACACCAACCAGATAATAATGGTGTTGTGGTAACTTGACACACAAAACGAAAAACAAATATTATGGAGATCACTAGAAATAAAAATAAAAAAACAGGAGATCTTGATTAAAAATAAATAAAAAAAGATCACTATAAAAATAAATTCCAAACATTATTATGGAGATCTGGCTTAAAAAAATAAAATGATTATTCAGGAGATCACGAGAAATAATAAAGAAATCAGTTTGTGTGAAAATCAGCAGCAAAACAACTTCATTATTCTAGCATTATAAAGAAGAGAATACGCTGCATTAAAAGATTAAAAAACTTGCAGCGTGATGAATGTGCTATCTCCATTACGAATGCTAGTTTTACCAGACCGAGCTCTTCTGTCTCGTACTTGATTCAGAGCATGCGTGGAATTTTGTGCATCGAAATTGTCTACACACTCTCTGAATTTACGAGAACGGATTTTGTTGTCGGAAAATTTGAGAACCAGCTCTCAAATTTTTGTTGTCGGAAATTCCGACAGCAAATGTCCGATGGAGCCTACACACGGTCGGAATTTCCGACAACAAGCTCCCATCGGACATTTGTTGTTGGAAATTTTGAGCGTGTGTACGCGGCATTACACTAAAATCCCTGCATCTACAGACATCGACGATCTAACACTAACCTATCTAACCCTGTAAAGAAGAAATCAGAATAAATACCTTTTTTTAAACAGATCTGACCGGATCCCACGCTGAGCTGTCAGCTGCGGCTTCGCTGTGGAGGCGGGTGCAGAGGACACAGCCGACAACGGAAGCCCCATAGTAAGTCTATGGGTGACATCATTCCCCATTCATTTCACAGCCGCTGTCGGCTGTGTCCTCTGCAGATCTTCCGCCTCTGGAGATTGGGTCGGATTGGCTTCAAAAAAGTTATGTATATAGCAATTTCTTCTTTACAGGGCTAGATAGGTTAGTGTTAGATCGTCAATGTCTGTGGATGCAGGGATTTTAGTGTTAGGGCGGACTTACACTTTAAGGCCCTATTCACACCTGAGCGTTTTGTAGCTCGAAGCTCAAAGACGATCAACAAGCAAAATCCCATTCATTTCAATGGCTCCTGTTCAATCTTGTATCCTGTAGCAAAATGTCTCAAAAAAGTACATGAGCTTCTTTTCAGAGAGTTTCAGATTGGAGCAATTATGGCCTCATAGAGTAAAATGAAAACCCCTGAAAATGAGAGACATGAGTGTTTTACAAGCATTTTATGAGCGTTTAGTTGTGCATTTTGCAGCCATACAACAGCTCTCCACCCCTAATCTGCCCATCAAATGCTGCCACTGTGCACATTAAATGCTGCCAGTGTGCCCATCAAATGCTGCCAGTGTGCCCATCAAATGCAGTGTGCCCATTCATTCACTTTCCTAACACACCTGGGTGAACTGCGAGCGCCAAGCATGGCGCTCGCAGTTCACCTATTTTGAAGCCTATTAGAGCCTATGGCTCTAATCAGGTGATTCAAAAACACCCATCCCCCCCCCCCCCCCGCTGTAATTCAGGTGCCCGGGACCCGAAAAGGGGCCAGGCGCCTGAATAGGGGGTGGCAGCGGCGGCCATGGATAGATTCATGCTATGAATGAATCTATCCATTGGTCATAGAGAGGGTGGCTGGAGAGAGGGGGCGTCACCCATGCGCCCTTATGGACGCATCACCACTGCTTGTAGTGTGAAGAAGGGGGAGGGGGGGTGGGGAATAGCCTTTTTTACTTACCCGATTCTATGCTTCAGCCAGCTCCAATGCTCTCCTCCTCCATAGACATCATCACATATAGAGAAAGATTAATCCTGTATGGTGCAAAGTGGAGGCTGGAGTGTGATATATAATTCACTTGTTCATATTTGACATGAGTTAATGACACATATACTAAATTTGATATAATAAATAGGGGTACTGCTATGCGCTGGGGTGTATATACTCCTGGTCTCTGTACTCTGTACTCTTGACTCCTGTACATTGTATATTACTGTACATACCTTACCTCTGCACTCCGTATGTTCTCTTCTTCTCACTTCTCCACATTATCTTTGCTCCTGATCCTTGTAATTTACCCAATCCTGACCTCTGCATTCTATATGTAGGTATAAAGATCAGGTGTGTGTAAGATAATTGGTCATGAGGGGGGGGGCGCAGCTTTAGCATGTTTGCCCTAGGCACTGGTTGACCTTTCACAGTCAGTGAGCCAATGAGGAGAGAGCAGGGGTGAGGCCATGCCGCACTCCGTGTGCGAATGGACATACAGGGCAGCGGCTCGGGTGCCCCCATAGCAAGCAGCTTGGCACTTGGCAGGAGGGAGGTGCCAGGAGCGCCGGCGGGGGACCCGAGAAGAGAAGGATCAGGGCTGCTCTGTGCAAAACCACTACACAGAGCAGGTAAGTTTGACATGTTTGTTATTTTTTTATATCTGCCTTTAATATCACTTTAAATACCTACAAGACACACATTGGCATGTTGAAGGTGGAAGCCTGTTTTTAAAGCTGAGTTCCGGCGAAAAATAAATATTAAAAGTCAGCAGCTACAAATACTGCAGCTGCTGACTTTTAATATATGGACACTTACCTGTCCAGGGCGTCCGCGATGTTGGCACTCAAAGCCGATCTGTCCCTTGGCTCTTGGGTAGAGGCGGCGCCATCTTTGGTAAGGGAAGAAGAATTTTTAATTTTTTTACATTTTTTGGGGAATATTTATTATAGCAAAAAGTAACAAAAGTTCAAAATTGTCGGCCTTTTATTGTTTATAGCGCAAATCCCCCCCCCAAAAAAATGCAGAGGTGATCAAATACCACCGAAAGAAACCTCTATTTATCGTAAAAAAAAAAGGACATAAATTTTGTTTGGGTACAACGGCGCACAACCGCGCAATTGTCAGTTAAAGCGACGCAGTGCCGTATCGCAAAAAATGGCTTGGTCATTAGGGGAGCAAATCCTTTCAAGGCGCACACTGGCGTGTTGAAGGTGGAAGCCTGTTTTTAAGATGCTTTATACTGCTATTAAAGTGGTTGTAAACCCACATTTTCAACTTGCACCTACAGGTAAGCCTAGATTAAGGCTTACCTGTAGGTGCAAGAAATATCTCCTAAACCTACACGGTTTAGGAGATATTTACTAAAATGACAGGCGCCGCTGTCTACGGCGCATGCGCGCCGTAGACAACGGCGCATTCATGGGGATAATCCCATTCACAAATTCGGCTACTTCCCAGCAATCGCTGGGTGTAGCCGAATGTGACGGCTCCCGCGTGCATGCGCAGAGTGACGTCTCCGCCGCTCCGGCCAATCACAGCGCCGGAGCGGCGCTGTGATTGGCTGGTGCGGCGATACCCGGAAGTAACATTCCGGCTATCGCCGCAGCGATGGCTGCGGCTGAAGAGCGGGACACGGACGACTTTGGGGGCCCCGATCTAAGGTAAGTGGTACATAATGAGCTAGTATGCTAGTCATACTAGCTCATTATAGCTTTGTCTTGCAGGTTGTTAGAAAAAATATATATATTTTACTGGGTTTACAACCACTTTAAAAACGTGACACTGAAAACCGTTTACATCCTTTCAGATCCATTATTAGGGAGTTCTTGACAGGAGCACTTAACAAGCATCAGCAAACAAAACGGAGTATAACTTATTGACACCCATCTCAACTAGGCCTTGGGGGTTGTTCTAGAGAAAGTACAACTGTTACTCAAATTTTGTGTATTTCAGATATAACACTAAAACAGCAATAGCGCGGAGCTTTAAGGAAATGTAGCGGCTCCTGGACGAATTAAATCCTTCTAATTAAGTAGTAAACAGAGTGAGCAGTCTGACTGCTGCCTAGATTTATGGCACCTACCTCTGCAATATATTATCCTGCCAGCACTAATGGTATTGTATTGGTAATAATTTTTACATTATAGCAAAATACTATTTCAAACTTTCCATTGTGCAGGGTAATAAATTTGTAGGAGGGACAAAAAGCAATATAAATTCACAACGGCAGCTACAACTGATGCAAAACTGTGTTGCCTAAAGATTTTATGACTTCTGTGTCACGTCTTAGTCCACACTTTTATAGGCACATCACCGAGAAAATTGGAGGAAATATGACAGGACAGCCTATTTAAGAGGAACGGGGCCCTTCCCAAGCTGACATTAATGGCAAATGTAAATCTTAAAGCCAGCCCAGTCCACTTTTGGGATTGTTTTATGGCTCAAGGTTCATATTCAATGTCATTGTTGAAATGAAATATTAACATTTCATTATTTACCCATCATTCCATTATTTGTTGCAGTAACTTTTTCCATGTCATCTCTATATCAGTACAGGGGAACCTTGGTTTACGAGTAACGCAGTTAACGAGCGTTTTGAAAGACGAGCAACTTTTAAATTCTGACTCGGTTTGCGAGTGTTGTCTCGCAAATCGAGTAGGATTCAAGCCTCTTCGGTGTACAGTATCGCATTTGGCCAGAGGTGCTGGGGGCGGCGGTGACACTCGGAACGGTACGGAGCCGCTCGGAAATAGTCGTAAACACTCGGAAATACACGGAAACACTCGAAAATACTCTGTTCCCGAGGGTTTCCGAATTCAGCTGTCACCGAGTATTTCTGAGTCTCTCTGGCGCCCGCCCCCCCCCCACCTCTGGCCACATGCGGTATTGCATGCAATAGAAGTCAATGGGGAACAAAATATCTTAATTTCCATTGACTTATATGGAGAAACTCGCTTTGATATGCGAGTGCTTTGGATTACAAGCATTCTCCTGGAACGGATTATGCTCATAATCCAAGGTTCCACTGTATATGTTTTTACTAGGGTTGCACTGATACCAATACCGGTATCTGTGCAGAAACAAAGCATTTGCACGAGCAGGGCCACTGATAAGGCAGTACAGCCAGCCCTCCTGTACTGGGCCCGGGCTTCATCAGTTGAAAAGGTGGGCCTAGGCACCTGGTGAGAAAGTGGGCTGGCTGTGCTATCTTATTGCAGACACAGATCCTCTTCTGTCTCCCACTGCAGCTGCACTGCAATGGGATTGGTTCTAGCGCATTCGCCCCTTCCATCTGCCCCTCTGTGTGCCCCTTTCCCCCGTAGCACTGCTGGCTTTCCTTCTTTCCCGCCGGCAGCTGCTGCGGGCGCACAGGGGATGTCATTTACTGGCCCCTTCCTTTCTTGAATGAACACAGTGAGCAATCAGTACCAATCACTCATGTGTCCATTCATCACGGAAGCATAGTAAACAGTATTTACACTGCTTCATAATTACATAGTTACATAGTTACATAGTAGGTGAGGTTGAAAAAAGACACAAGTCCATAAAGTCCAACCTATGTGTGTGATTATATGTCAGTATTGCCTTGTATATCCCTGTATGTTGTGGTCGTTCAGGTGCTTATCTTATAGTTTGTGAATGAGCAGGAATCCTCAGAGCGCTTTCAATTCATTCATCTGTGCAGCTGAGGCTGTGGAGAAAGGGTATAATAAATCCTCAGCCACTTTTGACTGGGGGGGGGGGGCATGTAAGGTAGGCTGTATGGGGCCTCAGGATTTCTAACAGCAGCCCTGTGTACGAGTACTCAGGGCTTTTTATCTCAGAGAATAGGTGCAATAATTCCCCCCTTCTGAGTCACTTCTTGTCTCTGCCCCTCCCGCCACCCACCTACGAGCACTGTCCCTTGTTTCCAGCCACTCCCTACCCACCTCTCAGTACCGCTACTTTTAGAGAATACAGAGCCAGGTGTCATTTTGTGGTGCTAAGTCATTTGTATGGAATTTGTTAACGATAAAAAGAAAAGCAGTAAAGTAGATCTTCTCAGCCAGCAGCAATAGACCCCCCAGCAACAATAGATTCTTCCAGTAACAATGGACACCCACAACAAAATACCACCCTAGCAACAATAGACCCCCAGCAGCAATAGACTCTCCAGCAGCCAACAACAATAGACCCCTCCCTCAACAGTAGATACCTTGCAGCAACAACTGACCCACCAGCAACAATAGATCCCCCACCAGCAATAATAGACCACCCCAGCAACACTAGATTGCCACACAAAAATAGATCCCCTCTAGTGACAATAGATTCCCCCACAGCCAGCATTAATAGACCTTTCAGCACACTCCAGCACCCCTTGGCGTTACATATATTCAATCCTGGAGGTGTCGGAACCACGTTCCCCCCACGTTCCTGTTTAAAAAAGCCCTACACATACTCGTGCAAATGCTCCAATACCTAAAACAGATTCCTTTGCGGTGCGATTTGAGCCTATACGAAATAAATGGGCTCATATTGCATTGAAAAGAATCTCATGTAATTTGAACAGGAATGCGGCGCAATTCCTATCCGAATCACATGCGGTTTCCCCCACCGCTCCTGTATGTTTCAATATTATTTTATTAGTTTATATAAGTATTACAGGGATTTACCCTAAACAAAAAAAATATATATATATATATATATATATATATATGGGGACCATCTACATATACTTTCAGAATACAGTATATATTCTTACAAATCTTCAGTACAAATCTTCCCTATCTACGAAAAAAAAAAAAAAAAAAGGGGTTCTCCCCTATTAGCTTATAGAACGGATCGGATATTATTCCACTAGAGAGGGGAAAAAACAGTTATGTTCACTCCAACACAGCTAAACAGTGGTAGAACTTCCCTTAACCTAATTTGGAAACTCAGGTGAATGTCGAAACTTGGACCAAACGGACCAAGTATGAGAGAACTGTTCTTCTCTTCCCATTTTCCGCACCAACAGACCTTCCAGATCTCTAATATAGTCCATTTCAATTGCCCATTCCCCCAGGGAGGGTACTCTCATTGATTTCCAATGTCGTGGAATGACTGCTCTGGCTGCAGCGAGGAAGTGTCTAAGCACATCCTCCTTCGCTTTCTTTAAAGATCCTGGAATCATAGTTAAGAGAGCCACTCTGGGTGATTCGTGGATAGTTGTATCCACTAGTTTTCCATATAGATCAAAGATCTATTTCCAAAACCTTCTCACTGGGGGACAATCCCACCAGATATGGAGCATATTTCCCTTTGACTCATGACAACGCCAACAGATATCAGATATATCCTGGTTAAATTGATGGAGGGTAGAGGGGCACCTATACCATCTACTCACCAGTTTATATCCCTTCTCTTGAGTTTTTGTAGCTATTGACATTTTATGAGTCAAAATAAAGCTTTTTTGCCAATCCGATGTAGTTAAAGTCTGTTGGAGGTCTTTTTCCCATTTCCGTGTGTATGGGAGAAGATCTGAATGGATTGATAACAGCAGAATAGAGTATAATGCAGAGACCGAGTGTGATATTGGCTCCTCTTGCAAAAGCAGAGATTCAAAGGCAGTTGGTTTGGCATAGATATCGTGTTTTGATGGAATAGATCGTATATAACATAAAGCTTGATGCCTCTGTAGCCAATGCGTAGGATTATAAGAGAGCATCGTAGATGAAGAGGCTACCGTTAATAATAGGTCCGACTGTAGGACTTGAGCAATTCTTCTATGTTCCTGTTTACACCAAGGGCCAAATACAGTTGAGTGTAAGGCTGGAAAAAAATCGGGTGTTCCAAAGAAGGGGGTCATGGGGCTCAATTGTTTTGATATTTTATAGATGGGTATCATGCAATCCCATATATGTAGTGTTTGCCTAGTAAGATCTGCTGGAATTGAGAGGCCTTTTCGTGGAATAGACGAAGTCCACGACAGGGCACAGAGATCTATAGGGTTTATGTGTCCTTCTAATTGTACCCATAGCTTAGATGAGGAGTGGTGGAACCAATCAATAATACATGTTAATATGGTCGCTTTATGATAGATAGAAACATCTGGTACCCCTACCCCACCTTGGTTTTTCGGAAGGGATAGTGTCCCAAAGCTAATTCTAGGTTGAGCTGAATTCCATATAAACTTCGAAAATAGCCGATGGATTTTACGGAAGAACAAGGCCGGGAGATGGATTGGAATAGTTTGAAACAAATATAGAAGGCGAGGGAGTATATCCATCTTAAGGGTATTAATTCTACCAAACCATGAAAGTCTCTTAAATGCATAAGATGTCAAAGCGATTTGAACTTTATGAAGCATCGGGAGAAAATTTAAGGAGTATAATTGTGTTGTTGAAGCTGGTATATTAATCCCTAAATATCGACCTGACACTGGACAGGTCCTGAAAGAAAAGTTCTTTGATATTCGCTTGATGTTTGCTTGCGATAAGGATATATTAAGAAGTTCTGATTTACTATAGTTGACTTTAAAATTACTGACTTCACTAAATCTCTGAAATTCTAGGAGTATAGAAGGAAAAGAGGTATGGGGTTTTGTTACAAATAAAAGCAAATCATCTGCAAAAAGAGCCAATTTTGCATGTAGAGAACCTACATGAATGCCTGTAATATTTTGGTTTTGTCGCAATGCATTTGCCAGATGTTCCATCGTAATAACATACAACAGAGGCGACAATGGACAACCCTGACGTGTTCCATTGGAAATAGGGAAAGCAGGAGACAAAGATCCATTCACCCTAATTCTAGCTGATGGTGATAGATATAAGGACATAATCCGTGTTATCATATAGGGACCAATGCCAATCTGTTGAAGAGAAGATCGTAAAAACTTCCAACTAACACGGTCAAACGCCTTTTCGGCATCAATCGTTAGTAGGCAAAGAGGAATACCTTGGGTACGGGCATAATCCGTCAGCAGGAGGGCTTTAAGCGTGTTATCTCTAGCCTCTCGACCGCTGACAAAGCCAACCTGGTCCAGATGTATTAGTTGGGGCAATAATGGTTGTAGGCGACTAGCTAAGATCTTAGCAAAAATGTTTCAGTCAACCCCAATTCAAGATATGGGTCTGTAATTTGCACATAGAGAAAGATCCTTTTCTGGTTTCCGGATAAGTGAGATATGTGCTTCCATCGTTTGTGTAGGAAAAGTAGACCCATTCGCTATGGAATTAAATACCTGAGTCAGAAAAGGAGTGAGAAGTGGTGCAAAGTGCTTATAAAATTTAGGCGTGAAGCCATCAGGGCCTGGACTTTTACCCACTGGAGTGTTAGCAATAGCCTTAGCGACTCCTGTATGAACCCAGGCCTGTCATAGTGTCTTCAGCCTGGGTTCACACAGAAGCGGTGCGGGTGTCATGATCATCTGTTTCTGCAATGTTTCTCCTCCACCTTGGTGTCCCCAACTAATGTTTAGTTTTCAAAATGTTAAAGGAAACTTGCCAAGAAATCTTCATCTGGTACAGTGGAGCCTCCTTTCCAGGGCTGGAGGCTACTTTTGTCCAATTCTTGGAGGTACTGCTAGTTCCTGAGTAGAGAATGTCTGTGTAGCAGTGGCGGAATTTTCAGGGTCGCAACAGTCGCAATTGCGACTGGGCCCTGTAATTCCGCCAAGTCCGGGGGGCCCCGGAACCCGTCCGTGTACTCCGCCGCCCGTGTGAATGGCCCACCCACCTGACTGTCACTCACTGACAATGTGTGCGGCACGCCACACTGCGTGCTGTTCGTTCAGCCGCGGGGCATGCTTCCGCCGCTGACTGAAGACAGAGATAATGCAGAGAGCAGGGCAGCTGAGGCAGCACTCACTCTCACTGACTGAGATTGTGGACCACATCCGCCTATCCAGAGACACAGAGATGTAGGGAGGCGGGGCGGACTCTGAAAAATGAGAGAAGGCGGGGAGAAGCTTTCCCCTCTATGGCAGCATGGAGTACATTCCCGGCGTCTACCCAGGCATGAGGCAAGGCAGAGTGGCGGAATTTACGTCCTGGCGGTAGAAGGCACACACAGTGACTCAGTCAGAGTGACCCACAGAACGTAATTCCCGGGGAATCGATTGATTGACGGTAAGTCAATCAAGTGACAGAGCTCAGCTCAGCAATCAATGCCAACCTCCACCACCTGTGCCTTGTCTTACTGATCCCATCCCCCCACCACTGATCTCATCATCCCTATCCCCCCCATTACTTCTACAACAGAGGTGTTGGGGGGTATAGGGATGAGATCAGTGGTGGGGGATGGGATCAGTAAGAGACACAGGTGGGAGTGGATGGCACCACCACTGCCACCGCAGCCACCCCCCCTCAAGTACCACCGCAGCCACCCCTCCCTCGTACCACCGCAGCCACCCCCCCTGAAGTACCACTGCAGCCACCCCCTTTCAAGTACCAACGCAGCCACCCCCCCCTCAAGTACCAACGCAGCCACCCCAAGTAACACTGCTGCCACACCCCTCAAGTACCACCACTACCAACCCCCTCAAGTACCACCGCTGGTACTTGAGGGGGGGTGGTAGCGGTGGTACTTGAGGGGGGTGGTAGCAGTGATACTTGAGGGGGGGTGGCTGTGGTGGTACTTGGGGGGTGGCTGTGGTGGTACTTGAGGGGGGGTGGCTGCGGTGGTACTTGAGGGGGGTGGCTTTGGTGGTACTTGAGGGAGGTGGCAGTGGTGGTGCCATCCTCTCCCACCTCTCCCTGAGCCTCCTTACTGATCCCATCCCCCCACCACGGATCTCATCCCTATCCCCCCCATTACTTCTACAACAGAGGTGATGGGGGGGATAGGGATGTGATCAGTAAGAGGCACAGGTGGTGGTGGGAGAGGATGGCACCACCACTGCCACCGCAGCCACCCCCTCTTAAGAACAACCGCTGCCACCCCCCCTCAACACCAGCACTTCACTGATCCCATTTAGGGTTGCCACCTGTCCGGGATTCACCCGGACAGTACGGGTTTTGAAACATGTGCCTGAGTCTCTGCCCGCCTGAGACCCGGGGACATTATTCAGACCCGCCAGTGGCTCCCTGTGCCTGTGCCGAAGCTGTGCCGCCACCGCCGTGTGCCTCTTGAATTTGGTCCACTTTATTCTGCAACTGCTGCCTTCCTATCTACCCCCCCCCCCCCGCACTGTCGGTTCACCTCCGTCCGCTCTGTGTGCTGCAGACGGGACATAGAGGCAGAGACGGAGCCTCCATGTTGCCGGAGACTTTCCTCTGGTTTTACCCCCCCCCATACACTACCATACAGTTCTGCCACCCCCCTCCCATACACCATCCATCCATCCAGTTTTCCCTCTCCTCCTCATACACACATTTATCATCCCCTCCATACACCATCCTTATATACAGTCCCCCCATATATACAGTCCCCCCTATACACCATCCATATATACAGTCCCCCCATATATACAATTCTCCCCCCCCCCATACACTATCCATAGATACAGTCCCCCCGTATATACAATTCTCCCCCCCCCCCCATACACCATCCATATATACAGTTCTCCCCATATATACAGTTTTCCCCCCCCATACACCATACATATATACAGTCCCCCCCATACACCATCCACATATACAGTTCTCCCCCCCATACACCATCCATATATACAGTCCCCCCATATATACAATTCTCCCCCCCCCATACACCATCCATATATACAGTTCTCCCCCCCCCCCATACACAGTTCTCCCCCCCATACACCATCAATATATACAGTTCTCCCCCCCCCATACACCATCCATAAATACAGTTCTCCACCCCCCCCATATACCATCCATATATATCGTTCTCCACCCCCCCATACACCATCCATATATACAGTTCTCACCGGGTGACACCGTCCTCTGCCCTACTGACACCATCCACTGCCCTACTGACACCGTCCTCTGCCCTATTGACACCGTCCACTGCCCTACTGACACCGTCCACTGCCCTACTGACACCGTCCACTACCCTATTGGCTGACAGTGTCCACTTTTAAGGTAGGCTAGTTTCATATTTTAACTGACATTTCTTTTATTAATTGAATCATATTATATGGGTACACTAATGCTTTTTTTTTTTATTTAACCATGCCCCTTTAAGTCCCCCCCCCCACACTGTTAATGCAATTTGGCCACAGCCACTGTGTATTGTAGCACACCTCATTACTACTCTCTTTGGGTAACCCAAAAGGTGTCCCAGGTATTTTACAATCCTATAGCGCGTAGTACAAAAAAACTGCCGTGTACCGCGAAAGTGTTCGGGTTTGGCTTGAAGAAAAGGTGGCAACCCAAATCCCATCCCTCCTCCCCACCAGCACTGTTACTGATCCCATTCCCCAGGTCAGATTTAATTAATCCTATGGTTGCTTCATAGGATCAGCAACTGAAGTATTGCTTCATTTATGTGAAATCCCTGGTGATATGGCCAGTCCCTCTTTGTACAACAAAGTCCCCCTTTGTTGTACAGTGTAAAAAAATTAAGTATCAAAATCAGGCTTTTCGGTGGGGGGGGCTTTTTGGTGGGGGGGGGGGGGGCCCTTCATGATTTCTTGCACCGGGGCCCTGAAGTCTCTAGTTACGCTACTGCTGTGTAGCATCATGCTCAGTACCCTACTAATCCCAGAACTAACCCTGCTTCTGGGAGTTGAACAAAGGTAACATGGTAAGTACCATTATACAATGCTCAGTGACCACCCCCCCCCCCGTTGCCCTTCCATGTGCACCTTACTGCAAAGGCTAGTTATAAATTGGTCTGGTTACCATCTTTTTGTATAGCTTGTTCGCTGATTTGGTGTGGGGGCACATTGGATGCCTTCAGTTGTCGTTGTGCTATTGCTGGGCATCCATTGTGTTCTTGCACCTTTAACCACTTGACCTCCAGAAGATTTTTCCCCCTTCATGACCAGGCCATTCTTTGCGATGTGGCACTGCATTACTTTTTAAAAATCTTTTTCTTGAATTTTTAAGTAACAGAATTTTCACTCACGCAGGGGTAACCCGGGCAGACTGCCGGAGCACCACACGGTCGCCACCAGTTCGTGATACAAACACAAAACTAAAAAGAGAAATTATGAGAGAGGCACTGCGCTCTCATGCCGCGTACACACGACCGTTTTTCATGACAAGAAAAATGCAATTTTTTAATTTGGTCATTAGAAACGATTGTGTGTGGGCTCCAGAGCATTTTTCACGACCTGAAAAATGGGCATTAAAAATTTGGAACATGCTCTATTTTTTCTCGTCGTCGTGAAAAACGGCCGTGTGTAGGCTTTAACGATGTGAAAAAAACGTGCATGCTCAGAAGCAAGTTATGAGACAGGAGCGCTCATTCTGGTAAAACTAGCGTTCATAATGGAGATAGCACAATCCTCACGCTGTAACGGACTGAAGAGCACGAGGCTGAAAAGCGCGAATCGTCTCTCACCAAACCTTACTAACACGAGGATTAGCAAAAGCAGCCCAAAGGATGGCACCATCTGAATGGAATTTCCCCTTTATAGTGCCGGCGTACGTTACGTACGTCACCGCGCTTTGCTCGAGCATTTTTTTTCATGATCGTGTGTAGGCAAGGCAGGCTTGAGAAGAATCACGTCGAGAAAAAAAGTCGTTTTTTCAATGACATTAAAAACGGTCGTGTGTACGCGGCATCAGAGCGTGAAGGGACTGTTAATGGAGATGGTGTGTCTGGTTGTAAAGATGAACACTCAAACAAGGATATTTTAAGAAAGTACAAATTTATTAATATTTTATAATAAAAATGACACAGTCATAAATACATATAGACCATGGGAGAATGCTGGATGCATGACAATAGATGGTAGGTAATGCAGGAGGCCAACATGTTTCACAGGAATGCGTCGTCAGGGCACCGCATCCATCTAAATTTGTATCTAGTTTATACGAGACATAAGGCATGTCATTAGTATAAAAACAGACATACATTCAATAAATTTAATACTGATATACATTTTTACTCATATTAGATATAATTTGGTATAGTCGCAGCAAACAGCTGCACGTGCTTATCTGGTCTAAAAGCTTTGAAAGGCTCACATACATCATTACCCGGGCATCAAAAGGGGAGGCCGGGTCAGTTCCCGAGACTAAATATCTGGTGGGAGCCAGACCCAGAGTGGTCCGCGAGGCTACTGGACCGTGTTAGCAACCACTGTGGTGCGTTCGATAGAAATCTATGGAATTTAATAAAATAAAGAGACCATAATAGCTAAAGAAATTAGAATAAAAATGTATTCATTTCACATAGCTAGTAAGGTCATATTGGGGAGGCTACGTACAAATGTAAATAACATGGTACCGGGCCAGTCCTCTATAGATAAAACTTTAAACTATAGATTAAACTTTAAACAAGAAAATGTGTACCTGCTATTATGGTTATATTAATTGCACCGTTGCTTACTCCGTCGGTTGAATCAGAGGTAAGTAGAACTAAGGAGTATGGGGACCCTCAGCAGCAACACCACTGGTAATTAAATAGGCAGTTTAATGGCAATATATGGGGCAATAATAGAAAGAAATATAACAGAAACAGAGTATAGCAATGCAATGGCATGACAATAGACAAAAAGGCTATAGATAGTGAGTCAGTATGATGGAATTATAATGGACCTATTGCCATGATGCAATGCAGTGATCTCATGATATAGCCAATACAAGGTAAATAATACAAGTGAATAAGAAAAGAGGGGAAAGAGGGGAGGAACTCATATGCAGCGAGCAGATACGTTTCACCTAGAGACAGAAAGGCCAGCAAGTGGCCGGCGAATGCCCATATTAGAAAAAGCCTAGTGCAGCGTAAACGGGGGATCCCTTACCTCGTCCAAGAGTGATAATGGGGAGGTCCGTAATGCCTGTGCTGTCCGTTCAGCAGTGACATATAGTCACTGTCCAGCCGAGAAGATGCGTGTTTCGACTGATGTGCCGGCACCGCCATCTTAAATGGACACGGTCCCATCGGAAGTGAAGAGTCAAATTTGACCCCTGACATCACTTCCGGCGCGGGTGTCCCTGAACGAGCGCATGCGCAAAAGGACAGAGAAGCCGGTTACAGCGCGCAGGCGCCGTATGTCACACACTAGCTAGTGTGGACAGGAAGTGAGGCGGAAAAAGGTTCCCTCCTCTCCACCAGGGACACACAAGCAGCCTCACTAACGCCGCAAGCCTCGGGGAATGATCCTGGCCAATGATAACCAAGGCAGCGATGCTGTAGCCATCCAGCAAAAAGACAGCAATATATTTACAACAATTAGAAGCATTGCCTCTCTCATAATTTCTCTTTTTAATCAATATCCGGGACTGGAGAACATGGTCTGTTTCTGGAAACTGTCCAACCAACAAATCTATATATAACAAACACAAAACTAAAAAACGAACTGACATTTGCGTGGTAGTGCGACGATGTACTCAAATAAAATTTATGTAATTTTTCCCCAAAAATAGAGCTTTCTTTTGGTGGTATTTGATCACCTCTGTGGCTTTTATTTTTTGCGCTATCAACAAAAAAAGACCGACAATTTAAAAAAAAAAAAACAGATTTTATACTTTCTACTATAAAACACATCCAATGAAAAAAACAAATTTCTTCATAAATTTACCCCAATATGTATTCTGCTACACATTTTTGGTAAAAAAAAAATCCCAAAAAGTGTATATTGATTGGTTTGCACAAAAGTTATCGCATCTACAAACTATGGGGTATTTTTATTTTTTTACTAGTGTAGCGGGGTGTTTCCCCTTTAATTAGGAGAAAGAACTACGGTTCCCAGAGCTCCACTGGTTCACAGGATGTTTTGAGTTATGCCCCAGAGACTCATGGGGGAAGGAATATAAGGAGGGGGTGAGGCCTAGCTCTTTCTCTTTGGACACGGGGAGGCAGAGAGAGATACACCTGTGCGGATCTGTGCTGTTCCAGGCCTGAAGCCTGGGGCCTGTGGAGCGAACCAAAGAGCCTTCCACCCCCTTTGCGAGCCTGGCTGGCATTCAGACTCATCTCTTCTAAAGTTATCTGGATCGGGGATCCGATCGCAGAAGCCGCTGTGGACGAGGACCGACACAGCCGGTGGAAGTTCCGGACTGAGGGAAGTGTTCCGGAGTGGTGAGCGAGCGAAAGCTCATCTTTAAACTGTTACTTTTATACTTTGTGCCTACTAGACTTCCGAGGCCTAACACCTCCGGTGAGGCGGAATTACCCCCCCCCCCTATTGGATTACAAATACATGGTTTTAAATACTTCAAGTGCACCACCTTTACAGATCCTGTGCCGGTGAAGATTTGTGTTTCTTCTAAGACTGAGTTTCATGGTTAGGGATCAGGCCTGATCCGTTAGATAGTTATAAGTTAGTTATCACACCACAGGGTGTTTAGGTAACGGTCGCCCCACGTGGCGTTCCGTCCCCTTTCCATTGCTGGTACACACACACACAGTATTGTGATTTATAACTGCAGGGACCTGCTTATGTGTTGTGAACCAAATGTTACATGCATGTTATCTCCTTTTATCTTACCACTAGCAGTAAAGTCAGTTATTATTTACAACATTGTCTATGAGTCTGAGTTATCAATCCACACACCCACATTTAAAGCATAAGTGATTGTTTATGTGAAATTGCTGTGGGTTAACTGTGCCAGAGCGGGTAGAGCAGATTGCCGGGGGGTTGGGGAAGCTGTACTCAGGGCCCAAATCAAAACTTGCGGCTCTCTTAAGTTGAGGGTATCGCTACACGTGGGGGCTCGTAAATCCGGGATTACTGAGACAGCGGTGAGAGCCCGCCAAGACTTACCGGCATGGACCCGAAAGACATCAGAACGTGGTGTGAAGTAGCTAAGACAGATCCAAGCCAGTCAGTGGTCATTAACATTCCGGGTCAGAAATGGTCGACCGAAACGATGGAAGGGTTAATGAAGTCAGACCCAGACACCTCACACCAGTATACGCTAGTGGAATATTCAGATAGGAAGCCAGAGGCTTGTAAATGCAAATATGCGCGGATGCCGGATAACAGATCTTATAGTTTGGCGCACGCTATTAAGAAAGAGCTATCACCAACGGGATCACCGCAGGTTGCGGCCCGTACCCCGCCAGAGAGGAAAGACGGAGCGACACCTCCGGTGACGCCTGCACCTGCCACGGCCATATCACCCGAACTGATAAAGGCGTTAGGGGATCTACTAACAAACTGTCAGAAGACAAGCACAGTGCACGTAGAGACTAGCTACCGGAGACTAAAAACATTCTCGGGGGAGCTCCCCGTCCCTGCGGGGGAGGAAGATTTTGACACTTGGGTGGAACAGGCATTACAAGCAGTAGAGGCATGGGAGGTGCCTGAAGCACAGAAAAGACAACGAGTTTTAGAAAGTTTGAAAGGTGCCGCGGCAGAAGCGGTGAAGAGCTTCCGGTTTGGAAATGCAAACTGTACAGCTCAAGATTGTCTGGCCATGCTGCAGGAAGAGTTTGGACAGCTGGAGAAGGTGACAGAGATGGTCTACCAATTTGAACATACTTTCCAGCAGCCGAATGAGAAACTGTCAGAGTATGTTAGAAGGTTGAACAGGCTGTTATGCAAGATCGCCCTGAAGAAGGGAATGCTGCCCAAAGATGCGGATGAAGCACGAATGAAGCAGATCATGAGGGGAGCGCGGCGCTCAGACCCAGTCTGGCTGCACCTGAAAACCTCAGGAGGAGGAATGTCACTGACCTACTCTGATCTAATAAAAATTATTAGGGACGAAGAGGCGCTGCAGAGAGATCAGCTGGTGGCCAGGGTGAGTGTCACCCCTGTACCAGTGTTGGTCAGTTCGGTCAAGAGCCCGGAAAGAGATGCAGAAGTCGACACTTTGAAATCACAAATGTCCCAAGTGTTGGAGATGCTGACCTCTTTGATGGAGAAAGATCAAAGAAGAGCAGAGAAACCAAGTCCAAGAAAGGAGTTGTTCCCGAATACCTCAGAACCAGCCTCCATACAGGACCGAGAAGAGATGCTATGCTACAACTGCGGGGGCAGTGGCCACTTTGCCAGTAGGTGTTCCAGTCCCAAGAAGAAGAAAATGGATAATCGCCAGCCGGCGGGAAACTCCAGAGGGCCCCGGTGAGGGAGTCAACCGGGTGCCCATCTCTTTCAGTGAGCTCCAAACTGAATGGAAGGAAGCAAAAGAGAGAGAACAAAACTCCTCAGAAGGAATCTAGGGTCTCTCAACCAAGATACACACCAGAGAGAGGGGACAAGACCCCTCAGAAGAAATTTAGCACTCCCAAGAAGGAATGCCTACAACCAAGAGACAATAACATCCCTCAGCGGGTTTGTACTCCCATTAGGGTGGGGAAGGTCAATGCATACCGGGCTCAAGAGAGAATAAAGTCAAAAACAAACTGGATGAAGACAAGTCCTCAGAAGAAAGTGACCTCAACCCGGCCGTACCCAGAAGAATTGGTCGGCCCGTCCCCCACTGTATCTATCCAGGTGGAAGGAGTATATACGAAGGCCCTCCTGGACACTGGAGCTCAAGTGACTTTGTTGTACAGAGACTTCTACGATAGGCACTTAAGCCATTTGCCTATACAGAAGATAGAAGAGCTGGAGATATGGGGCCTGGGAACGCAGAGGTTCCCCTATGATGGTTATCTGCCCATAAAGCTGACATTCGACCCCTCTGTGGCTGGGAAGACAGAAGTGTTCGACACCCTGGCAGTTGTGTGTCCTAGACCACCCGGGGCCAGCAAGATGTCCCTCATCATAGGCACCAATACGGATCTAGTGAGAAGACTTCTGACGCCCCTGGTGAAGATGAGGAGCCATCAAGATCCAAACATCCATCCCATGCTGAAGACAGCCTACCAACGGTTAGTGTTGGAGCAGAAGACCCCAGGAGAGGGGATAGGGAAGGTGTGGAGACTGGGGAGAGAAGGAGTGGTGCTGCAGCCCGGACAGGTGGCTTGCCTCAGGGCCACTGTGAAGCTCACCTGGGAGCAGCCTGGTCCCTTTGTCATGCTGGAATCCGACCCAAGGGAAGATCACTCAGGCCTGGAAGTGATACCGGAAGTGATTCCAATCAAGGCCCTGAAGAAAGCCAGGGGAAGAGTCCCGGTGAGTGTGAGGAACTCTACAGAAAGGGCCATAGAGATCCCTGCCCGGATGCTGTTGGGACAGGTGAGTCCTGCTGTCCCAGTCAGCTGGTCAGAAGTAAAGGGGACGGGTGAAGAAGGAGATGTTTGGGAAAAACTTTCCATGGAGAACCCGAATTTACCTGGAGCCTGGAAAGAGAGAGCCAAGGCCCAGCTGACTAGATGGGAGAAGATTTTCTCCAAAGATGAGTTCGATGTGGGGTGTGCGAGGAGTGCTACCCACCGCATCCGCCTGCAAGAAGACAAACCGTTCAGGGAGAGAGTCAGGCGGGTTCCGCTGGCAGATCTGGAGGATCTGAGGGAGCAGCTTGCAGAACTGAAAAAGACTGGGGTGATTCGAGAATCCAGAAGCCCCTATGCCTCTCCAATAGTGGTGGTCAGGAAGAAGAATGGGTCGTTGAGGCTCTGCATTGACTACAGAACTCTCAACAGGAGGACCACCCCTGATCAGTACACCACGCCAAGGATAGAGGACGCCTTACAGAGTTTGTCTGGAGCCAAGTGGTTCAGCGTGATGGACCTCAAGAGCGGGTACTATCAAATTCCCATGCACCCAGAGGATAAAGAAAAGACCGCTTTCATAACTCCTGTGGGGTTCTTTGAGTTTAATAGAATGCCTCAGGGCCTATCTGGGGCCCCAGCTACTTTTCAACGTCTCATGGAGAAGACTGTCGGAGATATGAACCTCATAGAAGTCCTCGTGTACCTGGACGATGTCATTGTCTTCGGGAGAACTTTGGAGGAACATGAGGCCCGATTGGAGAAAGTGTTGAGAAGGCTTAGTGAAGAGGGACTAAAGCTTTCCCCCGAGAAGTGTCGGTTCTACCAGTCTTCGGTGAACTATCTGGGACACATAGTGTCTGAAAAGGGGGTGGCTACTGATCCTGAGAAGTTGGAGGCAGTTACCTCCTGGCCAAGACCCACAACAGTCACTGAACTTAGATCTTTCCTGGGCTTCTGCTCCTACTATAGGAGGTTTGTGGATGGGTTTGCCCGTATTGCCAAGCCCCTAAATGAACTGCTCAAGACTGAAGGGGAAGAGGATGGCCAGGGACCCAGAAGACCCGGGGAGTCGGTTCAAGATCAGTGGACCCCCAGGTGTGAAGAGGCCTTCAGAACCCTGAAGAGGAGCCTCACCATAGCCCCAGTATTGGCCTATGCTGATCCCACCAGACCATACGAGTTACATGTTGATGCTAGTCATGAAGGCCTAGGTGGAGTGCTCTACCAAGAGTATGAAGAGCAACTGCGACCAGTGGCCTATGTGAGTCGGAGTCTGACCCCCTCGGAGAAGAACTACCCCACTCATAAGTTGGAGTTCTTGGCCCTCAAATGGGCAGTGGTGGACAAACTAAGAGACTACCTTTATGGGGCAGAGTTTACAGTAAAAACAGATAACAACCCTCTGACTTACCTATTCACCACTGCCAAGTTGGATGCCACAGGACACAGGTGGCTGGCTGCATTATCTGGGTTCAACTTCAGTCTTAAATACAGACCAGGGACTGGAAATAGGGATGCAGATGCCCTGTCCCGAAGATCTCATACCATGGCTGATGACTGGGAGGACTGGACTCAGGTAGCACCGGAGGGAGTGCGAGCCCTTTGTCAGGGGGCTGAATTTCAAGCCAGAGGGGGCTCCAGAGCCGAGGAGATAGGAGTTACCACAGTGGGAGTCCCAAAACACTACTGCGGGGTGACTCAACTTGAAGAGGAATGCTTACCGAAGCTGTCTAAGAAGGAACTGAGGTGCGACCAATTGGAAGACCCCATGGGGAGATTGGTCTTTGAAGCATTGGAAAACGAGAGTCCAGAGAAACTTCGACATCACCCCTCCAAGGAGGCTCGTCTGCTAAGGAGAGAGCTAGACAAGCTACAGGTCCATCAGGGAGTGGTCTACCGAAGGGGCCCCTCTGATGACTCCGAGGATAAATGGCAGTTGTTTCTCCCAGAGAAGCACCGAGAGACTGTGCTGGTTGCCTTACATGACCAGCATGGTCACCTGGGAGCTGAAAGAACCTTCCAACTTGTCAGAAGCCGGTTCTATTGGCCCTGTATGAGGGCTGAAGTGGAGGAATATTGCCACTCCTGTGCACGATGCATCCAGAGGAAGACTCTACCCCATCAAGCTGCCCCAATGGGCCACCTACAGAGCCAAGGCCCAATGGATCTGGTATGCATTGACTTTCTCTGCCTCGAACCCGATTTGAGTGGATTGGGAAATGTTCTGGTGGTAACAGATCATTTCACCCGTTATGCACAGGCGTTCCCCACCAGAGACCAGAAGGCTTCCACTGTAGCTAAGGTGCTTCTAGAAAAATACTTCGTCCACTATGGATTACCACAGAGAATCCACTCCGACCAAGGAAGGGACTTTGAGAGTCACCTGATCCGGAACCTACTGGACTCCCTGGGAGTGGAAAAGACCAGGACTACCCCTTATCATCCACAAGGAGATGCCCAGCCTGAGAGGTTTAATCGGACTTTGTTAAACATGCTGGGGACTCTGGAGACAGAGAAGAAGCAGCATTGGAGTCAACACATATCCACTTTGGTGCATGCCTACAATTGCACCACCAGTGATGTGACGGGTTACTCTCCCTACCGCCTCATGTTTGGGAGAGAAGCAAGATTGCCAGTGGATCTGGCCTTTGGCATTTCTCTAGACTATACCTCTGCTACCTCCCACAAAGGATATGTAGACAGACTTAGGTATAATTTGAAAGCGGCCTATGAACAAGCCCAAGCGGCCTCAGACCAGAGAGGGGCCCGAAATAAAAGGAACTATGATTTGAAGGTTCGAGTGCAAGACCTGCAGCCTGGAGACCGTGTTCTGCTACGCAACCTAGGGATCCCAGGGAAGCACAAACTTGCTGATAGGTGGAGGTCTGAGCCTTACGTTATTTGTAGGAAACTCCCTGGACTACCGGTGTACAAGTTAAAGCCAGAGGGGAGAGTGGGACCCTTGAAGACCTGGCACAGAAACCACTTACTCCCGCTTAAAGAAGCAGTCAGGATACCTCCAGTGAGGAACCTACCGGAATCTGTTTCCATCTTGGATACTCCCAGACCCAACACTCGGACACTGACCTCTCGATCTAGAGGTGGACAGGCTTCTCAACCAAGTGAAGATGGGAGAGGAGAACTGGAGTGGCTATGGCCTTCCCCAACCCCGGAAAATCCCACCATAGACCTTCCACCCACTGAGGATATGCAGGATGGGACCCTGAACCCAGAAGCTACAGAGTTCATTCCATCCAGTGGCGTGCCTGAATGCTGGGAAGATATTCCGGGCCTGTACTCAGATGAAGAAGAGACAGAGGCCCCAGAATCAGTGATGATGTCAGAAAGTGTTTCTGACACAGAGCCTGTGGTACCTGAGCCTGAAGTCCCAAGGGATCAAAGAACTTACAGAGTCGTGAGGCCTCCCAGGAAATTAACCTACCCTCAATTGGGAAAAAGCTCAGAGGACTCTGTTGCCACTGCCAGAAGAAGTACTGAGTGCTCAGATCCTTCCACTGTTCATTTGGTGGAAGGCAACCCCAGCTCACTCTCTGGCACAGTTAGACAGGCCACCCATGCTAGTGTGACCTGTGGTACAGGGAACCCCACCTCTGAGTTTTGGTGGAAATTCCCTGTACCAACATCATACTCCGCATTCAGTAGATTGGTTCAGAATTGTTGTTAAATTGTTTATCTTTGGGGACCAAAGAGTTTTAGTGGGGGGAGTGTGTAGCGGGGTGTTTCCCCTTTAATTAGGAGAAAGAACTACGGTTCCCAGAGCTCCACTGGTTCACAGGATGTTTTGAGTTATGCCCCAGAGACTCATGGGGGAAGGAATATAAGGAGGGGGTGAGGCCTAGCTCTTTCTCTTTGGACACGGGGAGGCAGAGAGAGATACACCTGTGCGGATCTGTGCTGTTCCAGGCCTGAAGCCTGGGGCCTGTGGAGCGAACCAAAGAGCCTTCCACCCCCTTTGCGAGCCTGGGTGGCATTCAGACTCATCTCTTCTAAAGTTATCTGGATCGGGGATCCGATCGCAGAAGCCGCTGTGGACGAGGACCGACACAGCCGGTGGAAGTTCCGGACTGAGGGAAGTGTTCCGGAGTGGTGAGCGAGCGAAAGCTCATCTTTAAACTGTTACTTTTATACTTTGTGCCTACTAGACTTCCGAGGCCTAACACCTCCGGTGAGGGGGAATTACCCCCCCCCCCTATTGGATTACAAATACATGGTTTTAAATACTTCAAGTGCACCACCTTTACAGATCCTGTGCCGGTGAAGATTTGTGTTTCTTCTAAGACTGAGTTTCATGGTTAGGGATCAGGCCTGATCCGTTAGATAGTTATAAGTTAGTTATCACACCACAGGGTGTTTAGGTAACGGTCGCCCCACGTGGCGTTCCGTCCCCTTTCCATTGCTGGTACACACACACACAGTATTGTGATTTATAACTGCAGGGACCTGCTTATGTGTTGTGAACCAAATGTTACATGCATGTTATCTCCTTTTATCTTACCACTAGCAGTAAAGTCAGTTATTATTTACAACATTGTCTATGAGTCTGAGTTATCAATCCACACACCCACATTTAAAGCATAAGTGATTGTTTATGTGAAATTGCTGTGGGTTAACTGTGCCAGAGCGGGTAGAGCAGATTGCCGGGGGGTTGGGGAAGCTGTACTCAGGGCCCAAATCAAAACTTGCGGCTCTCTTAAGTTGAGGGTATCGCTACACTAGTAATGGGGGCAATCAGCAAACTTATAACAGGTCTGCAATATTGCGGTGGACAGTTGTACAATAACTGACACTTTTGAAATTTTTTGGGGACCAGTGACACAGTGGTCAGTGGTCAAAAATATGCACTGTCACTGTACTAATGACACTGGCTTGGAAGGGATTAACATCAGGGGCGATCAAAGGGTTAAATGTGTTCATGGCCTGTGCTTTTGTGGGGGAGGTGCTTTTACTAAGGGAAGGCATTGTTTTGCAGGAACACAGGATCAATGCCGTCCCTACTGCCAGAACGGCAATCTGCCTTGTTTACATAGGCAGATCACGCTTCTGCCTGTGTATCGATTGATCGCTGGGTGCCAGTGGACATCGAGTCTGCAGTACCTGCCAATCACCTCCCGCTGTGTATAATCACAGTTGGAGTAGGCCACCAGTGGCACGTCTTTGCGCTCCCAGCCCAGAAATGCTGCATCACGTACTAGGTATGTGATCCAGCACAGTAGAGCCGCTTTGCCGCCGTATAACCAAGTGATACGGTCGGCAAGCAGTTAAGGACGGAGTGAGTTCTCTATAGGCGAACCTGCCCTTAATTTATCTACTGCTATATGTGCTCCATCTTGGAGACTTAAAACTATAGCGTTAGGACCGCAGTATACAGAGGAGCCTTGGAATGGGTGCTGCGTAGGGTGCCCACGTATCCCAGATTGCCCGGGATTATCCCTTAATTGACATCTCTGTCCCTGGTCCCGGGCAGCTTCATTCCGGGACAATACAGTGTCCCGGAATGAAACTGACACTGGGAACATTCAGCAATTCATGGGACAGAGGCGGACTGAGCCACCATAGCTCTGGCCTTGGCTCCGCCTCCACCTCCACCTGACTATACACCTAAACACTGGTTGCTATAGCCGCCTGGCGTCTGGCAACCAGTGACATCACTGCCCAGCGTTGAAAGCGGAGGAGGATTTCACTTCCTCCTCAGCGCTAGTGCTTAGGGTTTTGAATCCTCTGCCCGACTTTCTGTTTGCCCGAGACCCGAATCAGCCCCACAGCACCAATCCTCCTCTCCCTTACTATGGCTTTCACAGCTTTGACCAATAAGGGAAGGGGGCACTTCAACTCCCTGCACATATTTCTCCCCGCCTCCACCCTCCTCCTTGTGCAGAGCCCGGGATCTTCTGTCCACACTAGGTGAAGGGAGAGAAGTTTTATCACACAGCATGGAGAACACAGAAGATGCAGTGACAGCCCAGAGCTGCAGACATTGGAGCTGTGCAGGAATTCTTCCTCCTTATCTGTTACTGTGAGTCACCCCTCTCCTCCCCCTCTTGGGCTGCTGTGTGTATATGACTCTCTGCATCTGTTCACATTAACAAGTCACCACACACTATTCACCTTCTGGGGGGGGGTGAGACTCCTGGCCAGTGCTCTTTTTTTCTATTAGAGGGGGGTGAGCAGGGTCCCCCCATCACCCCTCTGCAGTCCTCACAGATGGGGGTCTTTTTTAACTGGTGGGGGAGTTCCTATTTTCCTAGATGGGAGTCCCCTAATATCACCCCCTGCAATCCTCATAACTGGAGGGGGAAGAGAGGGGAATTCCTGTATTGGGGTCCCTTCTTATCACCCCCCCCCCACACAGTCCTCCTAGCTGGGGGTCTTGTTTAACTAGAGGCAGTGGCAGGGTGTCCATAAGGGCGCATGGGCGCCGCCCCCTCTCTCCAGCCACCCCCTCTATCAGACAGCGGGCGGGGGGGCACAGTGGCAGCATTTGATGGAACAGTGGCAACGTTTGATGGCACAGTGGCTGCGTTTGATGGGCACAGCGGCTGCGTTTGGTGGGAACAGTGGCTGCGTTTGATGGGCACAGTGGCTGCGTTTGATGGGAACAGTGGCTGTGTTTGATGGCACAATGAGGCTGCGTTTGATGGGCACAGTGGCTGCATTTGATGGCACAGTGGCTGCGTTTCATGGCACTGTGGCTGCGTTTGATGGGCACAATGAGGCTGCAATTGATGTGCACAGTGGCAGCGTTTAATGGTCAGTGTAGGTTAGTATAGTGGTCAGTGTAGGGATCCAGGTAGGTAAGTATAGTGGTCAGTGTAGGGATCAGGTAGGTTAATATAGTGGTCAGTGTAGGGATCAGGTAGGTCAGTGTAATGGTCAGTGTAGGGATCAGGTAGGTTAGTGTAGTGGTCAGTGTAGGGATCAGGTAGGTCAGTGTAGTGATCAGGTAGGTCAGTGTAGTGATCAGTGTAGGGATCAGGTAGGTTAGTATAGTGGTCAGTGTAGGGATCAGGTAGGTTAGTATTGTGGTCAGTGTAGTGATCAGGTAGGTCAGTGTAATGGTCAGTGTAGGGATCAGGTAGGTTAGTATAGTGGTCAGTGTAGTGATCAGGTAGGTCAGTGTAATGGTCAGTGTAGGGATCAGGTAGGTCAGTGTATGTCCAGTTTTTACTCCAGATCCCAGTTATTTGTATACCCTTTGTAGTATAAAGTACAGGGTTTTATATACAACTTTAGTGCCTTGGATATAAAAAGCATTTGATTCATGTATGTTAGCCCAACATTGTAAGAACAATTAAACTCTGTGACTCTAAGAGGCCGCCTGCAATGTTGGGCTAACATACATGAAACATGCTTAACCACTTCAATACCAGGCACTTATGCACCTTCCCGCCCAGACCAATTTTCAGCTTTCAGTACTCTCACACTTTGAATGACAATTACTTAGTCATGCTACACTGTATCCAAACAAATTTTTATCATTTTCTTCTCACAAATAGAGCTTTCTTTTGGTGGTATTTAATCGCCACTGGGTTTTTTATTTTTTGCGATATAAGCAAAAAAACAGCAATTTTTAAAAAAAAAAACACTTTTTTTTAGTTTCTATTGTAAAATTTAGCAAATAAGTAATTTTTCTTCATAAATTTGTGCCAAAATGTATACTGCTACATATCTTTGGTAAAATGAACCCAAATTAGTGTATATTATTTGGTCTTTGTGAAAGTTATAGAGTCCACAATCTATGGTGGCAATCACTGAAAATTTATCACATCTGATCACGCCTGATGTACTGAAGGGATATCTCATTTCTTGAGACACTAACAAGCGAGGAAAGTACAAATACCCCAAAATTACACCTTTTTGGAAAGTAGACAGTCCAAGGTATTTACTAAGAGGCGTGGTGAGTTTTTTGAAGTTGTATTTTTTTCCCACAATTCTTGGGAAAATTTAATTTTTTTTTTTTTTTTTTTACACAAACTGGTTTTTTTCTCTCACACAGCATATGCATAATTGCAACTACACCCCAAAATACATGGTCTATTTATAAGATATTTCTAACGCATAGCATATACATAGCAAAAATAACACCCCAAAATGCATTCTGCTACTCCTCCTGAGTATAGCGATACCACATGTGTGAGACTTTTACACAGCCTGGCCATATACAGAGGCCCAACATTAAAGTAGCACTTTCAGGCGTTCTACAAGCATAAATCGCACATATCCTTTCTCAACCACCTATTACAATTTTGAAGGCCCTGGAGCACCAGGACAATAGAATTTTCCACAAAATGACCCCATTTTGGAAAGCACACACCCCAACGTATAATCTATGAAGCATTATGAGTCTTTTGAATGGTTCATTTTTTTCCAGAAGGTTTTGGAAAATGTGGAGAAAAAATGAAAATGCATTTTTTTTACACAAAGTTGTCCATTTATAAGATATTTCTAACGCATAGCATATACATAGCAAAAATAACACCCCAAAATGCATTCTGCTACTCCTCCTGAGTATAGCGATACCACATGTGTGAGACTTTTACACAGCCTGGCCATATACAGAGGCCCAACATTGAAGTAGCACTTTCAGGCGTTCTACAAGCATAAATCGCACATATCCTTTCTCAACCACCTATTACAATTTTGAAGGCCCTGGAGCACCAGGACAATAGAATTTTCCACAAAATGACCCCATTTTTGAAAGCACACACCCCAACGTATAATCTATGAGGCATTATGAGTCTTTTGAACGGTTCATTTTTTTCCAGAAGGTTTTGGAAAATGTGGAGAAAAAATTAAAATGCATTTTTTTTACACAAAGTTGTCAATTTATAAGATATTTCTAACACATAATATGTACATAGCAAAAATTACACCCCAAAATGCATTCTGCTACTCCTCCTGAGTATGGCGATACCACATGTTTGAGACTTTTACACAGCCTGGCCACATACAGAGGCCCAACATCCAAGTAGCACCTCCAGGCATTCTAGCAGCATTAATTGCACATATCATTTTCTGACTACCGATCACATTTTTGAAGGCCCTTCATATATCTAACACATAGCAGGTACATACCAAATAACAAAAGATTACCTGTGGTTTTAGAAGTGCAGTGGTCCACAGAGGAGAGCATCGGTCCAGGCAGCAGGCAGGGATGAGGTCAGCGACAGCAAAAGCAATCATCCAGGCAGCAGGCAGGAATACTGTCCATAGTTCGCACAGGCAGAGATACTGTCAGCACAGCCAGAGCACAGCCAAAGCACAGGTCCAGGTAGCAGGCAGAGGTGTCCCGGCAGAAATGCTGTCCAAAGTCAGTAGAGGCAGCAGGCAGATATATGGTCAACACAGCCAAAGTATTGGTCCAAGCAGCAGGAAGAAACATGGTCCATAATGTCATGGGTCATTACAGGCAGTAATATGGTCAGCACAGCCAAATTATTGGTCCAGGCAGCAGGAAGGACCATCAAGCTTAGGGCCAGGGGGACAGGGGTAGAGGCTTCTCCCACCCAAATCGCTTTGAAGCCTCCGGGCAACCAGACCCTGTTCTTGGAGCACAGAAAACGAAAAACTGGTTTTCTCTACTCAGAACGCTATTCTGAAGCCCCTCACATATGTGAGACCCCTGTGTACTAAAAGTAGATGGCCAAAAGATCAGTCCAAGTGGCAGGCAAAAACATGGTCGATTAACAGGCCAAGGTCGGTACACGTGGAAGTCAGAAACGTGGTTTAAATCGGCAGGCAGAGGCATCGTCGGTAAACAGGCCAGGGTCAGTTAATTAACATGGAAGGTAGTTAGTAACAGGGTAGCAGGCAAATAGGGAAGTGGCAGTCTGTTAATAATAAGGGGAACTAATGGATGTATGATAATTTTTGAAGCAATTTCCGATGCACAGGCCAGGTTGGGAGGGACAATCGGTACAATAATAGCTGGTGTCTCTTCTTACTCCTCCTCTGCTGCATACACGGCATTTCTTTTGGCGTCTTCTTCCAGATTCTGTGGGGGGGATGCTAAAGGGATAGTGTCGCTCGTGAAGCCGACTCACACTATCAGAGCGAATGCTTCCTGGGGCGGGATCTTGTTGGTAAATGAGGGCATCGATGATATCTTCGATATATTGGAGGTAGTGGAGTCGGTGATTTTGAGTTGCTTTTTGGTAGCAGACAAACGAATTAAAAAGGGCCATGTGAAACAGGTGAAACGCAACTTTTTTGTGCCAATAATGGGACTTTCTGGTTGATAAGTAGGGCTGTAGCATCTGGTCGTTTAAATCCACCCCCCCCATGTACAAATTGTAGTCGTGGACACATTCAGGCTTTACAATGGAGCCGCGTCTTCTTGGGATCTCCACCATGGTGTCATTGTGGATCGTAGAGAGGATGTGGACATCTTTCTTGTCCCTCCACTTCATGGCCAACACCTCCTCGTTCCTCATGGATGCCGATTCTCCAGGTCGCAATTTTTTTGTCAATAAATTTTGTGGGAATCCCTTCCGGTTTTTTTTAAGGTACCGCAGGCCGGGGTTTGTTTACTGTAAAGGTGGCGAAAAAGGGGCAGGCTGGTATAATAATTATCAACATATAAATGGTAACCTTTTCCGAACAGGGGGTATGCCAACTCCCAGACAATTTTCCCACTGGTTCCAATATATGTGGGGCAATCACGGGGCTGGAGCTGGGAGTCTTTGCCTTCGTAGATCCTGAATTTGCAGACGTATCCAGTGGCTCGATCACATAATTTATTTAATTTTAACCCATACCTGGCTCTCTTGCTTGGTATGTACTGCTTGAACTGCAGTCGGCCGGTGAAATGTACGAGGGACTCGTCCACACAAATTTTTTGGTCTGGGATGAAAACTTCTTCAAATCGCTGGGAAAAGGCATTGATTAGGGGGCGTATCTTGTACAATTTGTCATAGTTGGGATGATCTCGGGGAGGGCACTGTGAATTGTCATTGAAGTGGAGAAAGCGCATAATCATGTCGTATCTTTTCCTGGACATGACAGCGGAATATATGGGCATGTGTTGGATGGGGCGTTTGGACCAATATGAATGGACTTCGTTCTTTTTTGTAAGCCCCATATTGAACATAAGGCCCAAAAATAATTTAAATTCCTCCAATGTTAGACGCCGCCACTGGAATATGCGGGCGTAGGAAGAATCGGGGTTGGCAGCAATAAATTGGGATACATACAGATTCGTTTGATCCACTATATTCTGCAGCAAATCTTGTGGGAAAAATAAACAAAAATAATCAAATTTAGAAAAATTTGTAGTGTCGGGCTGCACACCTGGCTGTGCGGTGAAAGGGGGGATGATAGCGGATCCTGAGTTGGCAGGCAACCATAAGGGGTTTGCCAGGGCATCGGGAAGGTAGGATTGGGGCTGGATTCTTCGGGTTGGGCGTGCATTTCCATTGCTTGTACTGGGCTCCTCTTCCTGGGGTATGGCGCTGCTGGTGGTGGGCAGTTCTCCTGATCTTGGTGCTGATCTTGGTGCTGATCTTGGTGCCGATCGCATTCTTTTGGGAGGGACGGTTTCCTCCGGGGACTCGGACTCTGAGCCACTATCCTCCACTGGCTCGTATTCCGAACCAGAATCGGATAATGGGAGCTCCCCGCTGCTCTCATCATCCGACATGGCAAGAATGGCATATGCCTCCTCAGGTGTGTAAACCCTTTGGGACATTATGGCAGTGCTTATTGGTGGGCCTGTGTAATGGTACTGCTGGTGGTAGTGGTGGCGGTCTGTGTGGTAGTACCCATGGAGGTATTAGTGGTGGGCCTGTGTGGTGGTACCGATGGCGGTATGGGTGGTGGTGGTACCAATGGCGGTACAGGTGGTGGTGGTACCGATGACGTTACGGGTGGTGGTGGTGGCGGCGGTACCGATGGCGGTACAGGTGGCGGTACGGGTGGTGGTGGTAGCGATGGCGGTATGGGTGGTGGTGGTACCGATGGCGGTACAGGTGGTGGTGGTACCGATGGCGGTACAGGTGGTGGTGGTACGGGTGGTGATGGTACCGATGGCGGTACAGGTGGTGGTACAGGTGGTGGTGGCACTACCGACGGTGGTACGGGTGGTGGTACTGGTGGTGGTACCGATGGCGGCACTAGTGGTGATAATGGTAGCGGGCCTGTGTGGCAGTATAGATGCTGGGCCTGGTGGCGGTACTGGTGGTGGTACTGGTACCGATGGCGGTACTGGTAGCCTGTGTGGCGGTGCCAATGGCGGTACCGATGGAGGTGGGCCTGTGACAGATGATTGACAGAAGGGCTGATTGATTGACAGATGGGCTGATTGATTGATTGACAGATGGGGTGATTGATTGACAGATGGGCTGATTGATTGACAGATGGGCTGATTGATTGACAGATGGGCTGATTGACAGATGGGCTGATTGACAGATGGGCTGATTGACAGATGGGCTGATTGGCTGGGCTGATTGATGTGCTGGGCTGTGTGACAGGTCCTCTTTATGGGGGGGGGGCGTGTTGTGCACTGTAAACTTATATAGACAAACTACACTGAGCTAACTTACTGATCTCTTCTCTCTCCTCACAGATCGGTGTGTGAGGAGAGAGCAGGGATCAGGTAGTAACTCCTGTGGAGTTTGTTTACATTTGTGACCGGCTGTGATTGGACACAGCCGGTCACGTGGTAAACAGCCAATTCATTGGCTGTTTACTCTGATCAGGGACGCGCTGTGTCCAAGGGACACTCGCCTTCCCCGATCCCCGCTCTGCAAGCCTGTGGCGGCGCGCACGGAGCGCACCGCCGAGTTTGTTTTGACAGGTGATCGGCTGTGACTTTGACACAGCCGATCACATGGTAAACAGCCAATGAAATTGGCTGTTTACCGTGATCGGGGAAGCGCTGTGTCCGAGGGACACATGCCGTCCCCGATCACCGCGCTGCGCGCCCCCGCGGGCGCGCGCAAGGCAATATCCTGCAGGACGTCATATGACGTCCAGTATCGATATTGCAACCACTTCCCGGACGTCAATTCGCTATTGACTGGGCGGGAAGTGGTTAAATAGGTAAGGGGCGGGGCCACCCAGCGATGTCACATGGTGGCACCGCCCCTTGTGATGTCACCGACCGGTGCAGGCTGAGGGGTGTCCCTGAATGGCAGTTTTGATATGTGGTCACCCTAGTGCTGCAGCTTGCACATATATTTGCAAACGTGTGCTACGAAACCCTCTGTTTTTAACCTGAATTGTTAGACAGGGCCAATTTGGTTGGTTTGCAGGCTGGCTGGTAAGAGTGCTGGGAAATTTTAGTTATTTGGGCACCCCTTCCAGGACCCTGGCTACGGGGAATACCTATAAAGCCTCTCTGCCTCCCACAGTGCAGTGAAAAGTTCTGGGTGCGAGGCGCTGATGTAAGGTAATGTAGTTGGTGGAGCTCAGTGGCTGTTGTTAGGCAGCTCTCACACACCAGGGGTCTTCTAATATCATCTTGGGTAGGATACTATCAGGGATGAGCCGAACACCCCCCTGTTCGGTTCGCACCAGAACCTGCGAACAGACAAAATGTTCGTGTAAACTTTAGAACCCTATTAAATACAATGGACTCGAACGTTCGAAATCTAAAGTGTTAATTATAAAGGCTAATATGCAAGTTATTGTCCTAAAAAGTGTTTGGGGACCTGGGTCCTGCCCCAGGGGACATGTATCAATGCAAAAAGAAGTTTTAAAAACGGCCGTTTTTTCGGGAGCAGTGATTTTAATAATGCTTAAAATGAAAAAATAAAAGTGAAATATTCCTTTAAATTTCGTACCTGGGGGGTGTGTATGATATGCATGTGAAGTGGCGCATGTTTCCCGTGCTTAGAACTGTCCCTGCAAAAAATGTCATTTTTGAAAGAAAAAAAATGCATTTAAAACTGACTCGCGGCTATTAATGAATTGTCGGCTCCCGGCAATACATACAAAAGTCATTGATAAAAAAAAAAAAAAAAAGCGTGGGGGTTCCCCAGAATTCAATTACCAGGCCCTTCAGATCTGGCATGGATTTTAAGGGGAACTCCACCCCAAGTTTAAAAAAAAAAATGGCGTGGAGTCCCCCTAAAAATCCATACCAGACCCCTTATCCGAGCACGCAACCTGGCCGGCCGCAGGGGAAAATGGGGGGACGAGAGAGCGGCCCCCCCTCCCTCCTGAACCGTACCAAGCCACATGCCCTCAACATGGGGAGGATGTCCCCATGTTGATGGGGACAAGGGCCTCATCCCCACAACCCTTGCCCGGTGGTTGTGGGGGTCTGCGGGCGGGGGGCTTATCGGAATCTGGAAGACCCCTTTAACAAAGGGGACCCCCAGATCCCGGCCCCCCCCCCTATGTGAATTGGTAAGGGGTACATTGTACCCCTACCATTTCACGAAGAAAGCGTAAAAAAATGTTTAAAAAAACACACAAACACCTTGAAAAAGTCCTTTATTTAAAAAAATAAATAAATAAACATTCCAGCGGTGAAATCCAGTGTCCCGCGGCGATCCCGATGTCCAGCGCTGTCCTTCATTGGTTGTGCCTGAGCGGACCTGATGGGGAACTCCCTCTCAGTATTTTAAATGTATAGACCCGCCCCTTCTAATGTTCCCCATCAGGTCCGCTCAGCGGGCGAGATGCAGAACATGAGAAGGGGCGGGTCTATACATGTATTACCAAAGTGAGAGCAGTTCCCCATCAGGTCCGCCCCCTCGGTATGTCGGACCCGCCTACGTCATTGGCTTGAGCGGGGAACATCCTTCACTATGTAAATTTAAATTACACAGTGAAGGAAGTTCCCCGCTCAAGCCAATGACGTAGGCGGGTCCGACATACCGAGGAGGCGGACCTGATGGGGAACTGCTCTCACTTTGGTAATACATGTATAGACCCGCCCCTTCTCATGTTCTGCATCTCGCCCGCTGAGCGGACCTGATGGGGAACTTTAGAAGGGGCGGGTCTATACATTTAAAATACTGAGAGGGAGTTCCCCATCAGGTCCGCTCAGGCACAACCAATGACGGACAGCGCTGGACATCGGGATCGCCGCGGGACACTGGATTTCACCGCTGGAATGTTTTTTTTTTTTTTTTTAATAAAGGACTTTTTCAACGTGTTTGTGTGTTTTTTTAAACATTTTTTTACGCTTTCTTCGTGAAATGGTAGGGGTACAATGTACCCCTTACCAATTCACATAGGGGGGGGGCGGGATCTGGGGGTCCTCTTTGTTAAAGGGGTCTTCCAGATTCCGATAAGCCCCCCGCCCGCAGACCCCCACAACCACCGGGCAAGGGTTGTGGGGATGAGGCCCTTGTCCCCATCAACATGGGGACATCCTCCCCATGTTGAGGGCATGTGGCCTGGTACGGTTCAGGAGGGAGGGGGGGCCGCTCTCTCGTCCCCCCCTTTTCCCCTGCGGCCGGCCAGGTTGCGTGCTCGGATAAGGGGTCTGGTATGGATTTTTAGGGGGACTCCACGCCATTTTTTTTTTAATTTGGGGTGGAGTTCCCCTTAAAATCCATGCCAGAACTGAAGGGCCTGGAATGGATATTTGGGGGAACCCCACGTCAATTTTTTTTTATTTGCGGCGGGGTTCCCCTTAATATCCATTCCAGACCTGAAGGGCCTGGTAATTGAATTCTGGGGAACCCCCACGCTTTTTTTTTTTTTTTATCAATGACTTTTGTATGTATTGCCGGGAGCCGACAATTCATTAATAGCCGCGAGTCAGTTTTAAATGCATTTTTTTCTTTCAAAAATGACACTTTGTGCAGAGACAGTTCTAAGCACGGGAAACATGCGCCACTTTACATGCATATCATACACACCCCCCAGGTACGAAATTTAAAGGAATATTTCACTTTTATTTTTTCATTTTAAGCATTATTAAAATCACTGCTCCCGAAAAAACGTCCGTTTTTAAAACTTCTTTTTGCATTGATACATGTCCCCTGGGGCAGGACCCGGGTCCCCAAACACTTTTTAGGACAATAACTTGCATATAAGCCTTTATAATTAGCACTTTAGATTTCTCCCATAGATTTTTCGAATTTGCCGCGAACACCCCAATTTGTTCGCTGTTCGGCGAACGGGCGAACAGGCAATGTTCGAGTCGAACATGAGTTCGACTCGAACTCGAAGCTCATCCCTAGATACTATGGTGAAGAAAATAGATTTGAGTTAGAAGAATATATTCTTTTAATACTAAACAGGATGACATGGGAAAAAACATTCATTCAAGGGTTAAACATAGTCCCTTCCCATCTGTTCATCCCTGTAAGCCTTTTTTTTGCTTTATAAAGCAATCATGAAAAGGTTTAGGACCATAGGTGACCACATGTGACTAAGAGACAGCTGCCATAAGGGTACAAAGCTGCAGTACGTTAATAAATATAGGGGTTGATTCACTAAAGGCAAATAGACTGTGCACTCTGCAGCTGCTCCAGAGCTTAGTAAATGAGGCTAAGCCTCACTGTGCAAAGAATACCCAATCACACGCAAGAAAAAAAAAGCCTTTTTTTTAACATGATTGGATGATGGAAGTCAGCAGAGCTCCCCTTCAAGTGATACTAAAGCTTTGTGTATTTTTTTTAAAAATAACAAACATGTCATATTTACCTTCACTGTACAGTTTGTTTTGCACAGAGTGGCCCCGATCCTGCTGTTCTGGGGTCCCACGGTGGATCTCGCGGCTCCTCCCTGCATTAGAAAACCCCCTCTGGGAAGCTCTCTCCTGAGGGGGTTACCTTGTGGGCGCGCTCCTGTGTCATACACTCGGCGTCCATAGATGCCGAGTGTATGACTCAGTCCCGTCCTCCCCAGCGCCCGCTTCATTGGATTTGATTGACAGCAGCGGGAGCCAATGGCTGGCTGCGCTGCTATCAATCTATTCAATCAAAGCCGGGACTCCGTGGAGAGGAGGACGGCGGGGACACGCGCACGGAAATTCGGGGCTCAGGTAAGTAAAACGGGGGGCTGGGGGGCGGGACACTGCAAGGTGTTTTTTCACCTTAATGCATAGGATGCATTAAGGTGAAAAAACACAAAGGTTTACAACCCCTTTCATTTAGTAAGCTCTGGAGGAACTGCGCTTGCAGAGCGCATGGTCTGTTTGCCTTTAGTAAATCAACCATATTATGTTTTCCATTCTCCTCATTTCTGAGATTACTGAATCTTAGAAGTCTTCATTATGCTTAATCACCACTTCCACTTCATCAAATGCATGACAGTCTCTGTTGTTCTCTGTAATTTTTTCATCATGAAGCAAAGGGGTCTTGATAGGCTCAGGGCCTTCATCATGCTTAAAACAGGCATTACATGGTCAATGGAACAAGTTTTTATCAATCAAAGGCTTCTGGAGTTGTTAAAGACTGAAAAACATTTTATGAAAGTTTCAATTTTCTTATTTTTTTTAATCAGATTGATTTTTATTCAATTTTATATTCGGGCAAAAAACACAGCACATATAAATCCGAAGTACAATTTGAAAATCATAATACGTAACAGTCTAGCAAACATTTGAAAAAGTAAATAAATAAATAATAAAAAAAGAAGAAAAAAGAAAAAAGGAAAAAATATATAAAATTACCAGTCCCATCAGTCTCTTCCATTTTCAAATATAAAAAATGTAGATAAAGTTCTGATAAAGGGGGGTTGTGTTGAACCTCCAAATTGTGTTGACTATTTTATCCCATGTCATCCTGTTTATGAATAAATAAATATAACTCAAGTGCAGTTGCTCCAGAGCTTAGTAAATGAGGCAATGCTTCACTTTGCAAAGAATATACAATCACATGCAAGGAAAATAAAAAAAAAATGAATTTTTGCTTGCACATGATTGGATGACGGAAGTCAGCAGAGCTTTTGCTCATTTACTGAGCTCTGGAGCAACTGCACTTGCAGAGTGCAACTGCCCTTTACAAAGTGCACAGTTTATTTTCCTTTATAACTCAAGCTATGAGTAAGCATTGTATTATGATTTGAAACGCGTCAACCATTTTTCCCTGCATGTCTATCTTCTATTTTTGACTGTTTTTTATTGCTTTGGATTATATTCCTTGGAGAGTGCGGCAGTTCAGGATGCTTTCTTTCTACATGGATCAGTGCAGAGCCATCACCTGTTAGTGAAGCAGGGTGGGAGCAGTCACAGGAGATTGGAACCCTGGAGCGGTACCCTTTCTTTCATAGCTCCCTGCCTGTGGTTTTATTATGAGAACACCACTAACTGTATTCAGGTAAGCTTTAGGTGAACGCTATGCAAAGCACACCGTACACTAAGTGAAACACTGACTGCAGCTAGCACAATCACCTGCCTGCCTGTCACAGTATAGAGAATAACAGGAAAGAATCCAGCTAAACTCAATACAGTGTATAAATATATATACAACACCTAGGATGCATATATATCCTCTACACACTGTAACTCAAATCAAATTACACTGTCTCTGTCTCTTTACTTTAAACAACTCCAACACACTACACAAGGCTGCCAAGGCCTTATATAGTGTGGGGCGTGTACTAAACCCCCTGAGCCATAATTGGCTAAAGCCACCCTGGCTTTGGCCAATTACGGCTCTCTGTTCAGACAGCGCTGTGATTGGCCAAGCATGCGGGTCATAGTGCATGCTTGGCCAATCATCAGCCAGCAATGCACTGCGATGCCGCAGTGAATTATGGGCCGTGACGCGCCACTCGAATTTAGCGCGAACGGCCCATAATGTTCGATCTTCGTCGAACGATCGAACAGCCGATGTTCGAGTCGAACATGGGTTCGACTCGAACACGAAACTCATCCCTAGTGACATTATTCCTCAAGGCTGCGGGTGGGGGGTAGTCCGAGGCAAACTCATCCTCCGATAGGTTTGGGATTGGGAAAATGGGAGTGGGTACCATCAATGAAAAATAGTTGCCCCTGAAGGTGAGAAAAATGATCAGGGCAAAACACAGATTTTTGGGTAAAGGTCTCCTTTAGCAGGCACATATTGCATACTGTACTTACATGTATAAGCAATGCATTTCTTTTTTCTACACAATCCAATTCCATAAAGCAAAGGGCAATATGCAAAGTGTTAAATCCAGCTGATCAGAATTCATCTCACACTGATCTGAATTTCATAAACTAGAATCTGATTGTTTCTTGTGAGTAACTGCATTTGACACACCATCCTTTCTCTTCGCAGAATCTGCAGTTTTATTAATAAAAGGTAAAATTAATAATTTCTATCTCCTCTCTCAAGCTATCTACATTTTTGACACAACATTCACCAATCCATGTGTAAAACATTCTGTGATAAAGTGTTCTGTTCAACCTGCAGTTGATAGTTACTGCTCTTTCTTTGACCTACCGAGCTGTACAGATCATGTCTACGTAAAAATAAATTGCACTCCGCTCACTGACTGACGCTTCTGTTCTCTGTCCTTCTCCCCTTCTCGGTTCCAGAGATGTCCAGGATAATGACATCCTGCTGCTGTAAATGCCAGCTGTCTGTTGCCCTGGAGAAAAGGCTGATAATATGCTAGGCAGATTTGGTTACATAGTGAACTTGAAAAAGACAAAAGTCCTTCACCCTTCATAAATCCTAGATGTGTTGATCCAGAGAAAGAGGGAACAAATTCTTAGTGTGGCATTCTATGATTTAACTTTCATGGAAAAGCATCCTTCCCGAACCTTCAACGCATGCTATAACTGGTGATACCATTCCATGGAGGAAAGAAAGTTTAAGTCTACCTAGTAAATCTGCCTCTACCACATTCTTGTATCCAGGCATATTACATGGGATTTCAGAGTTCAAGCCATGGTACTAGTTGTAAAGTCATTGTACACTTTATATTATTTTAATTGTTTTAACTAGGTATATATATAGTTCTATTCCTTGTGTTGTTTGTTTCCCTTATCTAGTAATGATGAACTCACGTCGTGGCTACAGTTTGTAGTGTTATGACTGATCAATTCCCCTATGTCCATGTATTGCTGCAGCTAGCTGGTCTCTATTCACCAGAGGGACAAGACAACTTCCTGTCCTGTGTCACACAGCAACCAGTGCAGTTGCCAATTGCTCTGTGTTGCATCACAAATGTGGGAGTGCTAATGTAACAAATAAACCTCCCAACTTCATTGTGAGCTCTCTGTGTGTCTGAATGCTCAGCCGGTTTGTGACTGTGTCAGATCTAATTACTGTGTAGCACTCACCTGTACCAGAACTAGACTGAGACACACAGAGATTTTGGGATATTTAGTTTCTTTACAGGAAGTGTTCATTCTCAGACTACAGACAGAGGTCATGCATTAACCCTGTGCACTGCCATGCAGCATGCCTCATATTTGAGCACAAACAGAAACTTCTGACAACAAAATGTGAAGATTTACTCTACTATAGGCTGTGTGTACCAGGCAACAAATGACACCATGAAACTACATGATCAATGAACAGGTTAAGGTTAATAATGCCTCTAAGGCACTAACACAGCTATTATAAAACAATGGTTTGGGGCCCAAATTGGGTCACCACATAGTTTGTCCAAAATTAGTGGCAAGTGATATGGCACACTTTATCTGTTTTGAATTGTATACTATTGCGACTGGACAAGTAGCCCGAGTATGAGCTACTAGCCTGAACTTAGCTACTACAACTAGACAAGGGGAGAGCTCACTGCCCATATGCAAAGTTTCAACAGGCCTAAGCAGCCACACACTTGTAGCATCCAGCCTGTCCTGCAAACGGCAGAATGGAGGGGGATTAAAGGACCAGCAGTTTCTGCTGAGAGGCCACCCAAGGCTGCATATGCAGTGGTAAGCAGGAGCATAATTTAAAAATGAGGAGCGCTGGTACTATACAGGGTACATGCGGTCCCCGGGTTACAAACATCCAACTTACAAACTACTCCTACTTACAAATGGAGGGATACAACAGGAAGTGAGAGTTATCATGGGAAAAAGGTGTCTCCACTGAAGATTTATCACCAATCTTTGTTTCCATGACAACCCAAAATATTTAAAATCCAACTGTCATAGGGACAGAAAGTTACATAGTTACTCAGGTTGAAAAAAGACACAAGTCCATCCAGTTCAACCATAAAAATAAAATAAAAAATATACAATCCCATATACACAATTCTATACCCACAGTTGATCCAGAGGAAGGTGAAAAACCCCAGCAGAGCATGATCCAACTTGCTGCAGCAGGGGAGAAAATTCCTTCCTGATCCCTCGCGAGGCAATCTGATTTTCCCCAGATCAACTTTACCTATAAATGTCAGTACCCAGTTATATTATGTACATTTAGGAAAGAATCCAGGCCTTTCTTAAAGCAATCTGCTGAGCTGGCCAAAGTCAGGTGAAATATTCTGAACAGGGGCACAGACAGCAAAACAAACCTTACAGGGGTGTTAACCCTTCCCTATGCAATCCAAAAAAAAAACGTAAAATTTTTTGTTTTGGGCTGCAGCTACACCTAACCACTTAAGCCCCGGACCAATACGCAGCATAAAGACCAGGCCCCCTTTTGCGATTCGGCACTGCGTCACTTTAACTAACAATTGCGCGGTCATGCGACGTGGCTCCCAAACAAAATTGATGTCCTTTTTTTCCCACAAATAGAGCTTTCTTTTGGTGGTATTTGATCACCTCTGCGGTTTTTATTTTTTGCGTTATAAACAAAAATAGAGCGACAATTTTGAAAAAAAATGCAATATTTTTTACTTTTTGCTATAATAAATATCCCCCAAAAATATATAAAAAAATATATTTTTTCCTCAGTTTAGGCCGATACGTATTCTTCTACATATTTTTGGTAAAAAAAAATCGCAATCGGCGTTTATTGATTGGTTTGCGCAAAAATTATAGCGTTTACAAAATAGGGGATAGTTTTATGGCATTTTTATAATTTTTTATTTTTTTAACTAGTAATGGCGGCGATCGGCGATTTTTTTCGTGACTGCGACATTATGGCGGACACATCGGACACTTTTGACACATTTTTGGGACCATTGTCATTTTTACAGCGATCAGTGCAATAAAAATGCACTGGTTACTGTAAAAATTACACTGGCAGTGAAGGGGTTAACCATTAGGGGCGCTGAAGGTGTTAAGTGTGCCTAGGGACGTGTTTCTAACTGAGGGGGGCATGGCTACGAGTGAAACGTCAGCCGATCTCCGCTCTGATTACACAGAGCGGAGTTCGGTGACAGTGTCAGTAGGCGAGCGGGGAGATGTTGTGTTTACACTAACATCTTCCCGCTCCATCTCTCCGTGAGACGATCTCGGGGATACCCACGGCGATCGAGTCCGCGGGACCCGCGGTCTGACTCACAGGGATGACTGCAGGGTCGCGCGCGTGCCGCCGCCGTTCCGCGCACGACCACACGGCAGGCAGTTAAAGGGGACGTACAGGTACGTGATTGTGCCTGTACGTGCCATTCTGCCGACGTATATATGCCGTGAGCGGTCCTTAAGTGGTTAAACAATGTACCTGTTCCGACTTGCCTATCTTGTTTGTAACCTGGGAACTGCAAAGGAGGCTTTTTGTAAAGACCTTTCACAAGTGGAAACTCTCAATTTCATTCTTGAAAGTTCTGAAATGTGTTTTGTGTACAGTATTTAATCCTAAACGACAATAAATATTAATATTGAAAAGTGTGATAAAAAGTGGCGCTATGTATATGAAAATACTTAAATAATAGTGTACCAGACCTAAAATATAAAAAGAACTCTCTAAAACAAATATTCAATCACCCAGTGACAAGTGAGCACACAATGAAAAAAGTACATATATATTGGAAAAAATCTATATATATATGAAAATATATATATATGCAAAATTATATATATATAGTGGAAATAAAAACTGTAATGCCCTGGACACACGATCGGATTTCCGATGGAATAAAATCCGATGGATTTTTCCGTCAGAATTCCGATGAAGCTGACTTTCATCAGCCTTGCCTACACACCATCAGACAAAATTCCGACCGTCCAAAATACCATGACGTACACCACGTACGATGGCACTATAAATGGGAAGTTCAAATCCAATGGCTCCTGCTTTTGCTGATTTTGTGTTACCGCGTGTTAGTAAAAGTTTGGTGTTAGCCGGTTTGCGCTTTTCAGTCTCCTTGCTTTTCAGATCGTTTTCTGGTGTTCAGTTTGTGTTTGTGGGTTCGTATCTGTCTTTTAGTGCGTGTAGTCAGGTCGTATCTGTTTTTCAGTGCGTTCTTGTCCACTCGTTTACTGGTTTTCAGGTCGTTCTTCATAGGACTTGCTGTTCCTCAGTGCGTTCTGTTTAAGTTCGTTCTGACCAGCCGACCGGTTTCTAGCCATGTTGGAAGTATGTTCTCATCATAGAGCTTGTGCTGCGTATGCGCTTGCAGGGCCGCCATCAGGAATTTTGGGGCCCCTTACACAGCTTCAGACATGGGGCCCCCCCCTGGAGCAGAGGAGAACCGGGGGGTGCTGCCGCCGCAAATTGAGAAGTGGGGGGGCTGCCGCAAATTGAGAAGCGGGGGGGGGTGCCACGAATTGAGAAGCAGGGGGTTTGGGTGCTGACGAACACAAAAAAAACAAAAAAAAAGGGGGGTTGCCATCCAGGGCCCTGGGGACCTCCGGGCCTCTGGGGACCTCCTGGGCCCCTTTCAAAAAAAAAAAAAATTATAAAAAAAAATATAATAATAATAATCATTTTTATAAAAAAAAAAAGAGGGAGGTTTCCATCCGGGGCCCTGGGGACCTCTGGGCCCCTTACAAAAAAAAAATTTAATAAAATAAATAAATTAAAAAAAATTAAATAAAAAAATGTATAATAGTTTTTTATTATAAAAAATAAATAAAAAAAGGGAGGTTTCCATCCAGGGCCCTGGGGACCTCCGGGCCTCTGGGGACCTCTGGGCCCCTTACAAAGATAAATAAATAAATACAATTTTAATAAAAAACATTATAATAAAAAAAAATATTTAAAAAAATACAAAAAAGGGGGGTTGACATTTGGGGCCCTGGGGAACTCCGGGCCCCTGGGGACCTCTGGGCCCCTTACAAAAAAAAATAAAAATAAAATGAAAATAAATAAAAAAAAATTTAAAAAAATAAAATAAAAAAAAAGTGGGCCATCCGGGCTCCTGGGGACCTCCGGGCCCCTTACAGGTGTACTGCCTGTACCCCCCTGATGGCGGCCCTGTGCGCTTGGTGTTGCGGTTAATACTTTGACCCAAGCTCAGTCCATGAACAAGGTGAGGAGGAGTTCATGGACCAAGAATTGGTTGCTCCAGCGGGACCAATACTCTCATATGTCTCTGCTGCGGAAAATCCAGGAGAATAATCCTGATGACTAGAGGAATTATCCCCGGATGACGGACTCCATTATTCACCGTCTGTTGGATTTGGTGTCCCCCTATATCACCAGGCAGGACCCTGTGATGCGCCAGGCCATCACTGCCGAGCAGAGGCTCATCGCCACCTTGCGATACCTGGCGACTGGGAGAAGCCTGCAGGACCTCAAGTTCATGACAGACATCTCCCCCCAGGCTCTGGGGGTCATTATACCAGAAACCTGTTCTGCTATAATTCAAGTTATGCAGAAGGACTATATTAAGGTAAGTTTTCTCCTTTAACATCACATTCTATCTAATTCATGTATGCTAATGTATTTTATTTCTTTCATCATTCCCTAATTACCATGATTGGAATATGCTGTGAATGTCCCCTTTGTCCTCATGCATGCTGTAACCTTCTTTTGGCCCACATGCATATTTGCCTTCACTAACCTCTCCAGCATGCTATCCTGGGCCCAAACACCCCTAGCCTAGTCACTTAACAATGTATTTTGTCAGCTCCATTGTATTGCTTTACCCTCCTCCCCCTAAAATGTGTCTAAATGTTTTGCTTCTCATTACAATCAGGCAGAGTGGTAGTGTCTTTTTTTGGATGGCCCAAACTCAGCTAGAACCCCCCCCCCCCCCTAAAATGTGTCCAAATGTCTTGCTTCTCATTACAATCAGGCAGAGTGGTAGTGCCTTTTTTAGGAGGGCCCAAACTCAGATAGAACCCCCCCCCCCCTAAAATGTGTCCAATAAGCCATCAGGGGGGGTGAGGAATGTGATAAATGTGCCTTATATTTGTGTCTATAACTACTCCTAAAAAATAATGTTATACTGATGTTGGCCAAGAATGTTTTTGTGTAATCTGCTTGCAATGTTATGTGCAAAAGTCCTACATTTTTTGTTTGACTCCAGTTTCCTTCATTGCCACAGGAATGGCAGACCGTGGCATCCCATTTTGCCGAGCGGTGGGACTTTCCTAACTGCGGAGGGGCGATAGATGGGAAGCACGTCCGCATAGTGCCACCACCCCGTTTGGGGTCGTACTATTACAACTACAAGGGGTTTAATAGTATTCTGTTGATGGCGGTGGTGTCGGCACACTATGAATTCATGTATGTGGATGTGGGGAAGAATGGCCGGATGTCGGATGGGGAAGTCTTCGCACAGACGGAATTTGCCAGACGTCTCCAGAGTGGTGGCCTGGCACGATGAGGAGAACATTGAGGGCCTTCCTTTTGTTTTTATAGCGGATGAAGCTTTCGGGCTGGGACCACACCTGATGAGGCCATTCCCCCAAAGGACCCTCACCCCGGAGAGGAGGGTTTTTAATTACCGGCTGGCCAGAGCCCGGAGGGTTGTTGAGAATGCCTTTGGGATAATGGCCAGCTGGTTCCGCCTGTTTCTTACCTCTATCCATATGGCGGAATACAAATCAATCATATTGTTTTTTCCTGCTGCATACTGCACAACTACAGTAGGTGCCGCCGACATTGTATATTAATCACGATCCCAGCGCGGAGATTCTCGGCGACAGGGTGCCGACATCTCGGCGACAGGGTGCCGACATCTCGCGCTTGCTGCAATAGCGAGAAGGAGACGCGGCATTGTATTGAACGGGATCCGACGTGGATTCCCGCCAATACGAGGCACTGTGTTTGGTATGAATCCTGAGCGGGAACTCCACGCCAATTTTTAAATAAAAAACCGGCATGGGATCCCCCTCCAGGAGCATACTAGGCCCTTCAGTCTGGTATGGATTTGAAGGGGAATCCCCTAAGCCGAAAAAACGGCGTGGCGGTCCCCCTCAAAATCCAAACCAGACCCTTATCCGAGCAAGCAACCTGGCAGGCCGCAGGAAAAGAGGGGGGGACGAGAGAGCGGTACCAGGCCGCATGCCCTCAACATAGGGGGTTTGGTGCTTTGGGGCAGGGGGGCGACCTGCGGCCCCCCCCCACCCCAAAGCACCCTGTCCCCATGTTGATGGGGACAAGGGCCTCTTCCCGACAACCCTGGCCGTTGGTTGTCGGGGTCTGCGGGCGGGGGCAGATCGGAATCCGGGAGCCCCTTTTAATAAAGAGGGCCCCCAGATGCTGGCCCCCCACCCTATGTGAATGAGTATGGGGTACATCGTACCCCTATCTATTCACCTGGTGGAAAAAAAATGTCAATAAAAGAACACACACAGCTTTTCAAAGTCATTTATTACACAGCTCCGGGGGTCTTCTTCTGACTCTGGGGGTCTCTTCCGACTTCGGGGGTCTCCGGTGTCGTCTCCGTGCTCTCCGGTTCTTCTCTCGCTCTCCCGTTCTTTCTTCCTTCTGCCGGGCCTCCGCTATCTTCTTACAGCTCTTTTGCTAGCGGAGAGGCCGGTCTTCCCCGTCGTCTCGTCCGGCTCTCCGTTGTCCTTCTGCCGGCCCCTCCACTATCTTCTTCCAGCTCTTTTGCTAGTGGAGGTGCCCGGTCTTCCCGTCGCCGTCGCCGTCTTCTTCCCTCTTCTTCCCTCTTCTCCTCCTCGATGTTCACTCGTCGCTTCCTCCCGCTGTAATGCTGGCTGTTCGATCCGCAAGGATTTATATAGGCCTCTCATGACGTCACAGTCACATGCTCCCATGACGTCACAGTCACATGCTCCGGGGCCACCCGGAGCATGTGACTGTGACGTCATGAGAAGCCTATATAAATCGTTGCGGACCGAACAGCCAGCATTACAGCGGGAGGAAGCGACGAGTGAACATCGAGGAGGAGAAGAGGGAAGAAGACGCAGACGGCGACGGGAAGACCGGGCCCCTCCACTAGCAAAAGAGCGGGAAGAATATAGCGGAGGCCCGGCAGAAGGAAGAAAGAACCGGAGAGCGCGGAGACGACACCAGAGACCCCCGAAGTTGGAAGAGACCCCCGGAGTCGGAAGAAGACCCCCGGAGCTGTGTAATAAATTACTTTAAAAAGCTGTGTGTGTTCTTTTATTGACATTTTTTTTCCACCAGGTGAATGGGTAGGGACACGATGTACCCCATACTTATTCACATAGGGTGGGGGGCTGGCATCTGGGGACCCCCTTATTAAAGGGGTCTCTCAGATTCCGATTAGCCCCCGCCCGCAGACCCCGACAACCAACGGCCAGGGTTGTCGGGAAGAGGCCCTTGTCCCCATCAACATGGGGATAGGGTGCTTTGGGGTGGGGGGGCCGCAGGTCGCCCCCCTGCCCCAAATCACCAAACCCCCATGTTGAGGGCATGCGGCCTGGTATGGTTCAGGAGGGAGGGGGCCGCTCTCTCGTCCCCCCCTCTTTTCCTGCGGCCTGCCAGGTTGCGTGCTCAGATAAGGGTCTGGTTTGGATTTTGAGGGGGACACCCACGCCGTTTTTTCGGCTTAGGGTATTCCCCTTCAAATCCATACCAGACCGAAGGGCCTGGTATGCTCCTGGAGGGGGAACCCCTGTCGGTTTTTTATTTAAAAATTGGCATGGAGTTCCCGCTCAGGATTCATACGAATCTACTGGCCTCAATGTCAGCAATGTGTGTTGCTCATTGCGAAAGGAAAAACAAAATTTTTCCTTTCCCGATGACGAGACAGCTCGGCCCTGGCTCTCGCGACGGGGCTCGTAAGGTGTCAATCTCGTCGCTAGAAGGGGCGAGATTGACACAAAATCGGCGGCACCTACTGTATTTACGCAGAAATGCACCCAGTTATCTCACTTCTGTTGGGCCAGAGGCAGGACTTGCAGACAATGCCCTGACAGGCCTGAATACTGGCCGTATTGGCTTGGCCCCCCAAAGCGCCCGTGAAGTGTGGGATAAATATGTGGATTACTTTACTGGTAGAGTGGCCATAGCTATGCCAGACAATCTCTGATTTTATAACTTTTAAAAATAAAAATAAACAATTCTGTGAAAAACTTGATTTGTCATTAATGCTTGTGTTTCTTGAATCTGTCTCCCAGGTTCTCCTAGTACACTTGTAGTGCCAAGTGGATTTGTCTTTAGTAAATAACCACAATTGTCACGGTAAACAAGAACATCTTTTTCAAAATGGTATTGAGCATAGAAAGAAGAAGCCACACATTGTTGAGTAGAAAAATATTTTTACTCTGTGCACAACTTGTGCGTTATAATTTTTTTTGGGACATTCTAAACAGTGTTTCCCCCCAAAAAAATGTTTTGCTTTTGGTTTTGCCTAAACACGCATGTTAAAAAAATAAAAACATATAAAAACAACCTTAGAAAAACTGAAGGCAATATCAGACATTATATAGTATTTAAAAAATGTGTTGCTGTTGCCTTCATGATGTCACCCCTGAATAAGCCAAATTTGGAAGATGCACACAAATTGTGCGTCAAAATGGGGATTTTCCTCCTGATCCCATGCCAAATGTAAACATGTGCTATCTCCCATCATGGGGGATCAATGGACGTATTTTGGGGGTGCAACCCCTTCCTCTCACCTACTTGAGTTGCGAGGAAGGGGTTGCACCCCCAAAACACGTACATTAATTTGCCCTGATGGGAGATAGCACATGTTGACACATTGTGTGCATCTTCCAAATTTGGCTTGTTAAATCACACAAGAATTTCAAAAATTAGGCCAAAAAAACTTGAAATGGTGGCAATAAAAACATCTTTATACTCTCCCCAAAACATCAATCATATTTTTAATTTGTGGGTCAAAACGATTCAGTTTGTGTGTTATAACGTTGATTTCTCGACTCATAACCATGAAATCCTGGATTATGATTTGTGCACTTCCACTGGAGAAAGGAGGAGATTGATCTTCCACAAGCAGCACATCACCTAAAATAACAAAAAAACACATGTCTTATAAATATGCATGCATGCATGCATCTATTCCCTGAATCTGCGGTGTATGGTACTGACCTGTTGTGGTGACAATCTCGCACACTTCCTCCACATCTCCTTTCTCCAACTCTTCTTCCTCCAACTCTCCTTCCTCCACCTCTTCTTCCTCCACATCCTGAGGTTGGGGTTCTCTCTGGTCCCCTTCTTTCTGAGGTTGGGGTTCCCTCTGTTCTTTCCGAGGTGTGGGGTTCCTGGCCTCCTCAGAGTGGTGTGCTCCAAGTCTCCGCTCCCCTATGAGAATGAAACAAAAGGTATACTTTAGCACACAGATATTTGAGGGCAGAAATAGGAATATGAAATATTGCTTGGAAGTGGGGTACAATTGTCTGTTTTGGCAGAGTTACAAGTTGAAGACATGTTTTAAAATGTATTTCTAAGCTGGAATCCTGACCTTTTTTGTCCAAGTTACACACATAGAGACACCCCCAAAGTATCCACTGTAGCACCTGTGTGGGACACCCTAAAAAGGTTGTTCTGGTGTCCCACACAGGTGCTCCAGAGTACAGATGTGGAAAAAGCTGCTGAGTGTCCTCTCTTTTACACTGAATCAAGTTTGCATTTCACATTCTAGTTCAAAACACATCGTCTAGCCAACAATGTTTATAAACATTGTTTTAATAGAAATAGGCATGACCAAATGTTGTTTACCTATATCTGCGCAAAATATCTAATTGTGAGGAGGATTGATGTTTACTACGAACGATTATACTTTGGCCACTACCCTGAAAGTTGCCATTTTCAAATGTCCAACCAGTCAATCAAAGCACATGGAGCCAAACATGCAAGTATAATAATACATTTATTAATAACACAGGAGAAAAACGTACTTTTTACTAGCAATCTTTTGATCTTCCTGTACTGCTCCGGCTACCTCAGCTTCAGGTCAGACCACCTTTTTCTCAGCTGCTCCTTGGATCTCCGGACCCCAAATTTATAGTAGAGACTCCTCACCACTTTGCCCATTATTTTGGCCTTCCTGAGATTAGGGGTGTTGTACGGCCCATGCTTCCCATCATATTCTCTCCTCCGCAAGATGTCCACCATCTCCGCCATCTCAGCAAAGGACATATTACTGGCCTTGTATCTTGTCCTGGATCGGGGCGTTTCCAGCTCCGGGCTTTTCTCGTCGGAAGTTAAAACAACCCGCACCTGCTGTGTCACCGCCATGTCGTCTCCCACTGGGCATCGAACGAAAAGGGGCGGGGAATATCCGAGGAAGAACGTCAGGGGCAGGAACATCAGGGGCGGACGACATGGGCGTAGTTTCACGAATGCGCAGGGAATATAATGAGAACACGCGTGTGTCGTAACGACGTTGTGTGCGCGGAGTAAGGAGGACCGGAAGTTCCGAACGTCACTGACGAAGGTAAAAATTTAAGTTGGGGCATCAGTGGCCTATACTGATCCATGATTTTAAAGGGTTAGATTGGGATAATATTGGGACAGTTTAGGCTGACCTAGTGTTTTTGTCTTGTTTTTTTATCTTGCAGCAAATATGCAGAGTTTCAAGGATCCTGTCATATTCCGAGCATTCATAGACAAATATAGAGAGCTCACCAATTTATGGGAGATTAAAACCCTGTTATACCATAACCGTGTGGTACCGAGGGAAACAATTAAAAATATGCGGAATATATGAAGACCTGGATCCCAGAGGCAGACTATACCATGATGAACAATAAAATCAATATTATGAGGAATAGCTATAAAAAACAATACAAAGAAGTTTGCGAATCCCGGAGATCAGGAGCAGCAGCAGCCCAAGTACATGTCCCCAAGCTGTGGTACTACCAATACCTGCACTTTCTGGACGACCAGATTGAAGCCAGGGAATCACTTTCCAGCCTTCCCTCCACCCTTCCCTCCAGCGTTCCCTCCAGCGTTCCCTCCAGCGTTCCCTCCACCCTACCCTCCACCCCTGCAGAGGGTGACGAGGAGCTAGCTGACCTCGAAGAGCCAGATCTTCACATCTATAGTCAGGTATAGTATTTTTCAAAATATTTATTGTCCTAGAATTATTGTTGGGAACTAGATGTTATTATTCCAAAAAAAAATAAACAAAAAATAAAAATTCAAAAATTACAGTAGTGGCCAGAATTGATTGGGACAAGAATGAAAAATGCTGGGGTCAGAATGAGAGTCTTTTCTATTTATTAACATTTAATTTGCAACAGTCATGAGCTGGAAATTGTGTGTGATTGATGAACCAAAAACTCAAACTATGTCCCTTTTTTATAAACAGGATGAGGTCAGCCAGGAGGACAGGCCAAGTGGCAGCACACAGTCAGAGGTGCTTCCCCTCCAGGTGAGACCAAAAAGGCCCAGGAGGATGACCCAGGTGGAGGAGGAATCCCTGAAAATAATAAGGGAAGCAGCAGAGATCATGGGGGCCCCCTCAACCCAGTACAGTCCTATGGGTGCTATGTGGCCGATAAGCTCCATAAAGTGGAGGAGGGCCAACGTGCCCTCTGTGAGGAGCTTATTTCTACGGCCCTTCACAGGATGGGGAAGGGCCAGCTGACAGAGGCCACACATCTTTGTGATCTGGCCCATCCTTCTCCTCCTTCTCCTCCTCCTCTTGCCACATTCCCACCACCAGAGCCACAGCCTGCAAGGGGGCGTGGAGGGAGCCGTGGAAGGAACGCTGCAGGGAAGCGTGGAGGGAACACTGCAGGGAAGCGTGGAGGAAAGGCTACAAGCAAGACCAGAAAGTGATTCCCTGGCTTCAAGCTGCTCTGCCAGAAGACGCAGTTTGTTGGAGTACCACAGCCTGGGGACATGTATGACATCTGCTGCTGCTCCTGATTTCTGAGATTCGGGGACAAGATTGTGATCGCAATTAGAGGGACTCCTCATGTTATTGATTTTATTTTCCTTCATGTCTGCCTTTGGGGTCCAAAGTATGCATATATTCCACTAACTTCTCAATTGTTGCCCTTCATCTTTATTTGGTTTCCATAATAAATGGATATTTGATTTAATTTAAATACTTGCCTATGTCTTTTTCTTGTGAGTAGGAAGGTACATTTCATAAATGCAATGTGTAATTAACAAGGGACACCAACACCAACCTGCTTGAGGGAAAAAAAAATACAAGATAATAATGTTGTTGTGATAACTTGACAATAAAAAAATATGGACATCACTATAAAATATTAAAAGGCCAGAAAAAATAAGGAGATCTTGATTCAAATCACCCAAAAAAAAAAAGTTGGAGACCTGCCTTTAAAATAAAATACGAAGATTCATGAGATCAAAAAGAAATAAGTTTGTCCGAACTCTGTGTATTAAATATCCGCAACGAAAACATTTTTTTTTGCGACCATTAGAAAGAAGAAAAGAATGCGCTGCTTTAACGATGCTAAAATTTGCAGCATGACGAATGTGCTATCTCCATTACGAACGCTAGTTTTACCAGAACGAGCGCTCCCGTCTTGAAATTTAGTCTGAGCATGCGTGGGTTTTTCTCCGATGGAGTTCCCCACAGACTATCGGAATTTCCTAACGTTTTTTTTTTCCATCGGAAAATTTAAAATATGTTCTTTTTTTTTAAACCGATGGAAAAAAATCAGATAAGGCCCACACACGATCGGTTTAAAAAAATCCATCAGACTTTTTTCATCGGAAAAAACGATCGTGTGTACAGGGCATTACAGTCCATAAAATATTCTACTGAAGTGTTTGAAGTGTAGTATCCTCTTTGTTCTTCCACCACACCAAAGTGCAAGTGATTCCACTCCCCTCAGCAAACGCACTTACCAGATTAATTTGCCCTCCACTCTCGTGTCAGGCCAAAAGACCAGTCCTATCCAGTCCAATCATATAAATCAGGGATCTCTCCACATGTGAAAAAAAAAGGTTGCTCCAATAGTGTAATAACGTCAAGCCAGTTTATTTAAAACACAAAGAAAAACTTCAACCTATGCACTCACAGATCCCCCCCCCCCCCCATGTGAATGGGTGTGGGGTACATTGTACCCCTAACCTTTCACCCAAAAAAAGTGTCAAACAGTAAAAAACACAAAAGACAGTTTTTTGACAATTCCTTAATCAAATGAACATTTCAGACAAGATTAGTGAGTTGATTTTGAAGTATTTACAACTTTTTCTTTTTTTGTGCTATAAACTGATGACCAGTATTTCTATAGTACAGTCTAACACAAAGCCAAATGACCTGTGACACTAAAGCCTTAGTGCAAACAACAAATTCAGCTTTTAATGGTGTATATCTGCAACTCAAGAAGACTGTATAAATTTAATATAATTGACACAGAAGGGTACAAAACTCACAGTGATGGGAATAAAACAAAGGAATAATTGTCACGTTATGTTTTTGTGTACAATAAAACTCAGTAGATGTCAATAGTGAATTTTCTTTAATTTACATAAAAATCACTACATACAATAGAACCTGTAGTCAAGATGAATTTTTTTTTTTTTTTTAAAAGTACGTTTTCCTACAAAGTATTGTCTTTTCACCCCCAGCAGATGAAAAAAAAAAAGAAAAAGATTGTTTCTCCATATGCTTGGCTATTATATTTTCAGCATAACTAGTTTCTAGGAACTTGACAGCTGCCTTTGAATTATTCAAACATTATGTTCTGAAAATTCCCAGACAAAGAGAAACGCATACAGTAATGGTTAAATATTCAGCTGTCATCCTTGGAAATATATGATGCAAGTGGAGGCAAGCGAAGGAAGGAGAGAACACTTTAGGGTCTTCAAAATTGTTTTAGATTACCTCCTTTTTTAAATATATTCAAAACAGAACTATACTGAGCAGCATTGTACAATGAGTATTGTATGCATGATAGGCAGAAAGATATTGTATGCTTCAGAGTCCTACACATATACCACTGGCAATTGGACAACTCTTACATAAAGGCAATTTTATCTGACACTGGGGACTTGTATGGCAAGGTAAGTCTAATGCCGCGTACACACGACCGTTTTTCATGACGAGAAAAATGCTATTTCTTAATTTGGTCATTAAAAACGATCGTGTGTAGGCTCCAGAGCATTTTTCACGACGTGAAAAATGGCCATTAAAAATTTGGAACATGCTCTAATTTTTCTCATCGTTTTTCACGTTGTCGTTTTTCTCGTCATGAAAAACGTCCGTGTGTAGGCTTTAACGACGTGAAAAAAACGCGCATGCTCAGAAGCAAGTGATGAGACGGGAGCGCTCATTCTGGTAAAATTAGCGTTCATAATGGAGATAGCACATTCGTCACGCTCATAGGTGTGCGCAGCCCATTGCATTAGGGTGTGCACCCCAAAGATCAAACACATGTTCTTGTGTATGTGTATATATACTGATGGTGTCATTAGATCAGTGGACGGTGTCAGTAGTTTTTATTTTTATTATTTTATTTTGTATTCTTTTTTACAATTTTATTTGTTTCATTTATTTATTTTTTTAAAAGGGGGAAATGTGTGGCACATGGGGTGATTAGGGTGTGCCCAGGCACACCTGGCACACCCTGTGCGCACGCCTATGGTCACGCTGTAACGGACTGAAGAGCACGAGGCTGAAAAGCGCGAATCGTCTCTCACCAAACTTTACTAACACAAGGATCAGCAAAAGCAGCCCAAAGGGTGGCGCCATCCGAATGGAACTTCCCCTTTATAGTGCCATCGTACATTTCGTACGTCACTGTGCTTTGCTCGAGCATTTTTTTTCATGATCGTGTGTAGGCAAGGCAGGCTTGAGAATAATCACGTCGAGAAAAACTTCGTTTTTTTCAATGACATTAAAAATGGTCGTGTGTACGCGGCATAAGGCCGGGTTCACATATATGCAAATTGGATGCGGGTTTCTCCACATCCAATTCACATGACAGGCGAGTGTGACCGGCTCTCAATGGAACTGTTTCACACAGGTCTGGGGCAGCTGTGGAGAGGATTGCAAAAGGGTTCTGTGTGTCTTTGGGTCTGGTTCAGGTGCAAGTTCAGGCAAAAATTTGGGCCTGAATCGCACCTGAACCGGTGAACAAACACGCACCAGACCCCAGGCACGAACCCGCGGCCGCACATACACTATATTACTAAAAGTATTGGGACTCCTAACTTTACACACACATGAACTTTAATGGCATCCCAGTCTCATGCCGCGTACACACGACCGTTTTTCATGATGAGAAAAATGCAATTTTTTAGATTTTTTGGGTCGTGAAAAACAGTCGTGTGTAGGCTCCATAGCAGTTTTCTCGACGAGAAAACTGCCCGCAAAAAAATTAAAAATTAGAACCTGCTCTATTTTTTCTCGTTGTTTTTCCCGTTGTTCTTTTTCTCGTTGCGAAAACGGCTCGTGTGTATGCTTTTCCGAGGGGAAAAAAAAAGCGCATGCTCAGAATCAAGTATGAGATGGGAGCGCTCGTTCTGGTAACGGACTGAAGAGCATGAGGCTGAAAAGCGCAAATCGTCTCTCACCAAACTTTACTAACACGAGATCAGCAAAAGCAGCCCAAAGGGTGGCGCCATTCGAATGGAACTTCCCCTTTATAGTGCCGTCGTACGTGTTGTCGTACGTGTTGTATGCCACCGCGCTTTGCTCAAGCGTTTTTTTTTCCTGAACGTGTGTATGCAAGGCAGGCTTGAGAGGAATCATGACGAATCACGTCGAGAAAAACGTTGGTTTTTTGCATGACAGGTTAACGGTCATGTGTATGCGGCATAAGTCCGTAGAGTTCAATATTGAGTTGGCCCACCCTTTGCAGCTATAACAGCTTCAACTCTTCTGGAAAGGCTGTCCACAAGGACTAGGAGTGTCTATGGGAAGGTTTGACCATTCTTCCAGAAGCGCATTTGTGAGGTCAGGCACTGATGTTGGACGAGAAGGCCTGGCTCGCAGTCTCCACTCTAATTCATCCCAAAGGTGTTCTATCGGGTTGAGGTCAAGACTATGTGCAGGCCAGTCACGTTCCTCCACCCCAAACTCGCTCATCCATGTATTTCTGAACCTTGCTTTGTGCACTGGTCCAAATCATTTTGGTGGAGGGGGGATTATAGTGTGGGGTTGTTTTTCAGGGGTTTGGCTTGGCCCCTTAGTTCCAGAGAAGGGAACTCTTAAGGTGTCAGCATACCAATACATTTTGGACAATTTCATGCTCCCAACTTTGTGGGAACAGTTTGGGGATGACCCCTTCCTGTTCCAACATGACTGCACACCAGTGCACAAAGCAAGCAGTGCATGTTATCTCAGCATGCAGAGCTTGGATTCATTGAAGGAGTTTACCAAAAATGTAAATATTGCAGAATATACAGCTTCATGCTACATAACTAAGCTCCATTTCATGCTGAATAAACTAAATTATTAATGTATCTTAAATAGAAAACGACCTTAGATAGATTTTTACTCCAAAAGCATTTTATTAAAATAAATTTGATAAAAAATATATATATTTTTTTAAATAATCAATATCTATCCACCCTGCAGACACCACATTTAAGCTTTGGTAATCAATTTACCACATTTTTGGTTTTGGGTTTAGATACTTTATATACTTAAAATTTCAAACAAAACCAGGGACAACCTCCTCCCTATGTGCACAGTTCCAATTTATTCTTCTCTTGCTCAACTCCGCTCAAATCTTTTTACAGCTCCAATTGATTCCTTTTTTTTGCACAAGCTAACAGTCTCTGTTAGACTTAGCAACAGCCCCTTACAGGCTAGGAACTCTCAGCCCCTTGATAAGTAGCGTGATATGGTGTGAACTGCAGATCCTACACAACCTGGTCCCAGCTCTGCCTCTACAGTAAATGATAGCCCACCTGGCTGCCTCTTCCACCAGCCCACCTGGCTACTTCTTCACCAGTCTACCCGACTGACACTCTAAAGATCTCCCAGGGCAAGGCTTATAGAAGACTTAAACACATGGCTGACTTCACCGTGCTGATGTACTCACACTGCTTTTCCTGCTCCCGCTGCCTCTCAGGAAAGCCTTTTTTCCAACTTCTCCTGTGGTAGGATCCTTCCAGGCCAGCCAACTGAGCCCCGGCCTGAGGTAAAGCCCCTTCCCGGCAGGGGTCCCTTGAAGGCCACTGACAGTCTCCCTCAGCACTGCATCTCCCTCTTCCACCTGACTCCCCTCCCAGCATGACTCATTCCTATTTAGGGGTTCACTTAGTCCCCTGCCAGGCCCACCTCCTGGGGATTGGCTAAGGGCCCCTAAATATGCAGAACAGCCCCTCCTAGCCTCTGCCCTCTAGTCTCCAGAATGTTCTCCAATTTTCTAGAACCAAGGGGAGACACCAGAGAGCTGTCTGTATGAGTCGTGCTGCCCTGAACTCTAATAAACCTGACCCAGTTACAGACCCACTGGTTAAATATGAGTCAGGATATGGTTTACCTACTCTCACACTAATAGCATACTAGAGGGTGCTACATTGACATACAAAGTTATTAACAATAAGGACTAGGCATAAGATGACATTTGGCATCCAAATCAGCATTAACAGTAGCAAGGCCACCTCACGTGCAGCAGAAAGCAGTACTAAAGGTTAATCTACCGAGTGCTGGTACTATACTGCCAGAGCATATTTATGGCGGCAATGCTAGCTAGTCCAAGACCATCTGGTTAAGCACTGTCTTAAAGAAAAGGGGAATGGTGGAGGAGAGAGCAGGGAACAGGGGCAACATGCAGAATAATTATTACAGGAGGGGCAGTCCTTTGAGATGTTCTGCTGTTGGCTAATGTTGGGGCCCTTTAGGAGCTTTGGTGAACCTAACAACAGTTAACCTGTATGCAGTTTAGGTACAGCATAGATACTGTGTTGCCATGGCTATTTGTAGTGATGTTTTTAGCAGTAATATGGAGTAACATTTTAGTTTTATGTGTGTTTTTTTTATAAGCTAGGCCTCCCCTTCTGATCTGCAAATGTACCAGTTGGACTGGTTTATGAGCTCAGCACAGGAAGGAGGCTACTGGATATGATGTAGCAGGAAATAGAGGGAGGGGAATAGTATTTTGAACAGGCCATGTGCTGAGAGAAAGACAGAGTTGTTCTGATTAAAAGTACCATTTCTGCCTTTGCAGATGACACCAAGCTATGCACTGGAATAACATCCTTACAGGATGTCTCCAATTTACAAGCTGACCTCAATGCTCTGTCTAATTGGGCAATTAGGTGGCAAATGAAGTTTAATGTTGATAAATGTAAAGTTATGGACTTGGGGTTTAAGAATATGCATGCATCATACAAACTGGGGGGAGGGGGGGGGTACAACTGGGGGAATCCATAGTGGAGAAGGATCTGGGGGTTTTGGTAGATCATAAGCTCAATAATGGCATGCAATGCCAAGCTACGGTTTCCAAGGCGAGCAAAGTCCTTTCTTGTATTAAGAGAGGTATGGTCTCCAGAGATATAGATATCATTTTGCCCCTGTACAAATCATTAGTAAGACCTCATCTGGACTATGCACTCCAGTTTTGGGCACCAGTTCTCAAAAAGGATATTGGGGAACTGGAGAAAGTGCAGAGAAGGGCAACCAAAGTGACGAGAGCCATGGAGGAGCTCATGGACATGGCGTAGATAGCCGCGGCTACTGTGGCTATGTATGCCCGGAAGTGGGAGCAAATACCTGGATTAGACAGGTATCTGCTCCCCCCCCCAAATGGAGACAAATGTAACACATGAGGGGGGAAGGATTCCTGAAAAGCGGAAGTTCCTTTTTTGGGTGGAACTCCGCTTTAAGTAGCTGATTAGTACACTTATGCCTATCATATACAGTACAGTGCATGCTTATTTGTTGGAAATGATAGATAGTTTTGGTATGTGTATATTGTATGCATATTTTGTTATACTATGAATTGTTTTTCCTGCAGTTGTATGTGTAGTCTTTTCTGTTTAGTAAAGCAAACATTAATACACTACAGAGTTGTAATCACTTTCTTGGCTTACAGTATATGGCAAAGTAATAGTAATAGACACCAAACAAAAGAAGTACAGTATAGTCAGATGTGGTAAAGGTTCAGCATAATGTGGTATAGGGTTGGTATATGTGCAGTCTAGGTTTGTAAGAAGTGCAGTATGGATTATGTATACTTGGTGTCCTGGTCTCAGTGGCTCAATATCAGCAATGAACTAATAGCCCTCTCACCAGTACCTGGGATGCTGTGGTGACCTCTTTCTGTAGAAGGGGGGCCTTTAGTCTCTCCACAGAATTCCTCCGGTTATCAGTGGTGGGAAGTAGAGGATGTGAGGATACTTGGTTCTCCCTGCGGCAACGGTACAGATGTGATCGCTGTCATCAGTGCTGCACTGCTTCCGTTGTCTCCACCTCCAGGTCTCAGTCTCTGGTCACTCCTTCCTCCTCAATGTCCTTTGGCAACTGTATTGTAAAAGTCCATAAGTCCCATGCTGTGATTGATGTTTCAGACTACAATTCCCATGATCCTCATCATTCTGCATAGGAGTCCAAAGACTTTTCTGGCTAAAGTTCTCCCTCTGCTGACTGGAGGGGGTATTGCAAGACAACAGAAAATTAAAGTTTGCTGATTGTAAAGAGAGAAATGTCTCCTTCTCCATGTTTCTGTACATAAACAAAGGGGTGGGGTTCTTGAGCTGAAATTATATGATAAACTATGGCCATCGCCATATTTGGTCAGTGATATAACGCATACTGAATCGAGTACAATATACAGTATATGATGTTTGATCTTGCAAAATAGCAAATGTCCATCTTTCAAACATTTGAACTCATACCTAATTATGGGATATAAATAAACCAATGGGGAATATGATTATGCTGTTGGGATTATAATATAGCTGCTGCTAGAGGACATTATACACATACACATTTTGCTGTGATGTGCAAAACATGTCACCATTTTATAACTCAACAGTGCCTTAGGGTGCCACAGGTCTTATAGGATCCTAGCAAGGCCTCTGCCTGACTGCCACAAATGACCAAGGGCGGTTGGATCATGTTTGTGTATTTGACTGCCCTCTAGTGTCTATAGCCAGCCCTGTGTAAGCTCTGAGTTGCTCTAGATCAGTGGTTCTCAACTGCTGTCCTCGGGACCCACTAAATGGCCAGATTTTAAAGTGGATGTAAACCCTCCACACACCCAGTGAAGTGAACAGCCTCAGATGATACATAGAGATGAACCAAATCTCCCTTACACTTATATCTGCTGTCTTCACATTTATATACTGTTTAGAAAGTTCAGATCGCGTTAGGAATTTTTCTCTTCCCGTTTAACACAGAGTGTGATGTCTGGGCATACAGCCAAGATAGCTAACATTGCTGATTGGAGGAAAGGCACACACCCCCTCTCATCATAGGCAGAAACTCTCAGAGGTGTTTTGTAAAAGGGCCAGCTCCCTGCTAATCTATTTTAGCAACCTCCCTGGACAGAAGATTCAGGCTGCTTTTGTCTAAAGTGTCAGAGAATTTGTCAGGAGTTATCAGGCTGATAACAGAGGAACAGTTCAGGAGAGAGCTATGGGACTTGGCTCATTGAAGAGAGATAACAAAACACTGCAGATATATGTGCCCAGCTCAAATTTCATGAATCGGGTTTACATCAACTTAAAGTATTACCTTGGGGAGATGCAGACTAGAATACTGCAATCACTGAGCAGCAAATGATGTCACCTGTCATGTATTTCAGTTATCTTGTAAACCTGCCCTGTTAGTGGGTCCTGAGGACAGGAGTTGAGAACCACTGCTCAAGATGAAGCTAACAGAGAGCTAAAGGCTAGATGTGAGTTTGGGTTCAGTCTAAACCCAGAAGTTAGCTGTCATTGCTTGGCCAATGAGTTGCAGGCAGGCATATATCAATTAGCCATAACTTTATGACCACTAATATTAAGAAGGTCTCCCTTTTGCCACCAAAACAGCCCTGACCCATCAAGGCATGAATACCTCTAGATCTTTTTACGGGATGTGGTGTCTGGCACCATGCTGTCAGTAGCAGATCCTTTAAGTCCTGTAAGTTGCAAGGTGGGGTATATCCATGGACTGGACTTGTTTTTCTAAAACATTGCACAGATGCTCAGTTGGATTGAGATCTGGAGAATTTAGAGGCCAAGTCAACACTTTAAAATCCTTGTGTGCCTCAAACCATTACTGTTGAAAGAGGCCACTGCCATCTGAGAATACCAATTCCATGAAGGGGTATACTTGGTCAGCAACAATGTTTAGGTAGGAGGTATGTGTCAAGTATGGCAGGATCCAAGGCTTCCCAGAAGAAGCCCACTGCTCCCACTGCTTCTGCTGGCTTGTCTTCTTCCCATATTGTGTCAGGACCTGGGACCCCAGCTGTGTCTGGCAATGAACCTTCTCCCTGAGCTATCTGAGATGCTGGATAGCACCTTGTCAGATCCTTTAGACAATCCTGCCTTGTACCTTGATTTCAGCTGAACCTTGAACTCTTTGCTCCTCCCACGAACTTCCCGATATAAGCCATGTCTCTGCACTTCCTCCTTGCCAGAATATTGTGCTATCTCCAGTAGGGGTGCGCATCTTCACTGGTCTCGCGATTCGATTATATTACAATCATCTGGTAAGCGATTTGATTAGATTCCGCGATGCCTCATGATTACCAACGAGCTCCCATTTCCACTTGGGCCGCCCAGGCAGCCCTTCCTCCCTGCAATCTTCTGGGACACATCACAGGTGCCAGAAGATTGCCCGGCTATGCAGGACAGCGCAGTGAGACATGCACACCCGGCTGTGAAGCTGCAAGCTGTCACAGCCGGATGCCCACAGTAAGATTGCCAGCGCTGTGGACAGGCGGGAGAGAGAATGGAGGGTTCGGGTGGCCACGTCGCTGGATTGTGGGACAGGTGAGTGTCTTTTTGCGCGCACACTCGTGGAATGGCGACAAACTACGGTACCTAAAAATCTCCATAGGCGACGATTTAAAAAAAATTAACGGTTACCAGATTAGAGTTACAGGGGAGGTCTAGTGCTAGAATTATTTCTCTTGCTCTGACGATCGTGGCGATACCTCACATGTGGGATTTGAACGCCGTTGAGTATGTTTTCTTTGCTGCACGAGCTCGCGGGGACAGGGGCGCTTTAAAAAAACATTTTTTTATTCTATTTATTTTATTTCTTTTTTTTTTACATTTTTTTTAAACACAAAGTTTTATTGCTGTCACAAGGAATGTAAACATCCCTTGTGACAGTAATAGGTGATGACAGGTACTCTTTATGGAAGATCGGGGGTCTAAAAGACCCCAAATCCCTCCTTTGCACTTCAAAATATTCAGATCGCCAAAAACTGTGATTCTGAATACTGTCTTTTTTTTTTTAAACTGGCCCTATTGGCAGCCGAGTAACCCGGAAGTGACGTTGTGACGTCACTTCCGTGTTTACATACAGACCGGAAAGGAAGCTGACGCTTCGTTCCAGTCTGTCTCTAGCAGCCGAAAGTAGCGGCTCGTGGATCGGGTCTCCCGGTGGGACGGGAGGCCCGGTCAGAGCGGCAGAAGGCGGTGGGAGGGGGGGTGTCCCCTTCCGCTCCTCCTGGATAACGACCGAGCGGCTTTTAGCCGCATCGGTTGTTATATCTGGAAAGCCGATCGCCCGGTCTAAAAACGGTACGGGGATGATGCCTGCAGCCGCGGGCATCATCCCGGTAATCGATTTTCGGGGTCGTATGCATTGGAATCGCATCGGGGACACCCGAATTGCGATGCACCGATGCAGCGATTAATTTCAGCACCCCTAATCAGCCTGTATCTTGCTCCTGTCTTCCCTGCTGCCGTCCATATGTGCTACTGCTCGTTATCGAATTGGCTTGTTCCTCGACTACGCTTCTGCCTGATCCCAACCTGCAACTACTCGTTACCGACCCTTTGGCTTGTTTACTGACCACGCTTCTCTTTGATCCTTACCTGCTCATCCGCTACTGAACCCCGGCTTGCTCACCTCCTTGTGGGGCGATCCTGAGGACCGCGACCTGGTGCTAACACGCAGCAAAATTAATCTCCACCATCAGGAGCTCTGGTGAACACCGGGTAATACTTAGACTCCGCGCCTCAGGTGGGCCTGTGTCATCTGCCAGCGTCACTTCCTGTGTACCTATCCTGCTGGTCAGTGGCAGTCCTGCAACTGCTGTAGCAATTGGTCTTCGAGCCTGACCCCTGATCGTGACATATTGTGTCTTTCCCCAGGTAAGCAATGCACACAAAACCGTCAATCCACATGATTCATAAGACGAGGCCACCTTCTTCCATTGCTTTGTGGTCCAGTTCTGATGCTCATGTGCCCAACCTCCCAACTTTTTGAGATGGGAACGAGGGACACCCATTAGCAAAAGTATGTAGGTATAGGACACACCTCCTGTCACGCCCCCTTAAAGGAGAATTAAACAAAAAAATATGTTAAACCCACAAGAGCTTTTCTTTTCTTTTTTACCACTACTATTCCTTTATACTGGTTTTTGAAATTTACAAATGCAGCAATTTAGAAATTGGATGAAAGTTTAGCACTATGAAACACTTTATGAAAGATAAATAGTGCATTTTATATAGAACTATATAGACCAGACCAAAATGAGGGACAAATGAGGAGGAACGAGGGACAGAGGGACTTTGTTCAAAATCAGGGATAGTCCCTCGAAATCAGGAACTGTTGGGAGCTATGGGGTCAGCATGTTCACTTGCTGCCTAATATATTCCACCGAAATTCAGATGCCATTGTAACAAAATAATCAATGTAATTCACTTTACCCATCAGTGATCATAAAGTTATGGCTGATCGGTGTATAAGGTATATGTGTGTGTATAGCGATAAGTTTATTTGTGTGTCTGTCATCATTGTTATGGTATTATTTAAACCCCACAAGGACAAGTTTGTCGATGTTGCCTAAGGGCACATTCTGCAAAGTTTATTGAAAAGGATACTGATACTTTGTCACATGTCCTTATAAAAATACCTTTTTAGCACGTCTTGATCTGTCCTTATCCAGCTCGTTATAGAGTGTCCCTAATAAAACCAGTATAATTGGAATCCTACTTGCTAGCAAATTAACTCTTCACGTAGTAAAGCGCTAATCCTTGCAGCAGAAATATCACGGCTCTTACAAGGTTAATGCAAATAGGCTTAGCTCTCAAAAGATCATTAAAGGTTTTCCAGTATAGAATTTCACATACAACAGAGAACCAAGGACATCTTTTCATCGCTTCATCACCATCACTAATTAACTAACTCCACAGATGGCGTCAATTCTTGCAGCCATTTTTCTTTACAATATTTATTTTGAGACAGATATCAGCCACAGTTGTCGCCGCGAAGGTGTGCGGATGCGTTTATTTTTTTTTGCCTAATGATTTCCTATTGTGTGATCTGTTCCATTTCTACTTGTTACATCTATTCAGAAATAGTGGTGGATGGATGTGACCTGTGTTCTATGTGTAAAGAAGAATTTTTGGAGATCACGCTTTTTTTTCTGTGTTATGCCATTCTGATGTTTCACACCCACATGCAAAGCTTGCTGAACCCTCTAATAAACACAAAAGGCAAATCTGAATGGCAAATACATAAAAGCTAGAAGCTTCATTATGGTAAAATATATCTTCGTAGTTCAGGCAATTTTGTTTAGAAGTTTAATAAAGTGAACTTTTGGAAAAAGAAAACTCATTGCAATTAAATGTATTATTCCACATTAGGGATGAGCTCGGTGTTCGAGTCGAACATAGGTTCGACTCGAACATCGGCTGTTCGCGCGTTCGGCGAACAACGAACGATTTGGGCCGTTCGCGCCAAATTCGAGTGACGCGAACGGCCCACAATACACTGCGCCATCGCAGTGTAATCCCGGCGCTGTGATTGGCCAAGCATGCACTCTGACGCTGCATGCTTGGCCAATCACAGCGCCGGCAGCGAGGAGAGCAATGATTGGCCACAGGCAGGATGCCTGTGGCCAATTATAGCTGAGGGGGTTTAGTACACGCCCCACACTATAAAAGGCCGCCAGCGCGGCGGCCTTGTGTAGTGTGTTCCGGAGCAGGGAATATGAAGGATAGGCAGGGACAGTGTCAAATCTTGTCAAATCTATTCTTTGCTAAACCTTGTGTGTAGGGACAGAGAAGGATAGGCAGGGAGAGTGTCAGTGTCATATTCTTTGCTAAACCTTGTGTGTAGGGAGAGAGAAGGATAGGCAGGGAGAGTGTCAGTGTCATATACTTTGATAAACCTTGTGTGCAGGGAGAGAGAAGGATAGGCAGGGGACAGTGTCAGTGTCATATTCTTTGCTAAACCTTGTGTGCAGGGAGAGAGAAGGATAGGCAGGGAGAGTGTTATATACTTTGATAAACCTTGTGTGCAGGGAGAGAGAAGGATATGCAGGGGACAGTGTCAGTGTCATTGTTGCTAAGCCTCCTGCACATTATACACCTGAAGGTAGCCCATATTGCTGCTTTTTCCTGGTGTGTTACACCAACAGGATTTTGCGGCACTTACAGCGGGCGGAGTGTACCTCCTGACCATATTACACCTTAACTTAGCCTGTATTGCTGCTTTTTCCTGGTGTGTTACACCAACAGGATTTTGCGGCACTTACAGCGGGCGGAGTGTGCCTCCTGACCATATTACACCTTAACTTAGCCTGTATTGCTGCTTTTTCCTGGTGTGTTACACAAACAGGATTTTGCGGTACTTACAGCGGGCGGAGTGTGCCTCCTGACCATATTATACCTTAACTTAGCCTGTATTGCTGCTTTTTCCTGGTGTGTTACACCAACAGGATTTTGCGGCACTTACAGCGGGCGGAGTGTACCTCCTGACCATATTACACCTTAACTTAGCCTGTATTGCTGCTTTTTCCTGGTGTGTTACACCAACAGGATTTTGCGGCACTTACAGCGGGCGGAGTGTACCTCCTGACCATATTACACCTTAACTTAGCCTGTATTGCTGCTTTTTCCTGGTGTGTTACACCAACAGGATTTTGCGGCACTTACAGCGGGCGGAGTGTGCCTCCTGACCATATTACACCTTAACTTAGCCTGTATTGCTGCTTTTTCCTGGTGTGTTACACCAACAGGATTTTGCGGCACTTACAGCGGGCGGAGTGTGCCTCCTGACCATATTACACCTTAACTTAGCCTGTATTGCTGCTTTTTCCTGGTGTGTTACACCAACAGGATTTTGCGGCACTTACAGCGGGCGGAGTGTGCCTCCTGACCATATTACACCTTAACTTAGCCTGTATTGCTGCTTTTTCCTGGTGTGTTACACCAACAGGATTTTGCGGCACTTACAGCGGGCGGAGTGTGCCTCCTGACCATATTACACCTTAACTTAGCCTGTATTGCTGCTTTTTCCTGGTGTGTTACACCAACAGGATTTTGCGGCACTTACAGCGGGCGGAGTGTGCCTCCTGACCATATTACACCTTAACTTAGCCTGTATTGCTGCTTTTTCCTGGTGTGTTACACCAACAGGATTTTGCGGCACTTACAGCGGGCGGAGTGTGCCTCCTGACCATATTACACCTTAACTTAGCCTGTATTGCTGCTTTTTCCTGGTGTGTTACACCAACAGGATTTTGCGGCACTTACAGCGGTCGGAGTGTGCCTCCTGACCATATTACACCTTAACTTAGCCTGTATTGCTGCTTTTCCCATTTCCCTGCAGGCCATTAGAATGTCTGGAAGGCAAACAAGGAGAGGCAGACAGTCAGGAGCCAAAAAAAGAGGGCAAGCAGGCTCTGTGTCTAGAGACAACAGTGCTGGTCGTGGACACGGTGCATCGCCATCAGCACGTGGCCATGGGACACGCTTGTCCTTCTTTTCGGCAGCTGGACGTGTTGAGCCGCATCATGCCGAAGACTTGGTAGAGTGGATGACCAAGCCCTCCTCATCCTCCTCATCCTCTCTCACCCAGGCTCAGGGTACTGGCAAAGCAGCTGCCAAAGCGTCCTCTTCCCTGGTATCAATGTCATCATCAGTCACTCCTTCCCTAGACCAACCATGTCCTCCTGAGGAGTCCCCCGAACTGTTTGAGCACAGTGTTGGGTACATGCTCCAGGAGGATGCCCAGCGTTTCGAAGGGTCTGATGATGATACCCAGCTAGAGGAAGGCAGTAGCGTGAGAGCAGAGAGAGGGGATGCTCAAGAAGGACACCAATCTGGCAGTCATGTTCCAGCAGCTGCAGCATACTGCCAGATTGGCTCCAGTGATGAGGAGGGAGGGGATGATGAGGTCACTGACTCCACGTGGGTGCCTAATAGGAGAGAGGAGGAGGAGGAGGCGGAGGATGAGGAGGAGGCACATCTCCAACGAGGCAGGATGCCCTCGGGGGGCCAGCGTAAGGGCAGCACACCGACGGAATCACACCGCAGAGCTCCGCCTGTGCAGGGCGCTGCCTCTGCCCGTTATTCAAAAAGTTCTTTGGTGTGGGCCTTTTTTGAGTCGAGTGCATCAGATCGCACAGCTGCTGTTTGCAACATATGTCTCAAGCGTATATCGCGTGGCCAAAACATCACCCGCTTGGGCACCACATGCTTGACCAGACATATGTTGACCTGCCATGCAGCTCGTTGGCAAGCCTACCTTAAAGACCCACACCAAAGAACAAAGCTGACCTCTTCTTGCACCGCATCAGCTGGGATCTCCAACCCCACTATACCTTCAGTCCTCTCTGAAACCTGCTCTGAGAGGAATGAAGGTGTAGAATTAGGTGTGTCACAGCCAAGTACTTGCGGGCACTCTGCTAGCAGTACACCAACGTCCGATTCTAGCAGGCAAATTTCCCTGCCCCAGCTGCTGGACTGTCGAAAGAAGTTCACTCCCAGCTATCCACATGCCCAGCGGTTGAATGCTAGCTTGGCTAAATTGCTAGCGCTTCAACTGCTGCCTTTTCAGTTGGTAGACTCGGCCCCCTTCCGTGAGTTTGTGCAATGTGCGGTTCCTCAGTGGCAGGTTCCCAAACGCCACTTTTTCTCACGGAAGGTGATTCCGGCTCTCTACCGGCATGTGGAAGGCAATGTCTTGGCCTCGCTGGACAGGGCGGTCAGCGGTAAGGTGCATATTACCGCTGACTCATGGTCCAGCAGGCATGGACAGGGACGTTACCTTTCTTTCACGGCCCATTGGGTCACTCTTTTGGCAGCTGGGAAGGATGCAGGACAAGGTGCAGTAGTGTTGGAGGTTGTTCCACCGCCACGCCTCCAAAATGCTACTACTGGTTGTGACACACCTCTGTCCTCCACCCCCTCCTCTTCTTCTTCCTCCGTGGCCTCTTCCTGTGCTTTGTCCTCAGAACCAGCGGTGCTCCGTAGGCGTTCAAGGGGCTACGCAAGTACGCAGGCAAAAAGATGCCATGCCGTGCTTGCGCTGGTGTGTTTGGAGGACAGGAGCCACACTGGGGCAGAGGTTCTGTCTGCTCTGCAGGGGCAGGCCGAGAGGTGGTTGACGCTACGCCAGCTTAAGCCAGGAATGGTAGTTTGCGACAATGGCACCAACCTCCTCTCCGCTCTCCGACAGGGACAACTGACCCATGTGCCCTGTGTGGCTCACATCCTTAACCTGGTGGTGCAGCGGTTCTTGGGCAGGTACCCGGGCTTACAGGATGTCCTTAGGCAGGCCAGGAAAGTCTGTGTGCATTTCCGCAGATCTTATAATGCCAGTGCTCGCCTGGCTGAGCTGCAAAAGGAGTTGAACCTGCCCAAGAACCGCCTTATATGTGACATGCCCACCAGGTGGAACTCAACGTTGGCCATGCTGCAGCGGCTGCACACGCAGCAGAGGGCCATCAATGAGTACCTCTGCGACTACCGCACCAGGACAGGGTCAGGGGAGCTCTGGTTATTTTCACCACACCAGTGGGGCATGATCAGGGATGCATGCACTGTCCTGGCACCATTTGAGGAGGCCACGAGGATGGTGAGCAGTGACAGTGCATGCATCAGTGACACTGTACCTCTTGTCCACCTGTTGGAACATACGCTGCGTGGAATAATGGACAGGGCACTTGAGGCAGAACAGAGGCAGGAAGAGGAGGACTTCCTTGCCTCTCAAGGCCCCCTTTACCCAGACAGTGTTCCTTCTGTCTCACCCATCGCACAGGAAGAAGAGGAGGAGGAGGAGGAGGAGGACGATTGTGTCAGCATGGAGGTGGAGCCTGGCACTCAGCATCATCAGCAGCAGTCTTTTAGGGATGATTTACAGTCCCAAGAAACCAGTGTACTTGTATGTGGCTGGGAGGAGGTGGCTGCGGATCATGTCGTCCTTAGTGACCCAGAGGACTCCGGACTGAATGCCTCAGCTAACCTATGCTGCATGGCCTCCCTGATCCTGCAAAGTCTGCGGAAGGATCCTCGTATTCTTCGGATCAAGGAGAGGGACCATTACTGGCTGGCCACTCTCCTTGATCCACGGTACAAGGGTAAGGTTGCAGACCTTATCTTACCGTCGCAGAGGGAGCAGAGGATGAGACAACTGCGGGAGGCCTTGCAGAAAGGTCTGTGCAACGCGTTCCCAGAGACTGGGAGGTTACAAACTCCTGGTCCTGGACAACGAGTTGCTGAGGCTTCGGTCAGTCAAAGAAGGAGCGGTGGGGAAGGTGGCCGTCTGACCGAAGCGTTCAGACAATTCTTTAGTCCGCAGCCCCAAGGTATGATCGGTTCCAGCAACCATCGCCAGCGTCTGATATACATGGTGCAGGAATACCTAGGGGCAAGGTCAGACTTGGACACCTTCCCCACCGAAAATCCTCTGGCTTACTGGGTCTTGAGGATGGATCACTGGCCAGAGCTTGCACAGTATGCAATTGAGCTACTGGCCTGTCCTGCATCCAGCGTTCTTTCAGAACGCACATTCAGTGCTGCTGGAGGATTTGTCACGGATCACAGGGTGCGCCTGTCCACCGACTCTGTTGATCGACTGACCTTCATAAAGATGAACCAGTCTTGGATCACCACCAGCTACCAAACACCTGAAGCTGATATAACAGACTAATTTATTTTCAAATGTCACATTCCTTCAAGACTGATGCTGATGCTGAGAGACTGTCCTGTTATGTTGACTGACTATCCTCCTCAATGATCCGATTGACGATGATAGCTTGGAAGAACATTTTTGTTTCTGGGTGCCGCCACCAGTGGCTAAGGCCCAATTTTTCAGCCCCTGTTTAACAGGGGTGTGTTATTACAATTTTTTATGCAATGCTTTGCAGCAGGGCTCGTTCCTGCACTCCAACTAGAGTATCTGGGAGTGGTTGCAGTGTCGTGGCACCAGCACCAGTGGCTAAGGCCCAATTTTTCAGCCCCTGTTTAACAGGGGCGTGTAATTACAATTTTTGATGCAATACTTTGCAACAGGGCTCATTGCTGTGCTCCAAGTACAGTATCTGTGAGGGGTTGCAGTGTTGTGGCACCAGTGCCTAAGGCCCAATTTTTCTGCCCATGTTTAACAGGGGCATGTAATTACAATTCTTGATATAATAATTCACAGCAGGGCCCATTCCTGCGCCAACCAAGACTAACTGTGAGGCCTTACAGTGTTGTGTCAACACCACCACCACCACCAAAGTTCCAATTTTTCAGCCCCTGTTCAACAGGGGCATGCAATTACAATTCTTGATCTAATAATTCACAGCAGGGCCCATTCATGCGCCCACCAAGAGTAACTGTGAGGGCTCACAGTGTTGTGGCAACACCAACATGTAAGGGGCAAATTTCCGCTGAGTATATACGGCAGGCCCCTACTTTCAAACATCCAACTTACAAACGACTCCTCCTTGTAAACGGAAGGATACAACAGGAAGTGAGAAGAAATCTACCCCTAGGAAGGGAAATTCTCTCCTGTAAGAGTTAAAGCGGGGGTTCCGCGGCAGATTGTTTTTTTTTTTTTTTAAACATTCTATGGGGATTAACACATAAAAGGTACACTCACTTCTTTGGTCTCCCCAAGTATCCGCTGTCCGTTTTCGTTCGAAAAACGGAGTTATAAAAATCCGTTCCTGTGATTTTCCATTTTGCTTGTGGGCATTGTGAAGCCCACAAGCAAGCATTTCCTGGAAGCGCTGAATGCCATCCCAGCATTCACCGCTCATTCTCGCACCTGCTCATTGTTTATGGCGAGTAGCGCCGTAAACAAACTGGTTGCCATCACAACGGGCGGCGTCAATGATAGTTCACGCCCAATTGTGATGGTATGCAAGAAAAAAAAAACTGACACGGCTCAGTAGGGGATAGAGCGCGTCACTTAGTATGTGAAATCTCTTGAGATTTCGCTGCTCGGCGTTCCACAATGTATTTTGGGAAGCACGACACTGTGCTCCCAGAATACATTGCAGCGAACTCCCAACTTGCATTGCGGTGCCGGGGAAAGGCTTAGACGCACCTACTCCCGCGGGAGATGAATCCCGGAAGTCTGTATTGGAATCTAAATACTACGGTATTTATATATTTATAAAAACAGTCGCCTCCCTTTTAATGATGTATATAGTGCATTGATTGATTAGGAATATAGTTGATATTTTCGGTGAACCTCCGCTTTAATATGGGAAAAAAAGTGTCTCCCCTCCACTGATTCTTTATCACCAATTCTTGTTTTAATAAAAACCCCAAATTTTCAAAAAACATTTGTCATTAGGACGGAAAGTGAGGTGAACTGTTCTGAACAGGTGCACACTGCACAGACAGCAAAACAAATGTTACAGGGGTGATAACCCTTCCCTATGTTTTCCAAAAAGCTTAAAAATAGATTTTTTGGCTGGAGCTACACTTAAACAATGTACCTGTTCAAAATTACAAACAGATTCTACATAAGAACAAACCTACAGTCCCTGTCTTGTATGCACCGCCTGTATACGGCTGTTCAGAGTATATAGGGCCTTTTTTATTTTGTGTGCGGGGTTCCCCTTAATATCCATACAAGACCCAAAGGGGCTGGTAATGGGCTGGGGTAGGGGGGGGGGTGTGTGATGGGGTAGCTATGTCATTTTTCTTAAAGATTTTCATCCATATTACCGGGACTAGACATTACATTAAAGCCGCAAGCGGTTTTAAATGGCTTTTTTTCCTTTAGAAATGTAATTTTGTGCAGGGACAGTTCTAAACACGGGAAACACGTGGCACTTCACAGGCATACTTTAGACACCCCCCAGGTACGATATTTAAAGGAATATTTGACTTTTTTTTTTCACTTTATGCATCATTAAAATGACTGCTCCAGAAAAACGGCCGTTTTTAAAACTTCGTTTTGCATTGATATCTGTCCCCTGGTGCAGAACCCGGGTTCCCAAACCCTTTTTAGGACAATAACATGCATAATAGTCGTTATAATTAGCACTTTAGATTTCGAACGTTCGCATCCATTGTATTTAATAGGGTTCTAAAGTTCGTGCAAACTTTCGGTCCATTCGCGGGTTCTGGTGCGAACCGAACCCGGGGGTGTTCGGCTCAGCACTATTCCACATTAGACATTAGCTAAAATAATTGTGAGTGTTTTAGATGCTGGTCGTAGCATAGGAAAAGTACTTGTGATGGTTGCAGCTGCAGGCAGGCATTAGGTCTCATGCACACAGGACGTTTAACCACTTCAGCCCCGGAAGATTTGGCTGCTCAATGACGAGGCCTATTTTTGCGATACGGCACTGCACTGCTTTAACTGACAATTGCGCGGTCGTGCAACGCTGTAACCAAACAAATTTGTAATTAGAGCCACATTAGTATATGCCCTTTAAAAAGCTTTCTTACATTACAGATTATGGCCAAATTGACCAGAAGCCAGGTAATCTACAGCTATATTTTTAAGAGGAAAAAAAGACTACATGTGTAGCACCCTAGGTAGGTGCTAGGATAGTTAGGCAGGTGATAGTGTTTATTTTTGATAGGAAAATGTAGTTGTAGGCAGTGTGGCTGCATTCATTTGGTAGGCAAAAGCATATTCTGCTTACTGTATCCAATGAAGCTGTAATCTGCTAGTTGGGTCTGCTCAGTGTGTTCAGCTGCTGCCAGTCTGGCCTATAGCTTCCTCTGTAGCAAGGAGACTTAGGATGTTTCTGGATAGTAGTGGTAAAGCTAGATGGCAGCATGAATATTGATACAGCCCCAGCCAATCCCAGAGAGGCAGGCTCTGATGGCATGCTGGGAGACTGTTTTTATTTAGTGAGCACACTAAGTTCAGGGTCTTGTCCCAGAGAGGAGTCCAGCCTTAGTGGTGGTGGGGGGAGGGGGGGTAGGCATGCTGTCCTTTCAGGCACAGGCTGCTATGTGGAGGCCTTAGTTATGCATACCTCCCAACTTTTTGAGATGGGAATGAGGGACACCTATCAGCAAAAGTATGCAGGCATAGGACACACCCCTTGCCACGCCCCCTTAAAGGAGAATTGTACAAAAAAACATGATTGGTTAAACCCACAAGTGCTTTTTTTACCACTACTATTCCTTTATATTGGCTTTTGGAATTTACAAATGCAGCAATTTAGAAATCAGATGAAAGGTTTAGCACTGGAAAACACTTTTTGATAGATAAAAAGTACATTTTATATACATCTATATTGATCAGGCCAAAATGAGGGACAAATGAGGAGGAATGAGGGACAGAGGGACATTGCTCCAAATCAGGGACAGTCCCTCAAAATCAGGGACAGTTGCGAGCTATGGTTATGCAGCCCGAGCAAGCAATGCAGAGGCCTGGGTTCTTAGAAGAAACTGACTGAGGGGAGCTGTCTGCCACAGATCTGTCTGGTATCACTGGAGGGCATTCATCTGTCACTGGGCCTTGTGAGTACAGACGTTGCTGGATCTTGGGGACATTGTGCTCTAGCTACCCCTCTGGTGCCTAGTTATAGTCTGCAGTGGGCCTGGTAACGGAGACACCGGCTGGTATCCTGAAGACCTCTGTCCAGTGGTGTTGTCCACTAAAGAAAAAGGACTTTGCTCTATTGGCCCTATTACTACTTAAGCAGTAAGGAAGATTAAGTCATCAGTTTTATATAGTTCTTATTTTGGAGTATCCCACCACATTCCTCATCACTATCCAAGTACTCCAAAAATAAAACCAACATCCTCATAGACTGTTTTTTGGAGAAAGCGTGAATGAGCCTGTTGTGTGTCTGGCTGTGGGGCTGAAGTTGGGAAAACCTGGACAAGTCATTCCTGCAGCTCCTACAGGAGTAGTGCCACACATGGAGGATAATCCCCAAAAAACATGACAATGGCCACATCCATTATAATATTTTTGATGGGATGTGGACCTAGGTTTCAGGTCCCAAGGAGTATCGAGGGGGGGGTGTGGGTTGTTGTGGGCTACCCCAGGTGATAATTTTTTCTGCCCCCTGCAATGATGGAGCACCCATAAACACACAGGCAATCAGCTCAGTGATGAGGACCCTGTTAAAGTTGCAGGCTCAGTAAAGCTGGCCAAACACAGAGCGAATGTCAGCTGGTTCCTAATGAACCAGACAAAATTCATTCAAAGGTTGGTCCAGCAGGACCCCTACCGCCTGATGTCCCACAAAGAAAAACCGAAGGAGCCATGCAGAAACCTGTTGGCCAAATAGACCCTGCATCCAATTTAGATGCACACGGGTAGGCACAGTGGCCAGCACTGTGCTCAGTGACGCTGTTAATAGGCTCCTCATCACAGAGGAGACCCACCTGCTGCACCTGTTTGTGTGACATAAGGCAGTACAGCCAGCCTTTTTGTACGGGGCCCAGGCACCTGCCAAGCCACGGCTGTACCGCCTTATTGCCAACTCTTGTGGCTCCCCCTGCAGCTCTGCTGGCTTCTCCTCCTTTTACTCCCTCCGGCTGCACTGCAGGGGGATTGGTATCTGCTCCCCCACCCCTCTGCTGCCTGGACCTCCTTGTGTGCCCCCTCCCTTGCAGTGTTTCCCTTCTCTCCCGCCAGCAAGTGCTGAGGGCATACAGGGGGATGTTTCGGAATGGAGAGCGGGAGGGGACGACGACGACCATAAATATGTCCAATTTACCAGACCCTTCTTTTCCCGAATGAACACAGTGCATGATTGGTACCATGTCCATTCATCACTGAAGCATAGTGAACTGAGTTTACTATGCTTCAGTTTATAAATGAGCAAAAAAAACTCAGAGCGCTTCCCATTCATTCAAGGCTGCAGAGAAAGGAACTGGGCAATCTCTATCCTCAGTCCCTTTCTCTGTCTCAGTCTCTGAGTGTTTAGACCCTTGATATTCCACCAACCCCCCCCCCCCAAACAGGGCTTTTAAAAAAAAATCTAAAGATGTGTAGCACAGGTCTACTATCCAAGTTATCATCTAAGTAATGTATTGTATTCTTAAGAAAGGGTTTGGCTCCCTCTCGTGACCATTGGAACCATGTCAGGTTTCTTTTTCCTTCTGTTTAAAGAAAGTAAACAGCTAAGCATTGTGGGATATAGTGTACAATGAGGAAGCGACTCATGTAGTTAAAGCAGGCTGGGAACTACCACACCCACAATGCCAAGTCACAGAACAGCCTGCTGGGTAAGCAGATAAAAGGACAGGTGTGGCCTGTTTTCTGTCTCTCTGTACGCCATTCAACACACAGCAGGAGGTCTGTGTGTGTGCCCAGGGCTGGGAGAGCCTGCGGCCTGCATCAGTGAGCGGATCGCCTGCCAGAGAGACCCTTGTGAGCAGCCCTGCTGATCGAGCAGGAAGACTAGCCTGCGCTTCAGAGCTTTTGAAGTCATCTGCCTTCCAGCACATTGGGAGGAGCAGCACCACGTGGAGGTGCCATCTACACAGACGGAATCTACAGCCAGCTGGGATCCATAGTGGTGAAAAGGCATCTGCCTACCCAAGTAGTGACTGTATTATTGATAAGTGATTGCCTGTTATACAGACTGCCGCTGAGACCTGTAGTTCCACGGATGTGGGTAAGCTGAATTTTAGCCTTTTGCAATCAGATCCTGGGGCCTCGCTTTCCTTTTTACCCATGCTGGCAGGTCAGTACTGTACTGTTCACTGTCAGAAGGAATTACAGGTGGGAATAGTTTGCAGCTAAGTAATCAATCACACCATATTCTACAGTTACTGTTTCCTTTGCTATTTTGGATTAGAAATACGTGCACCACCTCACACCGCAGTGCAATTGAGCTAGCTGAAGAACAAACTGGGACTGGAGGAACTTCCATTACTTTATTCTTCCACAAGGTTTTATTGCTATACAATTGTGTATCACTTGGAACTGCACTCTAGAGGGAGCCATTTAGCAACATACAGTTGGAACTTGTACTTTTATTACTGTGTTCACCGTCTATGCAATTTCTGTGTGCATTGGTCTGTGTGCTGAGGCCTCAGTGGGGAGGAGCTTCAATACAGGTATTAAAGTATTGAGGACCTGTTCCACTGTGCACCTGTTCACATATACTCTTATCAGAAGGAGAGAGTTACCGCTCAGATGTGACTGGTGACTCATTCACAAGATCAAGAGCCGTGGGTGCAGGCAATGCATATGACAATGCAAAAAATCTGAGGAAAACGCTTGGACAGCCGCACTCCAAAAAATAGCTATAAGCACTGAATCGCAGTGCGAAACGTCAGCTCATACTTGCTGTTTTTTTATGCTGTGGCATGTCATTTGTGCTTTTGTTTTAATAAAATAACCTTTTTTGGAGTGCGGCTGTCCAAGCGTTTTCCTCAGATTTTTTGCATTATACTCTTATCAGGTTGCTATTTGATACAGTGGTATGACATTTTTTGCTTTGAACAAATATCTCTGTCAATTATAACTTGTGTTATTCATCTATTATTCACATCATTGCTTTATGTTATTCTTCACCATTCTTCATCATAGTAAACTTCTACAAGTTGTTCATTGATATCTTGTGTGAGTCTCTATTCACTACGAGCCGGTTCACACCAGGGCGACTCGTCAGGCGACTCAGTCGCCTGACGAGTAGCGTCCAATGCTTTTCAATGAAACCGTTCTAAGTAAGAGCGACTCAGGTCGCTCCGACTTAGAAAAAGGTTCCTGTACTACTTTTGGGGGCGACCCAAGGCGACCTGCATTGACTTCTATACAGAAGTCTTATGCAAATCGCCTCGGCGGGCGTCTCAAGTCATCTTGAGATCGCGCCGCCGAGGTCGCCCCCACAAGTCGTGCCGCGTCGCGCCGCCCTGGTGTGAACCGGCATTACCACAGCTGATGAAGTGACGGAACCCAGAGTATTGGTAAATATACTACATGCTCTATTATTATTGTGTTTTCTCTCTGTTGCAGGGTTCTACACTAATATTACTAAACAGGTGTGCCAGAGGGCTTGAGGCAGTTCTTGGGGTTGAGAGGCAGAGTGCAGAGACATACATACATTAGCGGCTCCTAAGGGGGTAGCGCTACAGAAAAAAAAGAAGGGGGTGGGCTTGCCAGGTAGGCTGTACAGGGCCCCGTGGTTTCTAAAAGCAGCCCTGGACAGGTGCAGTGGCCAGGCAGGGAGCTTAGTAATGGTGAGCCTGTGATTTTACCATGCCTTCATGAATAGAACCTGCTGCTGCTTTAATCAGCCTCGTTGGTTGGCATGGCTTTGCAGGCCACAGCTTTCCAAGACAAGATCACCAACTACTTATCCCACCAAAACTTCTCTTCTACCATCCACCTATGCAAACCTAGTGTTGCAGCATCTACTACCTGTAGCAGTGGTCATTCTTAACAATAGGAACTCCTGGTCTTGAAGTGCTGAGGAAGATGGTAAAGAAAAAAGTTCCTCTTCTGTCACTAGGACAGTTATTACAGTGAGCAGAATGTATAAAAAAAACAAAAAGAAGACACATATATAAGCTGGTTTAATTTGCGAAACAGGGTAATCATTCAGTCATTTAACTTTAGCAGCTGAAATCTGATTGGGTGCTATAGGTTACTGCATAGTTTTTAGATATATAGCGCTTACCACCCTCTTCTCCTTGTCTTTGGCTCCTCGTAGGAAGAGAGGGCACACCCAGCTCCATATGCCCGTACCCTCCTGTGTAAAGAGGTTGAGCAGTGCTATGAAACAGGTCTCCACAGCCAGGTTCTCCACAGAATGGTTCTTATCTCTATAGTCAATAAAGACAAGTCTCTATTTCCCTCAATGACTTCAATGTCCACACCAGCTGTAACTCCAACGTAGAGTTTATTTCTCTTAAAAGACAGTCTCTGATAGGAAAGGTTGGAGGGAGAACAGGACAGCATAAGGTGTGGGAGAGGTCAAGGCACAAATGCACTACACTTCAATGCCCGGCTTCTCAAGCAGACTTAGCCCATTTGGATAGTCTCCCTAGATAGGGACTAGCAGCCAAAATGGTACTCGAACTAACCGCACAATCAGTACACAAACTGGTGATCTTGGTCTCTGCCACAGACTGGTGAACTTGGTTTTCAAAGCTTGGCCTCTTTGTAAGGAGAAGACATCCCTCCAGAGAGTTACCGGGCCCCTTCCTTCACTGTGACTTCTCACCAGTCCCTCGGAACGGTCTTTCCCCGGCCTCCTCGTCTAAGATGCGAGTCCCCTCGCAAGGCGGCACCCTGAGATTCCTCGATCCTTGATGGGCCCCAGCCAAAGGTGCTGGGCCCCAGCATACACAGCAGGCCGACCATTCCCACTGTATGGTTGCCGAGAGGGGACACACAAGGCACAGCACTGTATCAGCGGTTCAACCCTGGCCCACTACGGCAGTGCCACCTGCAGGCCACAGGGAGCAGTACACCGATACTCTTCCTGCAGACAAAATGGTTGATAATGTCCTAACAATTTAGGTGTTTCAGCATAACTACCACTCAAACACTACCCCTAAATTGAGGACCGCGCTACAGATACTTTAAGCTTAATTATTGAATTTATACTGTTGGAATACTGGTGAGCGGACGCAACTGGACAACTTTGCTGCCATTGTATGCCCCTGTGCCTTTAACTAGTTGCCGACCAGCCGCCAAAGTTATACAGTGACAGTTTGGCTCTCGGTCGGCGTAGCTGTACGGCGGCTCGCACAGGCGCAGGCTCGATGCACGCTGAAGGAGCGTGCCCGCAGGTCGGGCGGACTCTATGTCTGCTGGCGACCCCCGATGGTCTATTACAGAGGCAGAACAGGTAACTGCCTTTGTAAACAAGGCAATTCCCCGTTCTGACAGGGGACATGTTCCCAGTGATCAGGAACAGTGATCTCTGTGATGTCCCTGGCAGCCCATCGCCCTTACAGTTAGAACACGCTGAGGGAACACAGTTAACCCCTTGATCGCCCCCTAGTGTTTACCCCTTCCCTGCCAGTGTAATTCTTACATTGATCAGTGCATTTTTATAGCACTGATCAATGTAATAATGTCACTGGTCCCCAAAAAGTTTAATTTGGGGTCAGATTTGTCCACTGCAATGTCGCAGTCCCGCTAAAAAACGCAGATCACCGAAACAATAAAAAAATAAAAGTCCCTAAATCTAACCCGTAGTTTGTAGACGCGATAACTTGTGCAAACCAATCAATATACGCCTATTGCGATTTTTTATTTATTTTTTCACCAAAAATATGTAGAAGAATATATATTGGCCTAAACTGATTTTATTATAGCAAAAGGTAACAAAAAAAATAATATTAAAAATTGTTGTGCTTTGTTTATAACGCAAAAAATAAAAACCGCAGAGGTAATCAAAAAACACTGAAAGAAAGCTCTATTTGTGGGGAAAAAAGGACATAAATTTTGTTTGGGTATAGCGTCGCATGACTGCGCAATTGTCAGTTAAAGCGACGCAGTGCCGTTTCACAAAAAAGGGCTTGGTCAGGAAGGGGGTAAATCCTTCCGGGCTGAATTGGTTAAAGTGAATCCCCCAAACCAACAAACTTGTACAAAACTCATCTCTCCAGACAGTGGTGGTGCAAATGGAAATAACTTTTGTGTATGCCCAAGAAACTAGGTAAAAAAATCACACTAAACTGAGCCTGACTTACAGAATAAGAAGCTCCATTTATGAAGTCCAATTTCAGGCAGTTATGAACTGGTCATAGGTGTGCACAGCCTATTGCATTAGGGTGTGCACCCCAAAGTTCAAACACACATGTACGCCACCTGCTGTTATAGGAAGGGGGCTCTGATGGTGGAATACAGTTGATTTGGAGCATATTACGGTACACCCTAAATACGCGTGTAACGTGTTCCTAAAATTTAACCTAGACTTTAATATATTAGGGGAATTTACACTGGCCACTGGCACCCCCAACCACCCACCTGGTGCTGCTCTTGGATAATGCTAATGAACATGGGGTGATTAGGGTGTGCCCAGGCACACCCTGTGTGCACACCTATGCAACTGGTGCTGTATTAAATCAGAAGCGCTAATTGAATAAAGTGGTATCTACTGACTCTTGAGTATCAGCTCCAAAATCTGTTCATTTTAATTCTGCAAGGCAAGATATGTGTTCGTTTATATCGGTGTGATTGCCCGAAAGGAATAAATCAAGAATGCAATGATTTAGAGTAAACAGAAAGCCGAGGAATAGCATGGGGCCTTAAAAAAGGATGAATAGGAAAGTAAGATAATGGATGTAAAACACAGGGCTCCAGATGTGAAATGCATAATGAATAATAACATTTTGTCAACAAAAGCAAAGGTAACGGATGAATTCTCCTCTCATATGATGTGACAAAGCAGGAAGGAGGTTGAATGCTTGATTGAGTTTTGAAAAGCACAGAAGAGGGAAGAGAAAATGAATGTAGCGCCACCCCGAGGGAGCCACTTGATGAATTTGGGTTCTTTGATCTCCACCTCAACTCCAAGAATGGCCTCAGCCCCCCTGGCACACCTGGTTAGATATAAAATCACTACAAACACTTTCCAGAATCCAAGTAGAAAATACCAAAATCCTGGCTGTGGATTGTTACCAGAAACAAAAAGACATACCTAATGCCTTGTACACAGCGGTAAAAAGTCAGCCGGGAAAACCAAGGGCAAAACCGCGAACCTGCTCTGTAGCTTTTTTCCCCCTAGACACGGCCGGGTTTCCCGACAGGAAAACTGCCATAAGAGCTTTGGTCGGGAAACCCGGCCGTGTGTATGCTCCACCGCAGCTTTTCCCCATAGGAAAACTGCCGTCTCTAAAAGGTTTTCCTGTCGGGAAAACTGCGATGGAGCATACACACGGCCGGGATTCCCGGCCAAAAGTTCTCATGGCAGTTTTCCTGTCGGGAAACCCGGCCGTGTGTACGAGGCATTATAGTGATAAATAAGTTGAATATATTATTACGGAAAGAAATGTGGAAACTTACAGCACTGTTAAACCTTGCTGCAAACAACATTTAATATTTAGCAACTGTAAATATATTTTAAAAAAATGCTTTCATTACATGGTTTTGCACACACTGAAAACAGACAGAGAGCTAACACTTTGTCTGAGACTACCTTAGACACACCTCCCAACTTCTTGAGATGGGAATGAGGGACACCTATCAGCAAAAGTATGCAGGCATAGGACACACCCCTTGCCACGCCCCCTTAAAGGAGAATAGTACAAAAAAAACAAGATTGGTTAAACCCACGAGTGCTTTTTTTTACCACTGCTATTCCTTTATATTGGCATTTGGAATTTACAAATGCAGCAATTTAGAAATCAGATGAAAGGTTTAGCGCTGGAAAACACTTTTTGATAGATAAAAAGTGCATTTTATATATGTAGCGATACCCCCAAACTAGCTGCTGGATTAATTTTGGGTCCTGCCGTTACCCCACACTTCACCGTCCCAGAACTTAAGAGTCTTATGTTCGTAGTTTTTGAAAAAGTTGATTGCCAGTCACTTCAGTCTTTTTCTCAATTGCTTTATTACACAACTTCAGGTAGGGGATAAAGGGTTAGATACCTTGGTTTCTTTCAGATCACTAACATGATTCTTGAATCCAGATGACACAGCTTTCTGCCTCTGGTTCTTGCGACTACCGGATAGGGCTCTCACACCGACCTAGCAGCCAGTATGAAGCACGGACAAAGTCTCTGCCACACACTTGAGTGGTAACGGACAAAGTCTCTGCCACAGACTTGAGTGATAAGTGGAAACTCCTGGATAATCCGCTGCCACAGGATTGTTAGCCGGTAGTCAGTTAGTTAGGTCAGCTGCACAGTACCTGAAGCTTTAAGCCATCCGGCAGTACTGTGAGGTAGGTTACTTGGGTGCATCCTCCAAACGAGTCACCAGGTCCTTCCTAATATACCAGCCATCAGCTCGGTCCTCTCCAGTAAGGTCCTCCCCTGGAATATTCTCCGCTTGAGTGGCTTCTTCCCACAGGACAGACAGCACAGGATCACGTTCAGTTAAGTAGGCCCCAGACAGGCTTCTGGGCCTACTTGCAGCAAACACAGCAGCATAGCCTCCGGCCTGGAGTGCCATGAGGCAAGATGAACCCCGGAGCACATGGCACTGCCCCTTAAATATACTTCCCCCAGCATGCCCAGCTACAAAGAAGCACCTGATTGGGCTGTTTTCTGGGAGAAAGAATATCCAATACACTTCAGGTGGCTGTATTTCTCACACTCGCCTGTGACAACAGTGACACCTACTGGCAACAGTGGGAAATGCACACAAACAGCCAAAGCTGGAACAGAAACCAACAATTTACATAGATCACTCTGAGCCATTTACAGCTCAGATACCCCTAAATTTACACATAGCGCATGCTCAAAAGTAGCTGGGTGCTACACACTCCCCCCACTACAATAGACGATGTCCCCATTGTCTGGAAAAAAAATTACTCTCAATCCTGAGAGTTGGAACAATTTCAAAATGATATAAAAAAAATAATAACGTTCACTTATTGGAAAGAAAAAACCAAAGAGAGATAAACTCTCACAGACGGGATTTTGAGGGGATTTTGAGGGGAGATACCAGTTTTGTTGTAGGTGAGTACACTTGAGACAGTGAATATAGAAAAAATATAAATTTATTCTTAACATTTTAAAAAATTACAATAATACAGATTCATAAAAGCTTGGAAGCAAAGAACTAGAATGTGCAAATAGCCGACATGTTTCGCACGATTGTGCTTCGTCAGGGCTTAGCACTTCTCTGTTACTTCATCAAGTCTAGTTCACTCCAAATAGACTGAATGGAAACGCACTCCACTGAACACGTGCATCAAAGACCGATGACCGACCCAACTCCATCTTGCACCATCTTGCTGTATTAGTTGACCGTAGGACTTCAGACCAGGGGTGCGTATGCAAACTCTTCACTGGCACCGCATTCCATACGAGGGGGACCGTAAGAAGACCTGCATATACTATCATTAACAATTGGTCAGCTTACATGGTCTAAAAACCCCATATTTCATCCTGCTGGATCTGGCATCCACCGGGTATGCCATGATGGGAGTTGGGTCGGTCAGAGAAGTGCTAAGCCCTGATGAAGCACAATCATGCGAAACATGTCGGCTATTTGCACATTCTAGTTCTTTGCTTCCAAGTGTAGCGGGTATTTGAATTTTGTGAGGACACTGGTGGTGTAAAGTTCCTTGGGGTCCCTGGGTGGCGCTGTTGCCTTGGGCCCGAGCTGAACTCACATCGCAAACTGTGCCTTTTTGTCCTCCCCTGGAGCTGGTACAGCGGGGCGGGAACCCCGCTGTGACGCAAAGGGAGAGGTCATAAAAGGGGCGGACGCCCTGATTTTAGGGAGAGAGTCGGAGGACGCGGCCGCACCCAGGCACCTTCAGCTTGGGTGCTGGCATTCCGGTGTTTCAGGCCTAGGCGCCCTTGGCCTAGCTGGAACAAGGATGGAGTCCATCTCAGGCACCTTTAGCCTGGGGTGAGGTACTATGGCGGATGCCTGGGGCTCAGTACCTTCGACTGAGTTCCGCGAGGGTGGAGGAATCCGAGGGGGGCCTAATGCCTTGGGTGCCGGTCTCTGAGTTCGTGAGGACTGGTGCGCAGTAACTTCTCCGAAGAGTCCGGCGCAGCATCGCTGGTGACGGAGAGGCCTCCACTTCTCCCTTGGACGGATTTCTTCCTCTGACAGGGGCAAAGTGAGCGAAGGTAAATTCACGTTCTATATTACCTAGTCAGTGGCAGTGACTTTTCACCACTGGTGACAGCACAGTGCGCAGCAGCAAGAAGGGAAAGGATTGTGCCTCGATCTGTCCCCCCATTATTCAAGAAGAATAAAACTGAGTTGTACCTATTCACTGTGTGGGACTTGGGTTACTAAGCAAAGGAGTCAGGGACGAAGGACTGGACCTAGCTCTAGGACACCTACACAAAAGCCCAATCTCTGGCCTTCACCTCCTCGTTACGGAGGACATGGGCCGTGGTGTGTATCATCTCTCTCTCCCAGGTACCCCTAGACAACAGCCATATAACCTATAAAGCAAGGGATAGGGGTGAGGCCGCTACACAAGCTTTTATGAATCTGTATTATTGTAATTTTTTTAATCGTTATGAATATTTTTTCTATATTTACTGTCTCAAGTGTACTCACCTACAACAAAACTGGTATCTCCCCTCAAAATCCCATCTGTGAGAGTTTGTCTGTCTTTGGTTTTTTCTTTCTAGTTTTTATTGGGACTGGGAGATCTTACAGTTTTGTTTCTGGAAAATATCCCAAAAACCCTTTTTTATACAATGTTCACTTATTGAATGCCACCATTGTATTTGTCAGTTGTACGGTGATATCTTTGAGTACAATGGCTAGTGCTTGCTGAACAGAACTACACAGACGTAGGTACGATTCCCTAAGGGTGAACATTTTGCCGACTTGATACAATGACAATAAGGAGAGCAGTCAGAGCTTAACACGAACTTTGACATCAGTTTTCTTGAATGATGAAAAAGCTGCAAAGCAACAACTAACATTGATAGAGTGACCAGGTCAATGGGATTCGGTTTCACCGGCAGCTTCATATGACATGTTTCTGTTTTCCTAATAAACACATGGGAATTCAATATGGAGCGCTGGCTTCATTTAGACTCCAAGCATTTGGAAAACAGCTGAACAAGGTTGGCAAGCCCTTTGGGTCGTACAGGTGAAAGGGTTCAGCAGGTGGAACGCTGACTTTAATCCCATTCTTCGCGTAGTCATTATCCTTCTTTAATTATGAATGTGTGTATTGGTATCAACATTTAATACTAATACACACATTCATATCTGCCAGAAGCAATCTAAGGCTGCTAAGGAGAAATATTGTAATGACTAGATAATGGAAGCTTGTTTATCCAACAGAACAAAACGTACAAAAGAAAACTAAATTACGTGTGGGTTTTTAAAGAAAAAGTGCGTGGGTGTTAAAAAATAAATGTTTATCTTGTAGTGTACAGACTAAGTACATTTATTAAAACAGAATCTATTGGTTGGTAAATATTATGGGAAAAACTAATTAATCAACAAATAAAATGTTGAACGCCAGTTATTATTTTTTTACATTTTTGTTGCATTGGTCTAGCTTGAACCCAGGTAAGTATACGTATCTCATACTTAAGAAGAAGGAAGAACATTTCCTTAAAGGGGTTGTAAAGTCAGAATTTTTTTTTTATCTTAAGACCACTTTCACACTGAGGCGCTTTTCAGGCGCTTTCACGCTAAAAAAAGCACCTGAAAACGTATTTCCATTAAAATCAATGAATGCTTTCACACTGGGGCAGTGCGCTGAAAAAACGCCCCTCTCCATTGAAATGAATTGAAAGCGCTTCAAAAGCGCCTGAAAAGCGCTTCAAAAGCGCTCAGTGTTTTACTGGCAGTTTTTGAAGCGCCTCAGTGTGAAAGTGGCCTTATTATGCATTAAGATAAAAAGCCTTCTATGTGCAGTAGCCCCCCTCGACCCCCCCCAAAACTTACCTGAGCCCCCTCTCTGTCCAGCGATGTCCACGAGTGTCTCGGCCGTCCGAGACTCTCCTTTCTAATTGGCCGAGACACAGCAGCGGCGTCATTGACGCCTGCTGCTGTCAATCAAAGTGGCTAGCCAATTGGGGCTGGGCTGGGCTGTGGCTCTGTGTCTGAATGGACACAGAGAGCTGTGACCTCGGCTCGGGTGCCCCCATAGCAAGCTGCTTGCTGTGGGGGCACTCAACAGGAAGGAGGGGGCCAGGAGCACAGAAGAGGCACCTGAGAAGAGAAGGATCTGGGCTGCTCTGTGCAAATCCACTGCACAGAGGAGGTAAGTGTAACATGTTTATTATTTTTATATAAAAAAAAATACAATCACTTTAAATAGGCGCGTCCTATAGGCAGACAGAGTAGGAACAAGGAAGGTAAGTGACAGTGGGAGAGGCTAATTTGTTAAAGGGACACTAAAGGTTCCTGTTTAAAAAATAAATAAAAATAACAAACATGTCATACTTACCTCCACCGTGCAGCTCGTTTTGCACACAGTGGACCCGATCCTGGTCTTGTGGGGTCCCTCGGCGGCTGTCTCAGCTCCTCCCCGCAAGGACTCCACACCTTCATGCGAGCGAGCTCGCATGGTGTGGAGTTATTGCGGGCGCGCTCCTGTGATAAAGCGGCGGCCATAGCCGTCGACTGTATCACTCGGCCCCGCCCCCCGGCGCACCGTGTCATTGGATGTGATTGACAGCAGCGCCAGCCAATGGCTACGCTGCTTTCAATCCATCCACTGTAGCCAATCAACGGCCAGGCTCAGGAATGAGGAGGATGATGGGGGCGAGCGCGGGACTTTCGAGGGGTCAGGTAAGTAAAACGGGGGCTCGGGGGGAGGGGGGCGGTATTGTCGGATGTTTTTTCACCTTAATGCATAGGATGAATTAAGGTGAAAAAACATTTACCTTTACAACCCCTTTAAGGAGTGTGGGGGGTTAATTACTAAAACTGGAGAGTGCAAAATTTGGTGCAGCTCTGCATAGAAACCAATCAGCTTCTAGGTTTTATTGCCAAGGCTTAATTGAACATGCTGAAGTTAGAAGCCGTTTGGCTACCATGCACAGCTGCACCAGTTTTAGTAAATCTCCCCCATGTCAGGACTTGCTTGCTTGTCCTGCTGGTGGCACTGTGGTTTCCTGGGTGTAGGACTGTAATTCCAGTGTCCTCCAACGGGTGTCTCCCAGAAGCCAGAAGACCCCAGTAATCAGTTTACACCCGCTGGTGGACACTGGAATTACAACCCTCTGGCCAGGAAACCACAGTGCAACCAGCAGGTGATCCGAGTCCTGACAGACTGTACAGTTCCCGAAAGTTAAAATGATTTTTTTTAATTTGTTATGGTCAGGATTAACAAATAGGAAATATGGCTCATTAATCTTTTTTTGTATTCTCTGCCTGATGCAGCAGGATTGGTTGTAAACCCTCACATATACCCAGTGAAGTGAACAGCCTCAGATGATACACAGAAATGAAACAAATCCTCCTACATAGGTTTTACTTGTTTATCTGCATGCTTATGGTATTAACTACGGCTTATGCTACTAACCAATGACCCCATCCCTACCCCTAGTAACCACACAAAACATAGATGGAGTAAATTGGCCAAAGCAGCCATTTTATTAACCAAAATATATATAACTAAAATATATATATAACTCTCACTAATAAACATAATAACACAATAACCTTTTATATAAACTTCCAGTATTTCTCACCACCCTTAGGCACAATGTCCAATAGGCATAACCCATAACTGTACCTGCTAGTCACTTCCAGGCCTCCAGTTGCTAAAACCTCTGACTCAGAGACAACTAGCAGGTACCCATATGCCAACTGGGAGCCGTACCTCAGACAGGTCCCTAACCATGCCTTTTAGGTGCCCATATGACCTAGCAAGGACCTTGCACCCTGCCACCACCACTCAAACCTGACTCCTTAGGTTTGAGTGAACCTCCACACCCTCAGGGCCCTCTGTAAACTCTCCTCCAAGCCAAGACACCACATGTGGATCCCGACATCGTTCAGATGCACACCATCCCACCTCAAGTATCTCCAGGGGTCCCCCTCCAGCTCCTGGTGTCGCACCGCCAAACCCCCATTCCGCATGAAAAATTTGGCCCCCTCCCGATTAATTTTTGTGCTTGCCCTATTGATGCCCACCACTGACCTGGCCCACCTCCATTGCGTGCGGGCTACCATGTCCGACCAGACTATGAGCAAGTCCGGGTAATCCATTCGCAGCCGCAAAAAATCTAATTTTATGTCCCGAACCAACTCCCGCATGGACCGTAGCCCCAAGTCATTCCCCCCAGCATGTATCAACAACACATCGGGGGGCCTTATCCAAATCAGACAGGAGCCCCCATCTGAAAAGAAAAAACAACACACCACATACATAGCATCAAAACCCAAACCAACTCTCCCTCCACATCATACAGAGGGGACACACCGGACAGCATCCATACCAACACCCACCACAGAACGAAACTCACTCACAGTAACTGAGGACGAACATACAAGTGGTAACACTGAGATTCCCACCTACCAATGCGCCTTAACACCCCTCCACTCAATCCCCAGCGTGCTGCTTCTGTAGCAGCCCCAATACGGAAAGAATGGGATGCAAAGTCCCCTGGACGAACACCCCCAGACACTTTCTGAACACTGCCGTGAACTGATACCTAGACAATGCCGAACCGTCAGCATGCAACAGAAAAGGTCCCGGCCCATCCGGGCAGGACTCCAGAAACCGAGAAACCACCTGCAACAGGCAAGCTGGTAACCCATCCACACCAAACAATTCCTCCCGAAGCCCTCGCCCAGCCTGATCAGTCTTGCATCTCCTAATCCAAAAGACCACGAAACACCGCTGCATTCCACGTTGACCGACTGCAAGCCACCAGACCCCTTTTTTGAAGAAGAAACCAATTCCCCGATACGTAGCGCCCCAAAAAACGCCAAAGAAAGCGCTGTCTGAAACAAAAGGGCCTCATACTCCGCTGAACACACTACCAGCAGCACCCGGAATAACGAACCCAACAACTCAAAGGACATGGGGCGGCGGCTTTCCAACGGACGCCGCCCCCGGCAGTAACCATTAAACGCTTGCCGCACCAAAAAATCCTTGGTACAATCCGGGCAACCCATCAACTTGAACAAAAACGCCAACCCCGTCAACACCGACACTGAAACTCCCATTTCCACATTCCGACCTATAAAATACAGCGCCAGGAATACTTCATACCCAACGGCCACTGTCCCCCCCAAACTCCTAACCAGACCAAACCCCTCCTCCCAAGCTTTGGAATACACTGACCAGGTCATCTCACTCACCGACCGCCGAATCAGCGCCACCGTCACTCCAAGGCAATCCGCCACAGCCGTGCTGGACAAGGAACACCTAGTTGTGCCGCTCCCGGAGCCAACAAACAAAACTTGTCCCATTGAAACCGAGAAAGAGCATCGGCCAATGAATTAGTGCACCCCGGGACATGAACCGCATAAATAAATGCATTGCAACGCAAACAAGCCAGCACCAAATGCCTCAACAACCGCACCACCGATGGAGAGGATGTTGACACGCTATTAATTGCCTGAACAACAGCCATGTTATCGCAGTTAAAACGTATTTTCTTGTTACAAAACTGAGACCCCCAGAGCTCCACCGCCAGCACAATCGGAAATAGTTCCAAAAGTGCCAAATTGCGAGTAAACCCCACCTCCCTCCATTCCAACGGCCACGGGCCCGCAAAATACGCCCCATACCCTGCTGATCCAGCGGCGTCAGTGAACAACTCCAAGTCAAAGCTGGACATGGTTTCCGACATCCACACCGACCTGCCATTATAAGAGTCCAAAAAGGATTTCCAAACTCCCAAGTCGGCCTTATGTTCCCTGGTCAAATGAATCTGATGCCCCAGAGCCAAAACCCCTGCTGTCGCTGCTGCCAGCCGGCGGTTAAAAACCCTGCCCATCGGCATAATGAGATAAGCAAAGTTGAGCTTCCCCAGGAGCGACTGAAGCTGTCGTAGAGTCACCTTGCAAGCCCCCGTGCCGAAACCACCGCCGCACGCAAGTCCGTCAACTTGTCTTCCGGGAGGCGGCATTCCATTGCCACGGTATCAATCAGAATCCCGAGAAAACACAAGGCCGTAACCAGACCTTCCGTTTATTCAGGCGCCAGCGGGACGCCAAATTGTTCAGCCATGTGCTGAACAGTAGCCAACAGAATCCTACACTGCATAGACTCGGCCGGCCCCACACACAAAAAATCATCCAAGTAGTGGATGACCGATGAAAGGCCATACACCTCCCGGACCACCCACTCAAAGAATGAACTAAATGTTTCGAACAAGGAACAGGAAATGGAACACCCTATGGGCAAACACTGGTCAACAAAGTAGGACCCCTGCCACTTGCAACCCAACAAGTGAAAACTGTCAGGATGTACTGGTAACAACCGAAAAGCGGATTCAATATCTGTTTTCGCCAATAAAGCTCCCGGCCATAGGTTCGGACCCACCGCACCACTGCATCAAAAGAAGTGTACGAAACCGAACATAAGTCCGGATCAATTAACTCATTAATGGAACCCCCCCTGGGATAGGACAAGTGATGAATCAATCTGAATTTGTTGGGCTCCCTCTTGGGAACTACCCCCAAAGGCGAAACCACCAAATTATCCAGCGGTGGAGCAGCAAAGGGACCAGCCATGCGGCCCAGCTCCACCTCTTTTTTCAATTTCGCAGACACCACTTCTGGATGAGCCAACGCCGAATTCAAATTATCCGCAGGTGGTATGTAAGCCTACACAGAATCCGAAAACCCTCAGCGAAACCGGACTCCAGCAGCTCCGCCGCCTCCCTCAGCGGATATCTACCTAGAAACGGACACATCCTTGCTATGCTCACCAGAGTCGTCCCTTTTTCCCCGCAAGCTCCCCCTTACCGCCTTTTCCACATTGTGAGCATCTATTAAGGGAATGGGAGCCCCCGCAGCCGGAGGAATTGTGTTTAAACTTGCAGGTTGCGCCAAACTTGCATGTCCCCTCGTTGAAAGCACAACAACACTCCTTCCGTTTTGTGGTCGACTGTCCCAAGGAAGAAGCACCGCTGGCCCCCGTCTGAAAACACGAATTACCAGCCCGCACCAAGGTCATGACCCGCATCCAAAGACTAATGTCTTTGTGGTCCCAGCGCAACGACGGACGAACAGCCTTCCGCTGACGGAACTGCTCATCGTACCGAAGCCAGGCCAGACCTCCATAAACTCGTTGAGCTTCCCCGATCACATCCAGGTAACAAAAGAGAGCAGAGCAATTTTCCGGCACTCTTTCCCCCACCACACTAGCTAAAATTGCAAACGCTTGCAGCCAATTCGCAAACGTCCGGGGAATCAGACTATACCTCCTTTTTCCCTCCTCCTCCTTTTTGCTGTCATCCAACTTACCTCTGTCCAGATTAAATTTCTCCAGCGGAAGAAGGGAAAAGATCTTGACATACTCACCCCACCAAATTTTTTTCCGGACTTCCTGCTTGAGGTGCGCTCCCAGTGGCCCCTCGAAACACACATAGACTTCACATTTGGCCGCGTCCGCCAAACGCACTCGATCCACCTCCTTCTCCGGCATCTTATCTGAACCGCCGTCCGCCAAACTCACTTCCCCTGTTCCCGGGCACCTGCGCCCCCCCACTCCCGTGGCAGTGGGTGCCCCAGCAGCTGCCAGGGCTGACCCCGCTGTCTATGAGCCCCCGCCATGAGCCCCGGTCCCACAGCACCCAGATCTGAATGGGGAACCCAAGCTGCCGTGGGCAGCCCAGTAGCCTGTACCGGCGCCAGTAATGGCCTGTAACACCTGAATGCTGCTGGACGCCACTGCGGCCGCCCATGACGTCACCACCCGCCAGTCTCCATGATGGGCACCCGCCCCGGTCGACAGGGGGGACGCTGTTCTCACACGCACCTATCGCAGGTTGACCCCGAACACCCACAGTTGCCCCGCCGTCATCCGACCTCCTCAACTGCTCCTGGATGGGAGGGACACCGGCCTTTCCAGGCACCAGGCCGGTTCCCGATGACTGCACTCTCCCCCGCCGAGCCACCCGGGTGGGCCCGGAGCCAGACCCAGGTGCCGCACTGCTCAACTGATCTTCCGAGGAGGCATGGGCCATGGGGGACCCCCCCGCCCCACCCTGCGAGTCCTGCCCGTGTGGAGGATTCCTCCCGGGCCTAGCCACCACCGTCTGAGACCGGCGTTTGCGTGCGGGCGCTGGAGGGTCCCTGGAGGCCTGCTCTGTGGGGCTCCTAGTGCGGCGTCAGACCCTGGGAGATACATCTGGGCTGAGGCGCTCTGGAGGCCTAGACCTCTGAGCCCGAGGTACAGCAGGGGGCGAGGTGACAACCCCCCCTTCTCTGGCTCCCAACAGCATACCCACGACCTGGGCATGCAGCCAATCGTTGCCGTGCACCACTGCTGCAGCCCCTAATTGCTGTAAAAGCCGATCCACGTTCGCCATAGCTAGGCTAGACTAACGGAACGGCAAACTAACTCTGAAAGCGCCGCAGGGAAGGCTGAAGCTCCTTACCCTCCGCTCCTCGTGGCAAACTGGTCCCTCCCCTTCCTTTTCCTCCTAACTTCACACTCCTCTGAATCTGCCAACCCCACGCTAACCCTGCGTCCCCTAAGCTCTGCCCCGTTAATCCCTGTCATGCCGGACCTCTGTTGAGGCCTGCGCCGTTACTCTGGGCCTCTCTGTCTTCTCTTCTCTACACCCCTTCAAATGTGCAGATCATGTTAAAAAGCTTTTGTGCATCAGCTAGTATCACAGAGGATGGTGGCGGAAAGACTGCAGTTACAGTGTGTAAGAGCTGATTGGAGGAAAGGCACCCCCCTCCACACAGCAGAAGAACTGTGTTGTGAATAGACAAGCTCTGTTCTGAGCTTTCCCCCCCCCCCTCCCTGTAGATACAAATTTATCTCATGTGTTGGGAAAACTTCTCAGAAGTGACTAATGCTGATATCAGAGGAATGGAGCACCTGAAAGAATCAACACTTAGAGCTTTGAAGAGAGATAAGTAAACACTGCAGATATATGTGCTTTGCTCAAATTCCATGACTGGAGTTTACAACCACTTTAAGGCACCCGATCAAAAGTTTTCCAGTCCCCTTATCCACTGAAGAAAAAAAGTCAGTTATTTACAGAGCTCAAAAGCTTAAGCTGAAATTGAGACACACATGACTCAGAGAAAAGGAAATGTTTGTTGCTGTACTGTCATTTCAGCTAACTCTTAGTACCCCTCTGTCATTTAGTAGTAGTAAATGCTTATAGTTAAAAAAAAACTGTATACATATGTAACTGATAATTAATATGGGGCAAAATGGCTGTACAGCAGAGGGGGGGCTTCTCTAGTGCCAAAGCAGTGTAGCAATTCTCTTTCATATACCATTCCACAACTACTTCTCACTGCCCCTCCCCAGATGGATCTAATGAACTCTTGGACCATGCTCTTCTCTTGGTATGCTTGAATCTACATGCTTTCATTCTCAATGAACAGAATCTTACTTGGCCTCAAGCTTAGTACCCCTACACTATTGTCTCTCTAGCTTGTCATCAATAGGACATCAATAGGATTCAGGCCTTTTCAGAACTACATTAGTACCTCTCCAATATGAGCTCCCCCATCTCTCTGCTGCTCTCTCTGTAGAATTATCTGGGGAGAACTTCTGATTCTCAATCCAATGCTACCACGTCGATTACACCCAAGTTCTATGGTCCTTGCTGCTTCTCTTATGGTCCCAATTTTCTGTGCAGTCTTGACCTCTCTGTAGACTGTGTCAACCCCTTTCCTCTTCTCTAGTATTTGAAGCACCTTAAAAGTAGAAGTTTGAATCTAGGGTGATACCATTTATTGGCTAACTATTGTATTGTAGTACAAACCTTTGAGGCATGCAGGCCTCTTCTTCAGGCACTGCATGCCACAAAAGCTTGCACTACAACCTATTTAGTTAGTCATCTTTGATCCAAACTTCTATATTTGTAGATGGCTAACACCTAAAGATGAGCTCAGTGTTCAGTCTGAAGGTAAGTCCGGATCAAACACTGGCTTTGGATGTTTGTCTGAATGCCAAATGTTTAGTGGATACATTTGACAGCTTCTGGCTGTCAATGGTTGCTAAGCAAGCAGCGGCTGCTTGCACCCGCCATGTCCTTACCAACCACTGAGGTCACCTGATCCATTCCTGATCCCCGGCCACATAAGCAAATGGGTGGAGAATGGAGTGACCACATGGCCGCTATCCTGGCTGTCAATTTGTGCTAAGGAAGCAGTGGCTCCTTGCATCCGCTGCATCCTTATCAACCATTGACATAATTTGGCCCATTCACTTACATAGCTGGGAAGCTCCAGCCATGTAAGCAAAAAATTGGTGAATGGAGCATTACATCATTGCCTAAATATGGCCATATTTCAGCAATGGCGTCACCACTATCCCTGCCCCTTCCTTTATATACAGTAGCTGTTGACTTCATCTGACTTTGTGTGCGACATGGTCGTTGTTTTTATTTTTATTTTAATGGCAGCAGGCATCGTGATTGATGATAGATTTACAAGGGACACTTTTTGGGGTTTTTAAAAAAAAATAAAGGACTTGTCAAACAATTGGGTGTCTTTATTTCCAGGTGACATTTTTTTTTTTTTTTTTGTGAATGAGTAGGGGTACTATGTGCCCCATACTCATTCATGTGGGGGACGTATCTGGGGGCCGCCTTTATATTAAAAGGGGTTTCCAGATTCGGATAAGGTGAAGGATTAAGGGTGGGGATGAGATGGGGAATATGAGCAGGACAAGAGTTTATATGCACATTATTGGCCTTGAAAGAGGAAAGAGAAACGTGTTGGGGATCAATGTAAACAAAAGAAGTGTGTGAGAAATAATGTGGGAATAATAATTGAGAAAAGATGATTATGACTAAACCCTGGCGGGTGGGGCGAAGCATGTCAGGAGGCGTGTCTGCTGGAGAAGTGCTGGTTGTGGCCATTCTCTTCAACGAGCACCGGGTCAGTTGAGCGGCGTCCTACCCTTGTTATGACAACCCCCAAGTGTGTTACTAGCCAGATCACGAGGTAAAAATAAAGGAAAAATAAAGAAAAACAAAACGACGCTTTCATGGAAAATTTTTTTTTCTTTTCTTTCTTTTTTGAAATAAATAAAAATGATAAATAAAAAAAAAAAATGAATGCAGCCACCACATCTAAAGACTGGTAAACTGCAATATATACCATTTTTGTTTTTGTGTTCAGAAATGCTTTAACCCCCAAAGGTCAGGGAGAGGGGTGAAGTTTCCCTTTAAATAAACTTTCTATTTTGGCATTATTCATATGTTCAGTGACACATATCCAATTTGTTATTCATTTTGTTATACGGGGTATGTACAGTACACAGGTCATTTGTGGAAAATTCGGAACGCCTTGTAATGAAAGGAATCTTATAATGAGTTGATGAAGTATTTCTATAGCTCGGATTGTGTCGACGCAAGCGGAACACATGTGCCACTGTAGGCACAGGTTAACTTTCTGCAAATGACAGTATTTCCCAAGAAGCTAACTAATCACAAACACTTTCTTGTTTTAGCAGTGGAGGAAAATCATTTGGAGTCACAGCCTTCAAATCTCTGCAGTCAACTTCTATCTTACTTGGGAAGGTGCCACGGAAAAAAACAGCAGAACAAGTTCACTTGAGGAGATCTTTAGCGGGAGAGATGTTTCTCTTGTTAAAAAACACTCATAAAAGAAACTGGCTCTTGCGGAAAGGAGACGTTTAAACAAGGCAAGGAGATTCATAGCTATCCATGTGCCAGATACGTGTGCTAGGGCTATGGACAGACGTATCCTACACCAGACACCTCATAACCAAGTATAGGGTGTATATTGATAGAAACCGTTTATCCATCAGATGCTAAAAAGGAGCCACCAATTAACTCCTGATAGCAATATTATGTAACAGGAAACAGTTATGCAGAACAGCCATTTGACTGTAAAAATATAGCACTAGGTCAAGCAATGGACCTCTGCTGGATGGAGCTGGAGCAATGTGACTTATCTTTGGCACGTCATATCGACAGATACAATGTCAACTGGCGTTCCAGATCCCAGCGACTGGGAATAGTGTCCCCTAACGTCTGAGACTTGTATCTTCTTTGAAAGTAGAGGAGGCACAATTTCCATTAGCATTGAGTTACGACAGGCTAGAAAGAGATAATACGGGGATTACTGCTCTGTAATATAACCTGCGTGTGCAGTTTCCAAGCTGCTCAATACTTTTCTGGCTCGTCATAAGTTGAATTGGCCTTAAAGCTATAATCACATCACCGGACTTTAAGGTCATCTGAGAAGTCTTTTTCCAGATGTCTTATGGAATTATTAGACTGGAGCTGTTGGAACTTGTTTTTAGTCGCACAAAAGCTGAAATACTAGGGGGTATGGATGGATTCACAACAGGCTTGTTCACATGGACATCCAGAGGGCGCTATAAATTGAGCAGCTGAGCCATGGCTTTACTGCTCTCCTTAACCACTTTAATACTGGGCATTTTCAGCCCTGTCACACTTTGAATGACAATGGTGGAGTCATGCAACACTGTACCCAAATTAAAGAGCTAGGGATTTCTTTTGGTGGTAATTAATCACTGCTGGGTTTTTTATTTTTTGCTAAATAAACAAAAAAGCCTGGAAATTTGGGGGAGCCCCCCTCCCCCAAATTTCCAGGAACACATTTTTCTTTCTTTCTGTTATAAAATTTTCCAAATAAATAAGTGTTCTTCATAAATTTAGGCCAACATGTATTCTGCTGAATTTCTTTGGTGAAAATAACCCAAATCAGTGTATATTATTTAGTCTGTAGGAAAGTTATAGAGTCCACAAACTATGGTGTGTATATCTGAAAATGTATCAGTCCTGATGTACTGATGGCCTATCTCATTTCTTGAGGCCCTAAAATGGCAGGACAGTATAAATATCCCCCAAATGACCCCAGTCCAAGGTATTTAGTAAGAGGCATGGCGGGTTTTTAGAAGTTGTAATTTTTTTGTCATAATTTTGGGGAAATTAAGAAATTAAAAAAGAAATGTCACATTTTTTGTGCAGTACAGCATCATCATATAACGGATGTGATGGTGATCAGGAGCACTGACTTATGACAGTACAGAAAAAAAGAAGGTACCGTATATACTCGAGTATAAGCCAAGTTTTTCATCACATTTTTTTGTGCTGAAAATACCCCCTCGGCTTATACTCGAGTCTGTGTCCATCTTCACATTTGTGCACCTTTTCCTGGCCGGTCCTAGGTCCCCTGGACCCCAAACTTGACACACATGTAGCCGCACTCTTCATCTACAAGTGTGCAAAGTTGGTTGTCCGGGGGACCTACGGCCGGGGAGCACTGATTTTTCACACCCGGGCACCCCTTCCATAGACTCCAATGTTAAACAGTAATTTCTCCGGTGATTTTGGGGACTCAGTACCAGCCGGTCCTAGGTCCCCTGGACCCCAAACTGACACACATGTAGCCCCACTCTTCATATACAAGTGTGCAAAGTTGGTTGTCCAGGGAACCTACGGCCAGGGAGCACAGATTTTTCAAACCGGGCACCCCTTTCATAGACTCCCATGTTAAACGTCAGTCTAGTCACACAGCGCCGGAGATCAGGTAGGGAGATTGGGCACAGTGAGGCATAGATACAGTGAGGCATAGGCACAGTGAGGCATGAGCACAGTAAGGCACAGCGAGGCATGGACACAGTGAGGCATGCACATGGACACAATGAAGCAAAGTGAGGCACAGTGAGGCATGCAGATGGACACCCTAGGCTTATACTCGAGTCAATAAGTTTTCCCAGTTTTTTGTGGTAAAATTAGGCGCCTCGGCTTATATTCGGGTCGGCTTATACTCGAGTATATACAGTAAAAAAAAATATTTTAATTATTACATTTTTTTTTTTTTTTTTTTTTTATGATTTTCTTTTTAACACACTGTAACCAGAGCAATAAAATGTTACCATAGTTTGCATGAAAGGAAGCCATCCATTGTTATCAGTCACATGGTGCCATCAGTGAGCCGGTACAATGATCGGTCACCGGCTGTGTACGGTGGACACAGCCAGTGACAGATTGCACCACTGCGTGGCCATGCAAATGGCGTTTTCTGAGAGGACATCATATGATGTCAACCCAGAACATTAAAGCCACTGCTATTCTGCTATAGGCTGGACGGAAAGGTGATAAAGCAGTTGTAAACCCTTACCTATACCCAGTGAAGTGGCTAGCCTCAGGTTATACACAGAGATAAAATAAATCCTCCTACATAATTTGTATCAGTTTATCTGCAGCCCTCTCTCCTCTACAGATTCCTACAGCACACATTTTACACAACATTTCCATACTCCAGGAGGCAGGGGGCAGAGGTTGGATGTCACACACGGCCAGGGCCGGCCCTACCATGGGACCCGATGGTACCACGGTCCCAGGCGGCACTTTCAGGGGGGCGGCAAATCAATGTTCAAACTGCTGCCTAAAAATCTGTCTCTGTGTTTGAGCCAAGCTCAGCAATGGGCAGCGGCGGGTGTCCTGTGATAGGCCGAGCAGGTTATGTGGGAGGGACGGACGGCAGACATGAGGCTTGTGATTCGCCTGGAGGAGCGGAGGAGCTGGACTGTGGGTAATCGCGCCAGCCCTGCATGCTCCCGGAGTCCTAACTAGCGCTGTGTGTCACAGGAGACCTGAGATCTGTCTCTCATCTGCCCTGTCAGCTGCCCGCGGCCCCCCCTCTCTCTATCAGCCGCCCCCCCCCCTCCTCCTGAGATCTGTCTCTCATCTGCCCTGTCAGCTGCCTGCGGCCCCCCCTCTCTCTATCAGCCGCCCCCCCTCCTCCTGAGATCTGTCTCTCATCTCCCTGTCAGCCGCCCGCGGCCCCCCCTCTCTCTATCAGCCGCCCCCCCTCCTCCTGAGATCTGTCTCTCATCTGCCCTGTCAGCTGCCCGCGGCCCCCCTCTCTCTATCAGCCGCCCCCCCCCCTCCTGAGATCTGTCTCTCATCTGCCCTGTCAGCTGCCCGTGGCCCCCCCTCTCTCTATCAGCCGCCCCCCCCCTCCTCCTGAGATCTGTCTCTCATCTGCCCTGTCAGCTGCCCGCGGCACCCCCTCTCTCTATCAGCCGCCCCCCTCCTCCTGAGATCTGTCTCTCATCTGCCCTGTCAGCTGCCCGCGGCCCCCCCTCTCTCTATCAGCCGCCCCCCCTCCTCCTGAGATCTGTCTCTCATCTGCCCTGTCAGCTGCCCGCGGCCCCCCCTCTCTCTATCAGCCGCCCCCCCCATCTCCTGAGATCTGTCTCTCATCTGCCCTGTCAGCTGCCCGCGGCCCCCCCTCTCTCTATCAGCCGCCCCCCCTCCTCCTGAGATCTGTCTCTCATCTGCCCTGTCAGCTGCCCGCGGCCCCCCTCTCTCTATCAGCCGCCCCCCCTCCTCCTGAGATCTGTCTCTCATCTGCCCTGTCAGCTGCCCGTGGCCCCCCCTCTCTCTATCAGCCGCCCCCCCCCCCCTCCTCCTGAGATCTGTCTCTCATCTGCCCTGTCAGCTGCCCGCGGCCCCCCCTCTCTCTATCAGCCGCCCCCCCTCCTCCTGAGATCTGTCTCTCATCTGCCCTGTCAGCTGCCCGCGGCCCCCCCTCTCTCTATCAGCCGCCCCCTCCTCCTGAGATCTGTCTCTCATCTGCCCTGTCAGCTGCCCGCAGCCCCCCTCTCTCTCTATCAGCCGCCCCCCCTCTTCCTGAGATCTGTCTCTCATCTGCCCTGTCAGCTGCCCGCGGCCCCCCTCTCTCTATCAGCCGCCCCCCCTCCTGAGATCTGTCTCTCATCTGCCCTGTCAGCTGCCCGTGGCCCCCCCTCTCTCTATCAGCCCCCCCCCTCCTCCTGAGATCTGTCTCTCATATGCCCTGTCAGCCGCCCGCGGCCCCCCTCTCTCTATCAGCCGCCCCCTCTCCTCCTGAGATCTGTCTCTCTCATCTGCCCTGTCAGCTGCCCGCAGCCCCCTCTCTCTCTATCAGCCGCCCCCCCTCCTCCTGAGATCTGTCTCTCATCTGCCCTGTCAGCTGCCCGCGGCCTCCCCTCTCTCTATCAGCCGCCCTCCCCCTCCTGAGATCTGTCTCTCTCATCTGCCCTGTCAGCCACCCGCGGCCCCCCCTCCTCTCTATCAGCCACCCCCCCTCCTCGCCCCCCCTCCTGAGGTCCGTCTCTCTCATCTGCTCTGTCAGCCGCCCCCCCTCCTCTCTATCAGCCGCCCCCCTCCTCTCTATCAGCCGCCCCCCTCTTCCTCTCTATCAGCCGCCCCCCCCCTCCTCTCTATCAGCCGCCCCCCTCTTCCTCTCTATCAGCCGCCCCCCTCTTCCTCTCTATCAGCCGCCCTCCTCTTCCTCTCTATCAGCCGCCCCCTCTTCCTCTCTATCAGCCGCCCCCCTCCTCTCTATCAGCCGCCACCCCCCTCTTCTCTATCAGCCGGTCTCCCCTCCTCTCTGTCAGCGCCCCCCCTCTTCCCTGTCAGCCGCCCCCCCTCCTCTCTATCAGCCGCCCCCCTCTTCCTCTCTATCAGCCGCCCCCCTCTTCCTCTCTATCAGCCGCCCCCCCTCTTCCTCTCTATCAGCCGGTCTCCCCTCCTCTCTGTCAGCCGCCACCCCCTCTTCCTCTCTGTCAGACCCCCCTCTTCCTCTCTGTCAGACCCCCCTCCTCCTCTCTGTCAGACCCCCCTCCTCCTCTCTGTCAGACCCCCCTCCTCTCTGTCAGACCCCCTCCTCTCTGTCAGACGTGTGGCAGGTGACGTCATGGCAAGGGACAATCCGCTACGTGTGGCAGGTGAAGTGGCAAGTGACAATCCGCTACGTGTGGCAGGTGACGTTGTGGCAAGTGACAATCCGCTACGTGTGGCAGGTGACGTCGTGGCAAGTGACAATCTGCAATGTGTGGCAAGTGACAATCTGCAATGTGTGGCATTGTGGCAAGTGACCATCCGCAATTTGTGGCAGATGGCATCGTGGCAAGTGTCAATCCGCAACAAGTGCATTATGGTGAGTTGAACTATTTTTTATTTTATATAACAATAGAAATAATGCACTTCAATCATTTTTTTGCGATTCGGCACTGCATCGATTTAACTGACAATTGCATGGTCGTGTGACGTTGTACCTAAACAAATAGAGCTTTCTTTTGGTGGTATTTGATAACTTCTGCGTTTTTTATTTTTTGTGCTATAAACAAAAATAGCGTCAACTTTGAAAATAGTTTTTTATTTTAACTTTTGCTATAATAAACATCCAAAAAATTAAAATTCAAATTTCTTCATCAGTTTAGGTCGATATGTATTTTTCTACATATGTTTGGTAAAAAAAAAAAACGCAATAAGTGTATATTGATTAGTTTGCACAAAAGTTATTGCGTCTACCAAATAGAGGATAGATTTATGGCATTTTTATTATTATTATATTTTTTTTACTAGTAATGGCGGTGATCTGCGATTTTTAGCGAAACTGTGACATTGCGGTGGACAGATTGGACACTTGACACTTGACACTTTTTTGGGACCAGTGACATTTATACAGCGATCTGTGCTATAAAAATGCACTGATTACTGTGTAAATGTCACTGTCAAGAAAGGGGTTAAATGTGTTCCCTGGGAGGTGTTTCTAACTGGGGGGATGGGGACTGACTGGAGGAGGAGAGAGATCTCTGTTCCTAATCACTAGGAACAGCAGATCTGTCTCTCCTCCCCTGTCAGAATGGGGATCTGTCTGTTTACATTGACAGATCCCCGTTCTGGCTCTATGGAGCGATCGCGGGTGGCCAGCTGACATCGTGGCCAACGGCCACGCACAGGTCCTTTTATACTCCTATATACATGTATAGAGCCATGACAGGTCCTCTTTATACTCCTATGCATGTATAGAGCCATGACAGGTCCATTTTGGTTATCATGATATAAAATAATGAATATGGGGGCATTTTGGTGGGTGTGATTTTTCTTTTGGGCGGGGGGGGGCAGCATTTCATTCTTGGTACCAGGCAGCACAATGTCTTGGGCCGGCACTGCACACGGCACAGCATTTAGCAGAGAGCTGAGTGTAATCTTTGACCTGAGTGGAGGGAAAGGACACATCCCCTCTCTACACGGTCTCAAAATTGTTGATTTGAACAGATTCATGTGCATTTCAGGAACAGGTATTGCACTTTAGGCTACCTACAGACATTCAATGAAAGACAGCTGTGCCTGCTTATTTAAGGATAGATAATTGTAAAAACACGTACATGTTTATTGTTATAGTAAGGAGTGGGAGTAGAGGATAAAAACAGTGAATTGCTAGAAAAATACAACATTGTCAATTGCTTTGGTTTCCTGAGAGGGCTTAGCAAAGCTCAGTTGGGATATGTCATTATCAGGGAAAACAACAGAAATGCCATTGTTCTTTCTTGTATTCATGTTCATAAATGTACCATTAAAGTGGACCCCCCTCTATCCTCATCATTTTATAATACAGCCATTTCTGTTTGGGGGGTAAAGGTCCACTTTAAAGGGATTGATCTTTGGATTTTGTAATCACACTTGTGAACTGGACTTTACCACAAACTGTGTTTTGTCATGTTCTGATTAACGTTAAAAAATCCTCTTGTACCTGTGATGTATTACACCTAGAAAAGTCTCTAGCAAAACATATGTTATGTGTGTGACAGGGACGGCTCTACCCGAAAACTAACGTCTGAGCCAGTCCCTGCCATCTTTGATTGATCGGTGCTTAGATTTATGGTTTTCCTTCTCTCTATATCAGCTACTGTTGGCTATGTTTCTGCTTAACAATTGCTAAAATAAAAATGAATTAAGCACATAGACAGCCTAATATGTCCAATCAGATTGATAGGCTTGAACTGAAAAAGAAGAAAGCAAACAGTGGACTTGCATGACTACAGTGGGGAGAACAAGTATTTGATACACTGCCGATTTTTGCAGGTTTTCCTACTTACAAAGCATATAGAGGTCTGTAATCATAGGTACCTTTCAACTGTGAGAGACAGAATCTAAAACAAAAATCCAGAACATCACATTGTATGATTTTTAAGTAATTAATTAGCATTTTATTGCATGACATACAGTAAGTATTTGATACATCACAAAAGCAGAACTTAATATTTGGTACAGAAACCTTTGTTTGCGATTACAGAGATCATACGTTTCCTGTAGTTCTTGACCAGGTTTTCACACACTGCAGCAGGGATTTTGGCCCACTCCTCTATACAGAGCTTCTCCAGATACTTTAGGTTTCGGGGCTGTCGCTGGGCAATACGGACTTTCAGCTCCCTCCAAAGATTTTCTATTGGGTTCAGGTCTTGAGACTGGCTAGGCCACTCCAGGACCTTGAGATGCTTCTTACGGAGACACTCCTTAGTTGCCTTGGCTGTGTGTTTCGGTTTGTTGTCATGCTGGAAGATCCAGCACGACCCATCTTCAATGCTCTTACTGAGGGAAGGAGGTTGTTGGCCAAGATCTCGCGATACATGGCCCCATCCATCCTCCCCTCAATACGGTGCAGTCCTCCTGTCCCCTTTGCAGAAAAGCATCCCCAAAGAATGATGTTTCCACCTCCATGCTTCACAGTTGGGATGGTGTTCTTCGGGTTGTACTCATCCTTCTTCTTCCACAAAACACAGCGAGTGGAGTTTAGACCAAAAAGCTCTATTTTTGTCTTATCAGACCACATGACCTTCTCCCAATCCTCCTCTGGATCATCCAGATGGTCATTGGAAAACTTCAGACGGGCCTGGACAAGTGCTGGCTTGAGCAGGGGGACCTTGCGTGCGCTGCAGGATTTTAATCCATGACGGCGTAGTGTATTACTAATGGTTTTCTTTGAGACTGTGGTCCCAGCTCTCTTCAGGTCATTGACCAGGTCCTGCCGTGTAGTTCTGGGCTGATCCCTCACCTTCCTCATGATCATTGATGCCTCACGAGGTGAGATCTTGCATGGAGCCCCAGACCGAGGGAGATTGACCGTCATCTTGAACTTCTTCCATTGTCTAATAATTGCGCCAACAGTTGTTGCCTTCTCACCAAGCTGCTTGCCTATTGTTCTGTAGCCCATCCCAGCCTTGTGCAGGTCTACATTTTTATCTGTGATGTTCTTACACAGCTCTCTGGTCTTGGCCATTGTGGAGAGGTTGGAGTCTGTTTGAGTGTGTGGACAGGTGTCTTTTATACAGGTAACAAGTTCAAACAGGTGCAGTTAATACAGGTAATGAGTGGAGAACAGGAGGGCTTCTTACAGAAAAAATAACAGGTCTGTGAGAGCCGGAATTCTTACTGGTTGGTAGGTGATCAAATACTTATGTCCTGCAATAAAATGCTAATTAATTATTTATAAATCATACAATGTGATTTTCTGGATTTTTTGTTTTAGATTCCATCTCTCACAGTTGAAGAGTACCTATGATAAAAATTACAGACCTCTACATGCTTTGTAAGTAGGAAAACCTGCAAAATCAGAAGTGTATCAAATACTTGTTCTCCCCACTGTATATCTGTATAGATATACATATATATATATATATATATATATATATATATATATATATATCTATATATATATATATATATATATATATATATATATATATATACATATATATATGTAGCGGCCTCACTCTCCCTCTCCGCTTCTATCGCCTGGTTGGCTGGTTTTGTCTAGGGGTACCTGGGAGAGGAGAGTGCAGGAACACTACGCCAAGCTCTTCCCTCGTATGTATAAGAGGGTTGAGCAAAGTCACTTGAATTACCTCCGGGTCTGTTCACTGCATACGAAGCCTCCGAATTGTTCCATGGATTTGTCTGCCAGTAACAGAGCCCCACACCAATTAAAAGTCCAACACTCTTTTATTTCTCCATTGCCAGGGTGAACATAATAGTTGAACTTTCAGTAACAGACAGACAAAGGTGTGGATACGAGTAGACCCAGGCACAAATAAACTCTCCTATCCCTTTTGCAAGCGAATAGGCCTGGCGCACGGTCTCTGCCACCAACCGTGAGATTGGTCGCTGCCACCGACCAGATGAACTGTTGAGGCCGCTGCCACAGGCCTAATAGCAGGTCTCTGCCACTGACCTGAGTTGACTAGTTGGACCGCTGCCACCGGTCATAGAACATGAACCACCCTCCTCTATGCACTTGGCCCCTGTTCGGGAAAGATATCCATCTGGGCGGTCTCCAGAGGTTCACCCGGCACTGGCAATATGCTGCACCAGATCTTCGGATGAATCCCTCCTCCGGTCCCTTACGCTTCTGGATTCGGGTGCCCAATGCCCGGGGCACCCTAGGACAATCCCTCCCTTGCGGGACCCAGCGGAAGGTACTGGGCCCCAGGCCTCCGGCTTAGCACCTCACCCCAGACTGAAGGTGTCTGGGATGGAACACGAACTCCAAGTGTCCAGGCCTAGGCCGCCTGGACACCGACCGCGGACAGCAGCCCTCAGGCTGAAGGTGCCTGGGACTCGAGCCTCGTGGCGAAGATGTCCGCCCCCTTTATACCCTCTCCCAGCAAGCACAACGGGTTCCCCGCCATACAACTGCTGCGAGAGGTCACAAAGGGTACGGCACTGCAGCGATGGTTCAACCCCGGCCCAAAGTGACAGCGCCACCTGCTGGGCCGCAGGGAACTAGACATCACTGATGTCTTCACCAGAATTAAACACTTTGAAAAGTATATACCCGCTACACATAGATAGATAGAGAGATAGATATATTTCTATCTATCTATGTATCTATGTATCTATCTATCTATCTATCTATCTATCTATCTATCTATCTATATGTATATATATGTAGCACTACCCCCAGTTAAGAGAGCTGCTGGTTTTGTTTCGGGCCTGTACCCTAGCTATCAACCCCACAAACTTGACTCGAACCCTCCCTTGGCACAACTGGTCTACACTGTAATTATGAACCCACTGATGGTTGGGAACACAATAATACCACACAAAAGTATAATGGCACATAAAATTGTTACCTGGTATAACCACTTGTCCAGCAGGATAACAGAAGACTTCACACAGTGTTCTACTTAATCAAAGACCAAGTTTACTCAATAATAATAAAGGATAGCAGGGTTAAACAGTATTGCAGTTGACTAATGCAGGGCCCTGCAAAGTCAATAATATATCTATGGCAATAGTAAATACAGTGCTAATACACACTTCCTACATAAGTAACAGCCTTATGCTCGCGAGCTCCCCCTAATGGGCAGTACTATACCTGTGTCCCGTCACTAACAGCTCTAGTCAGGCCTGACTAAATTCAATGTACAGTTTCTTTAGTAGGAGAAGTCTTCGCTAGCAAACGTTAGTGCACATAACATTTGTAATCCAAAGTGTTAAGAAAGCAAATAACTTCCACAATGTTCAGGAATGTGAAAGCTCTCCGGCGGTACAAACGCCAAGCTTTTAAACCACGCGGCCACCGTGAGATGTGCTATGACCTGGCGTGTGGCGCGCTACTAATAATAGTGGGCCTTAACAAAGTTACAGGCCTACACAAAACAGTTAATGGATTCCGGGCAGGTGCCCTCTCACCAAAGTAGGCCTTGTCCCGATAACACGTCCCGCTGTCGGTGCCTCGATCACCGGCCTCTCCGCAACTCGCAGTCTCCGGTTCCTCTCACAGCCGCACTGGATGTCAGTGGATGAATGACTCCGGTCTCTGGGAAGTGAGGGCTGAACACACGGGAGAGGATCCCTCTTTAGGCTTAGTGATCCCACTGGATGGTTGTAGGCCCAGGCTTCAGGCCTACACGCTCTGGCAGCAGGCCTCACACAGACTTCCTGCTTGCTAGAAAGCGAAGTCCAGAGAGAGCGAGCGTAGCTCCTCCCTTGCTTTAAGTAACCTCCCTCAGAAAGCTGTGCGGGGATGCAATGCACTCATGGAGTACAGCTGCACTGTGGGTACCATAGTCTATTTAATTTAGACTGGTCTACACCCACAGATGATGTCAAGTAACGACGAAACGTGTCTGGGTTGGATACATTGACTGCCAATCATAGTGACGTCACGACGCTGCTCGCCGCAATTGGACGCTAGCAGACCGGAACTGTCGAACAGAGGCTGGAGACGCCGCTCTGATACCTCGTAGTGTCCGTGCCAGTGTCTCCGGAGAATTTTTGTTCACATGGAAATGAATGCTATTGCGGAGCCTTTGATTGAGAACCATTGACGGCATTTCAGACTCCAGGATGCAGAGACCCAAGGCAGGGGAAATAACCCAAAGCGTGTACGATCTCCCTAACAAGAGATCTCAGCTTCTGGTAAGCGGCAGCATTTCATAGGTGGAGGATCCTTCTGTCATCACTTCTTCTTGGGTGTTTGCTAAATCATCACGTATGACATTTTGGTGGAAAGGACTCTTTATCATTTATTCTGTACTTCCACCATCAATCGCATGGTGACAACAGCAGATGGGAGAAAAACTGAATTAATTTTTTATATATAACAATTATTCACTGCATCTGAAAGAGACTTTGAAACACAAGCACTTATCAGATCTTTTTATTGTTTTTTTTAGATTGCAACTTTCAAGTTTGTTGTTGTCTTGTTTTTTTTCATTTATTATTACACTTGTGAGAGGGTGTATTTTCATTTGTAATGCACATATTGTAGTAGCGTTATATTTTGTTATTTGCGCAGCCTATTTTTTCTGAGTCTATTTAATAACCCTGGCAATGAAGTCCATTTCTTCCTGTACCATAAGTTCCACAATGCATTGTTCCATGTAGTTAAACCACAGTTACTATAATATCATGAGTGGACTCCGGAGGGAGCTGGGATTACTTCTCAAAATAACAATAGTCTTTAAGTCTGCAAAATGACATCCCGCTACACACTCCCCCCACTTAAAGTCTTTGGTCCCCAAAGATATCAACAGTTCTGTAAATAAACATAGTTAACATATACAGATGAAATGCAGTTCACAGTCACAAAAGAACCAGGCAGAGGAAACTCCCACCACGCTTCAGTAAAGAGGTTGTCCTGCCTACAGGCCACCTTAACTGGAATGGCCTGACCAGCTGTGCCAGGGGGTGAGCTAGGGTTGCCCTCCACCAAATTTACAGTGGAAGGACCAGGCATATCAACTGTCCTCTTTGAGGTGAGGACGGCTTTTTCAGAGCGTTCGCCCATTTGATCATAAGTCAGTCTCTTTGGAGGGTGAATGACTCTTCTTTCTCTCTGCACCTTGGGTGTCGGAGCATCAAGGGTAATAGATCCTGCTAAGTCTTCAGTTGCTTCCCCTTCTTGTCCAGGCATGCTGGGCTCCATTAATTCAGAGACATCTAAATCATCTGCAGGTAACAATGAAGTCTCATTAGGGTCTTCTATTTGCATAGGATCCAGAACATCTTCCACTTCCTTGGTGAGCATGCTGTGTGGCACAAACTCAGGAGCCTCCGGATGAAGAACTCCCCTGTCAGTTATTTCAGCTGGGGATAGGGGTGTGGTTATGTGTTCTGGCACTTGAGATGACCACAACCAATCAAGTTCCATTTCCTCATCCTCAGGATCCCTCTCCTCCAGGTCTGTATCTTCCTCATCTAGAAGGGTTGATTGGGATCTGGTAACTGGCTTGGATCTTTGAGAGGTTGAAGGGAGCTCCTGTGAATCGGAAGCAGGAGGTAGGCGAACTGCTTCAGAAAGGGGTAACAGATGGTTCCTATGCCAAGTCTCTAATGGACCTACACTCCCCTCTGGCCTTACTTGATATACTGGAAGGCCTGGCAGCTGTTTACAGATGATGTACGGCTGGGATCTCCATCGGTCAGCTAACTTATGCTTTCCAGGGATACACAGATTCCTCAATAGAACTCTATCCCCTGGCTGCAAGTCCTGTATTCTGACTTTGAGGTTGAAGTTTCTTTTGTTCCTCAATCCCCTTTGGTCAGATGTAGCTTGCGCCTTTTCATAGGCCATTTCCAGACTTTTCCGTAGCCGATCCACATACCCCTTGTGGGAGGTTGCTGAAGCGTGGTCCAGGGATGTGCCAAAGGCCAGGATCACTGGTAGCCGAGCCTCTCGCCCAAACATCAATCGGTATGGGGAGTATCCAGTGACATCACTGTTGGTGCTGTTGTAGGCATGTACAATGGCAGCCACATGCTTGCTACAGTGTTGTTTCTTTTCTCAGCTCAGAGTCCCCAGCATATTTAAGAGAGCCCGGTTAAACCGTTCAGGCTGAGCATCCCCTTGTGGGTGGTACGAGGTTGTCCTAGTCTTTTTAATGCCTAATAGATCCAACAGCTTCCTTATCAGCCTGCTTTCAAAGTCTCTCCCTTGATCTGAATGAAGGCGTTGGGGCAGACCATAGTGCACAAGGAACTTCTCCACAAGTACTTTGGCTACTGTCGAGGCCTTCTGGTCTTTTGTTGGGAATGCTTGAGCATATCTGGTGAAATGGTCTGTGACCACTAACACATTCCCTTGTCCACTCAGATCAGGCTCTAGGCAGAGGAAATCAATGCACACCAGTTCCATGGGTCCCTGACTTTGCAGATGGCCCATTGGGGCAGCTTGATGGGGCAGGGTCTTCCTCTGAATGCATCTGGCACAAGAATGACAGTACCCTTCAACTTCGGCCCGCATACAAGGCCAATAGAACCTGTCTCTCACAAGATGAAAAGTTCTTTCAGATCCCAGATGACCATGATCATCATGGAGAGCAGTTAGGACTTCCTTCCTGTGTTTAGCGGGCAGGAACAGTTGCCACTTTTCTTCCAGGTCATCAGAGGGGCCCCTTCGGTAGACCACTCCTTGATCCATCTGCAGCCGGTCCCACTCTCTGTGTATCAGCCGGGCTTCCTTAGTAGAATTTGTTAATAGCATCTCAGGGCACTGGTTCTCCAAGGCCTTTAATACCAGCTTTCCCAGAGGGTCTTCCAATTGATCCCTTCTTAAGTCTTTCTTGGACAGCTTAGGTAACCCCTCTTCTCCAACTTGGGTCACATTACAATAGCATGTAGGTACTCCGACAGCCGAAACTCCAATCTCTTCGGCCCTGGATCCTCCTATGGCCTGGAGTTCCTGGTATAGGGCTCTCATTCTTTCTGGGGTCAACTGAGTCCACTCTTCAGTAGGGTCACTGGGGGCATGGGACCTCCTCGAGAGGGCATCTGCATCCCTATTTCCAACCCCAGATCTGTATTTTAATCTGAATGTGAAACCCGAAAGGGCAGCCAACCATCTGTGTCCTGTCGCATCCAGTTTGGCGGTGGTCAGGATATAAGTGAGGGGATTATTATCCGTCTTAACCACGAACTCAGACCCGTACAAATAGTCTTTCAGTTTGTCCACTACAGCCCACTTTAAGGCCAAGAATTCCAGCTTGTGTGTGGGGTAGTTCTTCTCAGCAGGGGCCAGACTTCGGCTCACGTACGCAACAGGTCTCAAGTGACCATCATGTTCTTGGTATAGTACCCCGCCTAATCCATCTCTACTGGCATCAACATGCAACTCATAGGGTTTAGTAGTATCTGCATATGCTAAGACGGGTGCTGTGGTTAGGCTTTTCTTCAACTGGATGAAGGCCTCCTCACACTGGGTGGTCCACTCTTCCTGGATAGACTCTTTGGGTTTTCTGGGCCCTGTGTTGGGTTTCATTGAGTCGACCGGTTCTTGGACATCACCTTCCCCCTCATTCTTCAGTAGTTCATTGAGGGGCCGGGCAATCTTGGCGAATCCCTCCACAAACCTTCTATAATAGCAGCAGAATCCCAGAAACGACCTGGGCTCAGTCACGTTGGTGGGCCTTGGCCAAGAGGTGACAGCATCCAGCTTCTCAGGATCTGTGGCTACCCCTTCAGCAGACACGATATGGCCCAGGTAATGGACTGAAGACTGGTAGAATTGGCACTTCTCTAAAGAAAGCTTCAGGCCTTCTTCATGGAGCCTCTTTAAGACCTTCTCCAACCGCTCTTCGTGTTCTTCGAGAGTCCTACCGAACACAATAATGTTGTCTAGATACACCAGCACTTCAATGAGGTTCATGTCTCCCACTGTCTTCTCCATCAGCCTTTGGAAAGTGGCTGGGGCTCCCGACAAGCCCTGGGGCATGCGGTTGAACTCAAAGAAACCCACTGGGGTGATGAAAGCCGTTTTCTCCTGGTCTTCCGCGTGCATGGGAATTTGATAGTACCCACTCTTCAAATCTGTCACACTGAACCACTTAGCCCTGGACAAACTCTGTAAAGCATCTTCTATCCGGTGGGTGGTGTACTGATCAGGTATAGTCCTTCCATTCAGTGTTCGGTAGTCGATACACAGCCTCAAGGACCCATTCTTCTTCCGGACTACCACTATTGGAGAGGCGTAGGGGCTTTGGGACTCTCGAATAATGCCCCTTCTCTTCAGTTCTGCTAGTTGCTCCCGCAGATCTTCTAGGTCTTCTAGGTCAGTCAGAGGGACCCGTCTGACTCTTTCCCTAAACGGCTTATCTTCCTGTAAGCGAATCTTGTGGGTGGCACTCTTCGCACATCCCACATCAAATTCATTCTTGGAGAAGATCTTCTGCCATCGAGCAAGTTGGGCCTTGGCCCTCTCTTTCCATACTGGTGGGAGGGTCGTGTCTTCGGAGCAGAGCTTCTCCACAGTGACTTCACCCATTTCCTCCTTCTCCAAGTCAGATAGGGCAACTGGGGTGGCTGGGTTTACTTGGCCCAACAGCATTCTGGCTGGTACCCTTACCGATGTGGTGGTGGTATTCCTAATGCTCACTGAGATCTTCCCGTGGCTCTTCTTAAGGGCCTTCAGTGGGACCACTTCGGGAATTACTTCCAGCCCCCTTTGATTCTCATGTGGATCTGGTTTGAGAATGACAAAGGGACCGGGTTGTTCCCAGGTAAGTTTGATAGCGGCTCTCAAACAAGTCACCTCTCCTGGTTGTAGAACTTTTTCCGTCCTATCCAGCTTCCAGATCTTCCCCACCCCCTCTGTTGGGGCATTCTGCTCCAACACCAAGTGCTGGTAGGCCCGCTGTAGCATGGGGTGTACCCTCGGGATGGAGGTATCCGGTTCTTGTACCACAGGTGTCAACAGCCTCCTGACCAGGTCAGTGTTGGTTCCTATGATGAGGGAACTCTTGCTGGCCCCTGGCGGTCGGGGACAAACTACAGCCAGGGTGTCGAAAGTCTCGGCTTCTCCTGCCACTGAGGGGTCAAAGGTCAGCTTGATTGGAAGGTATCCATCATAAGGGAAACTCTGTGTCCCAATGCCCCATATCTCCAAGTCTTCAAGCTTTTGGAGCTGTAGATGCCTGAGGTGTTTGTTGTGAAAGTCTCTAAATAGAAGAGTTACTTGAGCTCCAGTATCCAGGAGGGCCTTTGTATAGATTCCTTCTACCTGGATAGAGACAACTGGGGAGGGTCCCACTAGTTTGACAGGGAGTTTCCTTGGAGAAGCCTTCTTGCTTGACTCTGTGACCTGTACTTTTTTTCCTCTCCCTTTCTTCTTGAGCCTTTTTCTGGATCTCAACCCTTGTTGGGCCTGGTATGCACTGATCTCCCGCCTTTGAGCATTTTTAGACATGAAGTGGAAGGTATTATGTCGCTCAGAGGTGACAACAGGGGTGTTTGATGAGGAATTATTTTCCCTCTGTTGCCTTCCTTTGCTATTGAACTCTCTGGAGTTGGCTGAGACTGATGGGGTGCTGCAGCTTTCTTCGGGCTGGGGCACACTTGACTATAGTGTCCAGTCCCTCCACAGTTAAAGCAAAACTCATCATCCTTTGGGCGTTGAGAAGGAGAAGTGGATGCAGTCTGGTTTACTTCCGTTGTGATACCCCCTTCCTTACTTGCGCCTGAAGCTTTGGTCATCAATGAAGTCAGCATCTCTATCATCTGTGTCATCTGGGACTTTAGGATAGCTACTTCAGTGTCCCTTGCCATAGTCATTGCAGATCTGACCCCGGCTGAGGGAGGAGAGCTGGGTTGTATGGTTGCTCGTTGGTCGTTCAGCAATGCCTCTTCATCTCTCACCACTCTGATGAGGTCAGGATAACTTAATGACATAACACCCTCTGAAGTTTTCAAGTGGAGCCAAACTGGATCAGAAAGTCCCTCTTAGGATTTGCTGCATCCTAGATTGGTCTATAGCAGATGGTGCCATTCCCTTCTTTAAGACTATTTGGCATAACATTTTGTTTAGTCTTCTGATTGTTGGAGAGTGTGTTCGAATTGATAGATGAGGTTACCAGCTTTTTCCAACTGTCCGAAATCTTCCTGTAGCATGACCAAATAGTCGTAGGCTGTACAAGCGGCGTTACTGAACCTTAAGTTCCTGACAGCTTCTGCAGCGGCTCCTCTCATGCTTTTGTTTATGCGCTGCTTCTTTTGGGCCTCTGACAATTCCCATCCTTCTAAAGCTTGCATGGCTTGCTCTATCCAGGTGTCAAATTCTTCTTCCCCAGCTGGCACTGGCTGTTTCCCTGAGAAAACCCTCAGTTTCCTGTATCCAGCTTCCACACATACTGTGTTGCTCTTCTGGCACTTTGACACGAAATCTCTCAAAGGGTTAAGGAGCTCTGGACCAATAGTGGTCAGGGGTGCAGGGGAGGTTGTAGTTCCTCCTTCCCGACTCTCTCCTCTATCTAGGGCTTCCTGACCAGTACCCGTGCACTCTTCACTTGGGGCTCTTGGGTGTACTATATAAAGCTTGGTCTTGCCCCTCAAGTGCACACTCCTTCCTTTGAAGATCTCTGGTATTCCCTCTCTCCATTCCAACAACGCATGGGTGCTAGAGGTTCCCTTATCTAGCCTGAGAGCAAGTACCTGTGCTTTCCTATTTGGAGATAGTGTCTTTATAATCTCGACAACTTCTTCCCCGTCCCAGTTCTTACCAGGGAGTTCAATTGCCATGCTCACGTCCGAGCGGGCACCTACTGATTCGCACCACTGGTCCACAATGAAAGGGTCCATGCTGGTACTAACGGGATAGGGCTTGATTGTAGAGTACAGTATCCCGGACTCGAGCCCCCATGTGTAGCACTACCCCCAGTTAAGAGAGCTGCTGGTTTTGTTTCGGGCCTGTACCCTAGCTATCAACCCCACAAACTTGGCTCAAACCCTCCCTTGGCACAACTGGTCTGCACTGTAATTGTGAACCCACTGATGGTTGGGAACACAATAATACCACACAACAGTATAATGGCACATAAAATTGTTACCTGGTATAATCACTCGTCCAGCAGGATAACAGAAGATTTCACACAGTGTTCTGCTTAATCAAAGACCAAGTATTACTCAATAATAATAAAGGATAGCAGGGTTAAACAGTATTGCAGTTGATTAATGCAGGGCCCTGCAAAGTCAATAATATATCTATGGCAATAGTAAACACAGTGCTAATACACACTTCCTACATAAGTAACAGCCTTATGCTCGCGAGCTCCCCCTAATGGGCAGTACTATACCCGGGTCCCGTCACTAACAGTTCTAGTCAGGCCTGACTAAATTCAATGTACAGTTTCTTTAGTAGGAGAAGTCTTCGCTAGCAAACGTTGGTCACATAACATTTGTAATCCAAAGGGTTAAGAAAGCAAATAACTTTCACAATGTTCAGGAATGTGAAAACTCTCAAACGCCAAACTTTTAAACCACGCGGCCACCGTGAGATGTGCTATGTCCTAGCGTGTGGCGCGCTACTAATAATAGTGGGCCTTAACAATGTCACAGGCCTACACAAAACAGTTAATGGATTCCGGGCAGGTGCCCTCTCACCAAAGTAGGCCTTGTCCCGATAACACGTCCCGCTGTCGGTGCCTCGATCACCGGCCTCTCCGCAACTCGCAGTCTCCGGTTCCTCTCACAGCCGCACTGGATGTCGGTGGATGGATGACTCCGGTCTCTGGGAAGCGAGGGCTGAACACACGGGAGAGGATCCCTCTTTAGGCTGAGTGATCCCACTGGATGGTTGTAGGCCCAGGCTTCAGGCCTACACGCTCTGGCAGCAGGCCTCACACAGACTTCCTGCTTGCTAGAAAGCGAAGTCCAGAGAGAGCGAGCGTAGCTCCTCCCTTGCTTTAAGTAACCTCCCCGAGAAAGCTGTGCGGGGATGCAATGCACTCAGGGAGTACAGCTGCACTGTGGGTACCATAGTCTATTTAATACCCCTGGCAATGAAGTCCATTTCTTCCTGTACCATAAGTTCCACAATGCATTGTTCCATGTAGTTAAACCACAGTTACTGTAATATCATGTAATATCATGAGTGGACTCCGGAGGGAGCTGGGATTACTTCTCAAAATAACAATAGTCTTTAAGTCTGCAAAATGACATCCCGCTACACATATATGTACACAGTATCTCACAAAATTGAGTACACCCCTCAAATTTTTGTAAATATTTTATTATATCTTTTCATGTGACAACACTGAAGAAATGACACTTTGCTACAATGTAAAGTATTGAGTGTACAGCTTGTATAACAGTATAAATTTGCTGTCCCCTCAAAATAACTCAACACACAGCCATTAATGTCTAAACCGCTGGCTAAAAAAGTGAGTACACCCCTAAGTGAAGGACATCATATGATGATGTGGTAAACTGCAGGGTCCCAGCGATTCCCGAGTGTTCATGCAGGGGGAGATTTCACTCTCTTCTGACGAAACTTCCTATGCATCAGTCAACCCCTCACCTGCAATCCGGCCAGTGCTGATTGGCGCTGTGCCAATGACATGCTCAGTTCACAAATAAAATAAAAAACATACAAATCGTGTGTGAAATAGTAAATGCAGGATAAAAGAAACAAATGAGCATGTGCAGGTTGGCTACCCTATCTATGTTAGCTGGCCTTCCCCAGATAGACAGTGTAGGAAGGGGAGGATCTGTCCATACAGGATAAAACAGCCTTTTAACACAATGCAGAGGATTAACCCCTAAAGTTCCACAGTGAGTATAACAAGCATGCTATTCTGCATATGCAGACAGATTTTACTGTTGTGGGTTTAGTAACACTTTAATGGCTGTGTATTGAGGGGACAGCAAATTTACACTACCCCTAGGAGATGGGATGTTAGAGGAAGCAGAGATCAGGCTAGAGATAAACCGGAACCCCCTGGAAATGAACGTGGCGAGGACCCTCCTCCTTGAGCGATCATCTAGCCCTTACACTCTGATACGCTGATTACCTCACAACAGTAAGGTAAGAAGGTAGTACGGGTGTTATACACACCAAAGATTTCATTCACTGCAGTCACTGAAGATTTCATTCCATTGAAGTCACAACATCACTTATTGATGCTACACAGCACCTTATTATCACATTATCACATCACATTTGCACTTTATGTCCTCTGTAGGAATTGTTTACTGCTCCATTATTTGCACCATTTGCACTTTATTTCACTATATGGACTTTTATTGATTTAATCAGTTTATTTATATATGTGTTTGATTTTTTGCAATTTTAGTCATGGATTTTTAACATATTTCATCTATTTATTTATTTGTTATATATACTTTGACTTTTCTAGCACTTATAATTTATTTAGGAGCGCAACACCAAACACTGATTTTTTATACTAGCGAATTTACACTGTTATACAAGCTGTACACTCACTACTTCACATTGTAGCAAAGTGTAATTTCTTCAGTGTTGTCACATGAAAAGATATAATAAAATATTTACACAAATGTGAGGGGTGTACTTACTTTTGTGAGATACTGTGTGTGTGTGTGTATATATATATATATATATATATATATATATATATACATATAGAATATATATACACAGTATATACAGTTCTGTGCAAACATTTTAGGCAAGTGTGAAAAATGCTGTAAACGAAGAATGCTTTCAGAAATAGAAGGGTTAATAGTTTATTTTTATCAATTAACAAAATGGAAAGTAAATGAAGAGAAAGATTAAAATCAAAAATATTTGGTGTGACCACCATTTGCCTTCAAAACAGCATCAATTCTTCTAGGTACACTTTCTCACAGTTTTTGAAGGAACTCGGCCAGTAGGTTGTTCCAAACATCTTGCACAGATCTTCTGTAGATGTCAGCTGCCTCAAATCCTTCTGTCTCTTCATGTAATCCCAAACAGACTCCATCATGTTGAGATCAGGTCTCTGTGGGGGCCAAACCATCACTTCCAGGACTCTGTTCTTTTTTTCACTGAGGATAGTTCTGAATGACACTGGCTGTATGCTTGGGGTCATTGTCCTGCTGCAGAATAAATTGGGGGCCAATCACACGCCTCCCTTGTGGTATGGCATGATGGATAAGTATCTGCCTGTATTTCTCACCATTGAGGACACCATTAATCCTGACCAATTCCATTTGCAGATATGCAGCCCCAAACTTACAAAGAACCTCCACCATGCTTCACTGTTGCCTGCAGACACTCATTATTGTACCACTCTCCAGTCCTTCAGCGAAACAAACTGCCTCCTGCTACAGCCAAATACCGTATTTATCGGCGTATAACACGCAACCCAAGTTTAGGAGGGAAGTTTAAGGAAAAAAAAATACATTTTAAATGCCCATCAGTGCAGTCTTGCCCAGTGTCCATCTGCAGCCTTGCCCAGTGTCCATCTGCAACCTTCCCCAATGTCCATCTGCAGCCTTGCCCAGTGTCCATCTGCAGCCTTGCCCAGTGTCCATCTGCAGCCTTGCCCAGTGTCCATCTGCAACCTTCCCCAGTGTCCATCTGCAGCCTTGCCCAGTGTCCATCTGCAGCCTTGCCCAGTGTCCATCTGCAGCCTTGCCCAGTGTCCATCTGTAGCCTTGCCCAGTGTCCATCTGCAGCCTTCCCCAGTGTCCATCTGCAGGCTTCCCCGGTGTCCATCTGCAGCCTTCCCTGGTGTCCATCTGCAGCCTTGCTCAAAATTGCAGCATCATGGGTTTTAAAATTTTAGCACCGCCGAGATACACAGAGCCGGATGTCCTGTGTATTCAGCTCCTCTCGGCTTGTCTCGCAGTCCCGCCGCTATGATGGACACAACACCGGTCCAATGGCGGGACGTAAAGGCTAGGAGGCAGGACTGTGCGTGACTGCGAGCGGAGCTGAGCGGAGCTGACCCTAGCCGAGTACACAATACACACAGTCTATTTTGGCGGCGCTCGCTCTTCTTCCCCTCAGAGACAGCGGGGATCGGCGTATAACACGCACCCACGATTTTCCCCTGATTTTAAGGGGAAAAAGTGTGCGTTATACACCGATAAATACAGTATTTCACATTTTGACTCATCAGACCAGAGAACCTGTTGGCATTTTTCTGAACCCCAGTTCCTATATTTTCATGCATAGCTGAGTCGCTTAGCCTTGTTTCCACGTTGGAGGTATGACTTTTTGACCTCAATTCTTCCATGAAGACCACTTCTGGCCAGACTTCTCCAGGGAATAGATAAGTGTATCTAGGTCCCACTGGTTTCTGTCAGTTCTGTGCTGATGACACTGCTGAATATCTTCTAATGTTGAAGTAAAATGATGTGTCTGCTGCATTAAATTTCCTTGGCTGACCACTGAGTCTACAGCCATCAATGTTGCCCGCTTCCTTGTAAGAATTGATGCTTGTTTGAAGCCAAAGGGTAGTCATGCCAAATATTGATTTTATTTAGCTTTTCCTTCTGTTTACTCACTTTACATTTTGTAAATGTATAAAAATAATCAATTAAAATAGATATTTTTGAAAGTATTCTTACGTTACAACATTTCCTCTTATAACACACACACACATATACATATAAACTATTGTGAGGGGGTTAGCTCGGCAGCGGGTGTGTGTGACCCCCGGGATGGGCTCCCCACACAAAAACAGGCCCAGCAAACGGAGGTTGTGGTTTTCAAAATCAAAAAGGTGCGGTTTATTTTCTATTTACAGTGACAAAACACAGCAAAGCAAAAGAAACATAAATAAAATAAATCCTGGTCAACTTGACCTCTGACTAAACATACAGGTTTCCTAACTAACAACTGGGATCAGCCTAGTGCTGTCCTAGTCCCTAAGTCCCTGGTTTTAAATGTCCAAGCAAATAGCCACACAGGCTTTGTCTCACCGCACAGGGGTTCACACTCCCTAGACAGTCCACACAGGTCTGGGTCCAGGCATGAGCTAACACCTAATGAATCTGGGAGTTCTTATAGAGGCCTAAATGAGCTGACAAGCTTCAGCTGGTCTCATCAACTCCCTGTCTGCACGACGCCCCACACTCTCCCTAGAGGTATGAGTCATCCATGAGCCCACTAGCCTCAGCTGGGCTTATACAACTCTCCACCTAGTTGTATAAGTCGGCGTAAAGCCTGAATCTGGGCGAAATATATCTACCCCCCTGGATGCAACCAGGTGACTTTACCTTCCTGCTGTCACATACCCCCCCCTCTTGTTTTAACCTCGGGGTTGGAACACCAGCAATCAGGCATTCATGTACTCGAGACAAAGCATCCACATTCCCCATTTGAACGCCAGGGCGATGCTTTACTGTGAAGTTGAATTCCTGGAGGGCCAGGAACCACCTATTCACTCTTCTATTTGTTTCCTTGTTTTGAGCCATCCACTTTAACGGAGCGTGATCCGTAACCATGTCAAAGTGCCTACCTAGCAGGTAGTACCGAAGGGAATCTAGAGCCCACTTCACCGCTAAACACTCCTTTTCAACGGTGGCGTAATTTACCTCATGGGACTTCAACTTCCTGCTGAGGTAAATGACTGGGTGCTCTTCCCCGTTCCAGACCTGGGACAATACTGCTCCTAACCCCACATCTGACGCATCACTTTGTACGACAAAGTCTTTAGAGAAGTCGGGTGAGTACAACACTGGCTGGCTACATAAGGCTTGTTTCAAGAATTGGAATGCTGCCTCAGCCTCGGGGGTCCATTTAATCATGACCGACCCTTTCCCCTTCGTCAGGTTGGTTAGGGGCACAACCTTAGAAGCAAAGTGGGGAATGAATCGCCGATAATACCCAGCGATTCCCAGAAAGGCTCGTACCTGCTTCTTGCTGTTGGGACGTGGCCAACTCTGGATGGCCTCGACTTTGTTGAGTTGGGGTTTTATTACTCCCCTCCCAATGGTGTACCCAAGATATTTGGCCTCCTCCTGCCCAATGGTACACTTCTTGGGGTTAGCCGTAAACCCCGCTTCCCGAACAGAGTCCAGGACTGCTTGCACTTTTGGCAGATGTGAGGCCCAATCTGTGCTATGGACAATTACGTCATCCAGGTAAGCCGCAGCATACTTCCGATGGGGCCTCAGCATCTGGTCCATTTTCCGCTGGAATGTGGCCGGCGCATTCTGTAACCCGAACGGCATTCTTTTATATTGGAACGCCCCGTCTGGGGTTACAAATGCGGTTTTCTCTTTGGCCGACTTGGCCAGGGGGATTTGCCAATACCCTTTTGTGAGGTCAAGAGTCGTCATGTATCGGGCTGTTCCCAGCCGGTCGATCAACTCATCTATACGTGGCATGGGGTAGGTGTCAAATTTTGTAACTTTGTTCAACTGACGAAAATCGTTACAAAATCGCCAGCTCCCATCCGGTTTAGGCACCAACACAATGGGACTAGACCAATCACTTTGGGACTCCTCTATCACCCCTAAGTTCAGCATTTTCTGTACTTCCTCCCGTATTGCCTCCCGTCGGGCCTCTGGGATCCGATAGGGTTTTAACTTCACCCTTTCACCGGGCGGGGTAATGATGTCATGCTCTACCCCAGATGTTTGTCCCGGCAGCTCAGAGAATACCTCCTTGTTGCGAAGCACAAACTCCTTAACCTCCTGTTGTTGGGGTTGTGACAAGGTGGCTGCTATTCCAACCTCAGGAATCACACAACCAGTTTGAGCTGGTGACCAAGTGTCTGCGACTAGGGACTCTCTATCCCTCCAGGCTTTCAACAGATTAACGTGATAGATCTGTTCGGGCTTTCGCCTTCCTGGTTGTCTGACCTTGTAATTCACTTCGCTCACTTTTTCCATTATCTCATAGGGGCCTTGCCATTTGGCAAGGAATTTACTTTCAACCGTAGGGACAAGTACCAGTATCCTATCCCCCGGGGAAAAGGTATGGGTCTTGGCTCCACGGTTGTACACTCTCTGCTGTGCTAACTGCGCTTGGGCCAAATGTTCCTTCACGATGGGCATTACCTGTGCAATTCGGTCTTGCATCCGGGCGACATGCTCAATCACACTCCTGTGGGGAGAACTCTCACTTTCCCAAGTTTCCTTGGCAATATCCAACAGCCCTCTTGGGTGTCTCCCATACAGTAACTCAAAGGGGGAGAATCCCGTAGAGGATTGGGGCACCTCCCTAATAGCAAACATCAGATAAGGAAGTAGACAGTCCCAATCCTTTCCATCTCTATCCACCACTTTCTTCAACATTTGTTTTAGGGTTTTGTTGAATCTTTCAACCAGCCCATCGGTTTGGGGGTGATACACAGATGTACGTAATTGCGTCACTTTGAACAATTTACACAGCTCCTTCATAACCCGGGACATAAAGGGTGTACCTTGGTCCGTAAGCAGTTATTTACAAATACCCACCCGGCTAAACACAAGAGATAGCTCTTTGGCTATGGTTTTGGCCGAGGTATTTCGGAGAGGGATCGCTTCTGGATAACGGGTGGCATAGTCCATTATAACTAATATGTACTGGTGCCCCCTAGCGGACTTGATTATAGGCCCTACCAAATCCATGGCGATCCTCTCAAACGGGACCTCAATGATGGGTAGAGGGACCAGCGGGCTACGGAAATGTGGCATCGGGGCCGACCTCTGACACACAGGGCAGGAGGAACAATAATTTTCTATGTCCTTCATCACCCCCGGCCAATAGAATCTCTGTAATACCCTCTCTCGGGTTTTCTCTGTCCCCAGATGACCTCCAAGAATGTGCCCATGGGCCAACTCCAACACCAACTTCCTGTAAGGTTTGGGCACCACAAGCTGCTCAACGGTTTCTTCTGCCCTTTTTGCCACCCGATACAGTAGGTCCTTCTCTACGCTGAAGTATGGGTAAGTGCAGGTATTATCTGGGTTCACTAACTCGCCATCTATTTTCACTACGTTTTCCCGTGCCTTTATTAGGGCGGGGTCTTTCAACTGTTCTGTGGCAAAGTTTTCCCTGTGAACCTCAAGATCAGAAAACTCCACAGACGGTAGGTTTTCGTCTGAGGAGGTGGGCTCCTCTCCAGTTTCTTGAGTCTCCCCTGCCAATACTGATAAGGGAAATTCCGGAGAGTCCTCACCACTCTCAGGGGAGTTCTGGCTATCACATTCCTGGTACATTGGGGCACCAGTGGGGGGCTCAGGATCATCCCACAGTTCCCAGAACTTCGGAAAATCCCTTCCCACAATGGCGTCATGCGGTAACTGAGATACTAAGCCCACTGGATGAGAGAGGGTACCTTTGGGGGTCTCGAAACACACTGTAGTCACTGGATACTCTCGGGTGTCCCCATGCACACAAATAACAGCTACCTTGCTATTCCCAAAGACCTCTGTTTTAACTAACTCAGCCTTTATCAGGGTCACAAGGCTACCTGAATCCAGCAATACCACAACATTTCTACCATTAACACACATTTTGCATAAATGTTTCTCAGTTCCTCGAATGGCAGTGCATGCGACTGTCGCACACAGCGACTGACGTCTGCCCGTCAGAAAGTCACACTGCATGGGTTCCTCCACAACCGGGCAATTGGCTGCAATATGTCCCGCTTGCCGGCAGCGGTAGCAAACGATCCTTCTTGCCGCCTCTTGAGCCGCTGATTTCCCAGGCTGTTCTCGCCAAACTTGGGGTAGAGCTCCCACCCTCTCACTCTCTCCACCCTCACCCCTTGGAATCCTCTTTAGCAACACATAGTCTTTTGCTTGGTTAGGCTCTAGGTCATAGTAAGCTTTCTGCGATTCACCAGTTAACAGAGGAGCCACCAGTCCAGCCCACTGCTCCTCAGGCCACTTTTCTCTTTCAGCGGTCCTTTCAAATGTGGTCAAAAATACCTCTGGATCATCCTCTCCAGTCATTTTTGTCAATAAACGACTCACCCCAAAGGACGCGGTATTAGTGGGACGGCTTTCCTCACTGGTCTGCGGACATTGCTGCATTACTGCTTCCATTTGTTGTAGTCTCTGCTCTTGCTTCTGTAACAGGTCTATGAAGCGGGCCTCAGATTGCTGCTGGGCTTGTTGCTGAGCTTCCAGACTCTGTTGGTGAGCTTGCTGCTGGGCTGCAAGGCTCTGTTGATGAGCTTGCTGCTGGGCTGCAAGGCTCCTTTGCAAACCTGCATTTGTCTGCTGTTGATTGGCATTTGCTAGAGCCAGCTGTTTCAGTATCTCCTCCATGCTGGCTTAAAAAAAACTGCCACTGGTTCTCCACCAACTGTGAGGGGGTTAGCTCGGCAGCGGGTGTGTGTGACCCCCGGGATGGGCTCCCCACACAAAAACAGGCCCAGCAAACGGAGGTTGTGGTTTTCAAAATCAAAAAGGTGCGGTTTATTTTCTATTTACAGTGACAAAACACAGCAAAGCAAAAGAAACATAAATAAAATAAATCCTGGTCAACTTGACCTCTGACTAAACATACAGGTTTCCTAACTAACAACTGGGATCAGCCTAGTGCTGTCCTAGTCCCTAAGTCCCTGGTTTTAAATGTCCAAGCAAATAGCCACACAGGCTTTGTCTCACCGCACAGGGGTTCACTCTCCCTAGACAGTCCACACAGGTCTGGGTCCAGGCATGAGCTAACACCTAATGAATCTGGGAGTTCTTATAGAGGCCTAAATGAGCTGACAAGCTTCAGCTGGTCTCATCAACTCCCTGTCTGCACGACGCCCCACACTCTCCCTAGAGGTATGAGTCATCCATGAGCCCACTAGCCTCAGCTGGGCTTATACAACTCTCCACCTAGTTGTATAAGTCGGCGTAAAGCCTGAATCTGGGCGAAATATATCTACCCCCCTGGATGCAACCAGGTGACTTTACCTTCCTGCTGTCACACTATTTATATAAAAACAAGTTTTTTTAAAGAGATTAGCACACAGTAATACAGTAGGATAACTTTAATTCAAAGAATCCAGATGCATACTTACCTGAATCGAATGACCACGGCTCAGTGGAACCTTCAGCACCTTATACCCGGAAGTCACTAGGAGTGAATGGGATTGCAGGGTATTTACATGGGTCCAGCCAAAAAGAATTAAAGGCAACCAGGCAATCTATCTTTCTGGATCAGGGACAGGTAATAAAAAGACTGGGAGTGGGCCTGGGGGTGGGAAAAGTTTACAAGTACACATTAATAGTTAATTAACCTCCAGTTAAGACTAGACTATAAAAAAAAAAAAAATGTTAAAATGATGTTATGTGCTTATTAGAAGTCGTTAAATATATTTTAAATGCATCTAGTACTAGAATAAAAATACCAGAATTTGACATTATTTGATATTAAACTGTACGGAAACACCTAGAGGTCTTTGTTTATAAAAAAAACAAACAAAAAAAACAAACAAAAAACAAACACTAATGCCGTGTGCACACGATCGGTTTTACCGATGAAAACAGTCCGATTGACTTTTCACATTGGACAAACCGATCGTGTATGGGCCCCATCGGTCTTTTTTCCATCGGTGAGAAAAAATAGAACATGTTTTAAATTTATCCGATGGGAAAAAAAAACGATAGCAAATTCCGATCGTCTGTGTGGAACTCCATCGGACAAAAAACCCACGCATGCTCAGAATTAAGTCGACGCATGCTCAGAAGCATTGAACTTAATTTTTCTCGGCTTGTCGGGGTGTTTTACGTCACGGCGTTTGGGACGGTCGGATTTTTGACTGATGGTGTGTAGGCAAGACTGATGGAAGTCAGCTTCATCGGAGTCCAATGGAAAAATCCATCGGATTAGAATCCATAGGAAATCCGATCGTGTGTACAGGGCTTTAGGGGTTTATATACGAAAGGCAAATCCACTTTGTACTACAAGTGTAAACTACAAGTGCAAAGTGCACTTGGAAGTGCAGTCGCTGTAAATCTGAGGGGTAGATCTGAAATGTGCAAGCTAAAATGCTGTTTTTTATTTTCCTTGCATGTCCCCCTCGGATCTACAGCGACTGCACTTCCAAGTGCAATTTCAAGTGCACTTTGCACTTGTAGTTTGCACTTGTAGTGCAAAGTGGATTTTCCTTTCGTAAATAACCCCCTATGAATCTGATGAAAAATGTAATTTTGTCTAATTTGAATATTTCATTAGCTCATAAGCACCATTTGGTGGACATAATGTGGTATTTTTCCTGAAATACCTAGGTTGGGAAAATGCCACATTACAACCACTGAACGGAGCTGATGATCATAATAAATAAACATATTAGACACATTATGGGGGTTATTAGTGACAGCAGGAGGGAAGCTGAGGCACAGCAAATTAAAAAAATATATATACGGTAATGCTTACTGAAGTGATTGACATACATTTTGTAATTGTGTTTAACAGTTTATTTTCTCTCCTTTTTTAGGAAGACAAGCTACATGTGGGTAGGCAATACATTTACAGATACAGTAATAAATGTCGGTCTTTCCAATGCCATGCTTACTGAGCATAGAGTCAGAATTGTTTTGTTTGGTGCAAAATGTTTCTCCGTCAGTTTAGATCAGACTGAGCTGATGTGCAGTGGAATGACATTATAGGAACTCATTACACAACCTATTTTATTTCTCTGCAGGGGATATCAATTGTTCTACCTTCTGTAACCCAACTGACTGTACCCAATCAGATCTACTGACTCCATTAAATTGGCCCATACGGTTTATTTAGTAGGGTGGTGCAAAGGGCAATGATAGTGTGCAAAGTGCTGTAACCCATACCAACCAATTTTATTTCAATTTACTTGGGCTCTTTTTTCTTTGGAATTCCCTTCCACATCCCATCAGACTATTACTAGCTCTCCAACTTTTAAGGATGGTTTATAATCCTTATTCCACTTTAAGCATGAGTCGCTCAAACGTCTTGTACAAAAATTGTTTCTACAACACATCCACTCCTGTCACATCTCTGATATCTGCTGTATCTGCTTGTTCAATTTTCTTTGTTGTTACTGTGGTCAAAAACAATCGTCAATTTGACCCTATAAACTAGTTAATCATTTTGGATGTATGTAATACAAGCCAAACCTGAGGATGTTGAAACAAGCTTGTTACTGTAGTAGCAGCTGTGAGTGTGTTTCTGTGTTGTTCAGCAGGATCCCAGCATTTGTGTATAAGTAATCAGGGCCGCTATAGATCTGCCCGATCCCTTTTACTGTACTCATGTGTTGGCAGGTGCCTACATGTTAAAGTAAAACTATAGGCAAAAGTTTTTTTTTTTTCATTTTGGATAGAGCAGGGCTGTCTCAATGCATAGGCACCCCTGGGCACTGCCCAGAGGCCCCAGGTGCATGGGGGCCCCATGATAATCTTGAATTACATCATACTTTAAAACTGTCCTGGATTTTCTGGGACAGTTATGCTTTCTACTAAGCTTTCCTGGGATGGCCATGTCCTGTGCAGCATCCTGGAACCAGTACTGTGCCCTCCTGACCCCCCCCCCCATACTGTGCCCTTCTGCCTCCTCCACTATGCTGTGCCCTTTGTGTTGATTAGTCTTTGACTTATGGCATGTTTACAATTTTATTGAATGTACTAAAAAATATATGTTTAGTTCTATCAACTATTTATACTTTAATTCTTGAAAGTAGGTGCGTAAATTGGGGCAGGCTGATAAGGGCCCCACTGCATTACTTTGCCCATAATGCTATTAAGACGGTCCTGGGATAGAGAAAGGAAGGATTATAACCCCTGTCATATTTTTTTCACCATCTGTGCCCAATAGTCGAGATTTCCCTTCACTCCCTGTCCCATAGCCAAACCAGGAAGTGAGGGGAAATCCCTGCAAATTAAGGAAATTCTTTGAGGACCCCCAGGTCACCAAAACTAGTGTGCCCATTGGAAGATTTCTCCTCTATTACTTTTCTGGGGACAACCCAAAATGTATTTTTTTTTATTTTTTACTTTCACTGATAATGATAAATAGGACAAATAGTGAGGGTGAATCTCCGTAACAATGGGCACAGACAGCAAAAAAAACCTGACAAGCGTTTGAATCCTTCTGCAACCCCTCTCGCTGCGCCTAAAAGTGATCCAGTGGCTAATCAGCTGCTTGGATCACTTTATTGAGAAAGAGAATCGCCGGCAGCAAATAAACAATATTGGGTTATGGCTGACAGCTGCAGCCATAGCCCCGGTAAACCACTTTAAAACTCGCAACATATATATATACTTATTGCGGTCTTGAAGTGGTTAACACCTGTTCTGCTGGACATAATTAAACACAGCCCCAGCACTGTACAGCATTTATAATGAAAGAAGGGAAATGTGATGATTATATGTTATGTTGCACCAAATGTATCCCTATAGAAACAGTAGAAACAGTTGAAGGACTATATGCTAAATATGTTAAAGTGGAGCTCCACCCTAAATATTAACTTCTGCTATTTGGAACCCTCCCCCCCTCAGGTGTCACAATTGACACCTTTCAGGGGGGAGGGGGGTGAAGATACCTGTCTAAGACAGTTATTTTCACCCACATCCGGGAGTCCTCTCTTCGGGAATCTGCGGGAGTGACGTCACTTCCCCCAGACTTCCCGTAGTGTTCTGGGAGACACTTGGCTCCCAGAACACAGGAGGACAAATCAGAACGGCGCAGCGCAACTCGCGCATGCGCCGTAGGGAACCGGGCATGAAGCCGCAGGGCTTCACTTCCTGGTTCCCTCAGCGAGGATGGCGGAGGGAGCAGCAGAGTGACGAGCGATCGCTCGTCCTCTGCTGCGGACGTCGCTTGACTCCAGGACAGGTAAGTGTCCAAATATTAAAAGCCAGCAGCTGCTGTAGCTGTAGCTGCTGGCTTTTAATATTTTTTTTCCGGCGGAGCTCCGCTTTAATTCAGTAAAAGAAGTTATCATTAACAGCAACGCTTGGTCTGGTTTATTGGAGAGGGAGTGCTTTCAAAGAGTATTAAAGAACTGGAGAATGAAGCGTACAATTGCAAGTTAACCCTTGAGGTTATGAAGTAAAGATTGCTAAGAAGGAGGAGTAGCCAGTTCGGGAGAGGGAGCGGTGGTGGTCGATGATGGAGGTTCCATAGGTAGGGGTAGCCTGACACGTACCCTACTGAGCATCTTATCCCTATTTTAGGGCCTGCTGTGGTATGGAACCCTTCTAGAGACTGGCCCTGGAACCACATGTGTGCAAGGCCTTGCAAAGTAAGTGCGGTGACGCCACTCTTTGCCTTCGGGCTAGGCACAAAAAAGTGTACAGTGTGAGAAGATCTGGTGGAGGGAAATCAGCGCTCTATTTTGTACTTCTCAAAATGTCTCTGTAGTTGGTGCTGGGATGGGTGTCACTGGCAGGTGTAAAGGATGTTATACTTTTGTATGTGGGGCCCCAGTGAAGCAGTTTAGCCTCAAGCCATGAGTGGGCACTGAACCCATATAAGCAACAGTACAAAAAAAACAGCATGTGGTTTCCACATGCTAACATGCAGCTGCTGCTCCTGCCTTGGAGGTACCTGTGCTCTTCTGAACCTTCTGGGAGCCCGAGACTACAAATAATGATGTCAGGATGGTGAGCAGGAGGAGCTCCGAGAACATCTATTCCCCAATTTCCTTTGTGCAGGGTTAACCTATAAGCACTCAGCTTTGAGGGTTTACAGTTTCAGGGGTGTCAAAATCCCAGCTAGAAAGTCGGGGTGCACAGAGTATTGAGCACAGTCTCTACTTGAATTTATTCTTTCTGGTTCAAGATTGGACCACTTTGACATGTCCATGTCTCCTTGTAGATTCATGACTCATCCGCCCCTGAGTTGTTCCATGAAACGCGTCGGGAAAACACAGATGCTTCAAATATTTTAGATGTTCCACTGACCTAGTTCTTTATTCATTTCCAATTTTTATAAGTGTTTTCTACAATGAAGGATATTTTCTTCTGGTCATGTTAATATATTCATATGGTTTGTTATATGTCAACTTTTTCTACATATGGTTTCCAACCTGTCATTGTAGTGTCCTTACATGTTCATGCATTGATTGTTATGTACGTTAAATGTTATGGCAGATAATAAAAATTCAAGTTTTTTACTTCTTTACATTGATCCATCTGATTAGCCACAATATACTTTCCTCATTCAAAGTCCAACCTTCTTTCTAAGTCTCTACTTGAACAGCTGGAGTAGCCCTAATGTCTCCTTAAAGAGATTTGTTTGTTTTCTTTGTGATAGCAATAAAGTTAAAGAATTATTTCAGTCCCCTTAATTATAGCTCGGTGCCCCCCTCCACCAGTGCTGCCATTTTTGTCTGGCATGTGCGCAGTTACACTTGTAGCACCCTCTGTTTGTACAGAGTGGGGTAATTTAGTTGAGTTCCTTTGTTGGCAGAGGAGCCACAGGGTTAATTTGTTTAGAGTTAGTTTGGCAAAGCTCCAAGGGCTGAGTCTCTGCTGGAGAGGTCAAGGAGTTAGATGGTGGAGGGGCAGAGATGCGTTCGAAATATTTATGGAGTCTCCTCCAATCCCAGGATGAGGACACAAAAGAAGGTGGAGAGATAGCCCATACATATTCTGAAGCCTGGCCATAGTGGAGCAGAGTCCAGGGTCCTGTTTCCTGGAGGGGACCCCTATGCTGGGGGACTCTGCCCATGGGTAGAAGGAAGGAGCCAGAGGAAGAGAGAGTAGCAGCAGAGGAAGCCTTACACACCTTTCTTTACCAGTTGAGCTAATCCCTTTTTTCTATGGGAGGACAGCCCTGTATTTTTTTTTTCTGGTAGCCTCAAGTTACATTAAAACTACAGTTCTGGGCATCCCATACCTTCCCATCCCTATCCAAGTTTATCCCCCAATAAACCAAAAACAAAACAAAAACACCCTGGACTGAGTTCTGACTACCGAGAGTGAATGCCGGAAAATTCCTGTTGTCTGGCTGTTCATGTGAGGGAGAACCCAAAAATCCAGCGGCCCCAAAGGGGTGTGGCTTCCAGGATCTGGCAGAGAACTGCGGTGCATCTGCACACTTGCCGAGTTCTGTGTGAATGTGCTGGACCTCCTTGACCGTGCCATCCATGTGCGCATGCTCAGATGTGCTATAGGTCTCTGCTGGGTCTCGAAGGCCAGGCAGAACCCTTCAACACATATGCACAATGTCATCCTCGCCTAGGTGAGAAAGAAGGACGTGATGCCATGCAACATGCAGTTAAAAATAACTATCCAAATGTGGGAGAGGGAGGGGGCTGAAGTCAGGTCAACCCACATTAGGGATTGATTACTAAACTGGAGAGTGCAAAATCTGGTGCAGCTCTGCATAGCAGCCAATCAGCTTCTAACTTCAGCTTGTTTAATTAGAGGATCAGTAAAGGAATTTTTTTTTTCTTTTAAATAACAAACATGTCATACTTACCTCCACTGTGCAGCTTGTTTTGCACACAGTTGCCCCGATCCTGGTCTTCTGGGGTCCCTCGGCGGCTGTCTCGGCTCCTCCCGGCAAGGACCCCACACCTTCATGTGAGCGAGCTTGCATGGTGTGGAGTCATTGCGGGCACGCTCCCGTGATACAGCGGCGGCCATAGCCGCCGACTGTATCACTCGGCCCCGCCCCCTGGCGCGCCGCGTCATTGGATGTGATTGACAGCAGCGCCAGCCAATGGCTACGCTGCTTTCAATCCATCCAGTGCAGCCAATCGACGGCCAGGCTGAGAACCGAGGAGGATGACGGGGACGAGCGCGGGACTTTCGAGGGGTAAGGTAAAACGGGGGCTCAGGGGGGGGCGGTACTGTCGGATGTTTTTTCACCTTACTGCATAGGATGCAGTAAGGTGAAAAAACATTTACCTTTACAACCCCTTTAACCACTTCAATACAGGGCTTTTTATACCACTTCCATACCGGGCCTATTCTAGCACTTCTCTCCTACATGTACAAATCATCATTCTTTTGCTAGAAAATTACTCAGAACCCCGAAACATTATATATGTTTTTTTAGCAGACACCCTAGGGAATACAATGACGGTCATTGCAACTTTTTTTCTTGCACGGTATTTGCGCAATAATTTTTCAAACGCTTTTTTTTTTTTTTAAATGGTTTCATGAATTAACTTCGTCTCTACTGTGCACGAAAACCCCCTTCCTGCCCAAGCCATTTTCCAGCTTTCAGCGCTGTCACACTTTGAATGACAATTGCGCGGTCGTGCGACGTGGCTCCCAAACTAAATTTGTGTCCTTTTTTTCCCACAAATAGAGCTTTCTTTTGGTGGTATTTGATCACCTCTGCGGTTTTTATTTTTTGCGCTATAAGCAAAAGAAGAGCGTCCAGTTTGGAAAAAAAACACTATTTTTTAGTTTTTGCTATAATAAATACCCATTTTTTTTTTTTAAATAAAATTTTCCTCAGTTTAGGCCGATACGTATTCTTCTACATATTTTTGGTAAAAAAAAAATCGCAATAAGCGCGTATTGATTGGTTTGCGCAAAAGTTATAGCGTCTACAAAATAGGGGATAGAATCATAGCATTTTTATTTTTTTATTTTTTTATTAGTAATGGCGGCGATCTGCGATTTTTTATTGTGACTGCGATATTGCGGCGGACACATCGAACACTTTTGACACATTTTTGGGACCATTCACATTTATACAGTGATCCCTGCTATAAAAATGCATTGATTACTGTATAAATGTGATTGGCAGGGAAGGGGTTAACCACTAGGGGGCGGGAAGGGGTTAAATATGTTCCCTCAAAGTGTTCTTACTGTGGGGGGAGGGGACTGACTGGGGGAGGTGACCGATGGTTGTCCCTATGTACAAGGGACACACCATCGGTCCCCTCTCCCTCACAGGACGTGGATCTCTGTGTTTACACACAGAGATCCACTTTCCTGCTCGTTTCCCGGGCAATCGCGGGTGCCCGGCGGCAATCGCAGCCGCCGGGCACGCGCCCCGGGGCCTTGTGAACGCGGCGGGCGCGCGCGCGCCTCCTAGCTCGTTTTAAAGGGAGGACGTCATATGACGTCCTCCCAGAACGAGAGTGTCCTCCGCCCGCCGTCAATTGACAGTGGGCGGGGGACAAGTGGTTAAAAAATAACAAAACAGTAAAGTTAGCCCAATTTTTTGGGAAAATATGAAAGATTATGTTACGCCGAATAAATAGATAATTAACATGTCACGCTTTTAAATTGTGCACACTCATGGAATGGCGCCAAACTTCGGTACTTAAAAATCTCCATAGTCGACGCTTAATTTTTTTTTTACAGGTTACCAGGTTAGAATTACAGAGGAGGTCTAGTGCTAGAATTGTTGCACACGCTCTAACGCACGCGGCGATACCTCACATTTGTGGTTTGAAAGGCGTTTACATATGTGGGCGACTTACGTGTGCATTCGCTTCTGATCGCGAGCTACCGGGGACAGGGGCGTTTACATTTTTTAAAATTTTTTTTTTTTCCCTTTTTTTTTTACAATTATTTTCCTTTTTTTTTTTTTTTTTTATCACTTTTATTCCTATTACAAGGAATGTAAACATCCCTTGCAATAGGAATGTGTGTGACAGGTCCTCTTTATTGAGAGATGCGGGGTCAATAAGACCCCACATCTCTCCTCCAAAAATTTTCACTCATCTCATACTTACTAGCCGCAATGGCGGCTTTGTTTACACTTGAGGACCCGAGCGTGACGTCATCACATCGCGCCCGGGCCTCCGATGATCATAGAGATGACTGGTGACCATCTGGTCACCAGTCATCTCTATGCTCATCACGTGACCCCACCAACGGCGCCGGAAGATTCTCTCTGGGTCCCCGATCGCACGGGAGAGCCCAGATGGTGGCAGGTGTCCCCTCCCGCTGCCTATAAGAACGATCATGATCGTTCTTATGGTGCACATAATCGCCGGCACTTCAAAAGGATATCTGAATGATGCCTCTAGCTGCAGGCATCATTCAGATATCCCCCTACAAATGACGCCCACCCAGGATGGGAGATCCCATCTGTGGACGTCATTTGACTATGGCTGGGTAGGGAAGTGGTTAAGCTTTGACAAAAAAAAAACTGGAAGCTGATTGGTTTCTTTTCAGAGCTGCACCAAATTTTGCATTACAGTTTTAGTAAGTCAACCCCATTGTTTTTTTGGGTGAAGGTCCTCCTTCAGTGCAAAAGAAATTAAATATAATAAAATAAATAAAATAACAAAAAATAAATAAAAGCATCGTCCCATCCGTTTTATTAATTTGAAACATATTTTCCATCCTGCTCTTTGGAATTTTCCCATCACTGTGTTAACCCCTTCCCAGCCAGTGTCATTAGTACAGTGACAGTGCATATTTTTAGCACTGATCACTGTACTGTATTAGTGTCACTGGTCCCCAAAAAGTGTCACATTGCCCACCATACTATCACAGTCCCACTATAAGTCGCTGATCACTGCTCTTACTAGTATAAAAATAAAAAATATATTCCAGTATATATACCATACTTAGTAGACACTATAACTTTTGCACAAACCAATTAAAATATACTTATATGCAATTTTTAACCAAAAATATGAAGCAGAATACATATTGGCCTAAAGTTATGAAGAAATTTCAATTTTTTTTTATTGGATGTGTTTTATAAAAGAAAGTAAAAAATATTTATTTTTCAAAATTTTCTGTATTTTTTTCATTTATAGTGCAAAAAAAAACAAACAAAAAAAAAAACAGTGATGATCAAATACTACCAAAGCTCTATTTGTGAGGAGAAAAATTAGATACATTTAATTTGTGCTCAGCATTGCATGACTGTGTGTGCAATTGTCAGTTAACCACTTCAGCTCCGGAAGGTTTACCCCCCTTCATGACCAGGTCATTTTTTGCGATACAGCATTGCGTTACTTTAACTGACAATTGCGCAGTCGTGCCTCTGTTTTTTTTTTTTTTTTTGCGCTATAAACAAAAAAAGACCGACAATTTTGGAAAAAAAAACAATATTTTTTACATTCTGCTATAAAACATATCCAATAATAAAAAAAAAAATCGAATTTCTTCATCAATTTAGACCAATATGTATTCTGCTACATATTTTTGGTAAAAAAAATATTGCGGCAGACAAATTGGACACCTAACTGACACTTTTGTGGGACCACTGACACTAATAAAGTGATCAGTGCTAATAAATATGCACTGTCACTGTACTAATGACACTGGCTGGGAAGGGATTAACATCAGGGGCGATCAAAGGGTTAAATGTGTTACCTGATAGTGCTTGCTAACTGTGGGGGAGGTGCTTTGACTGGGGAAGGTAATGATCTGTGTCCCAGCTTAGCAAAAACACACAATCGGTGCATTCCCCTCTCAAAGAACGGAGATCTGCCTTGTGTACATGGGCAGACCGCCGTTTTGCCTGTCTCCCGAACAAATGGTGGGTCCGGGCGGACATCGCGTTCACCATATCCGCTGATTGACTCCCGTTGTGTCCAATCACAGCGGGAACGGGTCACCGATGGGGGGTGTGCGAGCCCCAGACCCGGAAGTGTCAAATCACGTACTAGGTATGTGATCTGGCACAGAGTGGCCGCCCTGCAATAGTATATGTGTGTGGGGCAGTCCACAAGCAGTTAAAGTAATATAGTTCCAAAAAATGCCCTGGTCATGAAGGGCATTGTAGTCCCATGGTGGCAGCTCCGGATAAATACTGGCACATCACTAAGTATCCCCAGCCTGATGAAAGCGCGTGCATGCTCAGGTTCGGCGTATGCTCCGAAACAGGTCATCCTTTCCAGTGACATCATCCCATAACGTATGAGGGTCAATGCCCAATTGGGGCTCTTCGGTCTGCTTCCTCCTTCCACCCACAGCATGTTAGCGGTCCCTGGCGGAGTGTCCATCCTGCTCTGCGTCCTGGACTTTGATACCATATGATGAGCCTGTTATTTACCTACATCTTTTGGTGGCCATTTGGTGAACCTGCTTTTTAATAATAAATATGACCAAAGTTTGCACTTAGAGCCACTTTCCCTTCTTCTCTCAAATCTTCTGCAGGTCAAACACGCCCATTCAAGTCAATGGAGTCCTGCCACAACTGTGAACCAAATGCTTGGCTTGCAGTTGCAGAATGTTAGTCCCATTCATAGGAGTGCACAGGGGGTGTGCTGAGTGTGCCTGGGCACACCCTAATCACCCCTCTGCACAAAGGCTACTGATAGGGCAGTGCAGCCAGCCCTCCTGTACCAGGCCTATCAGTTCAAAAGGGGGGCCTGGGCACTTGCTGAGAAGGAGGACCAGCTGTATTGCCTTATTGCAGACACTGATCCTCTTGTTCCTCTCCCAGTATCACTGCCAGCTTCTCCTCATCTTCCTCCAGCTGCACTACAGGGAGATCAGGGGGAATGGACTGGTAAGTATAATTTACTGGTCCCTTCCTTTTCTAAATGAACACAGCAATTGGTACCGATCGCTCCTGTGTCCACTCATCATTGAAGTATAGTAAACCAAGTTTACTATGCTTCCGTTTGTGAATGAATAAATAGGAAGCCCATAAGGGCTTCCTATTCATTCATCTGTGCAGCTGATTAGACCCCTGAGCTGTTTAGGCCCCTGATATTTCACCAAAGCCCCCCCCCCAACAAGGCACTTAAAAATTGAAAATGTAAAAATAAATACAGTAATACCTCGGATTGCGAGCAACGCGGTTACTGAGCGTTTCGCAATATGAGCTATTATTTAAAAAAAATCCTGACTCGGTTTGCGAGTGTTGTTTCGCAAAACGAGCAGGATTCAAGCCTCTGCGGTGTGCAGTACCACATTTGGCCAGAGGTGCAGGGGCGCCGATGACACTCTGAGTCACTTGGATATACACGGAAACACTCCGTTCCCAGGTGTTTCTGAGCCTCTCCGATGGTTTCCGAGTGCATCCGAGCGGCTCCGAACGGTATTTCCGAGTCTCTCCGGCGCCCCCCCCCCACCTCTGGCCACATACGGTACCACATACAATGGAAGTCAATGTGGAACTAATTATCTTTGTTTCCATTGGCTTCTGTAGCGATACCTCCAACTAAGAAGGCTGCAGATTTAGTTTGGGCCCTGAAGACAGCTCCGCCAACCCCCCGCAATATACTCGACCCCCTACTGGCACAGCTAGTTCTGACAGCAAAATGTATATCTTATACTGTATGAGTAATTAAGCACCGAGACAATACTAAAATGAAATGGGTATAGAATTTACTCAAGCTTTAGTAGGAAAGGGGTTAACATTTATCACAGTTTACAATATATATATATAATGCAGAGCCCTGCAACACTAACACACTATGAATATAAAGCTAACAGCAATAAGTGCGCCACACGGGCGACCGTTAGTTAGGCGCCCTGTGGCGCAGTAACCAAACAAATTAGAAAACCCCACCAGGCCTGGTTCAAATAGCTAAAACTTAGTCTATAGGGGATGATGTTCTTTTCTTCACCGGCAGGTCTTTAACGGTGGTGCACTTAACAGAGTATAATTTGTAATCCAATGGGAAAGGTAAAGATGGGGTAAACACTTTGCTATGCGAACTGAGTTCAGCTCTGATAAGGTTCTTCAGTGAAAGTATCAGGAACAACTTGTGGGCCACGGCAGTCTATAGGCCTATTAACAGTAACAGTATATGGTTTGGGCATACGCCCTCTCACCCAACCGGACTGCGGTCCCAGTCCGGGAACTTCCACCGACTGTGTCCCACACACACACACAGTCTCTCCAGCGATCGGGTCCCCGATCCAACCAATGCTGTAATAAAGCGAAGTCCGATGCCACCCAGGCTCGCAGAGGGGTGGAAGGCTCTTTGGTGCTGCGCAAGACCTCAGGCTTCAGGCCTTGCACCCCGACACATCCGCACAGGAGGATCAGTCTCCGAAGTCTCGTGTCCCAAAGAGGCCGAGCCCAGCCTCGCCTCCTCCTCTTATAACCCCTCCCATGAGTCTCTGCGGCGGAAACATTGCCGAACGGGGTTCTGGGTAATGTAGTCTCTCTGCGTTAAAGGGGAACACCCCGCTACACTTCTATGGGGGAACTTGCTTTGATATGCGAGTGCTTTGTATTACAAGCATTCTCCTGGAATTGATTATGCTTGTAATCCAAGGTTCCACTGCATATAAAAATTAAAAGAATAAAAAAAATAAAAAAAAAGTAAAAACAACAAAAACACAATTATTAAAAATATTGCTTTGCTCTCTATAATTTCTGGCATAGCATCACAGCCACGGCATGTGCATACCCCTAACCACTGGCTCTGTTCTGTGTCTGAGCTTTGGGGTGCACATCCTAATGCAATAGGGTGCCTATGGTCCAATTAAAAATTTCTGTTTGGCAAAAAAACAGACATTCAGGAGGCAATCCTACTGATTGTCTGGCAGCGATTGCTTAGCTGCCCTCTGTTGTCTAATAAGTATTTCTGATTTATCCATTGCATTCTCCCATTCTCTTAAAGCAACATTTCTAAAAAAAACATTCTTTCTCCAATTATCTGTTAATTTGAAGAACTTGTATGTGACTTCATGGCCTGTAACACACCATAACCTAAACATAGCAAAATGTAGGATGAGCTTATAAAGGATTAGAGCACTCACACCTATAGATTGGCTGTGCCTCATGTCACTGTCATTGAAGATCTGACAGCTTCCTAAGAGGTATTCAATAGATTGTATCTGAAATGCTTGACCTAAAGTGGAATCTGAAAGGTGCAGCAAGAAAGAAAATCAAAGTTAAAATCCAGATTACTTTCTGTTGATGGCGCAGAAATTGACTGACCTTTATATTTAAAAATAGAAATTGGATCAAAAGGAGATGCGTTAACAAAAAAAGACAAAATGCATAAAAAACACAGAGGAAAAAGATTGACCTATTGTTTCGGTCACACTCGATGTTGTCATCCATCTATTAGGAGATGAAAGGGAGAGATGTCAATTGTAAGTGTACAGTCAGAGCGGGAACAGGGAAAGAAGCTACTATGAGACAGGGATGTGCGGTGAGCAGTGCTGTGTCTTAGCCTAGGCCGACAAGGCCCAGGCCTAGGGCGGAACATTGCGGGGGCGGCAAAAAGCCGCCCCCCCATAAACAAAAGCCCCCCACCTCCTCCCGAGTCCGGGCTCCCGTCTCCTGCACAAAAACAGTCCTTGGCAGCTTATGGGGCGGACTGGCAGTGGCAGTCTCAGCTGGACTGTGCTCAGGAGGGGGGCGGTCTTGGTTTGGCTGGGTTTGAGCAGAGGGACACCTCGGCTGTGCTTGGGCGGTCCCCGCTCGGCTGTGCTTGGGAGGGGGTGGACACGACTCACCTCGGCTGTGCCCAGGAGGGGGCAGACTCGGCTCACCTCGGCTGTGCTAAGGAGGGGGCGGGCTCGGTTCACCTCACCTGTGCTCGGGAGGGGGCGGTCACAGTAATGTAATGGTAGCCGGCATTATTATTATTATGAAAAGGACAATGATCATGTCACAGAAGATGCTGTAACTTACCTTGCTTGTCATGTTTTGAAAATCTTTAGCTGTTCCCCACTGTGATTACAGTGAATGAATGGCTGGAGACTTTTCTTTTCACTATAATGACAATGGGGAGTCATGTCTGCAGTCTCTGATCATCTCTTGTATCATGTCTGCAGTCTCTGACCATCTCTTGTATCATATCCACAGTCTCTGACCATCTCTTGTATCATGTCTGCAGTCTCTTATCTCTTGTATCATGTCTGCAGTCTCTGATCATCTCTTGTATCATGTCCGTAGTCTCTGACCATCTCCTTATCATGTCCACAGTCTCTGACCATCTCTTGTATAATGTCTGCTGTCTCTGACCATCTCTTGTATCATGTCCGCAGTCTCTGACCATCTCTTGTATCATGTCCGCAGTCTCTGACTATCTCTTGGATAATGTCTGCAGTCTCTGACCATCTCTTGAATTATATCCACAGTCTCTGGCCATCTCTTGTATCATGTCCGCAATCTCTGACCATCTCTTGCATCATGTCCGCAGTCTCTGACCATCTCCTGTATCATGTCTGCAGTCTCTGACCCTCTCTTGTATCATGTCTGCAGTCTCTGACAATCTCCTGTATCATGTCCACAGTCTCTGACCATCTCCTGTATCATGTCTGCAGTCTCTGACCAACTCTTGAGGTGGAGAGCTAATAGGAAAAGGTCGAGTCTAAAGAGGAATGGGTGGAGTTTCCAGATGAAGGGGTGGATCTTAAACAGGAAGGGGTGGGGCAAATTTCGATGGGGGCGCCTGATTTCAGTCTTGCCTAGGGCAGCACAAAACCAAAATACACCACTGGCGGTGAGGTCAGTGGCTGGTGAGGCACTGGCTACTATCAGAGCCAGATACACACAGGTTACATACAAGGCAAACTTTAGAGCGAGAGCAATAATTCTAGCACTAGATCTCCTCTAGTAAAATTTTTTACAACATCGTCAATGGAGATTTTTAAGTACTGAAGTTTGGCACCATTCCACAAGTGTACACAATTTTAAAGCATGACATGTTAGGTATCTATTTACTCAGCGTAATATCATCTTTCACATTATACAAACAGTTAAACAGGTAAACAGTTCAATCTTTGTATTTGTGGCTGATACTAAGCTAAGCAGGGCAATAACTTCTCCGCAGGATGTGGAAACCTTGCAAGAATATCTGAACAAATTAATGGGGTGGGCAACTACATGACAAATGAGGTTTAATGTAGAAACATTTTAAATAATGCATTTGAGTGGCAAAAATATGAATGCAATCTACTCACTAAGGGGAGAACCTCTGGGGGAATCTAGGAAGGAAAAGGACCTGGGGGTCCTAGTAGATGATAGTCTCAGCAATGGCATGCAATGCCAAGCTCCTGCTAACAAAGCAAACAGAATATTGGCATGCAGTAAAAGAGGGAATTAACTCCAGAGATAAAGCGATAATTTTCCCACTCTACAAGACTCTGGTCTGGCTGCACCTGGAGTATGCCGTCCAGTTCTGGGCACCAGTCCTCAGGAAGGATGTACTGGAAATGGAGCGAGTACAAAGAAGGGCAACAAAGTTAACACCCTTAGCGGTATTACCGAGTCGGGCTCGGGGTGAGTTTTTCATGCTAAGAGCGGTAACCCTGAGCCAGACTCAGGCTGCATCGCAGTATCCAGGGGAAGTTACTTACCTTGTTCCCTGGATCCTGCGATGTCTCCCCGCAGTGTGTGCGAGCCGTGTCTCGCTCGATTCACACTGCCGGGTGCCGAGCTCCGTTCCCTGCGACGTTGCGGCGTATGGAGGCGGAGTTCGGCGCCAAATTTAAAAAGTGAAAAACACACAATACACACAGTATACTGTAATCTTACTGATTACAGTACTGTATCAAATAATTACACATCCCCTTTGTCCCTAGTGGTCTGCCCAGTGTCCTGTATGCACTTTTATATTATAAATACAGTTCTTTCTGCCTGGAAACTGGAGATTGTCCATAGCAACCAAAAAGTGTCCCTTTACGTCAAAAGTGGTTTTAGACCAGCTAAAAAACAGCGATAATAAATTAGAATCACTTGCAGAATTGAGCGATAGCGATTTGTGGGGAAATTTGTCATCAAACACTAAATCTAATGACAACGACAATTCTGCAAATGAGCAAATTTCAGTGTTTTTGATTTGATTACATTATTGAATAATTTTTATTATAATTACATTACTATTTGTTATAATTATTTATAGTTATTTATTATATTATAATTTATGATTTTGTGTTTCAAACTTTATCATACCCGGGATGTCTACTACACTCTTGTACTAAGAATCAGGGATGAGCCGAACACCCCCCTGTTCGGTTCGCACCAGAACCTGCGAACAGACAAAATGTTCGTGTGAACTTTAGAACCCTATTAAATACAATGGACTCGAACGTTCGAAATCTAAAGTGTTAATTATAAAGGCTAATATGCAAGTTATTGTCCTAAAAAGTGTTTGGGGACGGGTCCTGCCCCAGGGGACATGTATCAATGCAAAAAAAAAGTTTTTAAAACGGCCGTTTTTTCGGGAGCAGTGATTTTAATAATGCTTAAAATGAAAAAATAAAAGTGAAATATTCCTTTAAATTTCGTACCTGGGGGGTGTGTATGATATGCATGTGAAGTGGCGCATGTTTCCTGTGCTTAGAACTGTCCCTGCAAAAAATGTCATTTTTGAAAGAAAAAAAGTCATTTAAAACTCACTTGCGGCTATTAATGAATTGTCGGCTCCCGGCAATACATTCAACAGTCATTGATAAAAAATAAAAAAAAGCGTGGGGGTTCCCCAGAATTCAATTACCAGGCCCTTCAGGTCTGGAATGGATATTAAGGGGAACCCCGCCGCAAATTTTAAAAAAAAATTGACGTGGGGTTCCCCCAAATATCCATTCCAGGCCCTTCAGATCTGGCATGGATTTTAAGGGGAACTTCACCCCAAATTTAAAAAAAAATGGCGTGGAGTCCCCCTAAAAATCCATACCAGACCCCTTATCCGAGCACGCAACCTGGCCGGCCGCAGGGGAAAAGGGGGGGATGAGAGAGCGGCCCCCCCTCCCTCCTGAACCGTATCAGGCCACATGCCCTCAACATGGGGAGGATGTCCCCATGTTGATGGGGACAAGGGCCTCATCCCCACAACCCTTGCCCGGTGGTTGTGGGGGTCTGCGGGCGGGGGGCTTATCGGAATCTGGAAGACGCCTTTAACAAAGGGGACCCCCAGATCCCGCCCCCCCCCTATGTGAATTGGTAAGGGGTACATTGTACCCCTACCATTTCACGAAGAAAGCGTAAAAAAATGTTTAAAAAAACACACAAACACCTTGAAAAAGTCCTTTATTTAAAAAAAAAACAAAAAACATTCCAGCGGTGAAATCCAGTGTCCCGCGGCGATCCCGATGTCCAGCGCTGTCCTTCATTGGTTGTGCCTGAGCGGACCTGATGGGGAACTCCCTCTCAGTGTTTTAAATGTATAGACCCGCCCCTTCTAAAGTTCCCCATCAGGTCCGCTCAGCGGACCAGATGCGGAACATGAGAAGGGGCGGGTCTATACATGTATTACCAAAGTGAGAGCAGTTCCCCATCAGGTCCGCCCCCTCGGTATGTCGGACCCGCCTACGTCATTGGCTTGAGCGGGGAACTTCCTTCACTATGTAAATTTAAATTACACAGTGAAGGAAGTTCCCCGCTCCGAGGGGGCGGACCTGATGGGGGACTGCTCTCACTTTGGTAATACATGTATAGACCCGCCCCTTGTCATGTTCCGCATCTGGTCCGCTGAGCGGACCTGATGGGGAACTTTAGAAGGGGCGGGTCTATACATTTAAAATACTGAGAGGGAGTTCCCCATCAGGTCCGCTCAGGCACAACCAATGAAGGACAGCGCTGGACATCGGGATCGCCGCGGGACACTGGATTTCACCGCTGGAATGTTTTTATTTTTCTAAATAAAGGACTTTTTCAAGGTGTTTGTGTGTTTTTTTTAAACATTTTTTTACGCTTTCTTTGTGAAATGGTATGGGAACAATGTACCCCTTACCAATTCACATAGGGGGGGGCCGGGATCTGGGGGTCCCCTTTGTTAAAGGGGTCTTCCAGATTCCGATACGCCCCCCGCCCGCAGACCCCCACAACCACCGGGCAAGGGTTGTGGGGATGAGGCCCTTGTCCCCATCAACATGGGGACATCCTCCCCATGTTGAGGGCATGTGGCCTGGTACGGTTCAGGAGGGAGGGGGGCCGCTCTCTCGTTCCCCTGCGGCCGGCCAGGTTGCGTGCTCGGATAAGGGTCTGGTATAGATTTTTAGGGGGACTCCACGTCATTTTTTTTAAATTTGGGGTGGAGTTCCCCTTAAAATCCATGCCAGATCTGAAGGGCCTGGAATGGATATTTGGGGGAACCCCACGTCAATTTTTTTTTTAATTTGCGGCGGGGTTCCACTTAATATCCATTCCAGACCTGAAGGGCCTGGTAATTGAATTCTGGGGAACCCCCACGCTTTTTTATTTTTATTTTTATCAATGACTTTTGTATGTATTGCCGGGAGCCGACAATTCATTAATAGCCGTGAGTCAGTTTTAAATGACTTTTTTTCTTTCAAAAATTACATTTTTTGCAGGGACAGTTCTAAGCACGGGAAACATGCGCCACTTCACATGCATATCATACACACCCCCCAGGTACGAAATTTAAAGGAATATTTCACTTTTATTTTTTCATTTTAAGCATTATTAAAATCACTGCTCCCGAAAAAATGGCCGTTTTTAAAACTTATTTTTGCATTGATACATGTCCCCTGGGGCAGGACCCGGGTCCCCAAACACTTTTTAGGACAATAACTTGCATATAAGCCTTTATAATTAGCACTTTAGATTTCTCCCATAGATTTTTCGAATTTGCCGCGAACACCCCAATTTGTTCGCTGTTCGGCGAACGGGCGAACAGGCAATGTTCAAGTCGAACATGAGTTCGACTCGAACTCGAAGCTCATCCCTACTAAGAATTGCAGGCCTACAATACATACCGTGTTTCCCCGAAAATTAGACCTATCGTTATCTTCCAGGAGGGCTGCCCTACCCCGAAAATAAGCCCTAGTTTAAAAAGCTTGTAAAATCCTATAATCCACTCTCTTACAGTAGTATATAATGTACAATGTGTGTGTTTCTGTAATATAATTGAAGAGAAGAGAGCTCCGGCGGGTCACAGAAATGCAGAGCGGCCCTATAACAAAGGTATTTGGCACAATTATATTACAGAAACAAACACATTGTACATTATATACTACTGTAATAGAGTGGATTATAGGATTTTACAAGCATTTTAACTCAGTTCACACTGGGAATTCCTGTCAGGCAGGGAGAGAGAGGGGGAGAGAAGACAGCACATTACATGATAAGACCTACCCCGAAAATAAGCCCTACTGTGCCTTTTGTTGCCAAAATTAATGTAAGACCCGGGCTTATTTTCGGGGGAACACGGTAACACCAAATTTCCATGCAAAATAATTGTACCGCTTTTGGTACATAATTCAAGACAGAATCATACCGCCAGGGAGGTTAATAAAGGGTCTGGAGGATGTTAGTTATAAAGAAAGGTTACGAGCACTGAACTTATTCTCTCTGGAAAAGAGACGCTTGAGAGGGGGTATGATCTCAATGTACAAATACCGTACTGGTGATCGCACAATAGGGATAAAACCTTTTTGTGGAAGGGAGTTTAATAAGACACGTGGCCACTCATTAAAATTAGAAGAAAAGAGGCTTAACCTTAAACTGCGTAAAGGGTTCTTTACTGTAAGAGCGGCAAGGATGTGGAATTCCCTTCCACAGGCGGTGGTCTCAGCGGGGAGCATCGATAGTTTAAAAAACCTATTAGATAAGCACCTGAACGACCACAACATACAGGGATATGCAATGTAATACTGACATATAATCACACACATAGGTTGGACTTGATGGACTTGTGTCTTTTTTCAACCTCACCTACTATGTAACTATGTAACTATGTAACAAAAAAATCAGGCTAACTTTAGTGTTTTTTTATTCATAAAACAGTTTCTTTCCAAAAGAAGCGCGTTTGAAAAATTGCTGCACAAATACCGTGTGACATAAAAAGTTGCAACAACCACCATTTTATTCCCTAGGGTGTCTGCTAAATATATATGTAGCGGGGTGTTACTTTAGGGAGTTCCAAAGACTACCGTACCCAGTGTACAGCGGGACACCCAGAGTGCATTGCCCGGTGCAAGGTCTGCTGGGGATGGGCTTTATGAGGAGGAGGGGAGCAACATGCGGGTCTCTTTGGACGCCGCCCACCTAGCAAGTGGAACCTACACTGGGTCTGCCGCTGGACTGGGCCTAAGAGTTGGACCCTGAGATCCGAAGAGCTCTCCGACCTTCATGGGAGAACCCAGGAGTCATCTTGTCCATTATCCTTCCAAGGACTATCGGGAGGATCAGAGACTGCGGGTGTCGGGAGACTGTGTTCTGAAGTCCCAACTGTGGAAGTCGGTTGTACGGACTGGTCCGGTCGGGTGAGAGAGCACTTGCTCAAAGATTATTGACTAATCTTAGGCCCAGTGTTCCTTGTTCAGGAACCGCCACTACCAGAGAGTGTCACATCGCACGCCAGTGGGACAGTGTGCCGTGCAGCATTAGTTAAACATTCTTATTTGCCAAGCTGACAGCTGTGGGGTTACCTGTGGATTACAAATAACCTACAAAGTGCACCACTATTGCTAGCGAAGATCCTTCGCAATGGAAGCACCGTATCCGTAATAGTCAGTCAGGCCTGACTATAGACTGTTAGAAACTGTTTGGGCGCCATCTTGCCCACGAGGGAATAGCTTGCGAGCATAGTGAAAAGACATTTAGCGTGTGTGGTACTAGTTGGTTTAACATTTGTTATATGCTGTGTGTTTAACCTTGCAGGGCTCTGCATACAAAAGTGTATTACTGTTTAAACTGCATGCTTCATATCCAGTAAAATAACTTGTGGTTAAGCCTATTGCTGTGTGGTTACACGTTTGTTGCGGCATTGTGATCCCCATAGCTATCGGGTTTCACAATCCCATCTTATTGCTATCTATGCCAAGGGAGGTTAGAGCCAGTTACTGGGGGTTGACAACAGCGTGTTACAGGCCCAAAAAATCTATACCAGCAGCCCTCTTAGCTGGGGGTATTGCTATATATATATATAATATATATATGTAGTGGCCTCCTCACTCCCCTCTTTGCATCAGCTCGTCTTTCTCTTGTCTAGGGGTACCTTAGAGGGGAGAGAGCGGGGTCACCACGCCAAGCCTTCACCACATATGTCTGTGCGGTGTAAGCAAAGTTCTCTCTACCTTCGGGTCAGTGTTGTGCACCTGGAGTTACCTTAAACAATGTCCACCAGAAAAGAGCCCCACACCATTAAAGTCCAACACTCCTTTATTCTTCTCGAGTGAACAGCACAATCAGTTAGACTCCCTTAAAGAACAGAACAAACAAGGAGGTGTGGATGCAAGTAGGCCCAGACACAATGAACTCTCCACTTTCCTCCGTGAAAGTGGGCTGAGGTCTCTGACCGGGGGGGGGGGTTCCTTCCAGGCGGTCTCCGATGGGAGGCTCACCTGTCACTGGCAATCTGCTGCACCCGGTCTTCAAGTGAGTATCTCCCCTCGGTCCATTACGCCTTCCGGATTCGGGTACCCAATCCCTGGGTTCCCTAGGACCTCCTTCCCTCGCGGAACTCAATGTTGGGCACTGAGCTCCAGACGTCCATCCGAGTACCTCACCCCAGGCTAAAGGTGCCTGGGATGGAACACGACCTCTGGACGTCCTCTAGGCCTAGGTCGCCTAGAGGACCGACACGAACCACCGCCCTCAGGCTGAAGGTGCCTGGGACTCGACCCCATGACCAAGATGGCCGGCCCCTTTATACCCTCTCCCAGAAAGCATGGCGGGTTCCCCACCATACCGCTGCCGAGGGAGGACAAAAAGGAGGCACGGCACACAGCAATGGTTCAACACCAGCCCAGGGCGACAGCGCCACCTGCTGGGCCGCAAGGAACTGCACACTGCTGGTGTCTCTGCAAGTTTTAAATAGAGAGAAAAGTGTATACCCGCTACACTCTCCCCCTGGTGGTTTGACACTGGTCCCCAGTGTCTGGAGCAAACTATGCCCTCAACGGCTGACATAGCCCAGTCCAGAAACCAACTATAAATTGTTCAAAAATAAATCTTTTTTTTTTTTGAAAAAAAAAAACTTGATCAACTGGAGCAATTGTGTCTGAGCCCTATATAAAAGGGAAGAGAAACAACAACATTTAACCATAACTTTTTGAATCACATATTAATATTATACTTTTCCCACCCATCCTGACTAAGACCCACCCCATACTCAGTGGTCTTGATCGGATGCTCTCCTGCAGAGGGAAAAGAAAGAAAATTAACACACACAAATCCTGACACATGCATTCGTGTGAGAGAAAATACATTTCTCTGGGAAGAAATCCCTTTTCTCCAAAGAGTGAGTGTGTGAAAAGTGTTAACGGTGCGCAACACTGCCACCTGGTGACAGCATCATGGTAACTGCACTCGTGGAACTCTTCTTCTTCTTCTCCTGAGCCCTCTTGCTGGAAAGTGAAGAACAAACAGGAACAGTCCTTCATTCCTCTGGGTAACAAGGACAACGGGCCCCAGAAAGTTCAGCAGCATACAACAAGAACAGAGTCTTTTCTCTCCTACAAGTAGAAGCGGGGATGGGGCAGAACAAGTGGCTTCAAGTGCTGGTCCATGGTCTCCAGATGATATTCTACATCTTCTCCTTCCTTGCGCCGGATCAGCACCTTGTCTGCATGGATGTGCCATCCCAACATCCACTCTGCCTTGCAGTCCTTAAAACGCTGAGAGGCCTTGGGAGAACACACCAGGTACCTGCGGGCGTGTGGAATCTGAAGGTGAGTCCACACAAAGTCATTGTACCAGCGCTCCCGGCACACTTCCACCTCATAGAGCAGCTCCTTGGACAAGTATGGATACTCCCATCCGTACTCTGCAGCAACCTTCTGGCCAAATAGGCGTTGTAGTCTGGCCAAAGGAGGCATAGTAGCTCTGTCCCCTTCGCCAGGCAAAACTATTGAGTCGGGGTGGCGAGGGACCTTGATCACATCTGATCTGGGCATAGGTGCCCGCAACAGCAGTCTCTTTTCTCCGGTCTTCAGTGTAGGTGATACCGGAGATGTAGAGGCAGGTTGGGGACGGGACCCCTCTTCAGGAGCTGGTGCCTCCACCCGGGGTGTACTATCCCCCGTAGGGACGTCTGGGACTCCTGCCGACGGATTCATCCGGGCCGGGCGTAAGCGGGCGAGATGGTCCACCACAACCGCTGGTCGGGGCTACCATACCGGTCTTTCTCTTCGGTGGTGGACGCTGCGAGACAGTGGTGACCGAGTCAGCATCCTCGGATTTCTCCCGTTGAGTTTTCACGACCTCCTCCGCGGTCGCTGCATTGTGCGCAGGGATGGCTGTCAAAGCAGTGATTCCTCCTCTTTGAGTGGTGTTGCCTGCAGCACGGCCAGGGTAAATGGTTCTCGGCTTCTCAACCGCTGGATGCACTTCAAAAAGAAACTCCCCACAGGCCTCGCATTGCCCGAACGGCTTCAGTTGGCACACCAGTCCCGAACAGCCGGGACAAATCACACCCAGGGCCTCAACGTCCATGCATGAATACAGGGCGAATCGTCCCCTTGGCTTTAGCCGGATCCCCGTATCTGTTCCCGGAGCAGCAGCAGTCAGTGTCGTGGTAGAAGGGTGAACCGGAATCCAAGATGTATGTCCGAACATGGTGACCTGTTGCTGATCCATCGCACACTGCAAGGTTTTTGAGCCAACGTCCAACGTGTAGTCCTTCACACGTATTGGACTCCTCCCCTTTGCTCCAGTTCGCAGGCTTTTCTTCTTTTTTCCTTCTGAGTCACGCCCACGAACTAAGCGGTGGGGGTATGCCTGGTGGCGCAGTGCAAATAGAAGCCCCCACGTGTAGTCCTTCACACGGCTGAGCTCCCCCCTTTCCTCGCTCTCTTCTGCGCGGGCCTTTCCCTTCATTGGGTCATGTCCATGACTTCGAGCAGGGATGCACTTCGGCCAATGAAGGCCTGCCTACTCGTAACTCCTCCGGGCAGACACGTTCAATTCCGTAGTACACGAACACTATCCCGGACAAGCCCCCACGTGTAGCGGCCTCCTCACTCCCCTCTTTGCATCAGCTCATCTTTCTCTTGTCTAGGGGTACCTTAGAGGGGATAGAGCGGGGTCACCACGCCAAGCCTTCACCACATATGTCTGTGCGGTGTAAGCAAAGTTCTTTCTCTACCTTCGGGTCAGTGTTGTGCACCTGGAGTTACCTTGAACAATGTCCACCAGAAAAGAGCCCCACACCATTAAAGTCCAACACTCCTTTATTCTTCTCGAGTGAATAGCACAATCAGTTAGACTCCCTTAAAGAACAGAACAAACAAGGAGGTGTGGATGCAAGTAGGCCCAGACAGGCGGTCTCCGATGGGAGGCTCACCTGTCACTGGCAATCTGCTGCACCCAGTCTTCAAGTGAGTATCTCCCCTCGGTCCATTACGCCTTCCAGATTCGGGTACCCAATCCCTGGGTTCCCTAGGACCTCCTTGCCTCGTGGAACTCAATGTTGGGCACTGAGCTCCAGACCTCCATCCGAGTACCTCACCCCAGGCTAAAGGTGCCTGGGATGGAACACGACCTCTGGACGTCCTCTAGGCCTAGGCCGCCTAGAGGACCGACACTAGTGATGAGCCGAACACCCCCGGGTTCGGTTCGCACCAGAACCCGCGAACGGACCGAAAGTTCGAACGAACATTAGAACCCTATTAAATACAATGGATGCGAACGTTCGAATTCTAAAGTGCTAATTATAACAACTATTATGCATGTTATTGTCCTAAAAAGGGTTTGGGAACCCGGGTTCTGCACCAGGGGACATGTATCAATGCAAAAATAAGTTTTAAAAACGGTCGTTTTCCGGGAGCAGTCATTTTAATGATGCATAAAGTGAAAAAAAAAAAGTCAAATATTCCTTTAAATATCGTACCTGGGGGGTGTCTAAAGTATGCCTGTGAAGTGCCACGTGTTTCCCGTGTTTAGAACTGTCCCTGCACAAAATGACACTTCTAAAGGAAAAAAAAGCCATTTAAAACTGCTTGCGGCTTTAATGTAATGTCTGGTCCCGGTAATATGGATGAAAATCTTTAAGAAAAATGGCATAGCTACCCCATGACCCCCCCCCTACCCCAGCCCATTACCAGCCCCTTTGGGTCTTGTATGGATATTAAGGGGAACCCCGCACATAAAATAAAAAAGGCCCTATATACTCTGAACAGCCGTATACAGGCGGTGCATACAAGACAGGGACTGTAGGTTTGTTCTTATGTAGAATCTGTTTGTAATTTTGAACAGGTACATTGTTGAAGTGTAGCTCCAGACCAAAAATCTATTTTTAAACTTTTTGGAAAACATAGGTAAGGGTTATCACCCCTGTAACATTTGTTTTGCTGTCTGTGCCCCTGTTCAGAACATTTCACCTCACTTTCCGTCCTAATGACAACTGTTTTTGAAATGTGGTGTTTTTCTTGAAACAAGGATTGCTGATAAAGCATCAGTACAGAGGAGACACCTTTCTCCCATATTTATTCTTACAGGAGAGAATTTTCCTTCCTAGTGGTAGATTTCCTCTCACTTCCTGTTGTCTTCTTGCGTTTGCAAGTAGGAGTCGTTTGTAAGTTGGATGTTTGAAAGTAGGGACCTGCCGTATATACTCTGCAGAAATAGGCCCCTTAGTTGTTGGTGTTGGCACAACACTGTAAGCACTCACAGTTACTCTTGGTTGGTGCTGGAACGCCCTGCTGTCAACTATTATATCAGGAATTTTAATTACATATAATTGTTGAACAGTGGTAGTAAAAATTGGGCCTTTGATGGTGGTGCTGGTGCCACAACACTGTAAGCCCTGACAGTTACTCTTGGTGGGTGCAGCAATGGGCCCTGCTGTGAATTATTAGATCAAGAATTGTAATTACATGCCCCTGTTGAACAGGGGCTGAAAAATTGGGCCTTAGGCACTGGTGGCACAACACTGCAACCCTTCACAGATACTGTACTTGGAGCACAGCAATGAGCCCTGTTGCAAAGTATTGCTTCAAAAATTGTAATGACACGCCCCTGTTAAACAGGGGCTGAAAAATTGGGCCTTAGGCACTGGTGGCACAACACTGCAACTCCTCACAGATACTGTACTTGGAGCACAGCAATGAGCCCTGTTGCAAAGTATTGCTTCAAAAATTGTAATTACACGCCACTGTTAAACAGGGGCTGAAAAATTGGGCGTTAGGCACTGGTGGCGGCACCCATAAACAAAAATGATCTTCCAAGCTATCATCATCAATCGTATCATTGAGGACTCGGAGGAGGAGGATAGCCAGTCAACATAACAGCACAGGCACTCAGCATCAGCATCAGTCTTGAAGGGATGTGACATTTTAAAATCAATTAGTCTGTTATATCAGCATCAGGTGTGTGGTAGCTGGTGGTGATCCAAGACTGGTTCATCTTGATGAAAGTCAGTCGATCAACCGAGTCGGTGGACAGGCGCACCCTGTGATCCGTGACAAATCCTCCAGCAGCACTGAATGTGCGTTCCGAAAGAACGCTGGATGCAGGACAGGCCAGTAGCTCAATTGCATACTGTGCAAGCTCTGGCCAGTGATCCATCCTCAAGACCCAGTAAGCCAGAGGATTTTCGGTGGGGAAGGTGTCCAAGTCTGACCTTGCCCCTAGATATTCCTGCACCATGTTTATCAGACGCTGGCGATGGTTGCTGGAACCGATCATACTTTGGGGCTGCGGACTAAAGAATTGTCTGAACGCATCGGTCAGACGGCCACCTTCCCCACCGCTCCTTCTTTGACTGGCCGAAGCCTCAGCAACTCGTTGTCCAGGACCAGGAGTTTGCAACCTCCCAGTCTCTGGGAACGCGTTGCACAGACCTTTCTGCAAGGCCTCCCGGAGTTGTCTCATCCTCTGCTCCCTCTGCGACGGTAACATAAGGTCCGCAACCTTACCCTTGTACCGTGGATCAAGGAGAGTGGCCAGCCAGTAATGGTCCCTCTCCTTGATCCGAAGAATACGAGGATCCTTCCGCAGACTTTGCAGGATCAGGGAGGCCATGCAGCGTAGGTTTGCTGAGGCATTCGCTCCGGAGTCCTCTGGGTCACTAAGGACGACATGATCCGCAGCCACCTCCTCCCAGCCACGTACAAGTCCACTGGTTTCTTGGGACTGTAAATCATCCCTAAAAGACTGCTGCTGATGATGCTGAGTGCCAGCCTCCACCTCCATGCTGACACAATCCTCCTCCTCCTCCTCCTCCTCCTCCTCCTCCTCCTCTTCCTGTGCGATGGGTGGGACAGAAGGAACACTGTCTGGGTAAAGGGGGCCTTGAGAGGCAAGGAAGTCCTCCTCTTCCTGCCTCTGTTCTGCCTCAAGTGCCCTGTCCATTATTCCACGCAGCGTGTGCTCCAACAGGTGGACAAGAGGTACAGTGTCACTGATGCATGCACTGTCACTGCTCACCATCCTCGTGGCCTCCTCAAATGGTGCCAGGACAGTGCATGCATCCCTGATCATGCCCCACTGGCGTGGAGAAAAAAAACCAAGCTCCCCTGACCCTGTCCTGGTGCCGTAGTCGCACAGGTACTCATTGATGGCCCTCTGCTGCGTGTGCAGCCGCTGCAGCATGGCCAACGTTGAGTTCCACCTGGTGGGCATGTCACATATAAGGCGGTTCTTGGGCAGGTTCAACTCCTTTTGCAGCTCAGCCAGGCGAGCACTGGCATTATAAGATCTGCGGAAATGCACACAGACTTTCCTGGCCTGCCTCAGGACATCCTGTAAGCCCGGGTACCTGCCCAAGAAGCGCTGCACCACCAGGTTAAGGACGTGAGCCACACAGGGCACATGGGTCAGTTGTCCCTGTCGGAGGGCGGAGAGGAGGTTGGTGCCATTGTCGCAAACCACCATTCCTGGCTTAAGCTGGCGTGGCGTCAACCACCTCTCGGCCTGGCCCTGCAGAGCAGACAGGACCTCTGCCCCAGTGTGGCTTCTGTCCCCCAAACACACCAGCGCAAGCACGGCATGGCATCTTTTTGCCTGCGTACTTGCGTAGCCCCGTGAACGGCTACGGAGCACCGCTGGTTCATAGGACAAACCACAGGAAGAGGCCATGGAGGAAGAAGAAGAGGAGGGGGTGGAGGAGAGAGGTGTGTCACAACCAGTAGTAGCATTTTGGAGGCGTGGCGGTGGGACAACCTCCAACACTACTGCACCTTGTCCTGAATCCTTCCCAGCTGCCAAAAGAGTGACCCAATGGGCCGTGAAAGAAAGGTAACGTCCCTGTCCATGCCTGCTGGACCATGAGTCAGCGGTAATATGCACCTTACCGCTGACCGCCCTGTCCAGCGAGGCCAAGACATTGCCTTCCACATGCCGGTAGAGAGCCGGAATAGCCTTCCGTGAGAAAAAGTGGCGTTTGGGAACCTGCCACTGAGGAACCGCACATTGCACAAACTCACGGAAGGGGGCCGAGTCTACCAACTGAAAAGGCAGCAGTTGAAGCGCTAGCAATTTAGCCAAGCTAGCATTCAACCGCTGGGCATGTGGATGGCTGGGAGTGAACTTCTTTCGACGGTCCAGCAGCTGGGGCAGGGAAATTTGCCTGCTAGAATCGGACGTCGGTGTACTGCTAGCAGAGTGGGCGCAAGTACTTGGCTGTGACACACCTAATTCTACACCTTCATTCCTCTCAGTGCATGTTTCAGAGAGGACTGAAGTTATAGTGGGGTTGGAGATCCCAGCTGATGCGGTGCAAGGAGAGGTCCGCTTTGTTCTTTGGTGTGGGTCTTTGAGGTAGGCTTGCCAACGAGCTGCATGGCAGGTCAACATATGTCTGGTCAGGCATGTGGTACCCAAGCGGCTGATGTTTTGGCCACGCGATATACGCTTGAGACATATGTTGCAAACAGCAGCTGTGCGATCTGATGCACTAGCCTCAAAAAAGGCCCACACCAAAGAACTTTTTGAATGACGGGCAGAGGCAGCGCCCTGCACAGGCGGAGCTCTGCGGTGTGATTCCGTCGGTGTACTGCCCTTACGCTGGCCACCAAAGGGCATCCTGCCTCGTTGGAGATGTGCCTCCTCCTCATCCTCCTCCTCCTCCTCTCTCCTATTAGGCACCCACGTGGAGTCATTGACCTCATCATCCCCTCCCTCCTCATCACTGGAGCCAATCTGGCAGTATGCTGCAGCTGCTGGAACATGACTGCCAGATTGGTGTCCTTCTTGAGCATCCCCTCTGTCTGCTCTCACGCTACTGCCTTCCTCTAGCTGGGTTTCATCATCAGACCCTTCGAAACGCTGGGCATCCTCCTGGAGCATGTACCCAACACTGTGCTGAAACAGTTCGGGGGACTCCTCAGGAGGAGGACATGGTGGGTCTAGGGAAGGAGTGACTGATGATTTGTCTGACATTGATACCAGGGAAGACGACGCTTTGGCAGCTGCTTTTCCAGTACCCTGAGCCTGGGTGAGAGAGGATGAGGAGGAGGAGGAGGGCTTGGTCATCCACTCTACCAAGTCTTCGGCATGATGTGGCTCAACATGTCCAGCTGCCGAAAAGAAGGACAAGCGTGTCCCATGGCCATGTGCTGATGACAATGCACCGCGTCCACGACCAGCACTGTTGCCCCCAGACACAGAGCCTGCTTGCCCTCTTTTATTGCCTCCTGACTGTCTGCCTCTCCTTGTTTGCCTTCCAGACATTCTAATAGATGGCCTGCAGGGAGATGGGAAAAAAGCAATAAGGGCTACCTTCAGGTGTCCTTCTCTGTCCCTTGAAACAAGGACTTTCACAGTGAAAGAAACTGACACTGTCCCTACCTAGAGTTTTCTGTCCCTAGAATAAATGTTTTTTTTAATCACAATATAGCACAAGGACAATTCACTCAATGTCTCTCCAGGTCCCTGGAAACAAGGACTTGCAGAGTGAAAGAAACTGACACTGTCCCTACCTAGAGTTTTCTGTCCCTAGAATAAATGTTTTTTTTAAGCACAATATAGCACAAGGAAAATTAACTCACTGTCCTTACAGGTCCCTGGAAACAAGGACTTGCAGAGTGAAAGAAATTGACACTGTCCCTACCTAGAGTTTTCTGTCCCTAGAATAAATGTTTTTTTTAAGCACAATATAGCACAAGGACAATTAACTCACTGTCCTTACAGGTCCCTGGAAACAAGGACTTGCAGAGTGAAAGAAAAAAAACACTCTCCCTACCTACAGTTTTCTGTCCCTAGAAAAAATGTTTTTTTTAATCACAATATAGCACAAGGAAAATTAACTCACTGTCCTTACAGGTCCCTGGAAACAAGGACTTGCAGAGTGAAAGAAAAAAAACACTCTCCCTACCTACAGTTTTCTGTCCCTAGAAAAAATGTTTTTTTTAATCACAATATAGCACAAGGAAAATTAACTCACTGTCCTTACAGGTCCCTGGAAACAAGGACTTGCAGAGTGAAAGAAACTGACACTGTCCCTACCTAGAGTTTTCTGTCCCTAGAAAAAATGTTTTTTTTAATCACAATATAGCACAAGGAAAATTAACTCACTGTCCTTACAGGTCCCTGGAAACAAGGACTTGCAGAGTGAAAGAAACTGACACTGTCCCTACCTAGAGTTTTCTGTCCCTAGAATAAATGTTTTTTTTAATCACAATATAGCACAAGGAAAATTAACTCACTGTCCTTACAGGTCCCTGGAAACAAGGACTTGCAGAGTGAAAGAAAAAAAAACACTCTCCCTACCTACAGTTTTCTGTCCCTAGAAAAAATGTTTTTTTTAATCACAATATAGCACAAGGAAAATTAACTCACTGTCCTTACAGGTCCCTGGAAACAAGGACTTGCAGAGTGAAAGAAACTGACACTGTCCCTACCTAGAGTTTTCTGTCCCTAGAATAAATGTTTTTTTTAATCACAATATAGCACAAGGACAATTCACTCAATGTCTCTCCAGGTCCCTGGAAACAAGGACTTGCAGAGTGAAAGAAACTGACACTGTCCCTACCTAGAGTTTTCTGTCCCTAGAATAAATGTTTTTTTTAAGCACAATATAGCACAAGGACAATTAACTCACTGTCCTTACAGGTCCCTGGAAACAAGGACTTGCAGAGTGAAAGAAAAAAAACACTCTCCCTACCTACAGTTTTCTGTCCCTAGAAAAAATGTTTTTTTTAATCACAATATAGCACAAGGAAAATTAACTCACTGTCCTTACAGGTCCCTGGAAACAAGGACTTGCAGAGTGAAAGAAACTGACACTGTCCCTACCTAGAGTTTTCTGTCCCTAGAATAAATGTTTTTTTTAATCACAATATAGCACAAGGAAAATTAACTCACTGTCCTTACAGGTCCCTGGAAACAAGGACTTGCAGAGTGAAAGAAACTGACACTGTCCCTACCTAGAGTTTTCTGTCCCTAGAATAAATGTTTTTTTTAAGCACAATATAGCACAAGGACAATTAACTCACTGTCCTTACAGGTCCCTGGAAACAAGGACTTGCAGAGTGAAAGAAACTGACACTGTCCCTACCTAGAGTTTTCTGTCCCTAGAATAAATGTTTTTTTTAATCACAATATAGCACAAGGAAAATTAACTCACTGTCCTTACAGGTCCCTGGAAACAAGGACTTGCAGAGTGAAAGAAACTGACACTGTCCCTACCTAGAGTTTTCTGTCCCTAGAATAAATGTTTTTTTTAATCACAATATAGCACAAGGACAATTAACTCACTGTCCTTACAGGTCCCTGGAAACAAGGACTTGCAGAGTGAAAGAAACTGACACTGTCCCTACCTAGAGTTTTCTGTCCCTAGAATAAATGTTTTTTTTAAGCACAATATAGCACAAGGACAATTAACTCACTGTCCTTACAGGTCCCTGGAAACAAGGACTTGCAGAGTGAAAGAAACTGACACTGTCCCTACCTAGAGTTTTCTGTCCCTAGAATAAATGTTTTTTTTAATCACAATATAGCACAAGGAAAATTAACTCACTGTCCTTACAGGTCCCTGGAAACAAGGACTTGCAGAGTGAAAGAAACTGACACTGTCCCTACCTAGAGTTTTCTGTCCCTAGAATAAATGTTTTTTTTAATCACAATATAGCACAAGGACAATTAACTCACTGTCCTTACAGGTCCCTGGAAACAAGGACTTGCAGAGTGAAAGAAACTGACACTGTCCCTACCTAGAGTTTTCTGTCCCTAGAATAAATGTTTTTTTTAAGCACAATATAGCACAAGGACAATTAACTCACTGTCCTTACAGGTCCCTGGAAACAAGGACTTGCAGAGTGAAAGAAACTGACACTGTCCCTACCTAGAGTTTTCTGTCCCTAGAATAAATGTTTTTTTTAAGCACACTATAGCAGAAGCACAAAACACACTGACACTCTCCCTACCTATCCTTCTCTTTCCCTAAACTAAAGGAATCCAGGTTAAGCAAGAAAGAAATAACAGTCACTGTCCCTGCCTATGCTACTCTATCCCTGCTCCGGAACACACTACACTAGGCCGCCGTGCTGGCGGCCTTTTATAGTGTGGGGCGTGTACTAAACACCCTCAGCAATAATTGGCCACAGGCATCCTGCCTGTGGCCAATCATTGCTCTCCTCGCTGCCGGCGCTGTGATTGGCCAAGCATGCGGGGTCACAGTGCATGCTTGGCCAATCACAGCGCCTGGATGACACTGCGATGGCGTAGTGCATTGTGGGCCGTTCGCGTCACTCGAATTTGGCGCGAACGGCCCAAATCGTTCGATCTTCGTCGAACGATCGAACAGCCAATGTTCGAGTCGAACGTATGTTCGACTCGAACACGAAGCTCATCCCTAACCGACACAAACCACTGCCCTCAGGCTGAAGGTGCCTGGGACTCGACCCCATGACCAAGATGGCCGGCCCCTTTATACCCTCTCCCAGCAAGCACGGCGGGTTCTCCGCCCCACCATACCGCTGCCGAGGGAGGACAAAAAGGAGGCACGGCACACAGCAATGGTTCAACCCCAGCCCAGGGCGACAGCGCCACCTGCTGGGCCGCAAGGAACTGAACACTGCTGGTGTCTCTGCCAGTTTTAAATAGAGAGAAAAGTGTATACCCGCTATATATATATATATATATATATATATATATATATATATATATATATATGTGTGTTTGGGGTTTCTGAGTAATTTTCTAGGAAAAAAATTATGATTCTTACTTTTTACATGTAGGAGAGAAGTGTCAGAATTGGCCTGGCTGGCAAGGGGTTAATTACCATAACTAAGTAATATACAAATAATTATTATATATTGTTTTTAAGGCAATTTACAATATTTTCAAAAACTCTGTGACTCCAGGACGCATGTGCATGTGCTTTCATGGTGGAGGCTCTCAAAATTTAGAGTTAGTACTACAGATCATACTGGGGTGCTATAAAGTGGCTCTGCAGCTTACGCATGTATTTACAAATGTGTGCAAACGAAACCCTGTTTTTAACACATACTGTTAAGCCTCGTACACACAATCAGATTATTGGAAGGGGATTGTCTGTTGACAGACTGTTGTCCTAAAATCTGACCGTTAGTACGCTCCTTTTGACAACTTTCTGCCAACAAATGTTGGATGACATGCTAGTAAATTTTCAGCGGACAACGGTTGGTTTTCGTATGGTCAATACACAAGTCCACAAATCCGTCCAAAAGTCGAAAGTACAAACAAGCATGCTCGGAATCATTGCTCACCAAACACAAAATTAGCAGTAGGGGCCCAAAAGGTGGCGCTCAAGAGCTGAAAATCCTCATAGTACGTCACTACGTTCGTGTTTGTGACACAACAATTGTGTAACGTTAGTATTCAAGACAAGGTCCTGGCACACGCCCTTTTGACAAAAATCAGACGCTCGGTTGGCCAAGAATCGTACCGTGTGTGCGAGGCTTTAGACCGGACAATTTGGTTGGTTGCAAACTGTTCAGTAAGTTGAGCTGGGAATTTTTTTTGGTTTTGTTTGACCCGCGACATTTTTCCTATCAATAAACATGCATGTTCATTTGATGCCAATCTGCATATTTGTATCATTCGGTGGCCAGATCAATACAACACTGCCTGCCGCCATCTAGTGCCTGTAGGTATCTTCAGGAACTCAGCAGGGAGTGTTTGTATATATGTATGATCGGGTCTTTATTTTCTTTAAAATGCACATTAAAGCAAAGAATAACCCACATAAACATAACTCGGGAATAGGCCATTTAATACTACCTCCTGATTTATATACTATGATGTTTCTAGGGGGAGAAAGCAAGGTTTATGTAGCCTGTCTCTCCTTTATGATTGCTCTTAAAGTTTATGTCTTCAAATATGGTCTGGTTATGACTTAGCAGTGCAGGACCGATCAATACTCAAATAACCAGTCTGACTGAAGAGTTCAGAACGTGTTCATAAAAGCTGAATTAAGAAGATAAAAATATTGTTTCCATTTATTTTCTTTGTGGAATGTTTAAAGTAGAAGATAAAAGCTTGTATGCTATATGTAAAGGAGCAGCGCACGCGTGTGCGCAATCTAGCAATTATACATGTGCTGAGATTTATTTTCCTTATCTTTTTAGTAACCCAGAGAACAGTTGAGGATTCATCTAAATGTTTCCATTTGGGCATGCCTGCTTTTATAGTAGCAGAGAATTCCATATGTTGCATACACTGTCTAATCAATGTCCAAATTTCTCAAAATGACAGAACATAATAACCTTATTTAAAGTGGACCTTCACTTTAAAAAAGTAGCTTACAAACTCATAAACACTCCCACCCTCCACAACTTAAAATTAAAAATGTTCATTCATTTATTTATTTTTTTGGTATCAAACTTTATCCATTCTCTATTCTCGCCTAGGTAAGAATGACCTACTGTGCTCCTGGTATATGCATGTTACCTATCTGAGCAGGGCATCTGGGATTCCTCCAATCAGCAGCGAGAGCTGTTGGAGGATCCCCCTCCCAGCAAACACACTTACACATCCATAATATCCAAGGTACACAGAAACAATAGAACAATGGAATACAGCCACACCCCAAATGACCCAGCAAAGAGTACACATCAAAATGAGACAATATACAATATATAACATTCCAGTGTGGTTGTACAGTGAGTCCGATTAGTACAGATCAGACTGGAGTTCTCGGTCACCCTGTGCCCCTATTAGAGACGCAGGGTAACTTAGACATAGGAGGTGCATGGGGAGCTGAAACAAGGGTTTCCCAACCCCCCCCAAGGGATTCTGGGTTCCACAGGCCCCCCACCCAAAGTGACTCCCGTCACATCATCTGCTTCAATTCAGCTTACGGAGAAGGAGAACAGGTCTGGTGGCACATCACTGGGGACATCTGCTTTACAGTGGTTGTAAACCCTTGCACATTCCCAGTGAAGTGACTGTTCTCTGATACACAGAGATTAAACACATCCTCCTACATAATAACCTGTACCTGTTTGTCTGCAGTCTTCTCTTCTCTAAACCTAATTGAAATACAGAATTTATAAAGCTTGTCTGAGCTTTCAGAAAACAGGTGGCGAAGATCTGAAATTGCACACTGCAGAGCTCAGTGAGAAGAGCTCCGAGAGCTGATGGAGAGCTGACTGGCCTGCATAGAGTCCTGACCACAACCCGATAGAACACCTTTCAGTGAATTAGAGCAGAGACTGCGAGCCAGGCATCCTCGTCCAGCATCAGTGCCTGACCTCACAAATGTGCTTCCGGAAGAATGGTCAAACATTCCCATAGACACACTCCTAAATCTTGTGGACAGCCTTCCCAGAAGATTTGAAGCCGTTATAGCTGCAAAGGGTGGGCCAACTAAACCCTGCGTCTAGTGTGAACTGGCCCTTAGAGCGGAGATTGCGAGCCAGGCCTTGTCTTCCAACATCAGTGCCTGACCTCACCAATGCGCTTCTGGAAGAATGGTCAAACATTCCAATAGACACACTTCTAAACCTTGTGGACAGCTTTCCCAGAAGAGTTGAAGCTGTTATAGCTGCAAAGGGTGGGCCAACTCAATATTAAACCCTACGGACTAACACTCTGATGCCATTAAAGTTGTTGCGCATGTGAATGCAAGTGTCCCAATACTTTTGGTAATATAGTGTATATTACATAGGTTATTATAAAAAAGGCATAAGCAACAGTAAAAATAAATGGTCCATTTGTTCTTCTGTACAGTGCAGAGTTTGGATCACTTGACGTCCAGTTGGATGTTGCACAAGTCATTTGCATCTGAGTGTAGTGGTGTGTCACATTTTGTAACACGCATGTTAGCGTATTTTTCATGCATTTTTGTCACGGCAGTTCATTGACCTGCATGGGTTGCCTGTTGCGCGAAAAACATGCCAAAGAAGCTCATGTACCAAATTGTGCCTCTGTGGACTTTTTTCATCGGAAAAAAATGATCGTGTATGGGCCCCATCAGACTTTTTTCCATCGGTGTAAAAAAATAGAACATGTTTTAAATTTTTCTGATGGAAAAAAAAACAATAGGAAATTCCGATCGTCTGTGTGGAACTCCAACGGAGAAAAAACCCACGAATGCTAAGAATCAAGTCGACGCATGCTCAGAAGCATTGAACTTCATTTTTCTCGGCTAGTCTGAGTGTTTTACGTCACCGTTTTTTGGACGGTCTGAATTTTGTCTGATGGTGTGTATGCAAAACTGATGGAAGTCAGCTTCATCGGAACTCCGACGGAAAATCCAATCGTGTGTACAGGGCATACAGTAATAGTTCCAATGGTAAAACAAGAGCCCTCAGCTGCTAGTGCAGCTACCTTTTCTTGACCCCTTGAAGAGTGTTCCTGAGCTTTCTCACTCAATTAAAAGATCTGAAGGGTGTGTTGTAGGTTTGCTGGAATGTTTTATTGTGCCCAGTGATACCACCCTTTATGCCAACTATCCTGAGTAAGTTTATATTTCCATGGGACTAGGCTTTACACTCCAAACTCAGCATATCATTTAGCAGAATAAAATTATGATTTGATAGACATCAAATATGACAGGTCTGATGTGTATTTCCCCTAGGCGGTCTAATGTGCCTTACTAGCCTTCTGGACCTTGTATTATAGTCATGTTCAGTGGCTAAATAAATGGTATGTTCACACACACAGCTCCATAATATAGGGGGAGGTGGTATGTAGTCCAAAAAAGTGAACAGGGTGGGGCTGATAACCTTGATTCAGATTTTAGTGCAGCAGAGGCAGACTGCACAGAAAGTTACAAGGTCACTGGATTTCTGTGGGGATCAGTAGGTAGTTTTTTAAAATGCTCATTTAGTCTAAAGGATTAACATAGAGGAATACTCATAGGTGTGTGCAGCCTATTACATTAGGGTGTGCACCCCAAAGCTCAAACACATATGCGTGTGTGTGTGTATAGTGGCGATTTCAAAAAAGCAGTGGACGGTGTCACTAGGGCAGTGAACGGTGTCAGTAGGGCAGAGATTGATGTCAGTAGGGCAGAAATTGGTGCCAGTAGGGCAGTGGAAGATGTCAGTAGGGCAGAGATTGGTGTCAGTAGGGCAGTGGACGGTGTCAGTAGGGCAGAGATTGGTGTCAGTAGAGCAGTGGATGATGTCAGTAGGACAGAGATTGGTGTCAGTAGAGCAGTGGACAGTGTCAGTAGGGCAGAGATTGGTGTCAGTAGGGCAGAGATTGGAGTCAGTAGGGCAGTGGACGGTGTCAGTAGGGCAGGGATTGGTGTCAGTAGGGCAGTGGACGGTGTCAGTAGGGCAATGGGTAGTGTCAGTAGGGCAGTGGACAGTGTCAGTAGTAGTGATGAGCCGAACACCCCCGGGTTCGGTTCGCACCAGAACCCGCGAACGGACCGAAAGTTCGCACGAACGTTAGAACCCTATTAAATACAATGGATGCGAACGTTCGAAATCTAAAGTGCTAATTATAACGACTAATATGCATGTTATTGGCCTAAAAAGGGTTTGGGAACCCGGGTTCTGCACCAGGGGACATGTATCAATGCAAAAAGAAGTTTTAAAAACGTCCGTTTTTCGGGAGCAGTCATTTTAATGATGCATAAAGTGAAAAAAAAAGTCAAATATTCCTTTAAATATCGTACCTGGGGGGTGTCTAAAGTATGCCTGTGAAGTGCCATGTGTTTCCCGTGTTTAGAACTGTCCCTGCACAAAATTACATTTTTAAAGGAAAAAAAGCCATTTAAAACTGCTTGCGGCTTTAATGTAATGTCTGGTCCCGGTAATATGGATGAAAATCTTTAAGAAAAATGGCATAGCTACCCCATCACACCCCCCCCCCCTACCCCAGCCCATTACCAGCCCCTTTGGGTCTTGTATGGATATTAAGGGGAACCCCGCACACAAACTAAAAAAGGCCCTTTATACTCTGAACAGCCGTATACAGGCGGTGCATACAAGACAGGGACTGTAGGTTTGTTCTTATGTAGAATCTGTTTGTAATTTTGAACAGGTACATTGTTTAAGTGTAGCTCCAGCCAAAAAATCTATTTTTAAGCTTTTTGGAAAACATAGGGAAGGGTTATCACCCCTGTAACATTTGTTTTGCTGTCTGTGCAGTGTGCACCTGTTCAGAACAGTTCACCTCACTTTCCGTCCTAATGACAAATGTTTTTTGAAAATTTGGAGTTTTTATTGAAACAAGAATTGGTGATAAAGCATCAGTGGAGAGGAGACACTTTTTTTCCCATATTAACTCTTAAGCCTCGTACACACGGCCGATTTTCTCATCGTTAGAAACACGTCGTTTTTTTCGACGAGATTCTTGTTAACCTTGACGATTTTCTCGTCAAGCTTTCCATGCGTACACACTGACATTTCCCAATTTCCTCGTTGTTCTCCGCGGTCACGTCCAGCACGTACGACGACACTATAAAGGGGAAGATCGATTTCCCTGGCGCCACCCCTTGGGCTGCTTTTGCTGATCTCGTGTTACCGCGTGTGAAGTAAAAGTTTGGGAAGAGACGATTCGCGCTTTTCAGTCTTCGTGCTTTTCAGTTTGTTTTCTGAGGTTCAGTTTGTGCTTGTGGGTTCGTATCTTGTCTTTCAGGGCATCTAGGCAGGTCGTATCTGTTTTACAGTGCGTTCTTGCCCGTTCGTTTCTGATTTTCAGTTCGTTATTCATAGGCCTTGCTGTTCTAAAGTGCGTTCTGTTCTGTACGTTCTGATCAGACGACCGTTTCCTAGCCATGTCGCCTGGACGTTCTCGTCGTCGAGTTCGTGCTGTGCGTGCGCTTGGTGTTGGTCTGCTTGTTTTGGACCAAGACCAGTCCAAGAATTGGTTGCTCCAGCGGGACCAATTTTGCCATATGCCTCTGCTGCGGGAGATCGTCGAGAATAATCCTGAGGACTACAGGAATTTTCTGCGGATGTCTGACCCCGTTTTTCAGGAACTGTTGGCTTTGGTGTCCCCCTATATTACCAGGCAGGACACCGTTATGCGGGAAGCCATCAGTGCTGAGCAGAGGCTCATCGCCACGTTACGTTACCTGGCAACAGGGAGAAGTCTTCAGGACTTGAAGTTCACGACAGGCATCTCCCCCCAGGCTCTGGGCCTCATAATCCCAGACACCTGTTCTGCCATTATACAAGTCCTGCAGGAGGACTATATTAGGGTAAGTTTTCTCCATTAACATCACATTTTATGTATTTCATGTATGATAATGTATTGTATTTCTTTCATCCTTCCCTAATTACTATGATTGTAATATGCTGAGAATGTCCCCTTTGTCCCCATGCATGTTGGAAGCTTTTAAATGCCCCTTTTTTCTCCTCCATGCATATTTCCCTTCACTAAGCTTTCCAGTAGGGGCGTCTGTTGCTCCAAATGTTTGGGGGTCCACCCCCAATTTTAGGAACTAAACTTCCTCCTTTTTAGGGACTGTGCCTATTAAACGCCACCAGTTACCCCTTCCAATGCAGCCAGTTTGCCCCCTCCAATGCAGCCATTTTGTCCCCTCCAATGCAGCCAGTTTGCCCCCTCCAATGCAGCCAGTTTGCCCCCTCCAATGCAGCCATTTTGTCCCCTCCAATGCAGCCATTTTGTCCCCTCCAATGCAGCCAGTTTGCCCCCTCCAATGCAGCCAGTTTGCCCCCTCCAATGCAGCCATTTTGTCCCCTCCAATGCAGCCAGTTTGCCCCCTCCAATGCAGCCAGTTTGCCCCCTCCAATGCAGCCAGTTTGCCCCCTCCAATGCAGCCAGTTTGCCCCCTCCAATGCAGCCATTTTTTCCCCAATCATGTAACCGTAAAACAGACTTGGTGAACATGATTGGCAGAGCAGCCTGTCAGTGTTTACCCAAGGAATGTCCCCCCCCCCCCCTTTGTCACCAATTTTACTTTTATCAAGCCAATTACATCCCTCAGGCTGGATTTTGCAAGCCTATTTGCCCCCCTGTTTCTGATATGCAATTTTCACCCCATAAATGCCGCAGTTCTTCATATGTCGGTCGCTTAACAGGGGGCCACCCACCTGAATATTGTGTGGCATTGACTGCAACGCATGAACCTATGTATTGTTCTGAGTGACGGGCGCAGGATAGAGGGGGCAGTGCTCCAGTGCCCACTCTGGACGCACCGCCACTGCAATGCTATCCTGTGGCCAAACACATCTACCCCCCCAAAATATTTTAAGAATGGACCATCAGAGGGGGTGATGAATATGAAACATGAGCCTTCCATTATGCTTCTTAAAAACACCTTAAACTGAGATTTTTATTTATGTTGGCCTCTAATGTATTTTCTTATAATCTGCTTGTAATGTTCTATTTTTAAATTCAATTTTTCTTTCATCTTGTTTGATTCCCCAGCTTCCTTCCACGCCACAGGAATGGCAGACTGTGGCATCGGAGTTTGCCACGCGGTGGGACTTCCCCAACTGCGGTGGTGCCATAGACGGGAAGCACGTCCGCATCGTGCCGCCACCCCGTTCTGGGTCCTACTACTTCAACTACAAGGGGTTTCATAGCATTGTGCTGATGGCGGTGGTGTCAGCACGGTATGAATTCCTCTATGTTGATGTAGGGAAGAATGGCCGGATATCCGATGGGGGATCCTTCATCCAGACGGAGTTTACCCTCCGTCTCCAGAGTGACGACCTTGCATTGCCACCGGATGCAGGGAATGTTGAAGGACTCCCCTTTGTTTTTTTGGCTGATGAAACCTTCGGACTTGGACCGCACCTCATGAGGCCATTTCCACAGAGGACCCTGACCCCAGAGAAGAGGGTGTTCAACTACCGGCTGGCCAGGGCACGAAGAGTCGTTGAAAATGCCTTCGGGATACTGGCCAGCCGGTTCCGCCTTTTTATGACTCCCATCGACTTGGCGGACTACAAAATAAACTATGTAGTTTTATGCTGCTGTGTGCTCCATAACTTTCTCAGCAGAAAATCAACTTCTTATATGGCCTCAGTATTGCCGGAGGCAGGACTTTCCTCTGGCAATCGGCTGCCGGGCCTCAAATCTGCCCGTCCTGGCTTGCCCCCCCCAAAATGCCCGTGAGGTTCGTGAGAAGTATCTGGAATATTTCACGAGTAGGGGGGCAATTCCTATGCCAGGCCATGTGTAAAGATGCATGGAGAACGAACTCAATAAAAATCTGATATAATCTTTTAACTTTTGTTTTTTCATGTCTCCTAGTTTGTCTTAGTGCATTTGTAGTGCCAAGTGTATTTTCCTTTAGTAAATACCAACCATTTCACTATGTAACCCCACAAAAAAAAAAATAAGGTTAGAGCGTATTTGAAAAAGAAGCTACACGTTGTTTGTGTTCAAACATTTTACTCTGTGCACATTCACACACATGGTAATATATATTTTTTGGGGATTTTGGCTGGCCACAAACCGGCAATTTTTTTATTATGAAAATAGAAAACCATCAGTTGCATTGCAAAAAGTACAACATTGGATACCTCCGAGCAATATGAGGCATTCACGTACACAAACTATGTCTCTATGTGCCCGTCCTAATATGGGGTCTTGCCACCCCTTGCCCAGCCAAAAATTGAATATGCACACATTTTGAAGTCATTTCCAATAGGGATTTGAGACTCCTGATCCCTATTGTCAACATGTGCTATCTGCCATCAGGGGTAATCAATGGATGTGTTTTGTGGGTGCAACCCCTTCTTCAGTTCACCTACTTGAGAAACAAGGAAGGGGTTGCACCCACAAAAGCCGTACATGGATATCCCCTGATGGCAGATGGCACATGTTGACACACTGTGTGCATATTCAATTTTTGGCTGGTTTGATTGTCAAAAAGATAATAAAAATAGGATTTTTATAACAGCTTACCTGTAAAATCCTTTTCTTGGAGTACATCACGGGACACAGAGCGACATAGTCATTACTAATGGGTTATATAGATACCGTCAGGTGCTGGCACTGGCAACTTCCAAAACCGGAAGTACCCTCCCCTATATAAGCCCCTCCCATCCGGGAGCACCTCAGTTTTGTAGCAAAGCAATAAGTGTCCCCAAAGAGGGGCGGGAGCTCTGTGTCCCGTGATGTACTCCAAGAAAAGGATTTTACAGGTAAGCTGTTATAAAAATCCTATTTTCTTTCTCGTACATCACGGGACACAGAGCGACATAGTCATTACTAATGGGATGTCCTAAAGCAATGCCAAATGAGGGGGGGGATACACCATATATAAGCTGAGCGCTATCAGACATGAGGATCTTTTGCGGCCTGCAACACACTGCGCCCAAAGGCGACATCCTCCTGACTTCTAACGTCCACCTGGTAGAACCTAGTAAACGTGTGAACTGAAGACCATGTTGCGGCCTTACAGATTTGAGCCAGGGAGGCCTGGTGATGCACTGCCCATGAAGTTCCAACTGCTCTCGTGGAGTGCGCTCTAACTTTGAACGGAGGCGGTCTCCTTCTCAAGCCATAGGCTTGTATTATGACCTGTCGAATCCACCTGGCTAAAGTAGATTTTGACGCTGCCTGACCCTTTCTGGGGCCTTCCGGCAGAATAAACAAAGTATCCGTTCTGCGAATCTGAGCAGTGGCTTTTAGATAAGCTTTAACTGCTCTTACTACATCCAAAGAATGCAATAACTTTTCCTCTACCGAAGTAGGTTTGGGGAAAAAAGAAGGAAGAACCACATCTTGGTTCAAATGAAACCTCGATACCACCTTAGGAAGAAAGGCTGGCTGAGGACGTAATACTACTCTGTCCTTATGGATAACCAGATATGGCTCTTTACAGGACATAGCTGCTAATTCCGACACTCTTTTAGCCGAACAAATGGCTACTAGAAAAATCAATTTCCTGGTGAGAAGCACCAAGGAAATATGCTGTAATGGTTCAAATGGTTGTTTCTGTAAAACCGACAGAACCAAGTTTAGATCCCATGGACATATGGGAATATTAACCGGAGGACTAATACGCATCACTCCTTGTATAAAGGCTTTGACTAGTGAATGCGAAGCCAAGGGCCTTTGAAAAAATATTGACAAGGCCGAAATCTGACCCTTGATAGTACTCAAGGCAAGCTTCCTATCTACAGCCCATTGTAGGAAGTCCAGAATCCTACCTATTACGTATTTACGTGGATGCCATTTCTTGGCCTCACACCAGGCGATGTACGCCTTCCAGATTCTATAGTAGATCTGCCTGGATACCGGCTTCCTGGCATTGATCATGGTAGATACCACAGCATTAGAGAGCCCTCTCTTTTTTAGAATGTGGGCTTCAATAGCCAGGCCGTCAAACCTAGGGCTGGTAAGGAAGGGTGGTATATCAGTCCTTGCGAAAGCAGGACCGGACGATGTGGGAGGGTCCAAGGACTCCCCACAGACATTTTTACAATCTCCGCGTACCATGCTCTTCGGGGCCACGCTGGAGCCACCAGAATCACTGGTTTCTTTTCTACCCTGATTCTGTGGAGTAATCGAGGTAACAATTGTGGCGGTGGGAATGCATATATCAGCTTGAACTGATCCCAAGGGAACACTAGGGCATCCGAGCCGCAAGCTAGGGGATCCCTTGTCCAAGAGACAAACCTGTCCACTTTTGTGTTGAATCTGGAAGCTAGCAGATCTACATCCGGTGTTCCCCACCGCTGACATATTGTCCGGAAAACCTCGGGATGAAGGGACCATTCCCCTGGGCATAATTGTTGGCGACTTAGAAAGTCTGCCTTCCAATTCTCCACTCCTGGAATGAATACCGCAGATATGGCTGGGACATATCTTTCTGCCCATCTCAGGATGTAATTTACTTCCCTTTGGGCTGCACGACTCCTGGTGCCCCCCTGACGATTGATATATGCCACTGCTGTGGCATTGTCTGATTGAATTCTGACAGGGGACCCTTGGAGTTTGGATGTCCATGCTACTAGGGCATACCGGGCTGCTCGTATCTCTAAGAGATTGATGGGCAGGGCCTTTTCCGCATCCGACCATCTGCCCTGGAGAGACCATTGCTCCAGTACTGCTCCCCAGCCTATAAGGCTGGCATCTGTAGTGACCACCTTCCAGGAAATCGGACTGAAGGATTTCCCTCTTTCCAGATTCTGGGGAACCAACCACCAGCGGAGGCTCTTGCGAACGGAAGGGGACAAGGACATTGGTAAGTCCAGAGCCTGAACTTTTTTGTTCCAGGCTGACAGTATGGCCCTTTGCAACTTCCTTGAATGGAATTGACCGTAGGGTACTGCTTCGAATGATGCCACCATTTTTCCCAGCAGCCTCATGCACAGGCGTATGGATGGCTGTCTTTTTGAACCCACTAAGTGGATCAAATCTCTCAAAGACGACCCCTTTTCTTGAGGCAAGAAAATTTTTCTCTGGTCTGAATCCAGCCTTAGCCCCAAATATTCCAGACTTTTGACTGATTTTAGGGCTGACTTGTCTCGGTTGATAATCCAACCGTGATATTCCAGATACTTGATTGTCTCGTGAACAACCACTTCTAGTTTTTCCACTGAGTGGTCTATCAGCAACAAGTCGTCTAGATATGCCATTATCGTTACACCTCGCGTTCTTAGATTGGCCAATAATGGGGCCAGAATTTTTGTGAACACTCTTGGTGCTGTGGCCAGACCGAAGGGTAAGGCTCTGAACTGAAAATGGCGCCCTTCTACCGCAAAGCGTAGAAATTTTTGGTGGGCTGGAAAGATGGGAATGTGCAAATAAGCATCTTTGATGTCGATCGAGGCTAACCATTCCTCCCCTTGTAGGGCAGTGGCTACCGATCGGATCGACTCCATCCGGAAAGTCCTGATATGTAGGAATTTGTTTAGCCCTTTTAGATTTAATATGGGCCTCACGTCCCCGTTTGGCTTCGGGACTGTAAAGAGGTTTGAGTAAAACCCGAACCCCCATTCTTCCAGGGGAACCTCTATAATTACTGCTTGGAGCAATAATTGTTCTAGTGCCAACAGGAGGGATCCTCTCTTCTGGGGATCCCTTGGCACGTTTGACCTTATAAAGCGGGAAGGAGGGGAGTTTTTTAACTCCAATTTGTATCCCAGATTTACTGCGGAGAGCACCCATCTGTTTCGGATCGTGTCCCGCCAGGTCTCTGTGAACAACTGAAGTCTTCCCCCCACCCGATTGGGTGGGGGCAACCCTTCATGCATTTGACTTTGGGGGAGGTTTTGTACCTCTCCTGCTCCAGGGCTTCCTGTTACCCTGCAATTGTCCCTGATTTTTACCTCCGGGATTTGACCGAGGAGGCCGTCGAAACTGTTTCACAGCCGATGTCCTAGGGACTGGAGAAGCAGGCCTCTTAAAAGAGGGACCTCTAACTCTATTTTTAACCGGCAAAAGTGTACTTTTACCGCTGGAAATTCTCTGGATATATTTGTCCAGGTCTTCCCCGAATAAGCGTTCACCATGAAATGGGAAGCTGACCAGCAATTTTTTACAGGGAGCTTCAGCAGACCAGTTTATGAGCCATAGAAGCCTGCGCATATGTACTACAGACAGCGTAAGGCGGGAGGCCTGATGGATTGAATCCTTTATAGCGTCCACCGCAAAGCATAAGGCTCTAGGTAGATCAGCTAGGGCAAGAGCCTGCTGATCTGGCAAGTCCCTTAAGACCTGTTTCAACTGATCCTTCACTGCTTGGCAGACCCCAATAGCTGCCACTGCTGGTTGTGTCACCAAACCTGCTGTAGAAAAAGCAGATTTTAATAAGGACTCCAATTTTTTATCTATTGGGTCCTTGAACATTTGGACATTATCCACCGGACATGTCAGTGATTTATTCACACAAGAGATGGCTGCGTCCACTGTAGGGACCCTCCATTTTCTGATGAACTTATCCTCCATGGGATAGACCACCGGAAATCTCTTGGGGGGAGTAAATATTTTGTCAGGATGCTCCCAATCCTGGTAAATGAGCCCTTCCAGTAAAGGATGGATCGGAAAGGAACAAACAGTCTGGGGAGCTTTTAGCGACCCCAACGAGGAGACAGAAGTGGATGATGGCTCCGCAAGTGGCATTTTAAATGCTGATCGGACCATATTAGTCAGGGACTGAACCCATAACCTTTCAGCATGTGATGCTGAGAACGGCTCTTCCACTGTTGATTCCTCTACAACCGAATCGACCTCATCCTGATCCCCTTCAGGTAGGTCGATCCCTGTATGGGACTGTTGCTCTGTTAACAGGCACTCTGAGGGAGGAGACGGAGATCGGGCGCTTTTCTCCTGTGACAGGGAAGCCGCGATCAATGTTGACAATCTCTCTTCCAGCCCTCCCAGAGCTGAGGAAAAAACCTCCTCTGTTACATACACAGGAGCAGGTGAACTGAGGACAGCCACAGTACCAGGTACTCCTGAGGGTGCTCTACGGTCACTAACCTCTGATTCTTCAGGGGAGACTGGTGCAGCCGAAGCATGCCCAAGATCCTCAGAGCCCGATGGAGACCCCCTATTCCTCCTGGAATTTCTAGTCCCGGAGTTTTTAGACGGCATATTCCTAAGCCACAAAGCTGAGGTATTCCAGCCGAAATACACCAGTTACTGACAATAGTCTAGCATAAATGCTGCTATAATAAACAGTTGGTGTCTACTAATGTGCCTTTCTAGGGGATGCCTGTATCAACTGCTTGCTGTATGCCTTCTTTAAATGTTGCCAGCTCTGTCTCTGTACTTCATAGCCAGCTCACCACACAAAATTGTGGTTTTTAACATGCTGGGACGCCCGCACATGCGCAGAAGCGCTGCGGCGCGCACAGAGCGTCATCCCCCAGGCTCCGCCCCCTTTCCCGGCTCACCTCTATATATAGAGGCGCGTGCACGCGCACGCGCGTGGCCACGTGCGCCTTCGGCGCTAATTTCGAAAATGGAAACCAGGGACAAGAGCCAGGGCCCCCTTTGCCGCAGGCCGGGGGATGGACGAGCATTGCAACATGGCAGAGGAAGCAGTTTCCCATAAGAGAACTCACCATCTGCCTGGACTCGCTCTGATGAGAAGAAACTAGTCCACATGACAAGAAACGTTCCACAGCGGCCTCTAGTGGACAAACACAGGTACCGCAGTCTAATATATTAAATATATATATATATAAAAAAAAAAAATTTTTCTTGACCACCATTAAAAATTATTACATTTTTTTAGTAGTTACAGGCATGCACAGAATTTTGCGGGAATACCATTAGGTAACAGACAGAAAGACAAATTAGGCTTGGGGGTCCCCCAATAGAACCAAGTTCCTGGGGGCCCCCACTTACCTGTTCCCCGCCGCAGGACTTTGTTTGGTCCACAAAAGCCCAAACTTCACCTATCACGGCAGGCATTGTAATCAAACCTTCAGGGACCGGGTTCCCAAGGATTCCACTCCCCTGGACCTGTATAGCACCCTGCACAGAAAACATCTTGGTCGTGGGTATGACCAGAGCTCTGGATCCCAGGGTCCAGCTCTCCTAAGAGAAGCATTACAGGCAAAACCTTGCTCTTCTCTGCAAGGCCCGGGTACCGACCGTTTAGCTATGAAGCTTTTTTGGTCGGATCCGGAATAGCTTACTGAGGCCCAAAAGAACCTGTACGCAAGCTCAGTGAAAAACACATGTTTCTTCTTGGCCAACACCTTAGACACTGGCAAAAAACTGAGGTGCTCCCGGATGGGAGGGGCTTATATAGGGGAGGGTACTTCCGGTTTTGGAAGTTGCCAGTGCCAGCACCTGACGGTATCTATATAACCCATTAGTAATGACTATGTCGCTCTGTGTCCCGTGATGTACGAGAAAGAAAAGGGGGAAGAACAATCATTAAACAAAAATTGGGGTTTTGATGCCTTATTCTTTTTTAAATTTATATTCTCTTTATTAATTTTCTTTATTAATTTTCTTGCATATTCAAATTAACATTGTACATGCTTATTTATATTTACTTTTCACAACAATAAATTAGCAAAGTATTATCAATGTAAGTTTCACTCTGTTAACCCTCATCTCTCCCTCCTTCCCCCCTCCCCCTTTACTATTTTCTCATATTAGGTTTTTTCCTATTTTCCTTTCTTCCATTTTTACACATTATTCAAAGTTTATTTCTGTTTTCATTTATTTTTCTTGTGCCATTTTTCTTACTCTCTTTTCCATCTCACTCTCTGCTTTACAGGGGTATCCCTATTTTTTCCAACCACGGGTTCCACACCTTTTCAAACTCTCTTATGTTCCCTCTCTTAATATATACTACCCTCTCCTTCCATATTGTTGCGGTAACTGTGTTAGCCCATTCTCTCACTGAGGGGGGGTCTTCTGCCTGCCATCTTTGCGCTATCAATTTTCTGGCATGAAAAAGGCATCTAAGCACTGCTTTTGTTATGCTGATCGCTCTGTTTGTTCCCATTTCCCTCTGCTTTTGAGATGTTCAGGAGCTGTAATACTTCCTTTGCATAAGTGTGGGTATATTTCGGATATACGGCCCCCTGTCTCACTCTGGTTGCCCAATCTCTGAAAGATAGGGGATTTATGCCAGGTTGGTCCCTGTCTGTCAAACTGCATATCTAATGCATGTCTAATTTGCAAATATCTGTAAAATGTATGTTTAGGGACATCATATTCTCCTCTGAGTGTAGCAAAAGTTTTTAGAATTTCTCCCTCATACAGCTGGATCAACCTAGTTATCCCCTTCCCTTCCCATTCCTTAATTTTCCCCATCGGCTCTAACTCCTGAAGATTCCTATTATCCCAAAGCGGTGTATATTCTGTCTCTCCTTCTAATCCCCCTATTGCTTTCACAACTTTCCACACCTTTATTACCATCTTGACCGTAGGGGATTTGTATATAAATGAATTTGCCTCCAGTGCCTCCATCACCAACTTATGGGGTGACCCCATTATCATCAGCCGCCCATTTGTATCCCCTCCCATCTCTGATCTCATTCCTATCTGCTGCAGCTGTGCTGCCAGGAAATAACACCGTGGGTGTGGTACCGCCATGCCTCCCTCCCTTGTTGACAGTTGCAGGGTCTGTAGTCCTATCCTTGCTTGGCCTCCTTTCCATATTAATTCTCTAAATAGTGTATCAATTTTCTTAAACCATTTCTTATGTATCCATGTTGGTGTATTATGCAATACATATAATAATCATCGAGAATGTCTTTAAATGTTTGATTCATCACATGAATTCTTTGTTTAATTCTGTCCAGTTCTGTGCTACATTCCATCACTTGCTGTATGATTCGGAGGGCACTGTCAGCAGAGAAACGTGTACTATCCTTCACCACAACATTTACATCCCCTAAAAACAAAATACAAAAGGTATTATAACTCTGCAGGCCTACATCTCTTACCTGAAGCTGTGGTGACAGATACTGACCTGTTGTGGTGACCAGTTCCACCACGTCATCCACCTCTCCTTCCTGCACTTCTCCTTCCGCCACCTCTTCAACTTCCTCAACACCCTCAGGTTGTGGGTCTTTGGGAGTTTGGGGTTGTTTCGAAGCTATGGGTTTCATGTGCTCCCTGGAGTGTTCTCCTCCCAGTCTTCTCTCCCCTATGAGAAGCAAACCAAAGGTCTAGTTATCACACTGAAATTCTCTATGAAAAATGAAAACAGGCTAAATTGCTTGAAAGTGGGGTACAAGTGTGTGTTTGTGCGGAATTTAAACATGAATGCATTATATATGTCCAAGAATCGGTTTAGTATTCACCTTTGGCTGTCAATTTTCAGAAATGGAGGCAGCACAAAAATTCACTGATGCACCTGTGTGGGACACCCCAAAAAGGCGGTTTTAGTGGCTCACACTATAGTGCTCAAAAGTACAGATGTGGAAGCAGCTGCTGAGTGTCCTCTCCTTTACACTGATTAAAGTTTGCATTTCATTCTCTTTACAAACACATCATCTAGCCATGTGAAAAAATGGTATAGATAAATTGTGCCCTTCCCATATATACCACCGCTGCGCTTATGAGTTAAATAAACCTATAGTAAATATAAAGCAGCCACTTTAAATAAATAAATATGAACAAAACAGTGTAAAATCAAAATGACCCCACACAGCGGCGCTAGAGAACAGTATCCTCCCCCCCTATGTCCGTGCTCAATGGACCGAGGGAAAAATATTGTTCAAAAAATTATATATACACCCTGTGACATAAGTGAATAATGTGCACAAGAAAAATAAAGTCCACACAAATTCAATCCAAATGCGTGAGAAAAAATCTTCTTCCAATCCTCCACCACACACAGTGTTCAGTGTTTCGTGATCCCTCTCCCATCAGATGGACACTCACCAAAGCAAGTTGCCTCACACTCTCGTGTTTGGCATAAAAACGTGTACAGAAATCTCACAAAGCTGTGCACACGATCCTCAAGACTCAAATCAAGTGTTTTAAGGGATTACTCCATATGCAAATATAAGAAAAAAGCTCCAAATAGTGTGATAACGTAAAATCTGTTTAATTACACACCAAAACACACACTCCAAATATTGCAATTACCTAAAACAAAACTCAAATAGGCATATTAAAAGCACTGATTCAATCCCATGAATAAGTCTATTCGACGAAACATGTCGAGGCGTGGCTATGCGGTAACCGTCTGACGGATTATTCGACGTCACAGGATCGAACTAAGTAGCGAAGGATCAGTGAGTGGCAGCAGGAAGTTGGTGAGATCTCACTGTGTTTACTGAGGGTCCGCCGCGACCTATACACTCGCTTTTCGGTGCATTGTGCTTTGGATTTGCAGTGCTTTTAATATGCCTATTTGAGTTTTGTTTTAGGTAATTGCAATATTTAGAGTGTGTGTTTTGGTGTGTAATTAAACTGATTTTACGTTATCACACTATTTGGAGCTTTTTTCTTATATTTGCATATGGAGTAATCCCTTAAAACACTTGATTTGAGTCTGGAGGATCGTGTGCACAGCTTTGTGAGATTTCTGTACACGTTTCTCACGCATTTGGATTTTTTCTCACACATTTGGATTGAATTTGTGTGGACTTTATTTTTCTTGTGCACATTATTCACTTATGTCACAGGGTGTATATATAATTTTTTGAACAATATTTTTCCCTCTGTCCATTGAGCACGGACATAGGGGGGGAGGATACTGTTCTCTAGCGCCGCTGTGTGGGGTCATTTTGATTTTACACTGTTTTGTTCACATCATCTAGCCAACAATTTAAAGAAATCCGGCAGATGTCTAATTACATTTGAGGCTGAAAAATAACCCAAAAAAGAGGAGAGTGGCCGAACGATGTGTCTGTAACGAACGATTACTGTGCCAAACCAAGTTCAAACTATGACATTTTGGAAGGGAGTACAATAGGAAATAAAAAAAAATGGAGCAACATGGAAGTTGAGAAATAAATTAATAGCATAAAAGTGAAAAATTTACTTACTTTTTGCTAGCATTCTCTTAATGCTACTTAACTGCTCCGGCTCCCTCAGTTTGAGGTCTGGCCACCTCTTTCTGAGCTGCTCATTTGAGCGTTTCACCCCAAAATTCTTCTTCAGACTCTTCACGACTTTCTTCATGATTTTGGCCTTCCTTCTATTTGGTTTGCTATACGGCCCATGCTTTGCGTCATAATCCGACTTTAGCAATATGTCCACCATCTCCGCCATCTCCGCATAAGACATACAGGTCCTTCTCAAAAAATTAGCATATTGTGATAAAGTTCATTATTTTCTGTAATGTACTGATAAACATTAGACTTTCATATATTTTAGATTCATTACACACAACTGAAGTAGTTCAAGCCTTTTCTTGTTTTAATATTGATGATTTTGGCATACAGCTCATGAAAACCCCAAAATCCTATCTCAAAAAATTTGCATATTTCATCCGACCAATAAAAGAAAAGTGTTTTTAATACAAAAAAAGTCAACCTTCAAATAATTATGTTCAATTATGCACTCAATACTTGGTCGGGAATCCTTTTGCAGAAATGACTGCTTCAATGCGGCGTGGCATGGAGGCAACCAGCCTGTGGCACTGCTGAGGTGTTATGGAGGCCCAGGATGCTTCGATAGCGGCCTTAAGCTCATCCAGAGTGTTGGGTCTTGCGTCTCTCAACTTTCTCTTCCCAATATCCCACAGATTCTCTATGGGGTTCAGGTCAGGAGAGTTGGCAAGCCAATTGAGCACAGTAATACCATGGTCAGTAAACCATTTACCAGTGGTTTTGGCACTGTGAGCAGGTGCCAGGTCGTGCTGAAAAATGAAATCTTCATCTCCATAAAGCTTTTCAGCAGATGGAAGCATGAAGTGCTCCAAAATCTCCTGATAGCTAGCTGCATTGACCCTGCCCTTGATAAAACACAGTGGACCAACACCAGCAGCTGACATGGTACCCCAGACCATCACTGACTGTGGGTACTTGACACTGGACTTCAGGCATTTTGGCATTTCCCTCTCCCCAGTCTTCCTCCAGACTCTGGCACCTTGATTTCCGAATGACATGCAAAATTTGCTTTCATCCGAAAAAAGTACTTTGGACCACTGAGCAACAGTCCAGTGCTGCTTCTCTGTAGCCCAGGTCAGGCGCTTCTGCCGCTGTTTCTGGTTCAAAAGTGGCTTGACCTGGGGAATGCGGCACCTGTAGCCCATTTCCTGCACACGCCTGTTCACGGTGGCTCTGGATGTTTCTACTCCAGACTCAGTCCACTGCTTCCGCAGGTCCTCCAAGGTCTGGAATCGGTCCTTCTCCACAATCTTCTTCAGGGTCCGGTCACCTCTTCTCGTTGTGCAGCGTTTTCTGCCACACTTTTTCCTTCCCACAGACTTCCCACTGAGGTGCCTTGATACAGCACTCTGGGAACAGCCTATTCGTTCAGAAATTTCTTTCTGTGTCTTACCCTCTTGCTTGAGGGTGTCAATGATGGCCTTCTGGACAGCAGTCAGGTCGGCAGTCTTACCCATGATTGCGGTTTTGAGTAATGAACCAGGCTGGGAGTTTTTAAAAGCCTCAGGAATCTTTTGCAGGTGTTTAGAGTTAATTAGTTGATTCAGATGATTAGGTTAATAGCTCGTTTAGAGAACCTTTTCATGATATGCTAATTTTTTGAGATAGGAATTTTGGGTTGTCATGAGCTGTATGCCAAAATCATCAATATTAAAACAAGAAAAGGCTTGAACTACTTCAGTTGTGTGTAATGAATCTAAAATATATGAAAGTCTAATGTTTATCAGTACATTACAGAAAATAATGAACTTTATCACAATATGCTAATTTTTTGAGAAGGACCTGTATTAGATGCCTTGAATCTCCTCCTTGATCGTGACGTTTCCTCAGTCTCCAGGCTTGTCTCCTCCTCGTTATTTGAGGAATTATCAGACACCTGCTGTAAATCCGCCATATCTGTCTGCGCGCTGAAAGAGAAGGGGCGGGGAAAAGATGTTAGTTAGAACGTCATGGGCGGGCGACGTGTGCGGAGCGACGTGTGCGTAGTTTCACGCATGCGTGGTGTATATATAGCAAACACACATGTGACTATACTACGTTCGGTGTGCGGAGAGAGGAGTTCAAGTGACGGACGTGCGAACGAAGGTATGTGATTTTGTGACCTTGAACAATCGTTGGCCTATACTGTCTTGAGAATGTTGGAGGATATATATGGTGAATAAGATTTTAAGGAGGTTAGACTGTGTGCCTCACATTAGTTAAAAAAAAAATTTTTAACTTGCAGAGACAATATGAATGTCTTTATTAGCGACAAAGAATTCCTGGCGGAATTTATAGAACGGGTAAGGGAGCTGCCCGCTCTGTGGGAGACCAAAAACCCCATCCATAAAAAAAAGGGGTACGAAAAGCAGCGCTGGAGAGCCTGCTCCCATTTGTGCAGACCAAGGTGCCCACAGCCACAGCAAAACAGGTGGACACTAAAATTGGGAGCTTGAGAGGCACATACAGGACTGAACGCTCTAAGGTCCTGGCTTCTCAGAGGTCAGGAGCAGCAGCAGATGATGTTTATGTCCCGAATTTGTGGTACTACAGCAGGATGTTCTTTCTGGATGACCACATTGAGGCAAGGCCATCACTGTCCACTCTTCCCCCCAGACTTCCCTGCAGCCAACCTGAGCCTTCTCTGGAGCAAGAGGAGGCAGCCATCCTGGATGAACCTGATTTGGCCATCTGGAGCCAGGTATAGTATTTATAGAAAATGTATTGTGATAAACCTAATGTTTGACAAATATGTCAAGATGACAAACATAAACTATTTTGTGTTCCACACGTAAAATCAAGATCTCTAGACATTAGTCTGGCCTAAATTGGGTGCAAAATAGTCAATCTGATGTAGTTGTAAATTGTTAAAAAAAAAATCTGGATTTACATTCTAATTGCTTCAAACATGAGCTGAAAGTTGGATGAAAACAATAAAACAAAAAATTAAACTATGTCCCTTTTTCATACACAGGATGAAATCAGCCAGGAGGAAGGTCAGGAAACTGTCAGGCAGGAGGAGGCAGGGCCCAGTGGCAGCCAGGAGGTGGCAGGGCCCAGTGGCAGGCAGGAGGTGGCAGGGCCCAGTGGCAGGCAGGAGGTGGCCGGCCAAAGGAGAAGCACAACATCACAGGTGCCTCCCATCCAACTTCCCAAAAGAAGCAGGAGGGACAGGACCACCAGTGAGGCAGCAATGGCCCTTATTCGAGAGGCCCATGCCACCCTCAAGGAGCCCACATCCCCTGAAGAGGCCCTTGCCGGCCTAGTGGAGGCAAAGTTCAAGGTGATGAGCATGGAGCAACGCCTCCTATGCGAGCCCCTGCTCATCCCCTTGCTGAACAAGGGGGTGATGGAGAAAATTACCCCCAATACCGCAATTTGTGAGGTGGCACAACTCTCACAACCTCAACCTCCTCCTCCACCTCAACCTTGTTCTTCTGCCCCACCCCCTTCTCCTCCACCTTGTTCTTCTGCCCCACCCCCTTCTCCTCCACCTCCACCTTGTTCTTCTGTGCCACCCCCTTCTCCTCCACCTCCTCCTCCACCTTGTTCTTCTGCCCCACCCCCTTCTCCTCCACCTCCTCCTCCACCTTCTTCTTCTGCGCCACCCCCTTCTCCTCCACCTCCTCCTCCTCCTGACAGGAGTACCCCTCCAGTGGCCCAGCCTCCAGCCACACGAAGAAGGAAGGCTGCAGGGAAGGCTTCAGGGAAGGCTGCAGGGAAGGCTGCCAAGAAGACGAGGAAGTGATGGCCTTGCTTCATTGTGGTCGGACAGAAGGCAGCCTGTTGTAGTACCACACACTTGGGACATATATATCACCTGCTGCTGTTCCTGACCTCTGGGAGGCCAGGATCAGATTGTGCTCAGAACTGTTGGCCTTCTCAAGCTCCCAATTTTAGTGTCCACACAGGGTTGATGTGTGGTCTGGGGTCCCTGGGATGCACAAATGGCAGCAGGTTCTCCAGCGCTGCCTTCTCTTTATTTTGTTTCAAACATGAATAAATGTTATTTTTGTTTAAGTTCATACTTGACTATGTTTATTTTTACATTTTTTTAATTTAGCTTTGGAGTAAGCAGATACATTTGACAGCCAAAAAAAGGGACAGATAACAACCCCCAAAAAAAGAATTAAAATATATTTTTGAAAATAGAGGGTGTAAAATTTACCAAAAATATATTAAAATATTCAATGGGAGATCACTATCAAAACATTGGCAAATTACTATTAACATCTGTTTGATAAATATAAAACAGTAAAATAGTCAGAAGATCTTGCACAATATAATACACATATATCTTCTGAAGAGCAGCATGAAAAAGGTTAAAAAAAGATAGTCATAACTCTGTGTGAATATCAGCAGCAAAAGAAGTTCATTCGTTTTGATTAATGTAACATTCTAAAGAAGATTTCAATGCACAAAATTTAAACGATGCGATAATTTAGAGCGTGACGAATGTGCTATCTCCATTACGAAGGCTTGATTTAGCAGAAGATGCGCTCCCGTCTCATACTTGTGTAGCGATACCCTCAACTTAAGAGAGCCGCAAGTTTTGATTTGGGCCCTGAGTACAGCTTCCCCAACCCCCCGGCAATCTGCTCTACCCGCTCTGGCACAGTTAACCCACAGCAATTTCACATAAACAATCACTTATGCTTTAAATGTGGGTGTGTGGATTGATAACTCAGACTCATAGACAATGTTGTAAATAATAACTGACTTTACTGCTAGTGGTAAGATAAAAGGAGATAACATGCATGTAACATTTGGTTCACAACACATAAGCAGGTCCCTGCAGTTATAAATCACAATACTGTGTGTGTGTGTACCAGCAATGGAAAGGGGACGGAACGCCACGTGGGGCGACCGTTACCTAAACACCCTGTGGTGTGATAACTAACTTATAACTATCTAACGGATCAGGCCTGATCCCTAACCATGAAACTCAGTCTTAGAAGAAACACAAATCTTCACCGGCACAGGATCTGTAAAGGTGGTGCACTTGAAGAATTTAAAACCATGTATTTGTAATCCAATGGGGGGGGGTAATTCCCCCTCACCGGAGGTGTTAGGCCTCGGAAGTCTAGTAGGCACAAAGTATAAAAGTAACAGTTTAAAGATGAGCTTTCGCTCGCTCACCACTCCGGAACACTTCCCTCAGTCCGGAACTTCCACCGGCTGTGTCGGTCCTCGTCCACAGCGGCTTCTGCGATCGGATCCCCGATCCAGATAACTTTAGAAGAGATGAGTCTGAATGCCACCCAGGCTCGCAAAGGGGGTGGAAGGCTCTTTGGTTCGCTCCACAGGCCCCAGGCTTCAGGCCTGGAACAGCACAGATCCGCACAGGTGTATCTCTCTCTGCCTCCCCGTGTCCAAAGAGAAAGAGCTAGGCCTCGCCCCCTCCTTATATTCCTTCCCCCATCAGTCTCTGGGGCATAACTCAAAACATCCTGTGAACCAGTGGAGCTCTGGGAACCGTAGTTCTTTCTCCTAATTAAAGGGGAAACACCCCGCTACACACTCCCCCCACTAAAACTCTTTGGTCCCCAAAGATAAACAATTTAACAACAATTCTGAACCAATCTACTGAATGCGGAGTATGATGTTGGTACAGGGAATTTCCACCAAAACTCAGAGGTGGGGTTCCCTGTACCACAGGTCACACTAGCATGGGTGGCCTGTCTAACTGTGCCAGAGAGTGAGCTGGGGTTGCCTTCCACCAAATGAACAGTGGAAGGATCTGAGCACTCAGTACTTCTTCTGGCAGTGGCAACAGAGTCCTCTGAGCTTTTTCCCAATTGAGGGTAGGTTAATTTCCTGGGAGGCCTCACGACTCTGTAAGTTCTTTGCTCCCTTGGGACTTCAGGCTCAGGTACCACAGGCTCTGTGTCAGGAACACTTTCTGACATCATCACTGATTCTGGGGCCTCTGTCTCTTCTTCATCTGAGTACAGGCCCGGAATATCTTCCCAGCATTCAGGCACGCCACTGGATGGAATGAACTCTGTAGCTTCTGGGTTCAGGGTCCCATCCTGCATATCCTCAGTGGGTGGAAGGTCTATGGTGGGATTTTCCGGGGTTGGGGAAGGCCATAGCCACTCCAGTTCTCCTCTCCCATCTTCACTTGGTTGAGAAGCCTGTCCACCTCTAGATCGAGAGGTCTGAGACCGAGTGTTGGGTCTGGGAGTATCCAAGATGGAAACAGATTCCGGTAGGTTCCTCACTGGAGGTATCCTGACGGCTTCTTTAAGCGGGAGTAAGTGGTTTCTGTGCCAGGTCTTCAAGGGTCCCACTCTCCCCTCTGGCTTTAACTTGTACACCGGTAGTCCAGGGAGTTTCCTACAAATAACGTAAGGCTCAGACCTCCACCTATCAGCAAGTTTGTGCTTCCCTGGGATCCCTAGGTTGCGTAGCAGAACACGGTCTCCAGGCTGCAGGTCTTGCACTCGAACCTTCAAATCATAGTTCCTTTTATTTCGGGCCCCTCTCTGGTCTGAGGCCGCTTGGGCTTGTTCATAGGCCGCTTTCAAATTATACCTAAGTCTGTCTACATATCCTTTGTGGGAGGTAGCAGAGGTATAGTCCAGAGAAATGCCAAAGGCCAGATCCACTGGCAATCTTGCTTCTCTCCCAAACATGAGGCAGTAGGGAGAGTAACCCGTCACATCACTGGTGGTGCAATTGTAGGCATGCACCAAAGTGGATATGTGTTGACTCCAATGCTGCTTCTTCTCTGTCTCCAGAGTCCCCAGCATGTTTAACAAAGTCCGATTAAACCTCTCAGGCTGGGCATCTCCTTGTGGATGATAAGGGGTAGTCCTGGTCTTTTCCACTCCCAGGGAGTCCAGTAGGTTCCGGATCAGGCGACTCTCAAAGTCCCTTCCTTGGTCGGAGTGGATTCTCTGTGGTAATCCATAGTGGACGAAGTATTTTTCTAGAAGCACCTTAGCTACAGTGGAAGCCTTCTGGTCTCTGGTGGGGAACGCCTGTGCATAACGGGTGAAATGATCGGTTACCACCAGAACATTTCCCAATCCACTCAAATCGGGTTCGAGGCAGAGAAAGTCAATGCATACCAGATCCATTGGGCCTTGACTCTGTAGGTGGCCCATTGGGGCAGCTTGATGGGGTAGAGTCTTCCTCTGGATGCATCGTGCACAGGAGTGGCAATATTCCTCCACTTCAGCCCTCATACAGGGCCAATAGAACCGGCTTCTGACAAGTTGGAAGGTTCTTTCAGCTCCCAGGTGACCATGCTGGTCATGTAAGGCAACCAGCACAGTCTCTCGGTGCTTCTCTGGGAGAAACAACTGCCATTTATCCTCGGAGTCATCAGAGGGGCCCCTTCGGTAGACCACTCCCTGATGGACCTGTAGCTTGTCTAGCTCTCTCCTTAGCAGACGAGCCTCCTTGGAGGGGTGATGTCGAAGTTTCTCTGGACTCTTGTTTTCCAATGCTTCAAAGACCAATCTCCCCATGGGGTCTTCCAATTGGTCGCACCTCAGTTCCTTCTTAGACAGCTTCGGTAAGCATTCCTCTTCAAGTTGAGTCACCCCGCAGTAGTGTTTTGGGACTCCCACTGTGGTAACTCCTATCTCCTCGGCTCTGGAGCCCCCTCTGGCTTGAAATTCAGCCCCCTGACAAAGGGCTCGCACTCCCTCCGGTGCTACCTGAGTCCAGTCCTCCCAGTCATCAGCCATGGTATGAGATCTTCGGGACAGGGCATCTGCATCCCTATTTCCAGTCCCTGGTCTGTATTTAAGACTGAAGTTGAACCCAGATAATGCAGCCAGCCACCTGTGTCCTGTGGCATCCAACTTGGCAGTGGTGAATAGGTAAGTCAGAGGGTTGTTATCTGTTTTTACTGTAAACTCTGCCCCATAAAGGTAGTCTCTTAGTTTGTCCACCACTGCCCATTTGAGGGCCAAGAACTCCAACTTATGAGTGGGGTAGTTCTTCTCCGAGGGGGTCAGACTCTGACTCACATAGGCCACTGGTCGCAGTTGCTCTTCATACTCTTGGTAGAGCACTCCACCTAGGCCTTCATGACTAGCATCAACATGTAACTCGTATGGTCTGGTGGGATCAGCATAGGCCAATACTGGGGCTGTGGTGAGGCTCCTCTTCAGGGTTCTGAAGGCCTCTTCACACCTGGGGGTCCACTGATCTTGAACCGACTCCCCGGGTCTTCTGGGTCCCTGGCCATCCTCTTCCCCTTCAGTCTTGAGCAGTTCATTTAGGGGCTTGGCAATACGGGCAAACCCATCCACAAACCTCCTATAGTAGGAGCAGAAGCCCAGGAAAGATCTAAGTTCAGTGACTGTTGTGGGTCTTGGCCAGGAGGTAACTGCCTCCAACTTCTCAGGATCAGTAGCCACCCCCTTTTCAGACACTATGTGTCCCAGATAGTTCACCGAAGACTGGTAGAACCGACACTTCTCGGGGGAAAGCTTTAGTCCCTCTTCACTAAGCCTTCTCAACACTTTCTCCAATCGGGCCTCATGTTCCTCCAAAGTTCTCCCGAAGACAATGACATCGTCCAGGTACACGAGGACTTCTATGAGGTTCATATCTCCGACAGTCTTTTTCCATGAGACGTTGAAAAGTAGCTGGGGCCCCAGATAGGCCCTGAGGCATTCTATTAAACTCAAAGAACCCCACAGGAGTTATGAAAGCGGTCTTTTCTTTATCCTCTGGGTGCATGGGAATTTGATAGTACCCGCTCTTGAGGTCCATCACGCTGAACCACTTGGCTCCAGACAAACTCTGTAAGGCGTCCTCTATCCTTGGCGTGGTGTACTGATCAGGGGTGGTCCTCCTGTTGAGAGTTCTGTAGTCAATGCAGAGCCTCAACGACCCATTCTTCTTCCTGACCACCACTATTGGAGAGGCATAGGGGCTTCTGGATTCTCGAATCACCCCAGTCTTTTTCAGTTCTGCAAGCTGCTCCCTCAGATCCTCCAGATCTGCCAGCGGAACCCGCCTGACTCTCTCCCTGAACGGTTTGTCTTCTTGCAGGCGGATGCGGTGGGTAGCACTCCTCGCACACCCCACATCGAACTCATCTTTGGAGAAAATCTTCTCCCATCTAGTCAGCTGGGCCTTGGCTCTCTCTTTCCAGGCTCCAGGTAAATTCGGGTTCTCCATGGAAAGTTTTTCCCAAACATCTCCTTCTTCACCCGTCCCCTTTACTTCTGACCAGCTGACTGGGACAGCAGGACTCACCTGTCCCAACAGCATCCGGGCAGGGATCTCTATGGCCCTTTCTGTAGAGTTCCTCACACTCACCGGGACTCTTCCCCTGGCTTTCTTCAGGGCCTTGATTGGAATCACTTCCGGTATCACTTCCAGGCCTGAGTGATCTTCCCTTGGGTCGGATTCCAGCATGACAAAGGGACCAGGCTGCTCCCAGGTGAGCTTCACAGTGGCCCTGAGGCAAGCCACCTGTCCGGGCTGCAGCACCACTCCTTCTCTCCCCAGTCTCCACACCTTCCCTATCCCCTCTCCTGGGGTCTTCTGCTCCAACACTAACCATTGGTAGGCTGTCTTCAGCATGGGATGGATGTTTGGATCTTGATGGCTCCTCATCTTCACCAGGGGCGTCAGAAGTCTTCTCACTAGATCCGTATTGGTGCCTATGATGAGGGACATCTTGCTGGCCCCGGGTCGTCTAGGACACACAACTGCCAGGGTGTCGAACACTTCTGTCTTCCCAGCCACAGAGGGGTCGAATGTCAGCTTTATGGGCAGATAACCATCATAGGGGAACCTCTGCGTTCCCAGGCCCCATATCTCCAGCTCTTCTATCTTCTGTATAGGCAAATGGCTTAAGTGCCTATCGTAGAAGTCTCTGTACAACAAAGTCACTTGAGCTCCAGTGTCCAGGAGGGCCTTCGTATATACTCCTTCCACCTGGATAGATACAGTGGGGGACGGGCCGACCAATTCTTCTGGGTACGGCCGGGTTGAGGTCACTTTCTTCTGAGGACTTGTCTTCATCCAGTTTGTTTTTGACTTTATTCTCTCTTGAGCCCGGTATGCATTGACCTTCCCCACCCTAATGGGAGTACACACCCGCTGAGGGATGTTATTGTCTCTTGGTTGTAGGCATTCCTTCTTGGGAGTGCTAAATTTCTTCTGAGGGGTCTTGTCCCCTCTCTCTGGTGTGTATCTTGGTTGAGAGACCCTAGATTCCTTCTGAGGAGTTTTGTTCTCTCTCTTTTGCTTCCTTCCATTCAGTTTGGAGCTCACTGAAAGAGATGGGCACCCGGTTGACTCCCTCACCGGGGCCCTCTGGAGTTTCCCGCCGGCTGGCGATTATCCATTTTCTTCTTCTTGGGACTGGAACACCTACTGGCAAAGTGGCCACTGCCCCCGCAGTTGTAGCATAGCATCTCTTCTCGGTCCTGTATCGAGGCTGGTTCTGAGGTATTCGGGAACAACTCCTTTCTTGGACTTGGTTTCTCTGCTCTTCTTTGATCTTTCTCCATCAAAGAGGTCAACATCTCCAACACTTGGGACATTTGTGATTTCAAAGTGTCGACTTCTGCATCTCTTTCCGGGCTCTTGACCGAACTGACCAACACTGGTACAGGGGTCACAATCCCCTGGCCACCTGCTGATCTCTCTGCAGCGCCTCTTCGTCCCTAATAATTTTTATTAGATCAGAGTAGGTCAGTGACATTCCTCCTCCTGAGGTTTTCAGGTGCAGCCAGACTGGGTCTGAGCGCCGCGCTCCCCTCATGATCTGCTTCATTCGTGCTTCATCCGCATCTTTGGGCAGCATTCCCTTCTTCAGGACGATCTTGCATAACAGCCTGTTCAACCTTCTAACATACTCTGACAGTTTCTCATTCGGCTGCTGGAAAGTATGTTCAAATTGGTAGACCATCTCTGTCACCTTCTCCAGCTGTCCAAACTCTTCCTGCAGCATGGCCAGACAATCTTGAGCTGTACAGTTTGCATTTCCAAACCGGAAGCTCTTCACCGCTTCTGCAGCGGCACCTTTCAAACTTTCTAAAACTCGTTGTCTTTTCTGTGCTTCAGGCACCTCCCATGCCTCTACTGCTTGTAATGCCTGTTCCACCCAAGTGTCAAAATCTTCCTCCCCCGCAGGGACGGGGAGCTCCCCCGAGAATGTTTTTAGTCTCCGGTAGCTAGTCTCTACGTGCACTGTGCTTGTCTTCTGACAGTTTGTTAGTAGATCCCCTAACGCCTTTATTAGTTCGGGTGATATGGCCGTGGCAGGTGCAGGCGTCACCGGAGGTGTCGCTCCGTCTTTCCTCTCTGGCGGGGTACGGGCCGCAACCTGCGGTGATCCCGTTGGTGATAGCTCTTTCTTAATAGCGTGCGCCAAACTATAAGATCTGTTATCCGGCATCCGTGCATATTTGCATTTACAAGCCTCTGGCTTCCTATCTGAATATTCCACTAGCGTATACTGGTGTGAGGTGTCTGGGTCTGACTTCATTAACCCTTCCATCGTTTCGGTCGACCATTCCTGACCCGGAATGTTAATGACCACTGACTGGCTTGGATCTGTCTTAGCTACTTCACACCACGTTCTGATGTCTTTCGGGTCCATGCCGGTAAGTCTTGGCGGGCTCTCACCGCTGTCTCAGTAATCCCGGATTTACGAGCCCCCACGTGTAGCGATACCCTCAACTTAAGAGAGCCGCAAGTTTTGATTTGGGCCCTGAGTACAGCTTCCCCAACCCCCCGGCAATCTGCTCTACCCGCTCTGGCACAGTTAACCCACAGCAATTTCACATAAACAATCACTTATGCTTTAAATGTGGGTGTGTGGATTGATAACTCAGACTCATAGACAATGTTGTAAATAATAACTGACTTTACTGCTAGTGGTAAGATAAAAGGAGATAACATGCATGTAACATTTGGTTCACAACACATAAGCAGGTCCCTGCAGTTATAAATCACAATACTGTGTGTGTGTGTACCAGCAATGGAAAGGGGACGGAACGCCACGTGGGGCGACCGTTACCTAAACACCCTGTGGTGTGATAACTAACTTATAACTATCTAACGGATCAGGCCTGATCCCTAACCATGAAACTCAGTCTTAGAAGAAACACAAATCTTCACCGGCACAGGATCTGTAAAGGTGGTGCACTTGAAGAATTTAAAACCATGTATTTGTAATCCAATAGGGGGGGGTAATTCCCCCTCACCAGAGGTGTTAGGCCTCGGAAGTCTAGTAGGCACAAAGTATAAAAGTAACAGTTTAAAGATGAGCTTTCGCTCGCTCACCACTCCGGAACACTTCCCTCAGTCCGGAACTTCCACCGGCTGTGTCGGTCCTCGTCCACAGCGGCTTCTGCGATCGGATCCCCGATCCAGATAACTTTAGAAGAGATGAGTCTGAATGCCACCCAGGCTCGCAAAGGGGGTGGAAGGCTCTTTGGTTCGCTCCACAGGCCCCAGGCTTCAGGCCTGGAACAGCATAGATCCGCACAGGTGTATCTCTCTCTGCCTCCCCGTGTCCAAAGAGAAAGAGCTAGGCCTCGCCCCCTCCTTATATTCCTTCCCCCATCAGTCTCTGGGGCATAACTCAAAACATCCTGTGAACCAGTGGAGCTCTGGGAACCGTAGTTCTTTCTCCTAATTAAAGGGGAAACAACACCCCGCTACACTTGCTTCTGAGCATGCGCGCTTTTGGAAGAGTCGTAAAAGCATACACACGAACCATTTTCTCGTCACAAAACAGGCCGACGAGAAACACGACGAGGAAATCTTGAATCCTGACGAGAAAATAGAGAGCAAGTTCTCTATTTTCTCGTCGAGATTCACGGCAGTTTTCTCATCGTAACACCATACACACGAACGTTTTTCTCGAGAAAAAAGCTCTCGCGGCACTTTTCTTGCCGGTTTTGGACGAGAAACTCGGTCGTGTGTACGAGGCTTCACAGGAGAGAATTTGCCTTCCTAGGGGTAGATTTCCTCTCACTTCCTGTTGTATCCTTCCGTTTGCAAGGAGGAGTCGTTTGTAAGTTGGATGTTTGAAAGTAGGGGCCTGCTGTATATACTCTGCTGAAATTTGCCCCTTACATGTTGGTGTTGCCACAACACTGTGAGCCCTCACAGTTACTCTTGGTGGGCGCATGAATGGGCCCTGCTGTGAATTATTAGATCAAGAATTGTAATTTCATGCCCCTGTTGAACAGGGGCTGAAAAATTGGGCCTTTGGTGGTGGTGGTGGTGGTGTTGACACAACACTGTAAGGCCTCACAGTTACTCTTGGTGGGCGCAGGAATGGGCCCTGCTGTGAATTATTAGATCAAGAATTGTAATTACATGCCCCTGTTAAACAGGGGCAGAAAAATTGGGCCTTAGGCACTGGTGCCACAAAACTGCAACCCCTCACAGATACTGTACTTGGAGCACAGCAATGAGCCCCGTTGCAAAGTATTGCATCAAAAATTGTAATTACACGCCCCTGTCAAACAGGGGCTGAAAAACTGGGCCTTAGCCACTGGTGCTGGTGCCACGACACTGCAACCTCTCCCAGATACTCTAGTTGGAGTGCAGGAATGAGCCCTGCTGCAAAGCATTGCATAAAAAATTGTAATAACACGCCCCTGTTAAACAGGGGCTGAAAAATTGGGCCTTAGCCACTGGTGCTGGTGCCACGACACTGCAACCTCTCCCAGATACTCTAGTTGGAGTGCAGGAATGAGCCCTGCTGCAAAGCATTGCATAAAAAATTGTAATTACATGCCCCTGTTAAACAGGGGCTGAAAAATTGGGCCTTAGCCACTGGTGGCGGCACCCAGAAACAAAAATGTTCTTCCAAGCTATCATCATCAATCGGATCATTGAGGAGGAGGAGGATAGTCAGTCAACATAACAGGACAGTCTCTCAGCATCAGCATCAGTCTTGAAGGGATGTGACATTTGAAAATAAATTAGTCTGTTATATCAGCTTCAGGTGTTTGGTAGCTGGTGGTGATCCAAGACTGGTTCATCTTTATGAAGGTCAGTCGATCAACCGAGTCGTGACAAATCCAGCAGCACTGAATGTGCGTTCTGAAAGAATGCTGGATGCAGGACAGGCCAGTAGCTCAATCGCATACTGTGCAAGCTCTAGCCAGTGATCCATCCTCAAGACCCAGTAAGCCAGAGGATTTTCGGTGGGGAAGGTGTCCAAGTCTGACCTTGCCCCTAGGTATTCCTGCACCATGTATATCAGACGCTGGCGATGGTTGCTGGAACCGATCATACCTTGGGGCTGCGGACTAAAGAATTGTCTGAACGCTTCGGTCAGACGGCCACCTTCCCCACCGCTCCTTCTTTGACTGACCGAAGCCTCAGCAACTCGTTGTCCAGGACCAGGAGTTTGTAACCTCCCAGTCTTATCCGTTGTCTCATCCTCTGCTCCCTCTGCGACGGTAAGATAAGGTCCGCAACCTTACCCTTGTACCGTGGATCAAGGAGAGTGGCCAGCCAGTAATGGTCCCTCTCCTTGATCCGAAGAATACGAGGATCCTTCCGCAGACTTTGCAGGATCAGGGAGGCCATGCAGTGTAGGTTAGCTGAGGCATTCAGTCCGGAGTCCTCTGGGTCACTAAGGACGACATGATCCGCAGCCACCTCCTCCCAGCCACGTACAAGTCCTGGGTTTCTTGGGACTGTAAATCATCATGCTGCTGATGATGCTGAGTGCCAGGCTCCACCTCCATGCTGACACAATCCTCCTCCTCCTCCTCCTCCTCTTCCTGTGCGATGGGTGGGACAGAAGGAACACTGTCTGGGTAAAGGGGGCCTTGAGAGGCAAGGAAGTCCTCCTCTTCCTGCCTCTGTTCTGCCTCAAGTGCCCTGTCCATTATTCCACTACGGCGTATGTTCCAACAGGTGGACAAGAGGTACAGTGTCACTGATGCATGCACTGTCACTGCTCACCATCCTCGTGGCCTCCTCAAATGGTGCCAGGACAGTGCATGCATCCCTGACCACGTCCCACTGGCGTGGTGAAAAAAACCCGAGCTCCCCTGACCCTGTCCTGGTGCCGTAGTCGCACAGGTACTCATTGATGGCCCTCTGCTGCGTGTGCAGCTGCTGCAGCATGGCCAACGTTGAGTTCCACCTGGTGGGCATGTCACATATAAGGCGGTTCTTGGGCAGGTTCAACTCCTTTTGCAGCTCAGCCAGGCGAGCACTGGCATTTTAAGATCTGCGGAAATGCACACAGACTTTCCTGGCCTGCCTCAGGACATCCTGTAAGCCCGGATACCTGCCCAAGAACCACTGCACCACCAGGTTAAGGACGTGAGCCACACAGGGCACATGGGTCAGTTGCCCCTGTCGGAGGGCGGAGAGGAGGTTGGTGCCATTGTCGCAAACCACCATTCCTGGCTTAAGCTGGCGTGGCGTCAACCACCTCTCGGCCTGCCCCTGCAGAGCAGACAGGACCTCTGCCCCAGTGTGGCTCCTGTCCCCCAAACACACCAGCGCAAGCACGGCATGGCATCTTTTTGCCTGCGTACTTGCGTAGCCCCTTGAACGCCTATGGAGCACCGCTGGTTCCGAGGACAAAGCACAGGAAGAGGCCATGGAGGAAGAAGAAGAGGAGGGGGTGGAGGAGAGAGGTGTGTCACAACCAGTAGTAGCATTTTGGAGGCGCGGCGGCGGAACAACATCCAACACTACTGCACCTTGTCCTGCATCCTTCCCAGCTGCCAAAAGAGTGACCCAATGGGCCGTGAAAGAAAGGTAACGTCCCTGTCCATGCCTGCTGGACCATGAGTCAGCGGTAATATGCACCTTACCGCTCACTGCCCTGTCCAGTGAGGCCAAGACATTGCCTTCCACATGCCGGTAGAGAGCCAGAATCGCCTTCCGTGAGAAAAAGTGGCGTTTGGGAACCTGCCACTGAGGAACCGCACATTGCACAAACTCACGGAAGGGGGCCGAGTTTACCAACTGAAAAGGCAGCAGTTGAAGCGCTAGCAATTTAGCCAAGCTAGCATTCAACCGCTGGGCATGTGGATGGCTGGGAGTGAACTTCTTTCGACGGTCCAGCAGCTGGGGCAGGGAAATTTGCCTGCTAGAATCGGACATCGGTGTACTGCTAGCAGAGTGCCCGCAAGTACTTGGCTGTGACACACCTAATTCTACACCTTCATTCCTCTCAGTGCAGGTTTCAGAGAGGACTGAAGGTATAGTGGGGTTGGAGATCCCAGCTGATGCGGTGCAAGGAGAGGTCCGCTTTGTTCTTTGGTGTGGGTCTTTAAGGTAGGCTTGCCAACGAGCTGCATGGCAGGTCAACATATGTCTGGTCAAGCATGTGGTGCCCAAGCGGGTGATGTTTTGGCCACGCGATATACGCTTGAGACATAATGTTGCAAACAGCAGCTGTGCGATCTGATGCACTTGACTCAAAAAAGGCCCATACCAAAGAACTTTTTGAATAACGGGCAGAGGCAGCACCCTGCACAGGCGGAGCTCTGCGGTGTGATTCCGTCGGTGTGCTGCCCTTACGCTGGCCCCCCGAGGGCATCCTGCCTCGTTGGAGATGTGCCTCCTCATCCTCCTCTCTCCTATTAGGCACCCACGTGGAGTCAGTGACCTCATCATCCCCTCCCTCCTCATCACTGAAGCCAATCTGGCAGTATTCTGCAGCTGCTGGAACATGACTGCCAGATTGCTGTCCTTCTTGAGCATCCCCTCTATCTGCTCTCACGCTACTGCCTTCCTCTAGCTGGGTATCATCTTCAGACCCTTCGAAACGCTGGGAATCCTCCTGGAGCATGTACCCAACACTGTGCTCAAACAGTTCGGGGGACTCCTCAGGAGGACATGGTTGGTCTAGGGTAGGAGTGACTGATGATGACATTGATACCAGGGAAGAGGACGCTTTGGCAGCTGCTTTGCCAGTACCCTGAGCCTGGGTGAGAGAGGATGAGGAGGATGAGGAGGGCTTGGTCATCCACTCTACCAAGTCTTCGGCATGATGCGGCTCAACACGTCCAGCTGCCGAAAAGAAGGACAAGCGTGTCCCATGGCCACGTGCTGATGGCGATGCACTGCGTCCACGACCAGCACTGTTGTCTCTAGACACAGAGCCTGCTTGCCCTCTTTTATTGGCTCCTGACCTTCTGCCTCTCCTTGTTTGCCTTCCAGACATTCTAATGGCCTGCAGGGAGATGGGAAAACCAGCAATAAGGCCTAGCTTCAGGAGTATATTTTGCAGGAATCACACTACGCCTGCCGTAAGTGCTGCAAATGCCTGTTGGTGTAACACACCAGGAAAACACAGCAATACGGGCTAGCTTCAGGTGTATAATGTGCAGGAGGCACACTCCGCCCACTGTAAGTGCTGCAAATGCCTGTTGGTGTAACACACCGGGAAAACACAGCAATACGGGCTAACTTCAGGTGTATAATGTGCAGGAGGCACACTCTGCCCGCTGTAAGTGCTGCAAATGCCTGTTGGTGTAACACACCAGGAAAACACAGCAATACGGGCTAACTTCAGGTGTATAATGTGCAGGAGGCACACTCCGCCCGCTGTAAGTACTGCAAATGCCTGTTGGTGTAACACACCAGGAAAACACAGCAATACGGGCTAACTTCAGGTGTATAATGTGCAGGAGGCACACTCCGCCTGCTGTAAGTGCTGCAAATGCCTGTTGGTGTAACACACCAGGAAAACACAGCAATACGGGCTAACTTCAGGTGTATAATGTGCAGGAGGCACACTCCGCCTGCTGTAAGTGCTGCAAATGCCTGTTGGTGTAACACACCAGGAAAACACAGCAATACGGGCTAACTTCAGGTGTATAATGTGCAGGAGGCACACTCCGCCCGCTGTAAGTGCTGCAAATGCCTGTTGGTGTAACACACCAGGAAAACACAGCAATACGGGCTAACTTCAGGTGTATAATGTGCAGGAGGCACACTCCGCCCGCTGTAAGTGCTGCAAATGCCTGTTGGTGTAACACACCGGGAAAACACAGCAATACGGGCTAACTTCAGGTGTATAATGTGCAGGAGGCACACTCCGCCCACTGTAAGTGCTGCAAATGCCTGTTGGTGTAACACACCAGGAAAACACAGCAATACGGGCTAACTTCAGGTGTATAATGTGCAGGAGGCACACTCCGCCCGCTGTAAGTGCTGCAAATGCCTGTTGGTGTAACACGCCAGTAAAACACAGCAATACGGGCTAACTTCAGGTGTATAATGTGCAGGAGGCACACTCCGCCCGCTGTAAGTGCTGCAAATGCCTGTTGGTGTAACACACCAGGAAAACACAGCAATACGGGCTAACTTCAGGTGTATAATGTGCAGGAGGCTTAGCAACAATGACACTGACACTGTCCCCTGCCTATCCTTCTCTCTCCCTGCACACAAGGTTTATCAAAGAATATGACACTGACACTCTCCCTGCCTATCCTTCTCTCTCCCTGCACACAAGGTTTAGCAAAGAATATGACACTGACACTGTCCCCTGCCTATCCTTCTCTCTCCCTGTACACAAGGTTTAGCAAAGAATATGACACTGACACTGTCCCCTGCCTATCCTTCTCTCTCCCTGCACACAAGGTTTAGCAAAGAATATGACACTGACACTGTCCCCTGCCTATCCTTCTCTCTCCCTGCACACAGGGTTTAGCAAAGAATATGACACTGACACTCTCCCTGCCTATCCTTCTCTCTCCCTGCACACAAGAATAGCACAAAGAATATCAACACTGTCCCTGCCTATCCTTCTCTTTCCCTGCGCCGGAACACACTACACAAGGCCGCCGTGCTGGCGGCCTTTTATAGTGTGGGGCGTGTGCTAAACCCCCTGAGCTATAATTGGCCACAGGCAACCTGCAATTATGGCTCTCCTAGCTGCCGGCGCTGTGATTGGCCAAGCATGCGGGGTCACAGTGCATGCTTGGCCAATCACAGCGCCGGGATTGCACTGCGATGGCGCAGTGTATTGTGGGCCGTTCGCGTCACTCAAATTTGGCGCGAACGGCCCAAATTGTTCGATATTCGCAGAACTCGAACACCGAGCTCATCCCTAGTCAGTAGGGCAGAGATTGGTGTCAGTAGGGCAGTGGATGGTATCAGTAGGGCAATGAACAGTGCCAGTAGGGCAGTGGACGGTGTCAGTAGTTTTTATGTTTATTTACTTATTTATTGTTTTTTAACATTTTATTTATTTTGCCATTTTTTTTAGGAGTCTCGTTAGGGGGCTTTGGTGAAATATCAGGGGTCTAAACAGGGGGAATCTGCACCACATGGGTGATTAGGGTGTGTCCAGGCACATCCCGCACACTCTGTGCACACGCCTATGGGAATACTTATGCCTGCTTCCCAGGCAGTCAGCACTTTTCAGACCTGGAATGTGGACAAGCCCTTGATATCCTTGTGTACAATGATGGGCCTTTGGTCCTGCATTGTACTTGATGATATCAGCAAGAGAATAGCCATATGATCCACGTAAATGATTAGCTTCACAGAAGCAGTCGTCTATCAAGATGGAACCTTGTGGGAGTGAGGTGTAAGGTAAGTGATTCTGCCTACTACTTGCCCCCTAGGCTAAATGCATAGCTGGCAACAGTCCCGAATTTCCCGGGACAATCACGATTTTTGGACCCTCGTCCGTATTGGGCTTGTCCCGATTCGGGACAAGCCCAATTGTTTTTGTCCCGGGAAATTCGGGAATGTTTAAGGCTAAAAACGGCGGTGGCTACACAAAAATGGCCTCCGCCACGAGAGTTCTTTCCTCCTACCTCTAGTGTGAGGACTCAGGAGAGGGGCAGCCAATCGCGGCTTCTCTCTCTTTCGGCGGCCCCTCCCTGCTCTTCACGCAGAGTGACTGTGATAGATTATCTTCATCCTTCCGCTGCCGCCGACGCCTGTAAAGCCACTGGATCGCTGTAGTATGGCCCGCATGTGGAGGGGACTCTAATGGCAAGTGTGGTGGGGGCTCTGATGGGGACACAAGTGTGGTGGGGGCTCTGATGGGTACACAAGTGTGGTGGGGGCTCTGATGGCAAGTGTGGTGGGGGCTCTGATGGGGACACAAGTGTGGTGGGGGCTCTGATGGGGACACAAGTGTGGTAAGGGCTCTGATGGCAAGTGTGGTGGGGGCTCTGATGGCAAGTGTGGCGGGGGCTCTGATGGGGATACAAGTGTGGAGGGGACTCTGATGGGGACACAAGTATGGAGGGGACTCTGATGGGGACACGAGTGTGGAGGGGGCTATGATGGGGACACAAGTGTGGAGGGGACTCTGATGGGGACACAAGTGTGGAGGGGGCTCTGATGGGGACACAAGTGTGGAGGGGGCTCTGATGGGGACACAAGTGTGGAGGGGGCTCTGATGGGGACACAAGTGTGGTGGGGGCTCTGATGGGGACACAAGTGTGGTGGGGACTCTAATGGCAAGTGTGGTGGGGGCTCTGATGGGGACACAAGTGTGGTGGGGGCTCTGATGGGGACACAAGTGTGGTGGGGGCTCTGATGGCAAGTGTGGTGGGGACTCTGATGGGGACACAAGTGTGGTGGGGGCTCTGATGGGGATACAAGTGTGGTCAGGGCTCTGATGGCAAGTGTGGTGGGGGCTCTGATGGCAAGTGTGGTGGGGGCTCTGATAGGGATACAAGTGTGGAGGGGACTCTGATGGGGACACAAGTATGGAGGGACTCTGATGGGGACACAAGTGTGGAGGGGGCTCTGATGGGGACACAAGTGTGGAGGGGACTCTCATGGGGACACAAGTGTGGAGGGGGCTCTGATGGGGACACAAGTGTGGAGGGGGCTCTGATGGGGACACAAGTGTGGAGGGGGCTCTGATGGGGACACAAGTGTGGTGGGGGCTCTGATGGGGACACAAGTGTGGTGGGGGCTCTGATGGCAAGTGTGGTGGGGGCTCTGATGGGGACACAAGTGTGGAGGGGGCTCTGATGGGGACACAAGTGTGGAGGGGGCTCTGATGGGGACACAAGTGTGGTGGGGGCTCTGATGGGGACACAAGTGTGGTGGGGGCTCTGATGGGGACACAAGTGTGGAGGGGACTCTGCTGGGGGCACCTGGTGTAAAGAGGGACTCTGCTGCGGGCACCTGGTGTATGGAGGGACTCTGCTGCAGGCACCTGGTGTAAGGAGGGACTCTGCTGCGGGCACCTGGTGTAAGGAGGGACTCTGCTGCGGGCACCTGGTGTAAGGAGGGACTCTGCTGCGGGCACCTGGTGTAAGGAGGGACTCTGCTGCGGGCACCTGATGTAAGGAGGGACTCTGCTGCGGGCACCTGATGTAAGGAGGGACTCTGCTGCGGGCACCTGGTGTATGGAGGGACTCTGTTGCGGACACCTGGTGTAAGGAGGGACTCTGCTGCGGACACCTGGTGTAACGAGGGACTCTGCTGGGGACATCTGGTGTAAGGAGGGACTCTGCTGCGGGCACCTGGTGTAAGAAGGGACTCTGCTGCGGGCACCTGGTGTAAGGAGGGACTCTGCCGCGGGCACCTGGTGTAAGGAGGGACTCTGCTGCGGACACCTGATATAAGGGGGGACTCTGCTGCGGACACCTGGTGTAAGGAGGGACTCTGCTGGGGACATCTGGTGTAAGGAGGGACTCTGCTGTGGACACCTGGTGTAAGGAGGGACTTTACTGCGGACACCTGGTGTAAGGAGGGACTCTGCTGGGGACACCTGGTGTAAGGAGGGACTCTGCTGGGGACACCTGATGTAAGGAGGGACTCTGCTGCGGACACCTGATGTAAGGAGGGACTCTGCTGGGGACACCTGATGTAAGGAGGGACTCTGCTGGGGACACCTAAAGTAAGGAGGGACTCTGCTGGGGACACCTAAAGTAAGGAGGGACTCTGCTGGGGAGGCACCTGATGCAAGGACGGACTCTGCTGGGAAGGCACCTGATGCAAGGACGGACTCTGCTGGGGAGGCCATCTGGTGGCAGGCGACGTGGCAGGTGACACGCTCAGGGCTTCCACTGATTCGGCATTATGGTGAGTTGAATGATTTCATTTTATATTACAATGTAATAATAGAAATAATGCGCTTCAATCACCCTGACACCATAACAACCATGGTGCCGTGATGATTGAAGCGCCAACAACAGGTGTTTTGGAGTATCTTTATCTGCCGATTTCGTTAAACTTTCTGGAATACACATATTTCTATTGTGGTAACCTTGCTTCTCTTCCGAACATGAGACGGTAGGGGGAGTAGCCTGTAGCATCACTGGTGGTACTATTGTAAGCATGTACTATAGCCGCTATGTGCTTGCTCCAATGCTGTTTCTTCTTGCTATTCAGGGTCCCCAACATATTGAGCAAAGTTCGGTTGAACCTCTCCGGTTGAGCATCCCCTTGTGGGTGGTAAGGAGAGGTTCGGGTCTTCTTGATCCCTAAGGAATCCAGGAGCTTCCGGATCAGCCGACTCTCAAAGTCCCTCCCTTGGTCTGAGTGAAGTCGCTGTTGTAGCCCGTAATGGACGAAATACTTCTCCATAAGTACCTTGGCCACCGTGGAGGCCTTCTGATCTTTGGTGGGGAAAGCCTGGGCATACCGGGTGAAATGATCGGTTATCACCAGAACATTTCCAAGTCCACTCAGGTCGGGTTCGAGGCAAAGAAAATCAATGCATACCAAATCCAGCGGGCCTTGACTTTGCAGATGGCCCATTGGGGCAGCTTGATAGGGTAAAGTCTTCCGCTGGATGCAGCGTGCACATAAATGGCAGTACTCCTCTACTTCAGCCCTTATGCAGGGCCAATAGAAGCGACTCCTAACAAGTTGGAAGGTTCTTTTAGCCCCTAGGTGTCCATGATTGTCATGCAGGGCAACCAGGACAGTTTCTCTGTGTTTCTCAGGAAGAAACAGCTGCCATTTGTCTTCCAGGTCATCAGAGGGGCCCCTTCTGTAGACCACTCCCTGATGCAACCTGTCCCACTCTTTCCCCAACAGGCGAGCTTCCTTTGAAGGATGGTGCAGGAGTCTATTTGGATCCTGATTCTCCAGGGCATCCAGGACCAATCTCCCCATGGGGTCTTCCAATTGGTCACATCTCAACTCCTTCTTTGATAGTTTTGGCAGAATATCTTCTTCCAACTGGGTTACTACACAGTATTGCTTGGGAACTCCTACCATGGTAACCCCTATCTCTTCTGCCCTTGAGCCCCCGTCCGGTGCCACTTGGGTCCAGTCTTCTATATCACTGGTAGGGGCATGAAATCTTCTAGACAGGGCGTCTGCGTCTCGATTCCCAGCCCACGGCCTGTACTTTAAGCTGAAATTGAACCCAGACAATGCAGCCAACCACCTATGTCCTGTGGCATCCAGCTTCGCTGTGGTAAAGAGATAAGTAAGGGGGTTGTTGTCGGTTTTCACAGTGAATTCTGCCCCATACAGGTAGTCTTTAAGTTTGTCAACTACGGCCCACTTGAGGGCCAGGAACTCCAACTTATGAGTGGGGTAGTTCTTTTCAGAGTGGGTCAGACTTCTGCTCACATAGGCAACGGGTCGCAATTGTCCTTCATGCTCCTGATAGAGCACTCCTCCCAAACCGTCATGACTGGCGTCTACGTGGAGTTCATAAGGTCTCTTTGGGTCTGCATAGGCCAAGACAGGGGCGGTGGTTAGGCTTTTTTTTAACATCTGAAAGGCCTCTTCACACTTTAGGTTCCACTGGTCTTGGACTGACTCTCCCAGCTTCCTGGGACCCGAGTCATCCTCTTCCCCTTCCGTCTTGAGTAGCTCATTCAGGGGTCTGGCAATTCGGGCAAACCCCTCCATGAACCTTCTGTAATAGGAACAGAACCCCAGGAAGGATCTGAGGTCTGTTACCGTGGTAGGCCGTGGCCAGGCAGTAACTGCCTCCAACTTCTCGGGGTCTGTGGCCACTCCTTCTTCAGACACTATGTGCCCCAGATAGTTAACGGAAGATTGGTAGAACCTACACTTCTCTGGCGAAAGCATGAGTCCCTCCTCACTGTGTCTCCTCAAAACCTTCTCCAGTCTCTCTTCGTGTTCTTCCAAGGTCCTCCCGAAGACAATGACATTGTCTAAGTACACAAGGACCTCGATAAGGTTCATGTCTCCTACAGTCTTTTCCATGAGACGTTGGAAGGTGGCTGGGGCTCCTGACAGTCCCTGGGGCATTCGGTCGAATTCAAAGAACCCCACTGGGGTTATGAAGGCTGTCTTCTCCTTGTCTTCCCGGATGCATAGGGATCTGATAGTATCCACTCTTGAGGTCCATCACACTGAACCACTTGGCTCCAGACAAGCTCTGTAGGGCATCCTCTATCCTCGAAGTGGTGTACTGGTCAGGGATGGTTCTCCTGTTGAGGGTCCTGTAGTCTATACACAACCTCAACGATCCATTCTTCTTTCTGACTACTACTATCGGAGAGGCATAGGGACTTCTAGACTCCTGGATCACACCGGACCTCTTGAGTTCTCCGAGTTGTTCCCTCAGATCTTCCAGGTCTGCTAGTGGGACTCGCCTGACTCTCTCCCTGAAGGGCTTGTCTTCCTGGAGGCGGATTCGATGGGTGGCACTCCTCGCACACCCCACATCGAACTCATCTTGAGAGAAGATCTTCTTCCACCTGCTCAACTGGGCCTTGGCTGTCTCTTTCCAAGCCCTGGGCAGGTTTGGGTTCTCCATGGAGAGTTTCTCCCAAACATTCCCTCCTTCACCCGTCTTCTCCACCTCCGACAGAGCAACTGGGGTAGCAGGGCTCACCTGGCCCAGCAACATCCTGGCTGGGATCTCCATGGGGCCATCCGTGGTATTCCTGACACTCACAGGTACCTTACAGTGGGCCTTCTTCATGGCCCTCAGTGGGACCACTTCTGGGATTACTTCTAAACCCAAGTGCTCTCCCCTTGGGTCGGGTTCCAACATGACAAAAGGTCCCGGTTGTTCCCAAGTAAGCTTCACAGTGGCTCTGAGACAGGTTACTTCGCCGGGCTGCAACACCACTCCCTTCTTTCCAAGTCTCCAGACCTTCCCCACTCCCTCTTCCGGGGCCTGTTGCTCCAAGACCAACCGCTGGTAGGCTGTCTTCAACATAGGGTGGATCTTGGTGGCCGTGGGGGTTCTCCTGCATGCAAGAGGGGTCAGGAGCCTCCGGACCAGGTCCGTGTTCGTCCCTATTATTAAGGAACTCTTATTGGCTCCAGGCGGCCGAGGGCACACAACTGCCAGAGTGTCAAACACTTCAGCCTTTCCGGCCACAGATGGGTCGAAGGTCAGTTTTATGGGCAGATAGCCATCATAAGGGAAGCTCTGGGTCCCGATTCCCCATATTTCTAGTTCCTCTATCTTCTTTATGGGCAGGTGGCCTAAGTGTTTGTCATAAAAGTCCCAGTACAACAGGGTCACCTGCGCCCCAGTATCTAATATGGCTCTTGTGTAGACTCCCTCTACTTGGACAGGTACTATCGGGGAGGGGCCCACCAGCTTCTCTGGATATCGCTTCGAAGGGGTCTCCTTCTTCGGATCTTTGCGTTTCCCTTTTGGACTTTCTTCCTTCCATTTCTCTTTGGACTTAAGTCTCTCTTGGGCCTGGTATGCATTGATCTCCCTCCTTTTAATGGGTGTACAGACCCGCTGAGGGACACTAGGTTTTTTTCCTGGGGTGTATTCCCGCTGTGGAATACTGTGCTTCTTCTGAGGAGTTCTATCCTCTCTTTTCTTGGGCTTCTCAGTCAGTTTGGAGCTCACTGAAGATGATGGGCACCCGGTTGACTCCTTCACCGGGGCCCTCTGGAGTTTCCCGCCGGCTTGCGGTTATCTGCTTTCTTTTTCTTGGGACTGGAACATATAGCTGCAATATGGCCAATCCCTCCACAGTTAAAACAGATCACATCCCCCCAATCTTGTAGGGGAATGGGCACTGAAGCGTCTTAGAACAACTCCTTCTTTGGTCCTTCTCTCTCAGGGACTCTTGAATCTTTTGCAATCAGGGAGGTCAGCATCTCTAACACCTGAGACATCTGTAATTTTAAAGCGTCTACTTCTGGGTCTCTTTCTTTCGTCATCACTGAGTTGACTATCACTGGTGCAGCAGAGGTATGTGTCTTGATCACTTGTTGATCCACCCGTAGTGACTCCTCATCTCTAATAATTTTTATCAGATCAGAGTAAGTTAGTGACATTCCCCCTCCAGAGGTTTTCAGGTGAAGCCAGACTGGATCCGAGCGTAACGCTCCCTTTAACACTTGCTTCATTCTTGCCGCATCTGTGTCTTGGGGCAACATCCCTTTCTTTAACACGATCTTGCAAAGCATCTTGTTTAGTCTTCTCACATACTCTGAAAGCTTCTCATTCGGCTGTTGGAAAGTATGTTTGAATTGGTACACTAGCTCTGTCACCTTTTCTAGCTGACCGAACTCCTCTTGTAACATGGCTAAACAGTCCTGAGCTGTGCAATCAGCATTGCCAAACCGGAAACTTTTCACCGCTTCTGCTGCCGCGCCTTTCAAACTTTCTATCACGCGCTGTCTCTTCTGCGCTTCAGGCACCTCCCATGCCTCTACTGCTAGTAGTGCCTGCTCAACCCAGGTATCGAAATCTTCTTCCCCTACAGGGACAGGAAGCTTCCCTGAGAATGTCTTTAGTCTGCGGTAGCTAACCTCTACATGTACCGTACTTGTCCTCTGGCACTTTGTCAGCAGATCAGAAAGGGCGTTTATTAATTCTGGTGCTATGGTAGTGACCGGTGCCGCCGGGGGCGTCGCCCTTTCTCTTCTTTCAGGTGAGACACGGGGTGTCCCTTGTGGTGATCCCGTTGGGGATGACTCTGTCTTAACGGTTATTGTGTGCGCCAACTTATAAGTTCTATTGTCTTGCGTGCGCACACATTTGCGCTTAAAGGTTTCTGGCATTCCATCCCACCACTCTATCAGCGCATACTGGTATGAGATGTTTGGGTCTGACTTCATGTCCATCACCCACGGTGTATGATCTGGGGACAGTGACACCACAAGTTTCTCTACCGTCTCTGTTGACCATTCCTCTCCTGGAAGGCTGATGACCACCGACTGTTCTGGTTCTGTCTTAGCTGCCTCGCACCACACTCTAACCTCTGACGGGTCCATGCCGGTACTTTTGGCGTGTTCACCTGCTGTATCAGGATCCCGGACTCGGAGCCCCCACGTGTAGCGCTACCCCCAGTTAAGAGAGACGCTGGTTTGATTTCGGGCCCTGAGTACAGCTCCGCCAACCCCCGGCAATCTTGTCTAGTCTCCTATGGCACAGTTAGTCTAGGGATTCTACTTGAATCACAAGCAAACAGTATTGCAAGGGTAACCTCTTTGGTCTGAAACAACACACTGATGCGAGAGATCAAATATAACTATTTTACTTTTGTATTAGAAGGCATAAACAGAACATAACACATACAGCTTGCTTACAGAGCCCTGCAGCATTGGGTATAGCACACAACAATGGCGCAGCGCGGTAATCCACCACGCGCAGCTATTATGGTGTACGCGCCCTGTGGCGCACTAAGCAATGGTCTATCTCCCCTCCCTGGACAGGCCTGACACAGAATAAATCTCAGTCTTTTCTGAAGGGGTTTCTTCGCATGCAAACTTTCGGTGGTGCACTTGATGAACAGTATTTTTGTAATCCACAAAGTAGGCAGTCACAAGGAACACTATACCGGAGACCCCTTTAACACTGTCCTGCTACTAGTCTCCAGTGGAACAGCAAACAAACGATCGGTGGGCCAAGGCAGTCTATAGGCCTAAACACGATACAGTCTATTGGTTTGAGCAAGTGCTCGCTCACCACTCCGGACGCGATCCCAGTCCGGGACTTCCACCTGCTGTGTCTCCGCACACAGCGTCCCCCATGATCGGGTCCCCGATCCAACAGATGTCCTCACTCGACAAGTCAGATGTCACCCAGGCTCCGTAGTGGGGTGGAAGGCTCTTCGGAAGTTGCGCAAGGCCCCAGGCTTCAGGCCTTGCACTGCAGCAGATCCGCACAGGAAGACTGTTGCTTGCAGCGCGGTGTCCCAAAGAGGCCGAGCTCCGCCTCGCCTCCTTCCTAAATAGCCCCTCCCATGAGTCTCTGCGGTGGCTAATTGCACTCTGGGTGCCAAACGGGGTTCTGGGTAACGTAGCATATATAGATTTTTTTTTTGCAATGTTGGCAACTATGTAAATGAGTATTAGATCTTCACCATGGAGGAGGAGGGGAGCTATAAAAAATAGATATTTCTTTCTAGCTGATTAAAGTTCAGCTTTAGGAAAACTTTGCAAACCTGCGGCTGGGAACGACTTAGGCTATTAAAAGTGACTGTATTGAAGAGATACCAACTGAAATTTTTGCTTACCAAAAACTAAACCATGCTGTGCTGATGATGAAAATTAAACATAATTGTTGGAATGGATGATTTTTCAGGATAAATCTACTGCTGTAAAGCTCCACTGTTTTTCAGCGGTATTGGTTTCTTTATAGAGTGATTTATTTAGCACCCTTTTCATTTTTTTCTGTACCAGAGGCAATAAATAACCTTTTATTTTAGTGCAATGAAGGCAAACCCCAGAGATACTATATGTGAGCTAGCTCATAACCGCCACTAGTTTAGAACTACTGTATGTATTTTATCCTAAAATGCCAATTTCACAATCTTGCCTTTCTTATTCTAAGAGAGCTGGAGATGAAATAACCTTTCATTTGAACAAAGCGTGACCTTGTGTTATCTGTGAGAAAAAAAGACAAGGGAGCTATTTCCAAATTACTGAGAACAAGAAAATATCATAAAGGGGTTTTCACTTTCTGTCACGTTAAAAGCAATGATTTTTTAAGGCCTGGGCTGAATTATGTAGAAAAAGGCCAATCGGCTCCAAGCAGTTGCCGAGCTCCATAGGTACAACAGATAAAAAATGTCTGTTAAAAATGAAAAATAGTAAATTGAGGTTCCATCCACCCTGAGTGGGCAACCACCCTTTGGTGAGACTAGGACATGCATTATCATATAGCAATTAGAATTCTAATGCAGTTAAGTCCACCTTAGGAATGAGTTTAGGCTCAACGCTACGCAACTTCCTGATGACGGCCCATTTGATAGGCTGAAACGCGTCGAGGTTGATTCGCATCATCGCGACATACTTCCGCCCAAGCATTCGTCCCGGAAATCGAGCAATAACCGCCTCAGCGGTCTACCATTTTTCATGGGCAGATTTTCCGGATAACTTACCTGCTATTCACACTGGGTGCCAGGATATAGGCTCCCTCACATGTGAGTTGATTACTATGATTTTATACTTGGAATACATTTTTAAACGGTATTGCGCAATGAGTTTTTTTTTATGTCTATCTACATGAGGAACATTTATCCCAGGAAACGCCAGTCTAAAGGAGATCCACAGGGGTTGCCCCGCAACTGCGTTTGACCATACTAGTGATAGTTGGTCCACTCTGAGGGGTTTACATCTATGTAGGGGGCACCTTGTCTGAGCACTTAAGAAGTACGAAACTCTCCATCAATTTTTGAGCACAAGCACTTTATTTGGGACCTTGAAGCCTTGGCGACTGTTCCAGTTCAGTTTGTTTGAGCATGAGCACTTTAATAGGGGACTCTGAAGACTTAGCGACCTTTTTTCAGGTCGCCATAACACAATGTGGTTTATGGTTTATATATATTGTAGCATATAGCGCGTTTTTTTTTCATTTTTTCATTTGTCAATGCTACCATGGGTTTAAGATCTGTGGTCCCAGGTGAATTTATGGTAAATTTCTCTGGTCTGAAACCTTTGTAACCATAATGCACTGCAAGGGGCTTTGAACTTATGTCAGCTGGCTTGGAAGAGCCAATAATGGGGATTTTGTCATGTGCATATCCCAGTGCTATAAATGAGGGGGGTGGCAAAGAGCAGCCTTGGGGATTGATTTACAAAGAGCAACTTTACTTTTCAAGGGAATGTTCACTTAGTAAATAAGGGGAAGCTCAAGACATGTGCAGAACAAAAAGATTTGTTTAGTTTCGGATAGATTTGTTATATTACTAATTTTTGTTTTATTGATTCGTTTTGGAATTAGTTTAGTTTAGTTTCATTTAATTTCATTTATTAATTTTCAAATGAATTCCAAATTTCCAAATCTAATTTGGATCGAAAAATGATGGACCGATTTGAATTCTGTGTGAAGAATAGCTGGTTGTTAACTACTTCCCACCTGGCCACTGTACATATACTGCCGGGTGGGCGTTCTCTCCTTCTGAGTGGACGTTCAGGAACGTCCCTCAGAAGGAGGGGGATTGCGCGAGCGCTTTCCCGCGCAGCGGCGCGATCCCGGTGCACTCGTGTCACCCGGACACAGCGCATCTCGATTCGGCAGGAGGGCTCTGTGATTGGCCCTCCTGATCACATGACGGCCGTGTCCAATCACAGCCATCATGTGATGTAAACAGAGAGCCGGTTGCTAGGCAATCAGCTCTCCTCTCCTCACACAGAAGTCGTCGATGAGGAGAGGAGAGCGGATCGCTGCAGCTGGCTGGTGATCAGTGAGTATGAGCTGTTTTTTTCAGCATTTTACTCACTGATCACCAGCCTAGTGTCCCACACAGTGTAAAACACAGAAAGTAAACAAACATATCCCCAAAATACATGTCCCCACACACACATGTCCCCACACACACATGTCCCCACATAGTAAAAACACCTGTCCCCCACATATGTGACAGTAAAATCATATGTCTCAATGATCATTTGCACACATATGTCCGTGATCACCTGCGCACATCTGTACATGATCATTTGCGTACATATGTCCGTGATCACACGAACCAATTATTATACACTTAACAGATTTATTTTTACCAAAAACATGTAGTAGAATACATTTTGGCTTAATTTTATTGGATTTTTTTTTAAATAGAAAGACGAAAATATATATTTTTTTCTAATTTCCACTCTTTTTTCGCTTATATCGCAAAAAATAAAAAACAGTCGTGAATAAATACCACCAAAAGAAAGCTCTATTTGTGTGAACAAAATGATAAAAAATTCATTTGGGTACAGTGTAGCATGACCGCGCAATTGTCATTGAAAATGTGAGAGCGCTGAAAGCTGAAAATTGGTCTGGGAAGGAAGGGGGCTAAAGTGGCCGGTATTGATGTGGTTAAGGAGCAGGCCAGGAAGCCAAAAATGTGGAATTCGTTAGAAAACAAATATACGAAACAAAATTAAGGAATTTCAACAAAATTTGTTTCCATTTCATTTGGAGATTCAGATACATCCGAATCTCCGAATAACCAAACATTCATCCGAATTTACATTCGAACACGAAACAATTTGCACATATCTAGGAAGCTCTACTGACTTCTATCATCAAATCATGTGCAATAAACAGTATATATTTTCAAAGTGAATTTTCATAACATTTACAAAGCTTAGGGGAAATTACCTTGCAAAGTAAACAGCCTATTTGCCCTTAGTAAATAAAGTCTAGTCTCTAGTACAGTCTTGCCAATTCTCCTTCATCAAAAATGTCCTGCTGCTGACCAGTTTTACATTGTTAACCACTTAAGCCCCGGACCATTTTGTAGCTAAAGGACCAGAGCTGTTTTCAGAATTTTGCACTGCGCTGCTTTAACTGGAAATTGTGCGGACATGCAATGTTGTACCGAAACGAAATTTGCGTCCTTTTCTTCCCACAAATAGAGCTTTCTTTTAATGGTATTTGATTGCCTCTGCGATTTTTATTTTTTGCGATATAAACGGAAAAAGACCGAAAATTTTGAAAAAAAATTATATTTTCTACTTTTTGTTATAAGAAAAATCGAATAAACTCAATTTTAGTCATACATTTAGGCCAAAATGTATTCAGCCACATGTCTTTAGTAAAAAAAATGTCAATAAGCGTATATTTATTGGTTTGCGCAAAAGTTATAGCGTCTACAATTTTCTGGAATTTACACAGCTTTTAATTTATGACTGCCTATCTCATTTCTTGAGGTGCTAAAATGGCAGGGCAGTACAAAACCCCCCCAAATTACCCAATTTTGGAAAGTAGACACCCCAAGGAAATTGCCGAGAGGCATGTTGAGCCCATTGAATATTTTTTTTTTTTTGTCGCAAGTTATTGAATAATGACTAAAAAAAAAAAAAAAAAAAAAAATTACAAAAAGTTGTCACTAAATGATATATTGCTCACACATGCCATGGTTATATGTGGAATTGCACCCCAAAATACATTTTGCTGCTGCTCCTGAGTACGGGGATACCACATGTGTGGGACTTTTTGGGAGCCTAGCCACGTACGGGCCCCCGAAAACCAAGCACCGCCTTCAGGATTTCTAAGGGCGCAAATTTTTGATTTCACTCCTCACTACCTATCACAGTTTCGAAGGCCATAAAATGCCAAAATAGCACAAAACCCCCCCAAATTACCCCATTTTGGAAAGTAGACACCCCAAGCTATTTGCTGAGATGCATGGTGAGTATTTTACAGCTCTCATTTGTTTTTGAAAATGAAGAAAAAAAAATATTATTTTTTTTTTTTAAATTTTCAAAACTTTGTGACAAAAAGCGAGATCTGCAAAATACTCACCATACCTCTCAGCAAATATCTTGGGGTGTCTACTTTCCAAAATGGGGTCATTTGGGGGGGGGGGTTGTGCCATCTGGGCATTCCATGGCCTCCGAAACTGTGATAGGCAGTGAGAAGTGAAATCAAAAATTTACACCCTTAGAAATCTTGAAGGCGGTGATTGGTTTTTGGGGTCCCGTACGCGGCTAGGCTCCCAAAAAGTCTCACACATGTGGTATTCCCGTACTCAGGAGAAGCAACAGAATGTATTTTGGGGTGTAATTCCACATATGCCCATGACATGTTTGAGCAATATATCATTTAGTGACAACTTTGTGCAAAAAATAAAAAATAAAAAAAATAATTGTCTATTTTCCGCAACTTGTGTCAACATATAAAATATTCCATGGACTCGACATGCCTCTCAGTATATAGCTTGGGGTGTCTACTTTCCAAAATGGGGTCATTTGGGGGGGTTTTGAACTGTTCTGGCATTTTATACACAACATTAGGAAGCTTACATCCACTCTTCTAACCACTTGAAGGCAAAGCCCTTTTTCACACTTTTTGTTTACATGAAAACATTTTTTTTTTTTGCAAGAAAATTATGTTGAACACCCAAACATTATATATATTTTTAAAGCAAAGGCCCTACAGATTAAAATGGTGGGTGTTGCAATTTTTTTTTCTACACAGTATTTGCGCAGCGATTTTTCAAACGCATTTTTTGGGGAAAAAATACACTTTTTTTAATTTTAATGCACTAAAACACACTATATTGCCCAAATGTTTGATGAAATAAAAAAGATGATCTTAGGCCGAGTACATAGATACCAAACACGACAAGCCTTAAAATTTCGCACAAACGCGCATTGGCGACAAACTACATACATTTTTAAAAGCCTTTAAAAGCCTTTACAGGTTACGCCGTTAGATTTACAGAGGAGGTCTACTGCTAAAATTACTGCCCTCGATCTGACCTTCGCGGTGATACCTTACATGCATGGTGCAATTTCTGTTTACATATGACGCCAGACCGACACTTGCGTTTGCCATTGGGCAAGAGCAGGGCAGGACAGGGGTGCTTTTTTTTATTTTTTTATTATTAATTTTGCTTTTTTATTTTATTTTTAAACTGTTGCTTCCATATTTTTTTTTTTTTATCATTTTTATTGTTATCTCAGGGAATGTAAATATCCCCTATGATAGCAATAGGTAATGACAGGTACTCTTTTTTGAAAAAAAACTGGAGTCTATTGGACCCTAGATCTTTCCTCTGCCCTCAAAGCATCTGACCACATCAAGATCGGTGTGATGAAATGCTTTCCCAATTTCCCAATGGCGCTTTTTATATCCGGGGGGGGACATTCCCTCCCACTGCTTGTAAAAGCAGTCCAGAGGCTAATTAGCCACTAGGATTGCTTTTACATGAAAGCCGGCTGCTGGCTGAAAAGAATGATACCAAGATGATACCTAAACCCACAGGCATCATGAATTTCTGGTATAAACATTCAAAGTCCAGCAACATACCAGTACGTTGCTGGTCCTTGTTGGACATGTATTGTAATCTTTTTTTTCATGCAGCCTGTTGGCTGAACGAAAAAAAAAGATTGATCGGTGGGTATGCCCACCATTAGAATACCGCCCTTCATCCACCCACTTCTAATGATGGGCATACATGCACCATTTATATATACCGAAGCATGGGGGCATCTTCCCGCAAAAGTTATGCCGCGTACACATGGTCAGACTTTTCCACGGGCAAGCCTCCGTCGGAATTTCGACCGTATGTACGCGGCATTAGGAGCAAAATCGCTCCTCCGCCCCTGCTGCCCCAATGCTTCGGCATATATGCTTTTTTTTTTAACTGTGGTGGTGAAATCACCTCCTACAGCACTGGAGTCGCAGGGATCAGGCCTGTCTCTGCGAAAGCTGCAGTTATGTGTGTTGTGTTTTGCAAGTGACAGTGATCGATCGATACTGCACTTGGGTGGCCTGGGCTGGACGGAGGGGCAAAACGCAGGTGCTAGCAGGTATCTGGGCTGATCCCGCTAACACTGCGTTTTTGGGAACCCTAAACTGCTGGGGACGCTAGTATAGATCTGATCAGATCAGATATTGATCTGTTCAGATACTATACCACTAAGGGGGGTGTATGCTTAACGCGTGGGTGTTAGCGCTACTGGCACTAACCTGACGCTGCCTGGAGTGTGATGCAGACCCTCTCTGACGCTAAAACCTAATTGATATCACCCGCCGGGCGATCAGGGGGTTAAACCTTTATTGGGTTATATACGGCGGGTGCCCTGACACTATAAAAAGCAAACTAACTAACCAGCGTCACCCGTAACACTTATATGGTGATTACTGGTGAAAGGGTTAACTAGAGGAAATTAGGGGGTTAAAACCTTTATTAGGTAATATATGGGGGTACCTGACGCTATATAAAAACCTGACGGCGAACCTAAAAAAAAATTACTGGCTACCTATCGGCATCACCGACACTAAGACAACGATCATAAAAACGATCGCTTAGCGACAGTGGTGATAGGGGGTGAAAGGGTTACCTGGGGGGCGATCAGGGGGTTAAACCTTTATTAGATAATATATGGGGGAACCTGACGCTATAAAAACCTGCGGCGAACCTAAAAAACAATTACTGGCTACCGATCTGCATCACCGGCGCTAAGACAGCGATCAGAAAAATGATCGCTTAGCGACAGTGGTGATAGGGGGTGAAAGGGTTACCTGGGGGGCGATCAAGGGGGTTAAACCTTTATTAGGTAATATATCGGGGTACCTGACGCTATAAAAACCTGCGGCGAACCTAAAAAAAATTACTGGCTACCGATCTGCATCACCGACGCTAAGACAGCGATCAGAAAAATGATCGCTTAGTGACAGTGGTGATAGGGGGTGAAAGGGTTACCTGGGGGGTGATCAAGGGGGTTAAACCTTTATTAGGTAATATATGGGGGTACCCAACGCTATAAAAACCTGCGGCGAACCTAAAAAAAATTACTGGCTACCGATCAGCATCACCGACGCTAAGACATCGATCAGAAAAATTATCGCTTAGCGACGGCGGTGCTAGGGGGTGAAAGGGTTACCTGGGGGGTGATCAAGGGGGTTAAACCTTTATTAGGTAATATATGGGGGTACCCGACGCTATAAAAACCTGCGGCGAACCTAAAAAAAATTACTGGCTACCGATCAGCATCACCGACGCTAAGACATTGATCAGAAAAATTATCGCTTAGTGACGACGGTGCTAGGGGGTGAAAAGGGTTACCTGGGGGGTGATCAAGGGGGTTAAACCTTTATTAGGTAATTTATGGGGGTACCAGACGCTATAAAAACCTGCGGCGAACCTAAAAAAATTACTGGCTACCGATCAGCATCACCGACGCTAAGACATCGATCAGAAAAATGATCGCTTAGTGACAGTGGTGATAGGGGGTGAAAGGGTTACCTGGGGGGCGATCAAGGGGGTTAAACCTTTATTAGGTAATATATGGGGGTACCCGACGCTATAAAAACCTGCAGCGAACCTAAAAAAAATTACTGGCTACCGATCAGCATCACCGACGCTAAGACATCGATCAGAAAAATTATCGCTTAGCGACGGCGGTGCTAGGGGGTGAAAGGGTTATCTGGGGGGTGATCAGGGGGTTAAACCTTTATTAGGGGTGGTTAGGGGGCTACACTGGACCTAAAACTAAATGTAGTGACACTTTTACAGTCACAAATGTCACTGATTGCAGTGATCACTAAATAAATGGTCACTGCAATCAGTGACACTGTGACTGGGGGCTGGGGGGTGATCTGGGGGGTGATCTGGGGTGTCTGGGGGGGCCTGGGGGGGCGATTTATGTGCCTATGTGTCCTGTTGTCAGTGTGCTGTTTTGTGCACTAACCTGCATCTTCTCCTGTACGGCGCTCGGTATATGTGAGCGCCGCAGGAGAGATGACATCACTTCCTCCTGCCTGTGTAAACAGTACACAGGCAGGGGAAGCTCTCTCATTCGCCGGGAGCGATCGAGAGGGGGGGGGGGGGCCGGAATCGAATGGCCGTCCCCTCATGCCGGATCGCTCCCGAAGGTAAAACGACCACCCACTGTAAAGAAGGGGGTCCGATCGGACCCCCCAACTATACAAAGGCAATCACGTATATGTACGTGATTCTGCCTGTCGGTGCCATTCTGCCGACGTATATTTACAGTGGACGGTCGTTAAGTGGTTAACATGTAAATACCAATGACTTTAATTTAAAGTTTACTGATAATTGTCACAACAGGGTCATAGATTTCCTGAATGTCACCTTTGAAGGTGATCCCTCTGCCCAAACTGTTTTCACTAAAGCTTTTTGTAAACCCACCGCGGGCAATACCACTTTATTGGCCATCCCAGTAGGAGAGTCTACTAGACCAAGAAGAAAATGCTCCACGGAGGTTTCTTTTAATAATGAATGTAAAGCAATTAGGAACAGGCTTGAATCCAGAGGTTATCCTCGGTGATCCATCCAGAGAGGTTTTGAGGTTGTAGCTGACAAACAGCGAAGAAGATTTATTATCCGACACTCATACTGTTAGATCCAAACCTAGGAATTTGAGGAGACACAAGAACTCCAAGCAGCCTGTCGCTTTTGTTACACCATACTCAGTTGACTATCCTCAAATCACTAACATCATGAAGCAGAACCTCCCTATTCTGTATTCCGATAAAACCTTATATAATTGTAGCGCCTGCCCCTCTTCTCTCTCTGTGCGGCTCGCACTGTCTCTTGTCTAGGGGTATCTGGTAGAGTGGAGAGAGAAAGAGCGGGTGGGCTACGCCTAGCCTCCACCACATGGGAATGCCTGTAGTATCAGCAATGTCCTGTTTACCTTCGGGTCTGTGCCATGCACCCGGATCCTCCCTCCAAGAGTCACCGTGAACTTCGTCCGCCAGGAAGTGAGCCTCACACCATTAAAGTCCAACACTCCTTTATTAGAACACACCATACAGGGACTTCCTTGATAGTTAGGACAGAAAAGGAGGTGTGAGTGTGAATAGGCCCAGACACAAATTCGCTCCTCCACTCTCCTCCTGGAGAGTGGGATATGGTCTCCGCACGAGAGGAAGGGGATCCTTCTGGACGGTCTCCGACAAGAGACTCACCCGTCACCGGCAGTCTGCTGCACCGGGTCTTCGAGTGAGGAGCTCTCCCCGGTCCATTGCGTCTTACTCAGATTCAGGCCTCCATCCCCGAAGTGCCTTAGGACCCTTCCCTCGCGGAACTCAGTGTTGGGCACTGAGCTCCGGACCTTCTTGCAAGTACCTCACCCCAGGGCTGAAGGTGCCTGGGGTGGAACACGATCTCCGTTGGTCCTCTAGGCCGAGGCCTCCTAGAGGACGAGCATGAACCCACGTCCGCAAGCTGAAGGTGCCTGGGAGGAAGACCCCGTGACTAAGATGGCCGGCCCCTTTTATCCCCTCTCCCAGCAAGCATGGCGGGTTCCCCGCCCCACCATACCGCTACCGAAAGAGGACAAAAAGAAGACTCGACACACAGTGACATTCGTCCCTCCGGCCACGGCGGCAGCGCCACCTCCTGGACCCAGGGAACATAGCACTGATGTCACAGCTAGATTCAAAAAATGCACCCGGGAAAGTAAGTACCCGCTACACATTCCCCCTGTCTTTTGACACTGGACCCCAGTGTCTGGAGTGAATCACGCCCTCAACAGCTGACATAATCCAATCCAGAAACCAACTAACCATTTAAAAAACAAAACATTTTTTTTTTTTTTTAGGAAGCTATCCTAACGAAGAAGTTGTGTCTGAGCCCCTGCAACAAAAGAAAAGTGAAAGACAACATTTAAAACATATACTTTTCCCTCCCATCCTAACTAAGAACCACCCCAGGTTCCATAATCTTGACGGGACACTCTCCTGCAGAGGGAAGAGAAAAGAAACAATAAACCCTAACACATGTGTACGTGTGAGAGGAAAAGAAACTCCTCCGAAGAGAAATATCTTTTCCTCCAGTGTGAGCGTGTACAATGTGTAACGTTGCACGAGACTGCCACCTGGTGACAGCCTCGCGGTAACTGCACCCGTTGAACCATCTTCTCTTTTCTTGCTGCTTGACTCCGGGCCCTATCTACCCCAAAGTCTGCAACTTCTCACCAGAGAGGAAAGAACAACAACGGGAACAGTTCTTCCTTGGAATGACACAAGCACCCCTCATGCGGGGCAACACTGATGATAGCACCAACAAGAAAGTCAAACAACAAAGTTCAGGGGGTGCAAGGTCCTTTTGAAACAAAGCAAACAACTGGAGTCTCTTTCTCCTCAGAGGTAGAAGTGTGGATGCGGCAGGACAATAGGTTTTAGATGCCGATCCATGGTCTCCAAATGGTACTCCACATCCTCCCCTTCTTTGCGTCGGATCAATACCTTATCCGCATGGATGTGTCTTCCCCTCATCCACTCTGCCTTGCAGTCTTTAAACCGCTGAGATGTCTTTGGAGAGCATGTCAAATACCTGCGGGCGTGTGGAACCTTAAGGTGGGTCCACACAAAGTCATTATACCAGCGCTCTCGGTACACCTCCACTTCGTAGAGTAACTCCTTGGGAAGGTACGGGTATTCCCACCCATAGTCCGCAGCAACTTAATGGCCGAAGAGTCTCTGAAGCCTTGACAGCGGAGGCATTGTGGCTTTGTCCCCTTCGCCGGGTAGAACTATAGAGTCCGGATGGCGAGGGGCCTTAACCACTTCTGGTTGGGGCATGGGTGCCCGTAGTATCAACTTCTGCTCCCCAGTACCTGATGCAGGCGGCACCGGAGATGTAGAGGTGGGCTGGGGACCGGACCCTTGTTCAGGCGCTGGAGCCTCCACCCGGGGTGTACTCTCCCCCGTGGACATGGGTGAATCTCGAGGCCTTCGGAACGAAGCTAGCGGCACCTTGTCCCAGCCCTTTTCTGCAAACAGTTTGTCAATGGCTGTGTCATCTCCCACATCAGAGAGCGACTCCAGATCCGAAGTATCACACTCCTCCGCGGGTATGTAGCCCGTTGTAGAGACAGAGCTAACACCTCCCGCGGACATACTGGGCCATGCCTTCCCGGCATCTCCGCCCATACACTAAGTCTCTTTGCCCGGCTTACCTCGGCCCTTTACTTGAAGCGGGACGTCCGGAAAACTCGTCAACGGATCCATCTAGGCCTGGCGTAAGCTGGCGAGATGGTCCGCCACCACCACTGGTCGGGGCCACCATGCTGGTTCTCTTCTTCAGTGGCGGACGCTGTGAGACAGTGGTGACTGAGTCAGCATCCTCAGATTTCTCCCGTTGAGTTTTAACGACCTCCTCCTCGGTCGCTGCAGTGTGCGCTGGGATGGCTTTTACAGCAGTAATTCCTCCTCTGCGAGAAGTGTTACCTGAAGCCCGACCTGGGTAGATGGTTCTCGGCCTTTCAACTACCGGATCCACCTCGAACAGGAACTCCCCACAGGCCTCACATTGTCCGAAGGGCTTCAGATGGCACACCAGTCCCGAGCACCCGGGACAAATTACACCCAGGGCCTCTACGTCCATGCACGAATACAGGGCGAATCGACCCCTTGGCTTCAGCCGGATCCCGGTATCCGTTATCGGAGCAGCAGCAGTCATCGTGGTAGTAGCAGGGTGAACTGGAATCCATGAAGTATGTCCAAGCATGGTGACTTGTTGCTGGTCCATCGCACACTGCAGAGTTTTCGCGCCAATGTCCCACGTGTAGCCCTCTCACGTATTGGACTCCTCCCCATTGCTCCAGTTCGCGGGCTTTTTCACTTTCTTTGGATGAGCCACGCCCATGAACCAAGCGGCGGGGGTTGTGTCTGTTGGCACAGTGCAATTAGAAGCCCCCACGTGTAGTACCTCACACGGCTGGGCCTCCCCCCGTTCACCGCTCTTCCTGCGTGGGCCTTTCCCTGGTCTAGGGTCAATTCCACGACTTCGAGCAGGGCTGCACTTTGGCCTATTCAGTTAACTCATCCAGCAGACTTGTTCAATACTGTGATGCACAACACAATACCGGACCCGAGCCCCCACGTGTAGCGCCTGCCCCTCTTCTCTCTCTGTGCGGCTCGCACTGTCTCTTGTCTAGTGGTATCTGGTAGAGTGGAGAGAGAAAGAGCGGGTGGGCTACGCCTAGCCTCCACCACATGGGAATGCCTGTAGTATCAGCAATGTCCTGTTTACCTTCGGGTCTGTGCCGTGCACCCGGATCCTCCCTCCAAGAGTCACCGTGAACTTCGTCCGCCAGGAAGTGAGCCTCACACCATTAAAGTCCAACACTCCTTTATTAGAACACACCATACAGGGACTTCCTTGATAGTTAGGACAGAAAAGGAGGTGTGAGTGTGAATAGGCCCAGACACAAATTCGCTCCTCCACTCTCCTCCTGGAGAGTGGGATATGGTCTCCGCACGAGAGGAAGGGGATCCTTCTGGATGGTCTCCGACAAGAGACTCACCCATCACCGGCAGTCTGCTGCACCGGGTCTTCGAGTGAGGAGCTCTCCCCGGTCCATTGCGTCTTACTCAGATTCAGGCCTCCATCCCCGAAGTGCCTTAGGACCCTTCCCTCGCGGAACTCAGTGTTGGGCACTGAGCTCCGGACCTTCTTGCAAGTACCTCACCCCAGGGCTGAAGGTGCCTGGGGTGGAACACGATCTCCGTTGGTCCTCTAGGCCGAGGCCTCCTAGAGGACGAGCACGAACTCACGTCCGCAAGCTGAAGGTGCCTGGGACGAAGACCCCGTGACTAAGATGGCCGGCCCCTTTTATCCCCTCTCCCAGCAAGCATGGCGGGTTCCCCGCCCCACCATACCGCTACCGAAAGAGGACAAAAAGAAGACTCGACACACAGTGACATTCGTCCCTCCGGCCACGGCGGCAGCGCCTCCTCCTGGACCCAGGGAACATAGCACTGATGTCACAGCTAGATTCAAAAAATGCACCCGGGAAAGTAAGTACCGTATTTATCGGCGTATAACACGCACCGGCGTATAACACGCACCCCAAGTTTAGGAGGGAAATTCAAGGAAAAAAAACTTACATTTAAATGCAGCATGCAGCCTTGCCCAGTGTCCATCTGCAGCCTTGCCCAGTGTCCATCTGTCCATCTGCAGCCGTGCCCAGTGTCCATCTGTCCATCTGCAGCCTTGCCCAGTGTCCATCTGTCCATCTGTCCATCTGCAGCCGTGCCCAGTGTCCATCTGTAGCCTTGCCCAGTGTCCATCTGTCCATCTGCAGCCGTGCCCAGTGTCCATCTGTCCATCTGCAGCCATGCCCAGTGTCCATCTGTCCATCTGCAGCCTTGCCCAGTGCCTTTGCGATTGTGTCAGTCCCGGCGGTTTTTAAAATTTGGCGCCGATTTCTGTGGAGAGGAGCGAGCGGGGCCGAGTGTACTTCGGCTAGACTCGGCTCCTCTCGCAGTTCCGCCCATCTCCACTGACTGCGCCGCTGACGGAGAGAGCCGAGTGTACTTCGGCTAGACTCGGCTCTGCTCACAGTCACAGGCAGGACTGCGAGAGGAGCCGAGACTAGCCGAAGTACACTCGGCTTTCTCTATGTCAGCGGCGCAGTCAGTGGAGATGGGCGGAACTGCGAGAGGAGCCGAGTAAAGCCGATTGTACTTCGGCTTCGGCTCCGCTCGCTCCTCTCGCTCGTTTTCAGCAGGGGATTTCGACGGAGTATCGGCGTATAACACGCACCCACGATTTTCCCCTGATTTTAAGGGGAAAAAGGTGCGTGTTATACGCCGATAAATACGGTACCCGCTACATAATGTTTTATCTAATGGTGTTCATTTCTCCAGTCGTCACGCACCCACACTTAGGTCCCTTTTATTGCCAAGTCTTGTGTCCCTTGATAATAAAAAGAAGAAAAAAACTTGGTTATCCTATCTGAGTTCTTACAAATGTGGACTCAAGACTTGTAGATATTGCCGCACACAAACTGTGTCCAAGAGTTTTGTTTCTGCCAACTAGGGATGAGCTTCGTGTTCGAGTCGAACGTACGTTCGACTCGAACATCGGCTGTTCGATCGTTCGACGAAGATCGAACGATTTGGGCCGTTCGCGCCAAATTCGAGTGACGCGAACGGCCCACAATGCACTACGCCATCGCAGTGTCATCCAGGCGCTGTGATTGGCCAAGCATGCACTGTGACCCCGCATGCTTGGCCAATCACAGCGCCGGCAGCGAGGAGAGCAATGATTGGCCACAGGCAGGATGCCTGTGGCCAATTAATGCTGAGGGGGTTTAGTACACACCCCACACTATAAAAGGCTGCTAGCGCGGCGGCCTTGTGTAGTGTGTTCCGGAGCAGGGAAAGAGAAGCATAGGCAGGGACAGTGTCATTTTTTTTCCTTTACTAATCCTGGATTCCTTGTGTTTAGGAACAAATAAGGATAGGTAGGGAGAGTGTCAGTGACAGTGTGTTATTCTGTGCTAAACCTTGTTTGTAGGGACAGAGAGGTACAGTGAGGGAAAGTGTCAGTGTGCTATTCTGTGCTAATCCTTGTTTGTAGGGACAGAGAGGTACAGTGAGGGAAAGTGTCAGTGTGCTATTCTGTTTTAAACCAATTTTGCTGTTCCATATTTCAAATCCTTGAGTTTAGGGACAGAGAAGGACACTCGTGGAAATTATCAGTGTGCTATTCTGTGCTAAATCTTGTTTGTAGGGAGGGACAGAGTAGGACAGTGAGGGAAAGTTTCAGTGTGCTATTCTGTTCTAAACCAATTTTGCTGTTCCATATTTTCAATCCGTGAGTTTAGGGACAGAGAAGGACACTCGTGGAAATTATCAGTGTGCTATTCTGTGCTAAATCTTGTTTGTAGGGAGGGACAGAGTAGGACAGTGAGGGAAAGTGTCAGTGTGCTATTCTGTTCTAAACCAATTTTGCTGTTCCATATTTCAAATCCTTGAGTTTAGGGACAGAGAAGGACACTCGTGGAAATTATCAGTGTGCTATTCTGTGCTAAATCTTGTTTGTAGGGAGGGACAGAGTAGGACAGTGAGGGAAAGTGTCAGTGTGCTATTCTGTTCTAAACCAATTTTGCTGTTCCATATTTCAAATCCTTGAGTTTAGGGACAGAGAAGGACACTCGTGGAAATTATCAGTGTGCTATTCTGTGCTAAATCTTGTTTGTAGGGAGGGACAGAGTAGGACAGTGAGGGAAAGTGTCAGTGTGCTATTCTGTTCTAAACTAATTTTGCTGTTCCATATTTCAAATCCTTGAGTTTAGGGACAGAGAAGGACACTCGTGGAAATTATCAGTGTGCTATTCTGTGCTAAATCTTGTTTGTAGGGAGGGACAGAGTAGGACAGTGAGGGAAAGTGTCAGTGTGCTATTCTGTTCTAAACCAATTTTGCTGTTCCATATTTCAAATCCTTGAGTTTAGGGACAGAGAAGGACACTCGTGAAAATTATCAGTGTGCTATTCTGTGCTAAATCTTGTTTGTAGGGAGGGACAGAGTAGGACAGTGAGGGAAAGTTTCAGTGTGCTATTCTGTTCTAAACCAATTTTGCTGTTCCATATTTCAAATCCTTGAGTTTAGGGACAGAGAAGGACACTCGTGAAAATTATCAGTGTGCTATTCTGTGCTAAATCTTGTTTGTAGGGAGGGACAGAGTAGGACAGTGAGGGAAAGTTTCAGTGTGCTATTCTGTTCTAAACCAATTTTGCTGTTCCATATTTTCAATCCTTGAGTTTAGGGACAGAGAAGGACACTCGTGGAAATTATCAGTGTGCTATTCTGTGCTAAATCTTGTTTGTAGGGAGGGACAGAGTAGGACAGTGAGGGAAAGTTTCAGTGTGCTATTCTGTTCTAAACCAATTTTGCTGTTCCATATTTCAAATCCTTGAGTTTAGGGACAGAGAAGGACACTCGTGAAAATTATCAGTGTGCTATTCTGTGCTAAATCTTGTTTGTAGGGAGGGACAGAGTAGGACAGTGAGGGAAAGTGTCAGTGTGCTATTCTGTTCTAAACCAATTTTGCTGTTCCATATTTGAAATCCTTGAGTTTAGGGACAGAGAAGGACACTCGTGGAAACTATCAGTGTGCTATTCTGTGCTAAATCTTGTTTGTAGGGACAGAGAAGGACAGTGAGGGAAACTGTCAGTGTGCTGTTCTGTGCTAAACCAATCTTGCTGAAGCATATTGCAAATCCTTGTGTTTAGGGACAGAGAAGGATAGGCAGGGGACAGTGTCAGTGTCATTGTTGCTAAGCCTCCTGCACAGTATACACCTGAAGGTAGCCCTTATTGCTCTTTTTCCCATCTCCCTGCAGGCCATCCATTAAAATGTCTGGAAGGCAACCAAGGAGAGGCAGACAGTCAGGAGGCAAAAAAAGAGGGCAAGCAGGCTCTGTGTCTGGGGGCAACAGTGCTGGTCGTGGACGCGGTGCATTGTCATCAGCACATGGCCATGGGACACGCTTGTCCTTCTTTTCGGCAGCTGGACATGTTGAGCCACATCATGCCGAAGACTTGGTAGAGTGGATGACCAAGCCCACCTCATCCTCCTCATCCTCTCTCACCCAGGCTCAGGGTACTGGCAAAGCAGCTGCCAAAGCGTCCTCTTCTCTGGTATCATTATCTTCATTAGTCAATCCTTCCCTAGACCCACCATGTCCTCCTCCTGAGGAGTCCCCCGAACTGTTTGAGCACAGTGTTGGGTACATGCTCCAGGAGGATGCCCAGCGTTTGGAAGGATCTGATGATGATACCCAGCTAGAGGAAGGCAGCAGCGTGAGAGCAGAGAGAGGGGATGCTCAAGAAGGACACCAATCTGGCAGTCATGCTCCAGCAGCTGCAGCATACTGCCAGATTGGCTCCAGTGATGAGGAGGGAGGGGATGATGAGGTCACTGACTCCACGTGGGTGCCTAATAGGAGAGAGGAGGAGGAGGAGGATGAGGAGGAGGCACATCTCCAACGAGGCAGGATGCCCTTGAGTGGCCAGCGTATGGGCAGCACACCGACGGAATCACACCGCAGAGCTCCGCCTGTGCAGGGCGCTGCCTCTGCCCGTCATTCAAAAAGTTCTTTGGTGTGGGCCTTTTTTGAGGCGAGTGCATCAGATCGCACAACTGCTGTTTGCAACATATGTCTCAAGCGTATATCGCGTGGCCAAAACATCAGCCGCTTGGGCACTAGGCTTGTGCAATTCGTTTCGTAACGAATCGAAATTCGTCCGAATTTAGCAACTTTCGGACATTCGGAAGCATTCGAATTTCCGAACAAAGCAATTACGAATAAAACCGAATCCGAAATAAATTATACCGCAAAATAGCGAATGCCCGAATGTCTTCGGCATAATTCGTTATGAAAAAACTTATGAATGTACAAATCCATTGGAAACACAATAACACTCACTCTGCTCTGCTCTCTGCTTCTCCTTCACCGTGCTGAACTCCCTCTCAAAATGGTGTACAGGGGCGGAGGCTATAGCCGCATGTAAAAAACGAAAGTAAAATACGAGATTTCTAATCCATTCGAAGCACAATAACACTCTGCTCTGCTCTCTGCTTCTCCCTCACCGTGCTGAACCCTCTCAAAATGGTGTACAGGGGCGGAGGCTATAGCCGCATGTAAAAAACGAAAGTAAAATACGAGATTTCGAATCGTTACAAATAACCGCTATGTATTTCGAAAAGTACAAATCCATTCGAAGCACATTAGGCATAATAGGCAGCGTCGTCGTGAGAGAGACACAGAAAATTACGAATCAACGAACCCAAAAAAAGTTACGAAAGTAGGAGTTGTGTCCAGAATCAACAAAAAACAACGTACTCTACCGAAAGTACGAATTATAAAGCAACAAAAAATTCAACGAAAAATGTCGCTTGCAAAAATACGAATGAGTCCGAACACGAAAAATCCCGTCTAGCAAAATTACGAATGATTACGAATCAACAGGACCGGAAAGAAACGAACCGAAACGGAACGAATTTTTCCGTTGTGCACAAGCCTATTGGGCACCACATGCTTGACCAGACATATGTTGACCTGCCATGCAGCTCGTTGGCAAGCCTACCTTAAAGACCCACACCAAAGAACAAAGCTGACCTCTTCTTGCACCGCATCAGCTGGGATCTCCAACCCCACTATACCTTCACTCCTCTCTGAAACCTGCTCTGAGAGGAATGAAGGTGTAGAATTAGGTGTGTCACAGGCAAGTACTTGCGGGCACTCTGCTAGCAGTACACCAACGTCCGATTATAGCAGGCAAATTTCCTGCCCCAGCTGCTGGACCGTCGAAAGAAGTTCACTCCCAGCCATCCACATGCCCAGCGGTTGAATGCTAGCTTGGCTAAATTGCTAGCGCTTCAACTGCTGCCTTTTCAGTTGGTAGACTCGGCCCCCTTCCGTGAGTTTGTGCAATGTGCGGTTCCTCAGTGGCAGGTTCCCAAACGCCACTTTTTCGCACACAAGGCGATTCCGGCTCTCTACAGGCATGTGGAAGGCAATGTCTTGGCCTCGCTGGACAGGGCGGTCAGCGGTAAGGTGCATATTACCGCTGACTCATGGTCCAGCAGGCATGGCCAGGGACCTTACCTTTCTTTCACGGCCCATTGGGTCACTCTTTTGGCAGCTGGGAAGGATGCAGGACAAGGTGCAGTAGTGTTGGAGGTTGTTCCACCGCCACGCCTCCAAAATGCTACTACTGGTTGTGACACACCTCTCTCCTCCACCCCCTCCTCTTCTTCTTCCTCCATGACCTCTTCCTGTGGTTTGTCCTCGGAACCAGCGGTGCTCCATAGGCGTTCAAGGGGCTACGCAAGTACGCAGGCAAAAAGATGCCATGCCGTGCTTGCGCTGGTGTGTTTGGGGGACAGGAGCCACACTGGGGCAGAGGTCCTGTCTGCTCTGCAGGGGCAGGCCGAGAGGTGGTTGACGCCACGCCAGCTTAAGCCAGGAATGGTGGTTTGCGACAATGGCACCAACCTCCTCTCCACCCTCCGACAGGGACAACTGACCCATGTGCCCTGTATGGCTCACGTCCTTAACCTGGTGGTGCAGCGGTTCTTGGGCAGGTACCCGGGCTTACAGGATGTCCTGAGGCAGGCCAGGAAAGTCTGTGTGCATTTCCGCAGATCTTATAATGCCAGTGCTCGCCTGGCTGAGCTGCAAAAGGAGTTGAACCTGCCCAAGAACCGCCTTATATGTGACATGCCCACCAGGTGGAACTCAACGTTGGCTATGCTGCAGCGGCTGCACACGCAGCAGAGGGCCATCAATGAGTACCTGTGCGACTACGGCACCAGGACAGGGTCAGGGGAGCTCGGGTTTTTTTCACCACGCCAGTGGGGCATGATCAGGGATGCATGCACTGTCCTGGCACCATTTGAGGAGGCCACGAGGATGGTGAGCAGTGACAGTGCATGCATCAGTGACACTGTACCTCTTGTCCACCTGTTGGAGCACACGCTGCGTGGAATAATGGACAGGGCACTTGAGGCAGAACAGAGGCAGGAAGAGGAGGACTTCCTTGCCTCTCAAGGCCCCCTTTACCCAGACAGTGTTCCTTCTGTCCCACCCATCGCACAGGAAGAGGAGGAGGAGGAGGAGGATTGTGTCAGCATGGAGGTGGAGGCTGGCACTCAGCATCATCAGCAGCAGTCTTTTAGGGATGATTTACAGTCCCAAGAAACCAGTGGACTTGTACGTGGCTGGGAGGAGGTGGCTGCGGATCATGTCGTCCTTAGTGACCCAGAGGACTCCGGACTGAATGCCTCAGCTAACCTATGCTGCATGGCCTCCCTGATCCTGCAAAGTCTGCGGAAGGATCCTCGTATTCTTCGGATCAAGGAGAGGGACCATTACTGGCTGGCCACTCTCCTTGATCCACGGTACAAGGGTAAGGTTGCGGACCTTATCGTACCGTCGCAGAGGGAGCAGAGGATGAGACAACTCCGGGAGGCCTTGCAGAAAGGTCTGTGCAACGCGTTCCCAGAGACTGGGAGGTTACAAACTCCTGGTCCTGGACAACGAGTTGCTGAGGCTTCGGGCAGTCAAAGAAGGAGCGGTGGGGAAGGTGGCCGTCTGACCGATGCGTTCAGACAATTCTTTAGTCCGCAGCCCCAAAGTATGATCGGTTCCAGCAACCATCGCCAGCGTCTGATATACATGGTGCAGGAATACCTAGGGGCAAGGTCAGACTTGGACACCTTCCCCACCGAAAATCCTCTGGCTTACTGGGTCTTGAGGATGGATCACTGGCCAGAGCTTGCACAGTATGCAATTGAGCTACTGGCCTGTCCTGCATCCAGCGTTCTTTCAGAACGCACATTCAGTGCTGCTGGAGGATTTGTCACGGATCACAGGGTGCGCCTGTCCACCGACTCGGTTGATCGACTGACTTTCATCAAGATGAACCAGTCTTGGATCACCACCAGCTACCACACACCAGATGCTGATATAACAGACTAATTGATTTTAAAATGTCACATCCCTTCAAGACTGATGCTGATGCTGAGTGCCTGTGCTGTTATGTTGACTGGCTATCCTCCTCCTCCTCCTCAATGATACGATTAATGATGATAGCTTGGAAGATCATTTTGGTTTATGGGTGACGCCACCAGTGGCTAAGGCCCAATTTTTCAGCCCCTGTTTAACAGGGGCGTGTAATTAAAATTTTTGATGCAATACTTTGCAACAGGCCTCATTGCTGTGCTCCAAGCACAGTATCTGTAAGGGGTTGCAGTGTTGTGCCACCAGTGCCTAAGGCCCAATTTTTCAGCCCCTGTTCAACAGGGGCATGCAATTATAATTATTGATCTAATAATTCACAGCAGGGCCCATTGCTGCGCCCACCAAGAGTAACTGTCAGGCCTTACAGTGTTGTGGCACCAGCACCACCATCACCACCACCACCACCACCAAAGGCCCAATTTTTCAGCCCCTATTCAACAGGGGCATGCAATTATAATTATTGATCTAATAGTTCACAGCAGGGCCCATTGCTGCGCCCACCAAGAGTAACTGTCAGGCCTTACAGTGTTGTGGCACCAGCACCACCATCAAAGGCCCAATTTTTACTACCACTGATCAACAATTATATGTTATTACAATTCCTGATATAATAGTTGACAGCAGGGCGTTCCAGCACCCACCAAGAATAACTGTGAGTGCTTTCAGTGTTGTGCCAACACCAACACCTAAGGGGCCAATTTCTGCAGAGTATATACGGCAGGTCCCTACTTTCAAACATCCAACTTACAAACTACTACTACTTGCAAACGGAAGAAGACAACAGGAAGTGAGAGGAAATCTACCCCTTGGAAGGAAAATTCTCTCCTGTAAGAATTAATATGGGAGAAAGGTGTCTCCTCTCTACTGATGCTTTATCACCAATCCTTGTTTCAATAAAAACACCACATTTCAAAAACAGTTGTCATTGGGACGCAAAGTGAGGTGAAATGTTCTGAACAGGGGCACAGACAGCAAAAAAAATGTGACAGGGGTGATAACCGTTCCCTATGTTTTACAAAAAGCTAAAAAAAAGGAATTTGGCATGGAGCTCCACTTAAACAATGCAGCTGTTCAAAATTACAAACAGATTCAACATAAGAACAAACCTACAGTCCCTGTCTTGTATGCACCGCCTGTATACGGCTGTTCAGAGTATATAGGTCCTTTTTTATTTTGTGTGCGGGGTTCCCCTTAATATCCATACAAGACCCAAAGGGGCTGGTAATGGGCTGGGGTAGGGGGGGGGGGGTTGATGGGGTAGCTATGCCATTTTTCCTAAAGATTTTCATCCATATTACCGGGACCAGACATTGCATTAAAGCCGCAAGCAGTTTTAAATGGCTTTTTTTCCTTTAGAAATGTTATTTTGTGCAGGGACAGTTCTAAACACGGGAAACACGTGGCACTTCACAGGCATACTTTAGACACCCCCCAGGTACAATATTTAAAGGAATATTTGACTTTTTTTTTTTCACTTTATGCATCATTAAAATGACTGCTCCCGGAAAACGTCCGTTTTTAAAACTTCTTTTTGCATTGATACATGTCCCCTGGTGCAGAACCCGGGTTCCCAAACTCTGTTTCGGACAATAACATGGATAATAGTCGTTATAATTAGCACTTTAGAATCCGAACGTTCGCATCCATTGTATTTAATAGGGTTCTAATGTTCGTGCGAACTTTCGGTCCGTTCGCGGGTTCTGGTGCGAACCGAACCCGGGGGTGTTCGGCTCATCACTACTGCCAACACTAAGAAAGAGTTTGAAATACAGAAATATATCAATTGTGGTACAGATCATGTTGTTTATCTAATCCAATGCACTGCATGTAGTTTGCAGTACGTCCTCTTCGTTCCCGCATAGCAGAACATTACTGTGATAGTATGAATGAAAATGCTAAAAACATCTCCACCATATCCAAAAACTTTAGTGACTTTAGTGATGTCCATAAAGGCAATATGAGTTCTTTCAGCTTTAACGGTATTGAGAGAGTGTTGCTCTTAAAGTGGTTGTAAACCCACTTTTTTTTTTTTTTTGGCCCACCTGCAAGAGAAAGGCATAATGAGCTATTATGACTAGCATAATAGCTCATTAGGTTCCACTTACCTTAGATCGGGGCCCCCGAAGCCGTCCTCGTCCCTCTGTCCAGCCGCAGACATCACTGCGGCGATAGCCGGAATGTTACTTCCGGGTATCGCCGCACCAGCCAATCACAGCGCCGCTCCGGCGCTGTGATTGGCCGGAGCGGCGGAGACGTCACTCTGCGCATGCGCGCGGGAGGCGTCCCACTCGGCTACGCCCAGCGATTGCTGGGAAGTAGCCGAGTATGTGAATGGGATTAACCCCATGCGCTGTAGATAGCGGCGCTTGTCATTTTAGTAAATATCTCCTAAACCGTGTAGGTTTAGGAGATATTTCTTGCACCTACAGGTAAGTCTTAATCTAGGCTTACCTGTAGGTGCAAGTTGAAAAAGTGGGTTTACAACCACTTTAGGTTCAAATTTTATTATTTTTAAATAACAAACATGTCATACTTACCTCCACTGTGCAACTCGTACAGAGTGGCCCCGAACTGTGTTTTCTGGAGTCCCTCGGCGGCTCTCTCGGCTCCTCCCAGCTTCAGATAACCCCCTCTGGGAAGTGCTTACCTCCCGAGTCCTGCATTCGGCGTCCATAGACTCCCGGTGCCCACGTCATTGGATTTGATTAACAGCAGCGGGAGCCAAAGGCTGCGCTGCTTTCAATCTATCCAATGAAGAGCCGAGAAGCCCGGCAAAGGAAGAGCGCATTCTCGAAACAGGAATTTCCAGGGCTCAGGTATGTAAAACGGGGGGCTGGGCGGTAATTGTCAGATGTTTTTTCACCGTAATGCGTAGGAGGCATTACAGTGAAAAAACATGAGGGTTTACATCCCCTTTAACACGTGGTGGGAATAGATACCGTAGATTATTAGAGCTTGAGGTCTACTGAATTTTCAGATTACAGACCCGCATTCCTCTTGGCCTTAACCATTGATTTGATGTGGACTTGTATCTGAAGTGATATGTATTCATCTTTTTATATATATATATATATGTAGCGCACTCACCCCCTTCACCTGCCTCTGGCTCCCTGCAGGTAAAGAGGGCACACCACAAGCCTGTACCCTCCTGTATAAAGAGGTTGAGCGGTGTTGTTGGCGGGTCTCCACAGCCAGAAACCAGAATCCTCCAGAGAATGTTTCTCACCTCTATAATTGACAGAGATAAGTCTTTGTTACCCCCAGTGACTTGAATGTCCACACCAGTTGCAACTCCAACGTAGAGTTTATTTTCTCGTAAATATCAGTCTCTGTTGAGTAAAGGTTGGAGTAAGGAGACATGACAGCATAAGGTGTGGGAGAGGTCCAGGCACAAACGTAATCACTCCACTGCTCGGCTTCTCAAGCAGACTTGGCCCAGATGGATAGTCTCCCGAGGTAGGGACTAGCAGCCAAATGGTACTCTGACTTAACCGCACAGTCTCTGCCACAGACTGGATGAACTTGGTCTCTGCCACAGACCTTGTGAACTTGGTCTCTGCCGAAGGTGCTGGGCCTAAGGCCTTTGCTGCAGTCCCAGGACTAAAGGTGCCTGGGACTGATTCACCGACCTCCACCCTAGGGCCAAAGGTGCCCAGGGCGGACAGGAACACACTCCCTGGGGTAGGACCCCCCGGCCACGACAGACGGCGCAGAACACCGAACAGGCAGCCTCTGCCCCTTTTATATCCTCCCCCAGCATGCACAGCAAGCCTGCCACACCCACTGTACGGCTACCGAGAGGGGACACACAAAGCACAGCACTGTATCAGCGGTTCAACCCTGGCCTTCCATGGCAGCGCCACCTGCAGGCCACAGGGAACTATACACCGATACTCTCCCTGTGGACAAAATGGTTGATAGAATCCTGACAATTGGGGTGTTTGAGCATAACTACCACTCAAACACTTCCCCTAAATTTAGGACCCCGCTACACTTATATATATATCCCTTTAGCTTTTTTTTGCTTTATATTTAAGCATTTTGGTTGGTATACCCGTATTCAGATTTGTTTAGCCCCACTCTCCTTATACTCCATTTGTGAAAAGGATAATGTGAAAAGGCCAATGCTGCTGCCATTTAAAATATTCCCACACTAAGAAAAAAGTAATAAATAGAATCAGTGCTGCGCTGCACAATCCTAAAGTATCAATGTGAAACAAACAAATGCCGCCAGAGGGTCTAGAACACAAATATAATAAAATGATGAATAAATCCAAAACAAGTACATATAACCAATATTGAATAGATAAATAATAAATGTGTTTTGTGGTATTGCACAAACGACAAACTTTTTAAAAAGTAGAAGCCCGGCTGACCACCCAACACATACAAATTAGAAATTTAAACAGAAACAGACGTCTGGAGGTATATACTTTTTCAGTATACTTTTTCATCATACTCTTTCATTATATTTAATGCTGTTCCTTTTTTATGTATATTTGGGGGCGATATGCGTAAATTTAGGGGTGGTCTGAGCCAGTAGTTGGGCTCAGACCAATCGATTGTTCTAAATTGCTTCTGCTCTGGGTGTGATACTGTCTGGTAGTAGTGTTCCCTGATGCCTGTAGGTGGCACTGTCACCACCGGCTCAGGTTGAACCACAAGGGGGGTATCAAAACACCTTGGGTGTCCTCTCTCGGCAGCTGTGCAGTGGGCGTGGTCAACCCGCTGTGCATGCTGGGAGAGGGTACATAAGGGGCAGACGCCATTGGGGTTTGTTTGTTCCAGGGGACCCTTGGTCCTGTATATGCGCCTCGTGGCCCGTATGGCACGAGGTGCGCGTGTGTATTTGAACCTCGGGCACCTTCAGCCCGAGGCTATGTCGCTGCTTGATAGGCCCAGCTCTGCTGGCTGGGGCTTACACCTCAGAGGGGGATCCCAGGATGCCCACCTGTAGAGAGCACACCTTTAGGAAAGGAGACCAGGGGAGGATCAGTCCCAGAAAGAAGAAAAAAGAAAAGATAAAGGGACTATCCGGGTGAGCAATACCCACTCAGGCTTGAGTGGCGACAAAAGAGTTACACTGTGTTTTAAGTGTTGTGTGCCTGAACCTCTTCCCCTACTCCTCTCGTTTTCCTACTCCCTATTTAAGTTTATTGCAGAGCTAAAGAATAAAACCTTGCTGCTTAGGTTTTACTCCTGTGTGGACATTGGCCTTATTCTGAGGAACTTCTACCTAAACAACAGAGAGAAGGGATCCACTTGAGAGAAGTAATTGCTGCAAAACCCAAACAATAACACAGCTCGCCCCTCTATACAAAGGGGGATACCGGGCAAGTAGCAGGTGTGCCCAACTGCGAATGAAGGACGGCAGAAAAAGGGGTTTGTGTGCTACACGTGGGGACTCGTGTCTGGGATTTGTGGCTACCTCTTGCACGAGTGGATTATTTTCTATGTGATTGGAAAGTCGGCCATTGAGGGAGTTGGACTGTGTTACTGTACTTTGAACCAGAACTGTGGATTATTTTCCAACTGCGTAGTTCGCAGGGGCAGATCCAGGGGGAGGGGGGCAACAGGGCAATTGCCCCCCCCGAGACCATCTGTCACACTCACTTGCTTGCTCTGTTTGTTTTTTTTTGCTCCTGATCTCCCGGATTTTGGGGACCCGGTACCGGCCGGCCATAGGTTCTCTGGGCCCCAAACTTGGCACACCTGTAGCCTCATGTCTCCTCTACAAGTGTGCAAAGATTGGTGTCTGGGAGACCTACGGCCGGGGAGAACCGATTTTTCAAAGCCGTACACTCCTTCTATAGACTCCAATGTTAAACGGTAATTTCTCCTGTGAAATTGTGGACCCGGTACTGGCCGGTCATAGGTCCCCTGGACCCCAACATTGGCACACATATAGCCCCATGTCTCCTCTACAAGTGTGCAAAGATTGGTGTCTGGGAGACCTACGACCGGGGAGAACTGATTTTTCAAAGCCGGGCACTCCTTCCATAGGCTCCCATGTTAAACATCAGTCTAGTCATGGGCACAGTAAAGCATGGGCACAGTGAGGCATGGGCACAGTGAGGCAAAGCAAGGCATGCAGATGGACACCCTAGGCTAATACTCGAGTCAATAAGTTTTCCCAGTTTTTTGGGGTAAAATTAGGTGCCTCTGCTTATATTCGGGTCGGCTTATACTCTAGTATATACAGTACTTGTTCTGCGGCTGCCACTGCCTCTCTGAGTCTCTCTCTCAGTTTCTCACATCAGCCGATCAGCGGCGCAGAGTACAGGGCGCACTGACACGATACCAGGGCATGTAGTTACAGGGCGCACTGACACGATACCAGGAGCGGAGGAGGAGGTGGGTGGAGCTTCTTCCCTGCACTCGTTGCTAACGCCTGGGCCGCTTGGCGTCTAGCAACGAGTGACGTCAGTGAGTCACGTCGGGCCGCTCTGCAGGCAGGTGCGATAACGTGCGGCTCCACAGATGGGTAAGAAAGCAGGCGGCCCTGCTTGCGGCGCAGTTTGTGGGCGGGCGGCGCGGTTCGTGGGCAGACCGTGCTGCTCAGTGTGTTGACAGTGCAGGTGAGAGTGAGAGAGCAGGCTCATCTCTCACCGCCCGTGCCTGCCCTGCATTCCTGCAGTGACTTCCGCCCTCACTGTGCAGGCAGCAGAGAGATTACATTATCTCTCTGCTGCCTGACTCTGGGAGTCTGGGACACAGCAAAAGACAACCAAAACTACAGGCAAGTTAGTGACAATCTGCAAATTGTGTCAGGTGACGTGGCAAATGACAATCTGCATCTGGTGGCAGGCAAGTGACAATCAGCAAGGTGTGGCAGGTGAGTGGCAAGTGACAATCCGCAAGGTGTGGCTAGTGACAATCCGCAAGGTGTGGCAGGTGATGTGGCAAGTGACTATCCAAAAGGTGTGGCAATTGACAATCCACAAGATGTGGCAGGTGACGTGGCAAGTGACAATCCGCAACGTGTGGCAAGTGACACGCTCAGGGCTCCCACTAATTGCAGGCAACGGTGGCAAGTGACACACTCGGGGCTCCCACTGATTCTGCATTGAACTATTTAATTTTATATTACAATGTAATAATAGAAATAATGCGCTTCAATCATCCTGACACCATAACAACCATGGTGCCGGGATAATTGAAGCGCCGACACCAGCCATTTCCCCGATAAAGTTCCCACAAAAAAACATTTTTTGGCAGTGCCCCTCCCGAGAAAAGACTCTGGATCCGCCCCTGGTAGTTCGTGGGCATGTCCAGAAAAAGAAAAGCCCGTGAGCTACGTGCAGGAAGAGGAAAAAGGGGAAGAGTTCCCACCATTTGTGTGTGTGCACGTGGATGCAGTTGGCGCTAAGGGACAGAGAGAGTTTGGATTGAGCAAGAAGAGCAATATGTCTGTACTTCCATGGACCTCAGCCTTACCGGAACCCTGAATGTTCTCAATGCCTACTTCCATGGACATTGCTCCACTTGCAGCCCCGCTCACGGATACAGGGATCCGGCTCAAGCCCCGGGGTCATTTCGCACTATACACATGTCGGGATGTGGAGGTCCTGGGCATGCTTTGCTCCAAGTGTGATGGACTGGCTGTGCAGTTACGCCCGTTCGGAAGATGTTTTACTTGCGGGAGTTCCTTTCTGAGGTGGACCAGCCCACCAAATCGCCCCGAGCATACCGGGTTAACTGGGTCACAGGCGCCGTTACTTTGGAGGAGGAAGTTGCCTACACTCCTACAGCCAGGCCCACATGCATCGCTTCTCCTGTTGCGGATGTATCCAGGAGGGATGCCCCTGAGACTGCAGAGCTATCGGCGGACACCGCAGCGGACGCTGCCTCCGCCACTACTGAAGTTCATATCCCACCAGCGCAACGGAAGGTGGGATATGTCAAGGCCTCCCGCGGTCGAAGCCTGTCCCAGCGCCTGCCGGAACCGGACCTCGAAGGTGGGAGGATGCCTGAGAAGTCCACGTCAGGAGACGGTGAGGAGGCTGGGAAAAATATGTCAAGCTACACCCGTGATTACCTACCTGCTGAGGAGTACGATACCTCAGACCTTGACTCATCATCCGATGTTGGGGATGATGTCGAGATTGACTAAATCTTTCTCAAAAAGGGATGGGACAATGCGAAAACTGTTCCCCCAACCCACAACCGGAAAGAGGGATCGCCCATGAGTTCGGGGAACACTACACCCCATGTGGAAGTCCCTGCCATAACAGAGAGAGTTGTACCTGCCCCAAGTGAGAGACTTTTACCAGGGCCTGTTACGGTTTTGGTCCGGAAGTCCCCCGATTCTTATGTGTTGCCTGGAATGGGAGATCCCGCAACTCTCCCTAAACTTGCTCGCCTGCAGCGGATCCTCATGAAAAGAGTGGCTGGTGAGTATGGCTTGGAGTACCCTACGTACCCAAGGAACTGTTATTTGAGATTGAGGCCTGTTGTGAACGGTGGCACGGGGAAGCCATCTGGGACTACCTCCAAGTGCCCAAGCCATACAGGAATTTTGCCCACTCAGCTGCCATGACCGACCGCTTCAAATGTTGCTGCCGGGACTGGAACAATGGTCGGCATATTCACGCCAACCGAATTATAATATGCTGCCCAGGGAGAGAGGATGTCACTTATTTTATAGAAACTCTGGACAAGCAATGGAAGTCAATTACCCTTCCGGATCCAAAGTTCTATTTTTGAGCACTATAGACAGGAGTTTGACTTTGTTTTGTATCCTGACCCTTCACGGATGAACTGTACCTCAGATCAAAGGGACAGTTTTCTTCTAAGTGAACTATGGGATAGTAATTTAGGATTTTGTGGTGAAAAGATGCCGTGGTCAAGAGTGGGATGTTCAATGTGTTATGCTACAAACCCATGCGTACCCAATACAGGACGTTGTGACCCTGCTGACACTAGGTGGCAGTGGTCTCTCAGGGAAAGAGACTGCAATGACAATACAGTACTTATGATCAGAATTTTAATTATTTTTTTGTTTTTATGGTAGGCTTAGCATATCAAAACTTTTATAGAAGGAAACTGCTTCCTCCAGGGGAAACAGTCTGCTTCTAAGTTGTATAGATACTAGTGATAGGATGTTTATTCTTTTCCTATGCATATTTTTGTGATTTCTTGCAGGTACCAGGAACCACTGTCAAGACCACCGGAGAATGGGGTGGGATAGATAGTTAGTAGGGATGAGCCGAACACCCCCCGGTTCGGTTCGCACCAGAACTTGCGAACGTACCGAAAGTTCGCGTGAACTTTAGAACCCTATTAAATACAATGGATGCGAACGTTCGAAATCAAAAGTGCTAATTATAACGGCTAATATGCAAGTCATTGTCCTAAAAAGGGTTTGGGGACCCGGGTTCTGCCCCATGGGACATGCATTAATGCAAAAAAAAACGACCGTTTTTTTGGGAGCAGTCATTTTAATGATGCATAAAGTGAAAAAAAAAATTAAATATTCCTTTAAATATCATACCTGTGGGGTGTCTAAAGTATGCCTGTGAAGTGCCACGTGTTTCCCATGTTTAGAACTGTCCCTGCACAAAATTACATTTCTAAAGGAAAAAAATGGTCATTTAAAACTGCTTGCGGCTTTAATGTAATGTCTGGTCCCGGCAATATGGATGAAAATTATTGAGAAAAATGGCATGGGTACCCCCCCCCCACCCCACTACCAGCCCCTTTGGGTCTTGTATGGATATTAAGGGGAACCCCGCACCCAAAATTAAAAAAAGGCCCTTTATACTCTGAACAGCAGTATACAGGCGGTGCAAACAAGACAGGGACTGTAGGTTTGTTCTTAAGTAGAATCTTTTTCTAATTTGGAACAGGTACATTTTTTAAGTGTAGCTCTAGCCAAAAAATCTATTTTTAAGCTTTTTGGAGAACATAGGGAAGAGTTATCAACTCTGTAATATTTGTTTTGCTGTCTGTGCACCTGTTCAGAAGATTTCACCTCACTTTCCGTCCCAATGACAAATGTTTTTGGAAAAGTGGGGTTTTTATTGAAACAAGGATTCGTGATAAAGCATCAGTAGAGAGGAGACCTTTTTCCCATATTAACTTTTACAGGAAAGAATTTCCCTTCCTAGGGGTAGATTTCCTCTCACTTCCTGTTGCCTCCTTCCGTTTGCAAGTAGGAGTCGTTTGTAAGTTGGATGTTTGAAAGTAGGGGCCTGCCATATATACTCTGCAGAAATTTGCCCCTTAGGTGTCGGTGTTGCCACAACACTATAAGCCCTCACAGTTACTCTTGGTGGGCACTGGAACGCCCTGCTGTGAACTATTTTATCAGGAATTGTAATTACATGCCATTGTTGAACAGTGGTAGGAAAAATTGGGCCTTTGGTGGTGGTGCTGGTGCTACAACACTGTCAGCCCTCACAGTTACTCTTGGTGGGCGCATGAATGGGCCTTGCTGTAAATTATTAGATCAAGAATTGTAATTGCATGTCCCTGTTGAAGAGGGGCATACAAATTGGGCCTTTGGTGGTGGTGGTGTTGCCACAACACTGTAAGCCCTCACAGTTACTCTTGGTGGGCGCAGGAATGGGCCCTGCTGTGAATTATTAGATCAAGAATTGTAATTACATGCCCCTGTTAAACAGGGGCTGAAAAATTGGGCCTTAGGCACTGGTGCCACAACACTGCAACCCCTCACAGATACTGTACTTGGAGCACAGCAATGAGCCCTGTTGCAAAGTATTGCATGCAAAAATTGTAATTACACGCCCCTGTTAAAGAGGGGCTGAAAAATTGGGCCTTAGGCACTGGTGCTGGTGCCACAACACTGCAACCCCTCACAGATACTGTACTTGGAGCACAGCAATGAGCCCTGTTGCAAAGTATTGCATCAAAAATTGTAATTACACGCCCCTGTTAAACAGGGGCTGAAAAATTGGGCCTTAGGCACTGGTGCCACAACACTGCAACCCCTCACAGATACTGTACTTGGAGCACAGCAATGAGCCCTGTTGCAAATTATTTACTCAAAAATTTTAATTACACGCCCCTGTTAAACAGGGGCTGAAAAATTGGGCCTTAGGCACTGGTGCTGGCGCCACGACACTGCAACCTCTCCAAGATACTCTAGTTGGAGTGCAGGAATGAGCCCTGCTGCAAAGCATTGCATAAAAATTGTAATTACATGCCCCTGTTAAACAGGGGATGAAAAATTGGGCCTTTGCCACTGGTGGCAGCACCCAAATGTTCTTCCAAGCTATCATCATGAATCGGATCATTGAGGAGGAGGAGGATAGTCAGTCAACATAACAGGACAGTCACTCAGCATCAGCATAGGCAGTCTTGAAGGGATGTGACATTTCAAAATAAATTATTCTGTTATATCAGCTTCAGGTGCTGGGTAGCTGGTGGTGATCCAACACTGGTTCATCTTTATGAAGGTCAGTCGATCAACCGAGTCGGTGGACAGGCGCACCCTGTGATCCGTGACAAAGCCTCCAGCAGCACTGAATGTGCGTTCTGAAACAACGCTGGATGCAGGACAGACCAGTAGCTCAGTTGCATACTGTGCAAGGTCTGGCCAGTGATCCATCCTCAAGACCCAGTAAGCCAGAGGATTTTCGGTGGGAAAGGTGTCCAAGTCTGACCTTGCCCCTAGGTATTCCTGCACCATGTATATCAGACGCTGGCGATGGTTGCTGGAACCGATCATACCTTGGGGCTGCGGACTAAAAAATTGTCTGAACACATCGGTCAGATGGCCACCTTCCCCACCGCTCCTTCTTTGACTGACCGAAGCCTCAGCAACTCATTGTCCAGGACCAGGAGTTTGTAACCTCCCAGTCTCTGGGAACGTGTTGCACAGACCTTTCTGCAAGGCCTCCCGGAGATGTCTCATCCTCTGCTCCCTCTACGATGGTAAGATAAGGTCCGTAACCTTACCCTTGTACCGTGGATCAAGGAGAGTGGCCAGCCAGTAATGGTCCCTCTCCTTGATCCAAAGAATACGAGGATCCTTCCGCAGACTTTGCAGGATCAGGGAGGCCATACAGCATGGGTTAGCTGAGGCATTCGGTCCGAAGTCCTCTGGGTCACTAAGGATGACATGATCCGCAGCCACCTCCTCCCAGCCACGTACAAGTCCACGGGTTTCTTGGGTCTGTAAATCATCCCTAAAAGACTGCTGCTGTTGAGTGCCATGCTCCACCTCCATGCTGACACAATCCTCCTCCTCCTCCTCTTCATCGTCCTCTTCCTGTGTGATGGGTGGGACACAAGGAACACTGTCTGGGTAAAGGGGGCCTTGAGAGGCAAGGAAGTCCTCCTCTTCCTGCCTCTGTTCTTCCTCAAGTGCCCTGTCCATTATTCCACGCAGCGTATGCTCCAACAGGTGGACAAGAGGTACAGTGTCACTGATGCATGCACTGTCACTGCTCACCATCCTCGTGGCCTCCTCAAATGGTGCCAGGACAGTGCATGCATCCCTGATCATGCCCCACTGGCGTGGTAAAAAAAAACAGAGCTCCCCTGACCCTGTCCTGGTGCCGTAGCCGCACAGTTACTCATTGATGGCTCTCTGCTGCGTATGCAGCCGCTGCAGCATGGCCAACGTTGAGTTCCACCTGGTGGGCATGTCACATATAAGGCGGTTCTTGAGCAGGTTCAACTCCTTTTGCAGCTCAGCCAGCTGAGCACTGGCATTATATGATCTGCGGAAATGCACACAGACTTTCCTGGCCTGCCTCAGGACATCCTGTAAGCCCGGGTACCTGCCCAAGAACCGCTGCACCACCAGGTTAAGGACGTGAGCCACACAGGGCACATGGGTCAGTTGTCCCTGTCGGAGGGCGGAGAGGAGGTTGGTGCCATTGTCGCAAACCACCATTCCTGGCTTAAGCTGGCGTGGCATCAACCACCTCTCGGCCTGCCCCTGCAGAGCTGACACAACCTCTGCCCCAGTGTGGCTCCTGTCCCCCAAACACACCAATGCAAGCACAGCATGGCATCTTTTTGCCTGTGTACTTGCGTAGCCCCTTCAACGCCTACGGAGCACCGCTGGTTCCAAGGACAAAGCACAGGAAGAGGCCATGGAGGAAGAAGAAGAGGAGGGGGTGGAGGAGAGAGGTGTGTCACAACCAGTAGTAGCATTTTGGAGGCGTGGCGGCAGAACAACCTCCAACACTACTGCACCTTGTCCTGCATCCTTCCCAGCTGCCAAAAGAGTGACCCAATGGGCCGTGAAAGAAAGGTAACGTCCCTGTCCATGCCTGCTGGACCATGAGTCAGCGGTAATATGCACCTTACCGCTGACCGCCCTGTCCAGCGAGGCATGGACATTGCCTTCCACATGTCGGTAGAGAGCCGGAATCGCCTTCCGTGAGAAAAAGTGGCGTTTGGGAACCTGCCACTGAGGAACCGCACATTGCACAAACTCACGGAAGGGGGCCGAGTTGTTGTGGAGATTTTTATGGAAATGTATTAATGTATGTTGTCAGATGTCCCCCCAGTGTCAGTTTTGCTGTAATGCGCTCATCTGAGCGTATTTGCACATACAGACGTTGGTGGAAGAACGGTGGCGGGAAAATCTTCCTGTGGAAACAGCGATGTTTGCTCCATTTAGAGATGTTGTTTTGCGCCCCGTTGGGGGAACTGGCCAGCCCCTGGCGGGGGGCGTTGAATGACTCCGAGCGCACAGATCTGTGTCCACAGGAACAGTAGCATAACTATAAAATAATTGTGGTCCGTTTGAGGCATAATTGTCATGTAGTTTTCGTCATTGGTAGCAGTGTATGTCACTGCTAGTCTATTTGAATGAATATTGTATCTGGTTGGAAGGATGTCCTTGTATGGTCATTCTCCTGTGTGGAAGGGACATCCTGTGATGTCCCCGCCCATGGGGGGAGGTGATTGCTTGCTGCAGCCAATCACCTCCTGTCTGAGATCTTTTGAGTTTAATAAAAGCCTATGATTAGGCGTCGGCTGGTCAGTCATGCTGGGATGCTGGAGATGAGAACATAAACTGTGTGGTGCTGCTTTCCTTGAATGAGTGATGGGATGAATGGTGAGTGGATCTTAGCAAACTTAGCTAAAGATAGCATTATTGCAAAAAGATGAATCTAAAGTGTGTGCTTATTTAGCACAGGAATTATGGGCTGTGTGCTCTGTAAACAACAGCCTAGAAATTCCACAACAGAGTCTACCAACTGAAAAGGCAGCAGTTGAAGTGCTAGCAATTTAGCCAAGCTAGCATTTAACTGCTGGGTATGTGGATGGCTGGGAGTGAACTTCTTTCGACGGTCCAGCAGCTGGGGCAGGGACATTTGCCTGCTATAATCGGACGTCAGTGTACTGCTAGCAGAGTGCCCGCAAGTACTTGGCTGTGACACACCTAATTCTACACCTTCATTCCTCTCAGTGCAGGTTTCAGAGAGGACTGAAGGTACAGTGGGGTTGGAGATCCCAGCTGATGAGGAGCAAGGAGAGGTCCACTTTGTTCTTTGGTGTGGGTCTTTAAGGTACGCTTGCCAACGAGCTGCATGGCAGGTCAACATATGTCTGGTCAAGCATGTGGTGCCCAAGCGGCTGATGTTTTAGCCACGCGAGATACGCTTGAGACATATGTTGCAAACAGCAGCGGTGCGATCTGATGCACTCGACTCAAAAAAAGGCCCACACCAAAGAACTTTTGGAATAACGGGCAGAGGCAGCACCCTGCACAGGCGGAGCTCTGCGGTGTGATTCAGTCGGTGTGCTGCCCTTACGCTGGCCCCCGGAGGACATCCTGCCTCGTTGGAGATGTGCCTCCTTCTCATCCTCCTCCTCCTCTCTCCTATCAGGCACCCACGTGGAGTCAGTGACCTCATCATCCCCTCCCTCCTCATCACTGAAGCCAATCTGGCAGTATGCTGCAGCTGCTGGAACATGACTGCCAGATTGCTGTCCTTCTTGAGCATCCCCTCTCTCTGCTCTCACGCTACTGCCTTCCTCTAGCTGGGTATCATCTTCAGACGAATAAAAAGGAACAAGTGCGCTAATGTGAATTGACTAATAATCAAAAATTATGAATCCACACATATATTGAATAAATGAAGTCCAACAGTGATAACAATGAATGTGTCCTGTAAAAATGAATATATCCTAAATAAGTCCCATCAAAAATCAGCAATGAAGGGAAGCCGTGAAGAGGTGAACTGCAAAAAGTTTGAAATTCGGTGCATGCACACCCGTGTCCACCACCAACAATCAAGCTGCTTACCAGAGGTAAGAAACAAATAAGCCTATCCGCAATCCCAGGGGGAGATCCAGAGAAATCCAGATAAACTTCGCAGAGTTCCAACGTCACTTGATAGGCAGTGGATACAGCAAAGATTTCCCAAGGAGAGAGAGGAGGCTCAATAGTGCATTACCCAATGTAAAATTTATTTTTAAAAACGGGTTTAAAAACACTTACACAATGTACAATTTAAAGAACATAACAACCGGCCGGTCCGCCGTACCTGTCCCGTAGTGATGACGTCAGCACGCACACCTCCCGACGTACGTTTCGTGTTCCTAACACGTACGTCGGGAGGTGTGCGTGCTGACGTCATCACTACGGGACTGGTACGGCGGACCGGCCGGTTGTTATGTTCTTTAAATTGTACATTGTGTAAGTATTTTTAAACCCGTTTTTAAAAATAAATTTTACATTGGGTAATGCACTATTGAGCCTCCTCTCTCTCCTTGGGAAATCTTTGCTGTATCCACTGCCTATCAAGTGACGTTGGAACTCTGCGAAGTTTATCTGGATTTCTCTGGATCTCCCCCTGGGATTGCGGATGGGCTTATTTGTTTCTTACCTCTGGTAAGCAGCTTGATTGTTGGTGGTGGACACGGGTGTGCATGCACCGAATTTCAAACTTTTTGCGGTTCACCTCTTCACGGCTTCCCTTCATTGCTGATTTTTGATGGGACTTATTTAGGATATATTCATTCTTACAGGACACATTCATTGTTATCACTGTTGGACTTCATTTATTCAATATATGTGTGGATTCATAATTTTTGATTATTAGTCAATTCACATTAGCGCACTTGTTCCTTTTTATTCTTTTGTATACTTTATAAGTTATCACATATCACAGGTGCTGCTGTATATTTATTTATGTTACTGGCTAGCGCGGTTTATTGCTTTAATTTTTTATATCATCTTCAGACCCTTCGAAACGCTGGGAATCCTCCTGGAGCATGTACCCAACACTGTGCTCAAACAGTTCGGGGGACTCCTCAGGAGGACACGGTGGGTCTAGGGAAGGAGTGACTGATGATGACATTGATACAAGGGAAGATGACGCTTTTGCTTTGCCAGTACCCTGAGCCTGGGTGAGAGAGGATGAGGAGGGCTTGGTCATCCACTCTACCAAGTCTTCGGCATGATGCGGCTCAACACATGCAGCTGCCGAAAATAAGGACAAGCGTGTCCCATGGCCACGTGCTGATAACGATGCACCGCGTCCACGACCAGCACTGTTGTCTCTAGACACAGAGCCTGCTTGCCCTCTTTTATTGGCTCCTGGCTGTCTGCCTCACCTTGTTGGTCTTCCAGATATAGTAATGGCCTGCAGGGAGATGGGAAAACCAGCAATTGGGTAGTGTATATTGTGCTGGAGGCACACAACACCCACTAACTCCAGCAGATGCCTTTATTAGAGAACAGCAATGACGGTTATATACAGGTGTATACTGTACTAGGGCACACAACACCCACTAACTCCAGCAGATGCCTTTATTAGAGAACAGCAATGACGGGTATATACAGGTGTATACTGTGCTGGGCCACACAACACCCACTAACTGCTGCATATGCCTGAGAAAAGAACACACTGTCCCTGCCTGCCTATCTAGCTTAGAGAACAGCAATGAACACAAACTCCTGCCTGCAGATGCCTGAGAAAAGAACACACTGTCCCTGCCTGCCTATCTAGCTTAGAGAACAGCAATGACGGTGACGGGTATATACAGGTGTATACTGTGCTGGGCCACACAACACCCACTAACTGCTGCAGATGCCTGAGAAAAGAACACACTGTCTCTGCCTGCCTATCTAGCTTAGAGAACAGCAATGAACAGCAACTCCTGCCTGCAGATGCCTGAGAAAATAACACACTGTCCCTGCCTGCCTATCTAGCTTAGAGAACAGCAATGAACAGCAACTCCTGCCTGCAGATGCCTGAGAAAATAACACACTGTCCCTGCCTGCCTATCTAGCTTAGAGAACAGCAATGAACAGCAACTCCTGCCTGCAGATGCCTGAGAAAAGAACACACTGTCCCTGCCTGCCTATCTAGCTTAGAGAACAGCATTGAACAGCATTGAACAGCAACTCCTGCCTGCAGATGCCTGAGAAAAGAACACACTGTCCCTGCCTGCCTATCTAGCTTAGAGAACAGCAATGAACAGCAACTCCTGCCTGCAGATGCCTGAGAAAAGAACACACTGTCCCTGCCTGCCTATCTAGCTTAGAGAACAGCAATGAACAGCAACTCCTGCCTGCAGATGCCTGAGAAAAGAACACACTGTCCCTGCCTGCCTATCTAGCTTAGAGGACAGCAATGAACAGCAACTCCTGCCTGCAGATGCCTGAGAAAAGAACACACTGTCCCTGCCTGCCTATCTAGCTTAGAGAACAGCAATGAACAGCAACTCCTGCCTGCAGATGCCTGATAAAAGAACACACTGTCCCTGCCTGCCTATCTAGCTTAGAGAACAGCAATGAACAGCAACTCCTGCCTGCAGATGCCTGAGAAAAGAACACACTGTCCCTGCCTGCCTATCTAGCTTAGAGAACAGCAATGAACAGCAACTCCTGCCTGCAGATGCCTGAGAAAAGAACACACTGTCCCTGCCTGTCTATCTAGCTTAGAGAACAGCAATGAACAGCAACTCCTGCCTACAGATGCCTGAGAAAATAACACACTGTCCCTGCCTGCCTATCTAGCTTAGAGAACAGAAATAAAGGGTAGATACAGGTGTGTACTGTGCTGGAGGCACACAACACCCACTAACTTCTGCAGATGCCTGAGAAAAAAATAGACTGTAGAACACACTGTCCCTGCCTATGTATCTCTTTCCCTGCACGCCGGAACACACTACACAAGGCCGCCGCGCTGGCGGCCTTTTATAGTGTGGGGCGTGTACTAAACCCCCCTGAGCTATGATTGGCCACAGGCCAGCCGGCTGTGATTGGTCAAGCATGCGGGGTCACAGTGCATGCTTGGCCAATCACAGCGCCGGCAATGCAGTGCGATGGCGCAGTGCATTGTGGGCTGTTCGCGTCACACGAATTTGGCGCGATCGGCCCACAAAGTTCTGGTTTCGCCGAACAGGCGAATAGGCGATGTTCGAGTCGAACATGCGTTCGACTCGAACACCGAGCTCATCCCTAACAGTTAGTAATGGGACGAGTTTATATTTAAAATGTCAGTATCTGGAGAATGCAATGTTATCTTGTGTGCTTTCTTTCTTTCTTTCTTCTTTCCCCAAAAATTTGGTTCAGGCACCAGGTCAGTTTTTTTGTTTGTTTGGTAAATCAACAGCCTTCAGGACTGAAGGATTGTGATTTCCCTAGCCACTGGGGACAGGGTCTCTTCTAGGGGGGGTGTGTGTAGCGCCCCCCCCAATATTTGGGGGCGCTATGTGTAAATTTAGGGGTGGTCTGAGCCAGTAGTTGGGCTCAGACCAATCGATTGTTCTAAATTGCTTCTGCTCTGGGTGTGTTACTGTCTGGTAGTAGTGTTCCCTGGTGCCTGTAGGTGGCACTGTCACCACCGGCTCAGGTTGAACCACAAGGGGGGTTTCACAACACCTTGGGTGTCCTCTCTCGGCAGACGTGCAGTGGGCGTGGTCAAACTGCTGTGCATGCTGGGAGAGGGTACATAAGGGGCAGACGCCATTGGGGTTCATGCGTTCCAGGGAACCCTTGGTCCTGTATATGGGCCTCGTGGCCTGTATGGCACGAGGTGCGCGTGTGTGTTTGGGCCTCGGGCACCTTCAGCCCGAGGCTGCATCACTGCTTGATAGGCCCAGCTCAGCTGGCTGGGGCCTACACCTCAGAGGGGGATCCCAGGCTGCCCACCTGTAGGGAGCCCACCTTTAGGAAAGGAGACCAGGGGAGGATCAGTCCCAGAGGAGACTTGCGACGATACTGCTGTCTCGGGAAGAGGCCTGGAAACTCGTCTAAAGAGGGATCCACCATCTTTATTACAAGCCCTGCAATACGACAATCTGGTACAAAGGTTTCTCTCTTTATTGCTTGGCTGGGAGGTTCGGACCTATTGACAATCCTGTGGCAGAGGATTTCCGGATCGCACCCTTTAAAGTTCAACTATTTATCCGTGCTCCATCCCGGCTGCTAGGACCGCTCATAAAGGGACTATCCGAGTGAGCAATACCCATTCAGGCTTGAGTGGCGACGAAAGAGTTACACTGTGTTTTAAGTGTTGTGTGCCTGAACCTCTTCCCCTACTCCTCTCGTTTTCCTACTTTCTATTCAAGTTTATTGCAAAGATAAAGAATAAAACCTTGCTGCTTAGGTTTTACTCCTGTGTGGACATTGGCCTTATTCTGAGGAACTTCTACCTAAACAACGGAGAGAAGGGATCCACTTTAGAGAGGTAATTGCTGCAAGACCCAAACAATAACACTACTCGCCCCTCTATACAAAGGGGGATACCGGGCAAGTAGCAGGTGTGCCCAACTGCGAATGGAGGACGGCAGAAAAAGGGGTTTGTGTGCTACATTTATTTTTGTGATACATGTTTTTATATAAATTCACGTACAATTGTATGCTTGTAGTGCTCTTCTTTTGTATGTTTTGATATTTGCTGCCACTCCTTTTTTTGGGTCATGTGATCCTTGGGGTTGACCATATGATTTAGTCTACACTATTTAAGCTGTTTTGTGTCACTTATTTGTTAGCAATGATTAAGGCCTGACAGCCGAAACGCGTGTTCACATGCAATAATAAAACAATGTTTTAGCCGACTTCCATGGCGCCAGCCTTTCTCCTTTTTTGCATGGTCTATATGGAGGTTTACAGAGACTTCACAGGCTGAGTGCTGTGTTCTTGAGGCTCACCAGGCATTGCACAGGAAGTAGTAGCTCGGATGCACCTGTGCCTGCGCAGAATGATCTATACCATTTAACAGCTGTTGCCCCTTCTCCCGATTGTCATAGGATTTCCTCCATTCACAGAACAAGACCTTTGTTGCTCTACTACTGTTGGAAGAATAGACTAGAATATTATGTAAGCACCTCCTATCTCTCTCCTACAATGTCACTCTTCTGTACCAGTCCTTTCAGTGGCTGGCAATTATTGAAAGGATTTAATGTGGCCCCTTCCTACAATTACTTTTTACAGATACCACCTGTTGGAGGAGCAAACATGGCTTAAGATCATAGTTCTGGACTTTACAGTCAAAGCTTTGTAGCATATTAGCATCTTCATGGCAAAAGGGCTTGTCTCCCGCCACCCTAGTGTGTTGGAAGCTTCAAAGAGTTTAATGACAATGGACTGCAAGTCTGCCCCCAGTGACCAAGTATGGCAGGACACTCAATCCACTGAGGAAGGACTGCCCTGTGAGCAATGATTGGGTTAAAATTCAAATGGGTTGGCAAGGGAGGGAGTGCGAATGAGTAATGAGTGAGTTTTGTAAAAAAAGGGTTCGTAAGAATGAATTCAGGTCTCTTCTGACCTAAAGACATTGCTGAAACCACATGGATCTCTGGATACCTGACGGCTTGGGCCTAACTCCATGAGGCTCACAGGGGCCTCCGATCTATCTGATATCTGAAACCAGCTGATGAAGAGTATCTTGGGAAATGTGTTAAGTATATTATTAGAGTTGTTATAGACTGTATCTGATATCTGTTGTTAAGATATGTTTCCTATTTTTAAAGGAAGTAAATATGACTTGTTTTACTAAGCAACTGTGTCTGTCTTTATAATAACATTGTATCATCAGGCCTAGCATTCTCTGATAGGTTAGACTAGCAAACAAGGAACGATACAATTAATACATAGATGCAATAGTTATAGATTATTGATTAATATATATAATATTGCATATTTTACAACACCACCCCAACACAACCTTTGCCTTGCACGTGACCTTGTCCTTTCTTCACATAATCACACTACTGCATTTATAACCTCTTATATACCCTTTCCATTTCCTGGGAATCCCTCTCATATATTCTGTTTGGCACCCCCCCAACCCTTCAAACCTTCAAATGGACCCTCAAAGAACACCCCTTTCTAATATGTTATTCCATCCTTGTCTAACAAGGCACACATTGTCACATCATATATGCTTCTATACCAGCCTTTCTCAACCTTTTCAATACAGAGGAACCCTTGAAATAAATTTTCGGTCTCAGGGAACCCCTGCTAAAAATGACTATATCTACGACTCATGATACATTAGTGTGATGGTCCTTACACTTATAGTCATTGGGAAGAATTACCCCCTTTACAGATAGCTAAAAGGATCAACGGTGAGTGAGGGAACTTTTCTGAGAGGTAGAAATTGCTTAGAACTTAGCCCCTTGCCCCTAGCAACCTCTGGAGGAACTCTTGGGTTCAATGGAACCCTGGTTGAGGAACCCTGCTCTAGACCAGTGTTTCTCAACCCCAGTCCTCAAGGCGCACCAAGAGGTCATGTTTTCAGGCTTTCCATTATTTTGCACAGGTGATTTGATCAGTTTCACTGCCTTAGTAATTACCACAGCTGTTTTATCTGAGGGAAATCCTGAAAACATGACCTGTTGGTGCGCCTTGAGGACTGGAGTTGAGAAACACTGCTCTAGACTGTATATTTATAAAGGTAGGGGCCTTGACCCTGTTGTTTGTTCTTGCTACATTTTGTATTGCCTCTACTACTTTTCTTTGTTACAATAATAATACATAGTGGTTAGCATTTCTGCCTTGGGATTGAATACTAATCGAGACACAGTTTGCATAGAGTTTGCAGGTTCTCCCAGTGCTGGTGTGGGTTTCATCTAGGTACTCTAGTTTCCCCCCACACACCAACGACATGCTGATCCAGGCTTTAATGGATTTTTTTGCTTTACTCTGCATAGACTGTGGGTATAGGGTTCTGTATATGGAGGTTTTCTATTTACATGTTTTTATATATTTCTTAAACTAAATGGATTTGTTTATTTTTCCAACCCAACTAACTTTGTAGCTATGTCAATTGGCTTCTTTCCAAATTGCCCCTTGTATGTGCGTGTGTGCACGTAAGATAGATAATATAAGACTTTATGGAAATTGTCAGCGCTATATAAATACCTGACATACATAAATAATCACGTACTATGAAAACACCACCACCTTATGTCATAGTCTTCAATATAAACTTTACTTAAAGTCATTAAGCCATATAATAGTCTAGAAAATGAAATGAAGGCATAAACATATGGGAGGATGCTCTAGTTTTCAGTTTTGAAGTTTGCTGTTTTATGATAGAATTTTCTCCACTGTGCCTATTAAGAGCAGACTATATTGGCTTCAAAATAAAATATGGACTTACGTTACATACGTGAGAATAAAAATGCTTCCCAAAGCCAAGAGCTACACCTAATAAAACCTGTACATAGTGCACATAGGATGTTTGTAAATGGACGGCGGATGTGGGTAGATGTGATAGTTTTATTTGGCTTAGGTCACTGAATGTCTTTCAATCCCACTTTGTAATTGCACAATGTCATGCAGACCTTGGTGAAGGGCCATGATATGATGAAAATTTGAGTGGGGTTATCAACCATAGTTTCCAAGGAAGCTGCTGAACATGTTCTTAATAGGAAGAAAGTCAAAATGATCAGTCTACAAGAGGTATAATGGCCCTATCTGCCCACACGTTCTAATTGTGTATGATTCTGCTACGTTCCTCTGTGCTCAAGGGTATTGTATATGTGACTATTTTCTAGCTATCTGTCTATCCGTTCATATATATAATGTAGATAGATAGATAGATGTGTGTCCGTACATAGATATGAAATGAATCTTTTGAAATTATAGTTACAATTCAATAAATACCCCACAAGGAGAAAAAAATCAACAGTAACCGATTTATCACATTACTTTCTATGTTTATGGTATTCATGGGCATGTATTATGCTAAGGCCCATGGGCGTCCGTGCACCAAGAGAGTTTGAAGGACAGGTGCTTGTCTGGCTGTAATCTAAGTACTGTATTGTGGTTGATGGATATTCACTTAAAGTCTAGCTCTATATCCAGGGCCGTCTTTAATATTGATTGGGCCCTGGGCAAACATTTTCTTGGCCCCCCTTCCCCGCCATTCTGAGACATGGGAGATGACCAGAGACTGCAGATATGCTGCAGGAGATGAACAGAGACTGTGGACATTTTACAGGAGATGACCAGAGACTGCAGACATGCTACAGAAGAAGACCAGAGACTGCGGACATATTACAGGAGATGACCAGAGACTGCGAACATGCTACAGGAGATGACCAGATATTGCGGACATGCTACAGGAGATGACCAGAGACTGCGGACATGTTACAGGAAATGACTAGAGACCTTTCAGCAATGCACAGCTTTACCATTGAATAACACAGCTCAGAGTTTCAGGAGAGCAGTCAGGCATTTTATTTGGGGCGGGTGTAAGACATACCTGGCCAGCCACGCTCGTACACTTTCAGAGGACCAGTTCAAATGTTCTGGACTTCTGAAAGTGTATGAGCGTGGCTGGCCAGGTATGTCTTACACTCCGATCTCTGCTCTCTCTGCAGCCACTCCATCCTGAGCATAAAGGCTGTATGGGGCGGGGTCAGAGCATCAGTGGAGTTCCCAGCTCCACCCCGCCCTACTGGCTGGGGCATACAGATGTCCGGGGGTCCCACACCAATTCCTGATTTTACTGCAGCCACTCTCTTCTGAGCATACAGGCTGCCTGGGGTGGGGTCAGAGTGTCAGTGGAGATCCCGCCTCCCTCTGCTGGTTGGCTGGCTGGCTATGGAATACAGCACTGCATCCCGTGTCCTCCATCCGCCATGCACTCTGGAATGCCATCATCAAATGGCAGCTGCTTTGGGCCCCCCAACGAAGATTGGGCTCGGGGGAATCTGACCTATTTGCCCCACGTTAAAGACGGCCCTGTCTATATCCTGCTAATGCTCAGGCTTCTTTTCACAGTCACTCTATTGCACCAATGGACAGCATGAATGGAGATGGGGATGGAAAGATGGAGGCAGTAATTGTTCTTATCTGCTCCTTCCCCTCTCATCCATAACATCATTGAAGAGATTTTGGAATAGAGTACCAGAGACCTACGTCATTTTGTATTTCCTCCTACATAAAGTGGTTGTAAACCCTTACATATACCCAATGAAGTGACTGGCCTCAGGTGATACACAGAGATGAAACAAATCCTCCGACATAATCTGTTTATATGCAGCCCTCTCTTATCCACAACCATTGAGAGTGTACAGTTTATACAGCATTTCTGATTATCAGAATGTAGGGGCGGGGATCTAATGTCACATACTACACAGTATAGATCAGAGCACAGAGCTGAGTGTAATCTGAGACCTGAGTGGAAGGAAAGAACACACCCTCCTTTACACTCTCTCATAGGGAAACATGAACAGTAGGGATGAGCTTCGTGTTCGAGTCGAACATACGTTCGACTCGAACATCGGCTGTTCGATCGTTCGACGAAGATCGAACGATTTGGGCCGTTCGCGCCAAATTCGAGTGACGCGAACGGCCCACAATGCACTACGCCATCGCAGTGTCATCCAGGCGCTGTGATTGGCCAAGCATGCACTGTGACCCTGCATGCTTGGCCAATCACAGCGCCGGCAGCGAGGAGAGCAATGATTGGCCACAGGCAGGATGCCTGTGGCCAATTATTGCTGAGGGTGTTTAGTACACGCCCCACACTATAAAAGGCCGCCAGCACGGCGGCCTAGTGTAGTGTGTTCCGGAGCAGGGATAGAGCAGCATAGGCAGGGACAGTGACTGTTATTTCTTTCTTGCTTAACCTGGATTCCTTTAGTTTAGGGAAAGAGAAGGATAGGTAGGGAGAGTGTCAGTGTGTTTTGTGCTTGTGCTATAGTGTGCTTAAAAAAAACATTTATTCTAGGGACAGAAAACTGTAGGTAGGGACAGTGTCAGTTTCTTTCACTCTGCAAGTCCTTGTTTCCAGGGACCTGGAAGGACAGTGAGTGAATTGTCCTTGTGCTATATTGTGCTTAAAAAAACATTTATTCTAGGGACAGAAAACTGTAGGTAGGGAGAGTGTCAGTTTCTTTCACTCTGCAAGTCCTTGTTTCCAGGGACCTGGAAGGACAGTGAGTGAATTGTCCTTGTGCTATATTGTGATTAAAAAAAACATTTTTTCTAGGGACAGAAAACTGTAGGTAGGGAGAGTGTTTTTTTTCTTTCACTCTGCAAGTCCTTGTTTCCAGGGACCTGGAAGGACAGTGAGTGAATTGTCCTTGTGCTATATTGTGCTTAAAAAAACATTTATTCTAGGGACAGAAAACTGTAGGTAGGGAGAGTGTCAGTTTATTTCACTCTGCAAGTCCTTGTTTCCAGGGACCTGTAAGGACAGTGAGTGAATTGTCCTTGTGCTATATTGTGATTAAAAAAAACATTTTTTCTAGGGACAGAAAACTGTAGGTAGGGAGAGTGTTTTTTTTCTTTCACTCTGCAAGTCCTTGTTTCCAGGGACCTGTAAGGACAGTGAGTGAATTGTCCTTGTGCTATATTGTGCTTAAAAAAAACATTTATTCTAGGGACAGAAAACTGTAGGTAGGGAGAGTGTTTTTTTTCTTTCACTCTGCAAGTCCTTGTTTCCAGGGACCTGTAAGGACAGTGAGTGAATTTTTCTTGTGCTATATTGTGATTAAAAAAAACATTTTTTCTAGGGACAGAAAACTGTAGGTAGGGAGAGTGTTTTTTTTCTTTCACTCTGCAAGTCCTTGTTTCCAGGAACCTGTAAGGACAGTGAGTGAATTTTTCTTGTGCTATATTGTGATTAAAAAAAACATTTTTTCTAGGGACAGAAAACTGTAGGTAGGGAGAGTGTTTTTTTTCTTTCACTCTGCAAGTCCTTGTTTCCAGGGACCTGTAAGGACAGTGAGTGAATTTTTCTCGTGCTATATTGTGATTAAAAAAAACATTTTTTCTAGGGACAGAAAACTGTAGGTAGGGAGAGTGTTTTTTTTCTTTCACTCTGCAAGTCCTTGTTTCCAGGGACCTGTAAGGACAGTGAGTGAATTTTTCTTGTGCTATATTGTGATTAAAAAAAACATTTTTTCTAGGGACAGAAAACTGTAGGTAGGGAGAGTGTTTTTTTTCTTTCACTCTGCAAGTCCTTGTTTCCAGGGACCTGTAAGGACAGTGAGTGAATTTTTCTTGTGCTATATTGTGATTAAAAAAAACATTTTTTCTAGGGACAGAAAACTGTAGGTAGGGAGAGTGTTTTTTTCTTTCACTCTGCAAGTCCTTGTTTCCAGGGACCTGTAAGGACAGTGAGTGAATTTTTCTTGTGCTATATTGTGATTAAAAAAAACATTTTTTCTAGGGACAGAAAACTGTAGGTAGGGAGAGTGTTTTTTTTCTTTCACTCTGCAAGTCCTTGTTTCCAGGGACCTGTAAGGACAGTGAGTGAATTTTTCTTGTGCTATATTGTGATTAAAAAAAACATTTTTTCTAGGGACAGAAAACTGTAGGTAGGGAGAGTGTTTTTTTTCTTTCACTCTGCAAGTCCTTGTTTCCAGGAACCTGTAAGGACAGTGAGTGAATTTTTCTTGTGCTATATTGTGATTAAAAAAAACATTTTTTCTAGGGACAGAAAACTGTAGGTAGGGAGAGTGTTTTTTTTCTTTCACTCTGCAAGTCCTTGTTTCCAGGGACCTGTAAGGACAGTGAGTGAATTTTTCTTGTGCTATATTGTGATTAAAAAAAACATTTTTTCTAGGGACAGAAAACTGTAGGTAGGGAGAGTGTTTTTTTTCTTTCACTCTGCAAGTCCTTGTTTCCAGGGACCTGTAAGGACAGTGAGTGAATTTTTCTTGTGCTATATTGTGATTAAAAAAAACATTTTTTCTAGGGACAGAAAACTGTAGGTAGGGAGAGTGTTTTTTTTCTTTCACTCTGCAAGTCCTTGTTTCCAGGGACCTGTAAGGACAGTGAGTGAATTTTTCTTGTGCTATATTGTGATTAAAAAAAACATTTTTTCTAGGGACAGAAAACTGTAGGTAGGGAGAGTGTTTTTTTTCTTTCACTCTGCAAGTCCTTGTTTCCAGGGACCTGTAAGGACAGTGAGTGAATTTTTCTTGTGCTATATTGTGATTAAAAAAAACATTTTTTCTAGGGACAGAAAACTGTAGGTAGGGAGAGTGTTTTTTTTCTTTCACTCTGCAAGTCCTTGTTTCCAGGGACCTGTAAGGACAGTGAGTGAATTTTTCTTGTGCTATATTGTGATTAAAAAAAACATTTTTTCTAGGGACAGAAAACTGTAGGTAGGGAGAGTGTTTTTTTTCTTTCACTCTGCAAGTCCTTGTTTCCAGGGACCTGTAAGGACAGTGAGTGAATTTTTCTTGTGCTATATTGTGATTAAAAAAAACATTTTTTCTAGGGACAGAAAACTGTAGGTAGGGAGAGTGTTTTTTTTCTTTCACTCTGCAAGTCATTGTTTCCAGGGACCTGTAAGGACAGTGAGTGAATTTTTCTTGTGCTATATTGTGATTAAAAAAAACATTTTTTCTAGGGACAGAAAACTGTAGGTAGGGAGAGTGTTTTTTTTCTTTCACTCTGCAAGTCCTTGTTTCCAGGAACCTGTAAGGACAGTGAGTGAATTTTTCTTGTGCTATATTGTGATTAAAAAAAACATTTTTTCTAGGGACAGAAAACTGTAGGTAGGGAGAGTGTTTTTTTTCTTTCACTCTGCAAGTCCTTGTTTCCAGGGACCTGTAAGGACAGTGAGTGAATTTTTCTTGTGCTATATTGTGATTAAAAAAAACATTTTTTCTAGGGACAGAAAACTGTAGGTAGGGAGAGTGTTTTTTTTCTTTCACTCTGCAAGTCCTTGTTTCCAGGGACCTGTAAGGACAGTGAGTGAATTTTTCTTGTGCTATATTGTGATTAAAAAAAACATTTTTTCTAGGGACAGAAAACTGTAGGTAGGGAGAGTGTTTTTTTTCTTTCACTCTGCAAGTCCTTGTTTCCAGGGACCTGTAAGGACAGTGAGTGAATTTTTCTTGTGCTATATTGTGATTAAAAAAAACATTTTTTCTAGGGACAGAAAACTGTAGGTAGGGAGAGTGTTTTTTTTCTTTCACTCTGCAAGTCCTTGTTTCCAGGAACCTGTAAGGACAGTGAGTGAATTTTTCTTGTGCTATATTGTGATTAAAAAAAACATTTTTTCTAGGGACAGAAAACTGTAGGTAGGGAGAGTGTTTTTTTTCTTTCACTCTGCAAGTCCTTGTTTCCAGGGACCTGTAAGGACAGTGAGTGAATTTTTCTTGTGCTATATTGTGATTAAAAAAAACATTTTTTCTAGGGACAGAAAACTGTAGGTAGGGAGAGTGTTTTTTTTCTTTCACTCTGCAAGTCCTTGTTTCCAGGGACCTGTAAGGACAGTGAGTGAATTTTTCTTGTGCTATATTGTGATTAAAAAAAACATTTTTTCTAGGGACAGAAAACTGTAGGTAGGGAGAGTGTTTTTTGTCTTTCACTCTGCAAGTCCTTGTTTCCAGGAACCTGTAAGGACAGTGAGTGAATTTTTCTTGTGCTATATTGTGATTAAAAAAAACATTTTTTCTAGGGACAGAAAACTGTAGGTAGGGAGAGTGTTTTTTTTCTTTCACTCTGCAAGTCCTTGTTTCCAGGGACCTGTAAGGACAGTGAGTGAATTTTTCTTGTGCTATATTGTGATTAAAAAAAACATTTTTTCTAGGGACAGAAAACTGTAGGTAGGGAGAGTGTTTTTTTTCTTTCACTCTGCAAGTCCTTGTTTCCAGGGACCTGTAAGGACAGTGAGTGAATTTTTCTTGTGCTATATTGTGATTAAAAAAAACATTTTTTCTAGGGACAGAAAACTGTAGGTAGGGAGAGTGTTTTTTTTCTTTCACTCTGCAAGTCCTTGTTTCCAGGGACCTGTAAGGACAGTGAGTGAATTTTTCTTGTGCTATATTGTGATTAAAAAAAACATTTTTTCTAGGGACAGAAAACTGTAGGTAGGGAGAGTGTTTTTTTTCTTTCACTCTGCAAGTCCTTGTTTCCAGGGATCTGTAAGGACAGTGAGTGAATTTTTCTTGTGCTATATTGTGATTAAAAAAAACATTTTTTCTAGGGACAGAAAACTGTAGGTAGGGAGAGTGTTTTTTTTCTTTCACTCTGCAAGTCCTTGTTTCCAGGGACCTGTAAGGACAGTGAGTGAATTTTTCTTGTGCTATATTGTGATTAAAAAAAACATTTTTTCTAGGGACAGAAAACTGTAGGTAGGGAGAGTGTTTTTTTTCTTTCACTCTGCAAGTCCTTGTTTCCAGGGACCTGTAAGGACAGTGAGTGAATTTTTCTTGTGCTATATTGTGATAAAAAAAACATTTTTTCTAGGGACAGAAAACTGTAGGTAGGGAGAGTGTTTTTTTTCTTTCACTCTGCAAGTCCTTGTTTCCAGGAACCTGTAAGGACAGTGAGTGAATTTTTCTTGTGCTATATTGTGATTAAAAAAAACATTTTTTCTAGGGACAGAAAACTGTAGGTAGGGAGAGTGTTTTTTTTCTTTCACTCTGCAAGTCCTTGTTTCCAGGGACCTGTAAGGACAGTGAGTGAATTTTTCTTGTGCTATATTGTGATTAAAAAAAACATTTTTTCTAGGGACAGAAAACTGTAGGTAGGGAGAGTGTTTTTTTTCTTTCACTCTGCAAGTCCTTGTTTCCAGGGACCTGTAAGGACAGTGAGTGAATTTTTCTTGTGCTATATTGTGATTAAAAAAAACATTTTTTCTAGGGACAGAAAACTGTAGGTAGGGAGAGTGTTTTTTTTCTTTCACTCTGCAAGTCCTTGTTTCCAGGAACCTGTAAGGACAGTGAGTGAATTTTTCTTGTGCTATATTGTGATTAAAAAAAACATTTTTTCTAGGGACAGAAAACTGTAGGTAGGGAGAGTGTTTTTTTGCTTTCACTCTGCAAGTCCTTGTTTCCAGGAACCTGTAAGGACAGTGAGTGAATTGTTCTTGTGCTATATTGTGATTAAAAAAAACATTTTTTCTAGGGACAGAAAACTGTAGGTAGGGAGAGTGTTTTTTTTCTTTCACTCTGCAAGTCCTTGTTTCCAGGGACCTGTAAGGACAGTGAGTGAATTGTCCTTGTGCTATATTGTGCTTAAAAAAAACATTTATTCTAGGGACAGAAAACTGTAGGTAGGGAGAGTGTCAGTTTCTTTCACTGTGAAAGTCCTTGTTTCAAGGGACAGAGAAGGACACCTGAAGGTAGCCCTTATTGCTTTTTTCCCATCTCCGTGCAGGCCATCTATTAGAATGTCTGGAAGGCAAACAAGGAGAGGCAGACAGTCAGGAGGCAATAAAAGAGGGCAAGCAGGCTCTGTGTCTGGGGGCAACAGTGCTGGTCGTGGACGCGGTGCATTGTCATCAGCACATGGCCATGGGACACGCTTGTCCTTCTTTTCGGCAGCTGGACATGTTGAGCCACATCATGCCGAAGACTTGGTAGAGTGGATGACCAAGCCCTCCTCCTCCTCCTCATCCTCTCTCACCCAGGCTCAGGGTACTGGAAAAGCAGCTGCCAAAGCGTCGTCTTCCCTGGTATCAATGTCAGACAAATCATCAGTCACTCCTTCCCTAGACCCACCATGTCCTCCTCCTGAGGAGTCCCCCGAACTGTTTCAGCACAGTGTTGGGTACATGCTCCAGGAGGATGCCCAGCGTTTCGAAGGGTCTGATGATGAAACCCAGCTAGAGGAAGGCAGTAGCGTGAGAGCAGACAGAGGGGATGCTCAAGAAGGACACCAATCTGGCAGTCATGTTCCAGCAGCTGCAGCATACTGCCAGATTGGCTCCAGTGATGAGGAGGGAGGGGATGATGAGGTCACTGACTCCACGTGGGTGCCTAATAGGAGAGAGGAGGAGGAGGAGGATGAGGAGGAGGCACATCTCCAACGAGGCAGGATGCCCTTTGGTGGCCAGCGTAAGGGCAGTACACCGACGGAATCACACCGCAGAGCTCCGCCTGTGCAGGGCGCTGCCTCTGCCCGTCATTCAAAAAGTTCTTTGGTGTGGGCCTTTTTTGAGGCTAGTGCATCAGATCGCACAGCTGCTGTTTGCAACATATGTCTCAAGCGTATATCGCGTGGCCAAAACATCAGCCGCTTGGGTACCACATGCCTGACCAGACATATGTTGACCTGCCATGCAGCTCGTTGGCAAGCCTACCTCAAAGACCCACACCAAAGAACAAAGCGGACCTCTCCTTGCACCGCATCAGCTGGGATCTCCAACCCCACTATAACTTCAGTCCTCTCTGAAACATGCACTGAGAGGAATGAAGGTGTAGAATTAGGTGTGTCACAGCCAAGTACTTGCGCCCACTCTGCTAGCAGTACACCGACGTCCGATTCTAGCAGGCAAATTTCCCTGCCCCAGCTGCTGGACCGTCGAAAGAAGTTCACTCCCAGCCATCCACATGCCCAGCGGTTGAATGCTAGCTTGGCTAAATTGCTAGCGCTTCAACTGCTGCCTTTTCAGTTGGTAGACTCGGCCCCCTTCCGTGAGTTTGTGCAATGTGCGGTTCCTCAGTGGCAGGTTCCCAAACGCCACTTTTTCGCACGGAAGGCTATTCCGGCTCTCTACCGGCATGTGGAAGGCAATGTCTTGGCCTCGCTGGACAGGGCGGTCAGCGGTAAGGTGCATATTACCGCTGACTCATGGTCCAGCAGGCATGGACAGGGACGTTACCTTTCTTTCACGGCCCATTGGGTCACTCTTTTGGCAGCTGGGAAGGATTCAGGACAAGGTGCAGTAGTGTTGGAGGTTGTCCCACCGCCACGCCTCCAAAATGCTACTACTGGTTGTGACACACCTCTCTCCTCCACCCCCTCCTCTTCTTCTTCCTCCATGGCCTCTTCCTGTGGTTTGTCCTATGAACCAGCGGTGCTCCGTAGCCGTTCACGGGGCTACGCAAGTACGCAGGCAAAAAGATGCCATGCCGTGCTTGCGCTGGTGTGTTTGGGGGACAGAAGCCACACTGGGGCAGAGGTCCTGTCTGCTCTGCAGGGCCAGGCCGAGAGGTGGTTGACGCCACGCCAGCTTAAGCCAGGAATGGTGGTTTGCGACAATGGCACCAACCTCCTCTCCGCCCTCCGACAGGGACAACTGACCCATGTGCCCTGTGTGGCTCACGTCCTTAACCTGGTGGTGCAGCGGTTCTTGGGCAGGTACCCGGGCTTACAGGATGTCCTGAGGCAGGCCAGGAAAGTCTGTGTGCATTTCCGCAGATCTTATAATGCCAGTGCTCGCCTGGCTGAGCTGCAAAAGGAGTTGAACCTGCCCAAGAACCGCCTTATATGTGACATGCCCACCAGGTGGAACTCAACGTTGGCCATGCTGCAGCGGCTGCACACGCAGCAGAGGGCCATCAATGAGTACCTGTGCGACTACGGCACCAGGACAGGGTCAGGGGAGCTTGGTTTTTTTTCTCCACGCCAGTGGGGCATGATCAGGGATGCATGCACTGTCCTGGCACCATTTGAGGAGGCCACGAGGATGGTGAGCAGTGACAGTGCATGCATCAGTGACACTGTACCTCTTGTCCACCTGTTGGAGCACACGCTGCGTGGAATAATGGACAGGGCACTTGAGGCAGAACAGAGGCAGGAAGAGGAGGACTTCCTTGCCTCTCAAGGCCCCCTTTACCCAGACAGTGTTCCTTCTGTCCCACCCATCGCACAGGAAGAGGAGGAGGAGGAGGAGGAGGAGGAGGAGGATTGTGTCAGCATGGAGGTGGAGGCTGGCACTCAGCATCATCAGCAGCAGTCTTTTAGGGATGATTTACAGTCCCAAGAAACCAGTGGACTTGTACGTGGCTGGGAGGAGGTGGCTGCGGATCATGTCGTCCTTAGTGACCCAGAGGACTCCGGAGCGAATGCCTCAGCAAACCTACGCTGCATGGCCTCCCTGATCCTGCAAAGTCTGCGGAAGGATCCTCGTATTCTTCGGATCAAGGAGAGGGACCATTACTGGCTGGCCACTCTCCTTGATCCACGGTACAAGGGTAAGGTTGCGGACCTTATGTTACCGTCGCAGAGGGAGCAGAGGATGAGACAACTCCGGGAGGCCTTGCAGAAAGGTCTGTGCAACGCGTTCCCAGAGACTGGGAGGTTGCAAACTCCTGGTCCTGGACAACGAGTTGCTGAGGCTTCGGCCAGTCAAAGAAGGAGCGGTGGGGAAGGTGGCCGTCTGACCGATGCGTTCAGACAATTCTTTAGTCCGCAGCCCCAAAGTATGATCGGTTCCAGCAACCATCGCCAGCGTCTGATAAACATGGTGCAGGAATATCTAGGGGCAAGGTCAGACTTGGACACCTTCCCCACCGAAAATCCTCTGGCTTACTGGGTCTTGAGGATGGATCACTGGCCAGAGCTTGCACAGTATGCAATTGAGCTACTGGCCTGTCCTGCATCCAGCGTTCTTTCGGAACGCACATTCAGTGCTGCTGGAGGATTTGTCACGGATCACAGGGTGCGCCTGTCCACCGACTCGGTTGATCGACTGACTTTCATCAAGATGAACCAGTCTTGGATCACCACCAGCTACCACACACCTGATGCTGATATAACAGACTAATTGATTTTAACATGTCACATCCCTTCAAGACTGATGCTGATGCTGAGTGCCTGTGCTGTTATGTTGACTGGCTATCCTCCTCCTCCGAGTCCTCAATGATACGATTGATGATGATAGCTTGGAAGATCATTTTTGTTTATGGGTGCCGCCACCAGTGCCTAACGCCCAATTTTTCAGCCCCTGTTTAACAGGGGCGTGTAATTACAATTTTTGAAGCAATACTTTGCAACAGGGCTCATTGCTGTACTCCAAGTACAGTATCTGTGAGGAGTTGCAGTGTTGTGCCACCAGTGCCTAAGGCCCAATTTTTCAGCCCCTGTTTAACAGGGGCGTGTCATTACAATTTTTGAAGCAATACTTTGCAACAGGGCTCATTGCTGTGCTCCAAGTACAGTATCTGTGAGGGGTTGCAGTGTTGTGCCACCAGTGCCTAAGGCCCAATTTTTCAGCCCCTGTTCAACAGGGGCATGTAATTACAATTCTTGATCTAATAATTCACAGCAGGGCCCATTGCTGCACCCACCAAGAGTAACTGTCAGGGCTTACAGTGTTGTGGCACCAGCACCACCATCAAAGGCCCAATTTTTACTACCACTGTTCAACAATTATATGTAATTAAAATTCCTGATATAATAGTTGACAGCAGGGCGTTCCAGCACCAACCAAGAGTAACTGTGAGTGCTTACAGTGTTGTGCCAACACCAACAACTAAGGGGCCTATTTCTGCAGAGTATATACGGCAGGTCCCTACTTTCAAACATCCAACTTACAAACGACTCCTACTTGCAAACGCAAGAAGACAACAGGAAGTGAGAGGAAATCTACCACTAGGAAGGAAAATTCTCTCCTGTAAGAATAAATATGGGAGAAAGGTGTCTCCTCTGTACTGATGCTTTATCAGCAATCCTTGTTTCAAGAAAAACACCACATTTCAAAAACAGTTGTCATTGGGACGGAAAGTGAGGTGAAATGTTCTGAACAGGGGCACAGACAGCAAAACAAATGTTACAGGGGTGATAACCCTTACCTATGTTTTCCAAAAAGTTTAAAAATAGATTTTTGGTCTGGAGCTACACTTCAACAATGTACCTGTTCAAAATTACAAACAGATTCTACATAAGAACAAACCTACAGTCCCTGTCTTGTATGCACCGCCTGTATAGGGCTGTTCAGAGTATATAGGGCCTTTTTTATTTTATGTGCGGGGTTCCCCTTAATATCCATACAAGACCCAAAGGGGCTGGTAATGGGCTGGGGTAGGGGGGGGGGGTCATGGGGTAGCTATGCCATTTTTCTTAAAGAATTTCATCCATATTACCGGGACCAGACATTACATTAAAGCCGCAAGCAGTTTTAAATGGCTTTTTTTTCCTTTAGAAGTGTCATTTTGTGCAGGGACAGTTCTAAACACGGGAAACACGTGGCACTTCACAGGCATACTTTAGACACCCCCCAGGTACGATATTTAAAGGAATATTTGACTTTTTTTTTTTCACTTTATGCATCATTAAAATGACTGCTCCCGAAAAACGACCGTTTTTAAAACTTCTTTTTGCATTGATACATGTCCCCTGGTGCAGAACCCGGGTTCCCAAACCCTTTTTAGGACAATAACATGCATAATAGTTGTTATAATTAGCACTTTAGAATTCGAACGTTCGCATCCATTCTATTTAATAGGGTTCTAATGTTCGTTCGAACTTTCGGTCCGTTCGCGGGTTCTGGTGCGAACCGAACAGGGGGGTGTTCGGCTCATCACTAATGAACAGCAGATGCTGCCAATAACAGACAGTAACGCTGGAGCAACCTTGCCTCTTCCCCCTGGATCCCTTGGAGTTGGCATAACCTCTCAGAAGTAAATCATGCACATAGCAGAGGAATGAGACAGCAGACAGAAATCTCAAAAAGTGCTTTGAATTGAGGTAAGTACACACTAGAGCAGGGTAAGCAAGCTGTAGATGGCAATTGACCGGTCAACCACAGGGAGTCTACAGGTAGATTGTGACCACGGTTATGCCTCCTCCCAGCCTTCACTGCTCTCATGTTCTCTGCAGAGCAGATAGCGGGAGGCTTCATAGTGCTGGATAGAGGATGGGGGCTGCCTCAGTGATTTGTTGCTGGGCAGTCTTAACAACCAATCACCAGCTTGTTTTTATGAAATGTTAACTTCGGCAGCTCCCGTTTCCGCCCTCCACCCAGCACTATACCATCTCCTAATCTCCGCTCTGCTGTCCACACACTGGCAGGTAAGAAGTGCTACCTACACAGCCCATGTGTATGTGTGTGTGTGTGGGAAGGATGTAAGGGACAAAGGAGACACTGTTGGAGGGGGTACAGAGGACACTACAGTGGGGGGGGGGGGAGCGGGGTGGGATTGTGATGAGAAATGGACAGAGGACACCGCTTTGGGGAATGGGAAGGCAGAGGGCACTTTTTGGGGTACAGAGGACACTGCTATGAGGAGGGTTGAGGACACTACAGTGGGGGGGGGGGGTGATGTGAAGGGGGCAGAGGACATTACAGTGAGAGGGTGATGTGAAGGGGGCAGAGGACACTACTGTGGGAGAGATGTAAAGGGGGGCAGAGGGCATTGCTGTGGGAGGGTGATGTGAAGGTGACAGAGGACAATGCTCTGGGGGGTAGAGGACACTACTGTGGGGGTGATGTGAAGGGGGGCAGAGGACACTACTGTGGGGGTGATGTGAAGGGGGGCAGAGGACACTACAGTGGGAGGGCGATGTGGAGGTGACAGAGGACACTGCTATGGGGGGTAGAGGACACTACTGTAGGGGGTGATGTGAAGGGGGGTAGAGGACACTACTCTAGGGGGTGATGTGAAGGGGGGCAGAGGAAACTACTGTGGGGGTGATGTAAAGGGGGGCAGAGCAAACTACTGTGGGGGTGATGTAAAAGGGGGCAGAGGACAGTACTGTGACACACTATGTGTTTTTCATGCCATATTTTTATTGGGAGCTTGATAGTTTTTTTTTGTTTTTTTTTAAAGGGCGACACCTAGTAAACCCCCCTCCCTCCCGGGGATCTTTGCTTTCATCCATGTTGTCCAGTTAGATTTCCACATCTGAAAGATTGCCTACCCCTGCTAGAAAGGAATTTGCTTTGTTCATTCTTCATTTCAGAGGTTTACAGCCACGTTAACCTCTTGTCAACCATGTAACAGATATAAATGGGGACAGGAAAGGGGGACTTTAATGCACAGCCTCCTCACATATGTGCCTGTGGTAGTCTGAGGTTGTGCGCTGAGAGCACCTTCATTGTGTGCTCCCAGCACACTGACCAAGCTGTCACCCACAACTCGCAGTCAAAGCTTCAGGTGAGGGGTCAGGGGTCGGGCTCCCTATCTTGTGACTCCTGTGGGAGCCAATCACAATGGTCATAAGATACAGAAGCCACGCCACTTGTAGGCATTGTAGTCCACCTAAAGGTTTAATAAGAGTAAAGCGTGGATAAGAGCATAAAACACAGTCATAAGTTATGAAGCTGCAGCAAAGCTGAAGCTGTATTAAGGCTACATTTCTAGTTGTAACCAGAAAGTACGCTATAAAACCTTTACTCATAGCACCTAATAAATTCTGCAATTTAGTTAGTACCGTAGGTAAAATTGCGGCATTTGCTAAAGCATTAACGTTAGTTTTTTACTACATTGACTTTAGTGTGGTAGTTCGGATACAGTCACTTTAGTACAACCTATTCTGTGCACAAAACAAATGAAATAAGCCGACCCAAAAATTTTACTATTCAGAAAACAAAATGTATTGCCATTAAAAAAAAGCCAAAACTTTTTTAAATTATTTTTTTGGGCAAAGTGGTCATTGGTTAGAACCCCTTTCAAGTTTTATTGAAACATTTTCAATAAAAATCTATTGAGATAAAAAAAGTTTTATTGAAATCTGTGTCCCTGTCAGGGAGATTTGTTCTCTTTTTTTGTTCTAGTGACCCAACATTTTTGTCACCAGAACAAGGGTAGAGGGGACATATTTCTGTAACACACTACCTCTGTTGGGCTAATTTTTTTTTTTTTTGGCTTCAGTGTAGTCAGTTCTTTTGGTCTGGTCTGGTTTTCTAAGATAGGGGATTGATTGACCCTGCCTGTTTCTAAAAGAAGCTTCCAAAAGATAGAGCAGGATGGTCAATTACTCATTTATAAATATTTATCCTATCTCAGCCATTGCCTGGAGAATATTTGAGAGACCTTTTCAAAGTGTTCTTTCTGTAGCTGTGTGAAAGAAAATTTGCAGTTTGGGCCACAGCAGCTGCTGAGCTGATGGCCTAGAGCAGTAGTCCCCAAACTGCGGCCCTGGGGCCGGATATGGCCCTTTACTTACCTTTATCCATACCTTGAGGCAATATTCCTGGCACTGACACCAACAATGGGGCATAATTCCTTCCATTGACGACTAAAATGGGGCACTATTCCTCCTGACGACACCAACTATTTCTTCCCTTAATATCAAAGATCAGCATTGTTTACTTCCGCGGTGCACAGTCCGGCCCCCCTAAAGTCTTAAGGACAGTAAACCGGCCCTTTGTTTAGAATGTTTGGAGACCCCTGGCCTAGAGTGTCAGGGTGCTAACCAGAAGAGAACCTAGCAAACTTGCCAATATCTAACATGGCCGCACTCATCTGCACAGGAATGTAATGAAAAAGCTCCAGGGAGTGTTTGTGCCTGCTAAAGCATGCCACGCTCAGAGATTGCTGTTTGAACGTCAGCTCCCCGCATTTCTTTGTTACTGTGTATTCTGCACCCTTGGATCTCCTGTTAATGACTTGGCTTGCCTCTCTGCCTGTCTTCTTCTTCTCTTTTGGCTCTGACCTCCGCTTGTTCCCGCGGACTCTGCTATTGCTTACTTCCTATGCATGACCCCAGCTTGGTACTGACTATACTTCTGCTTAAGCTCCCGTCTGATTACCGTGATTGACTTTGGCTCAAGTTCCTGACTATGTCTCCTGCCCAGTCCTGCCACTCAGACTTTTTTTTTCATCCTGAGTGCCACCCTGGCCCAGGTGCTGTCCCGGCCCTGACTTCAGTAAGCTCCACATTACAGCTGACTCCTCAGGCTACAAAACAGCTGGTAACCCGTGCTTCTTTGGGCTCATCAGTTACGTGACAGAGGAGATCTGCTAAAGGATTTCTGATGAAGGGCATAGCCTGGGACTCTGGTCTGGAGAAGGATCTTTTGTTGTCCTTCACTGAAATGAGTCAAGTAGAAGCTGGGTAGCAGACAGATGTCCATTGTCCAAGGATATTGTAAGTGTAGCGCCTCCAACCCTCTCTCCACCTGTCTTTGGCTCCTCACAGGAAGAGAGGGCACACCACGCTATATACCGTACCCTCCTGTGTAAAGAGGTTGAGCGGTGTTATGAAACAGGTCTCCACAGCCAGGTTCTCCAGAGAATGGCTCTTATCTCTATGCTTAATAAAGACAAGTCTCTATTTCCCCCAATAACTCCAAGGTCCACACCAGCCGTAACTCCAACGTAGAGTTTATTTCTCTTAAAGCACAGTTTCTGATAGGAAAGGTTGGAGAGAGAACAGGACAGCATAAGGTGTGGGAGAGGTCCAGGCACAAACGTAATACACTTCGCTGCTTGGCTTCTCAGGCAGACTTAGCCCATTTGGATAGTCTCCCTAGATAGGGACTAGCAGCCAGAATGATACTCTAACTAAACGCACAGTCACTACAGAAACTGGTGATCTTGGTCTCTGCCACAGACCTGGTGAACTTGGTTTTTAAAGCTTGGCCTCTTGTAAGGAGACAACATCCCTCCAGAAAGTTACCGGGGCCCCTTCCTTCACTGTGACTTCTCCCCAGTCCCTCGGAACAGTCCTCCCCCGGCCTCCTCATCTCAGATGCGGGTCCCCTCGCAAGGCGGCACCCTGGGATTCCTCGATCGTTGGTGGGCCCCAGCCAAAGGTGCTGGGCCCAAGGCCTTTAGTTGCAGCCCCAGGGCTAAAGGTGCCTGGGACTGATTCACCGACCACTGCCCCTGGGCCAAAGGTGCCCAGGGCGGACAGGAGCACACACACTCCCTGGGAGTATGACCCCCGACAACGAACCAAACTCCAAACAGGCAGCGTCCGCCCCTTTTATATCCCTTCCCAGCATACACAGCAGGCCGACCACGCCCACTGTATGGCTGCCGAGAGGGGACACACAAGGCACAGCACTGTATCAGCGGTTCAACCCTGGCCCACCATGGCAGCGCCACCCGCAGGCCACAGGGAATGGTACACTGATACTCTTCCTGCAGACAAAATGGTTGATAATGTCCTAACAATTTAGGTGTTTGCGCATAACCACCACTCAAACACTACCCCTAAATTGAGGACCCCGCTACATAAGTATGACCTTGCTTGTGATCCCAGGTGTCCATGTGCTGGAGGGAGTCAAGTGCCAGGGGTTAGGTTGCTTTGTTTGGATCTGCTTTGGTTGAGTCCTGGCATCTTCTTTGGTTGAGTCCTGGCATTTAGCTCTGTCCAGGTTGAGCCCCGGGATTTTCGGCATCGTCTGTCCCCATCCACCTCCTATCAGACCTTGTAATACATAGTCTATCAGAGGTGTTGGGGTGCCAAAAAGGATGAATGGCAGCCTTGCACGTCTGGAAAAAAACGGAATTTTGCCTACAGGTGGTTGTTGGCTTAGGAATAGATGCCATCTACACGCTGTCCAACACATGCAGCCACCCGCAACAGTGTGAACCTAGCCTTGGGCTCGTTTACACTTGCAGTTGGGGGCAAAAAAACATGTTGTTGAGCCTCATTTTACTGCTCCCTATCACCCCCCCCCCATTTAAGCTGAAGAGGCAGCAGCTGGAGATGTACAGATAGCACTGCTGCAATATTTTGAGTTGCAGTTGCGGCAGGAATTATAACCCCTGTCACTTTTAGCATGCAATACAGTCTGCTGAAGACAACCCATTCAAGTGAATGGGGCCACACTGCAACCTCCCTGCAACTGCATGCAATGCACACACTTGTACTCAGTGGCGGCCCGTGCATTGTGGGCGCATGGGCGCCGCCCTCCCTAACACCTCCACCGCCCTCCCTATCCATGTGCCCGGGCCCTTGCAGGACGCCGGACACATGATTGACTATGGTGGGGATGGGCGTGGGGTGTGCATTTTGAAGCACGTGATTAGACCCAAAGGCTCTATTAGGCTTCAAAATAGGGTGGACTCTGAGTGCAAAGCACTGCGTCCCGATCCCACCCTGTTGTGTGACGATAGTGAATAAATGGTCACACTACAGTTCCTCCCCGCAAATCAGGAGGTAGGTCTGAAAGACCTGTTTCCCGATTGGTTAAAGCGACTGGCGATGCTATTGGATGCCTAGCACTTTGGCGGAAGAGGATACACACAGGGGAAAAAGCCTGAGGAGCAGACACCAGAGCCACCACTGCCCGTACTGGTGGAGAGGAGGAGGAGAGACCCGCCACTGCAGGAGAGGAGGAGAGACCCGCCACTACAGGAGAGGAGGAGAGCCCTGCCACACAGCGGGTAAGTGCCACCGGACCCGCTGATTGTCCGGGAAACAGACAGGACAGTATGTAAACAAGACAGACCCCTGTCCTGCCAGCGGGAAAGAAATTGATTTATTTTTCCCCGCAAAGCAGGGAATGAAATCCATTACTCCCCTTAGTCAAAGCACCTGGCACAGTACACATAAACACTGACTAGGCACACATTTAACCCTTTGATCGCCCTAGATGTTTAACCCCTTCCCAGCCAGTGTCATTAGTACAGTGACAGTGCATATTTTTAGCACTGATCACTGTAGTAGTGTCACTGGTCTCCAAAAAGTGTCAGTCAGTGTCAGAATGTCCGCCGCAATATCAAAGTCCCGCTATAAGCCGCTGATTGTCGCCATTTCTAGTTTAAAAAATGAAATAAATAAAAATTCCGATAGTTTGTAGACGCTTTAACATCTATATACGCTTATTGGGATTTTTTTATTTTTTTTTAACAAACTTTTTTTATTGTGTACAAAATAATGGTAAAAACATTATGTCATGACATCAGAGAATTGCAGTATATTCAATCAATAATTATAATGATTTATGACAGAATAAAGCGTAGGAAAAGATTGTTATTATTATTTTTTAGTTTTTTTACATTTATTACAAATAGAAAATAAATGATTGAGTAGTATTTTGTAATGTGCAGGGATTTTCTTTACCAAAAATATGTAACAGAATACATATTTGCCAAACTTTATGAAGAAATATGATTTTTGCATTATTTTATTGGATATGTTTTATAGAAGAAAGTAATAAATATTGTTTTTTTTTTCAAAATTGTCTTTTTTTGTTTATAGCGCAAAAAATAAAAATTGCAGACGTGATCAAATACCACCAAAAGAAAGATCGATTTGTGTGAAAAAAAAAGACATAAAATTTTATTTATGTACAGCATTGTATGACCGGGCAATTTTCAGTTAAGCACAGGTTGGCTTCCCTGGGCGAATCGGCGTAACTGTACGTCGGCCGCTTTAAGAGCTCTAGGGGGCGCACACGCGATGCTGGAGGCACAACGCTGGAGCCGTTGCGCGTGGTTGGCGGGCGCGAAGCCTGCTGGCCACCCGCGATCAGTCCTGACAGAGACAGAATGGAGATCTCTCAATGTAATCAGTCAGATCTCCGTTATGTCAGGGTAGGAGAGACAGACCTCCTGTTCCTAGTGATTAGGAACAGCGATCTGTCTCCTCCTCCAGAGAGTTCCATCCCCCCACAGTTACAAACACTCCTTAGGTAACACATTTAACCCCTTGATCACCCCTTAGTGTTAACCCCTTTCGTGCCAGTGACATTTATACAGTAATCAGTGGCTATTTTGAGCTCTGATCGCTGTATAAATGTCAATGGTCCCAAAAAAGTGTACGATCTGTCCGCCGCAATGTTGCAGTCCCGATAAAATTCGCAGATCACAGCCATTACTAGTAACAAAAATAAAATAAAGATGCCATAAATATATCGCCTATTTTGTAGATACTATAACTTTTATGCAGGCCAATCAATTTAGACCCCTTTCACACTGAGGGCGTTTTGCAGGCGCTATAGTGTTAAAAATAGTGCCTGCAATCCGCTCTTAAACAGCTGCTCTATTCATTCCAGTGTGAAAGCCCAAGGGCTTTCACACTGGAGCGGTGCGCTGGCAGGGCGTCAGAAAAAGTCCTGCCAGCAGCTTCATTGGAGCGCATTAGGAGCGGTGAACTCGCTGTAGAGGCGCATTGTGGGCGGTTTTAACCCTTTCTCGGGCGTTAGCAAAAATTTGGATATGTATTATAACAAAAAGTAAAAAAAAAAAATGTTTTCAAAATTGTCGCTCGTTTTTTGTTTTTTAGCGCAAACAATAAAAACCGCAGAGGTGATTAAATACCACCAAAAGAAAGCTCTATTCGTGGGGAAAAAAAGGACAATTTTATTTGGGTACAATGTTGCATGACCGTGCAATTTTCAGTTAACCACTTAAGCCCCGGACCATTTTGCTGGCCAAAGATCAGGCCACTTTTTGCGTTTCGACACTGCGTCGCTTTAACTGACAATTGCGCGGTCGTGCGACTTGGCTCCCAAACAAAATTGACATCCTTTTTTTCCCACAAATAGAGCTTTCTTTTGGTGTTATTTGATCACCTCTGCGGTTTTTATTTTTTGCGCTATAAACAAAAATAGAGCGACAATTTTGAAAAAAATTCAATATTTTAAACTTTTTGCTATAATAAATATCCCCAAAAAATATATAAAAAATATTTTTTTCCCTTAGTTTAGGCCGATACGTATTCTTCTACATATTTTTGGTCCAAAAAATCACAATAAGCATTTATTGATTGGTTTGCACAAAAGTTATAGCGTCTACAAAATAGGGGATAGATTTATGGCATTTTATTAATTTTTTTTTTTACTAGTAATGGCGGCGATCAGCGATTTTTTTTATCATGACTGCGACATTATGGAGGACACATTGGACACTTTTGACACCATTTTGGGACCATTGTAGTGTAGCGATCAGTGCTATAAAAATGCACTGATTACTGTAAAAATGACACTGGCAGTGAAGGGGTTAACCCGTAGAGCGCACTGAAGGGGTTAAGTGTGGCCTAGGGAGTGATTCTTACTGTTAGGGGGCGTGGCTTGCCTTGACACATCACTGATCGTTGTTCCAGATGAGAGGGAACACTATCAGTGACAGTGTCACTAGGCAGAACGGGGAGATGTTGTGTTTACACTAACATCTCCCCGTTCTTCAGCTCTGTGACCTGATCGCGGGAAACCAGAAGGGCGGGGTCACGGACCTCGCGACAGGGCCGCGAGCACGCCGGCGGCGGCGCGCGTGCGACCACACGGCCGGCAATTTAAAGGGGACGTATATACGCCCTTTTGCCTGTCCGTGCCATTCTGTCGACGTAAATGTTTGTGCGTCGGTCGGCAAGCGGTTAAAGCGACGCAGTGCCATATCGCAAAAATTGGCCTGGTCATTAAGGGGGCAAATCCTTCCGGGGCTGAAGTGGTTAAAGTAACGCAGTGCCATATTGGAAAAAAAAAAGGCCTGGTCATGAAGGGGAGTAAATCTTCTGGGGGCCAAGTGGATAAAAATACATTCAAAACACAGTGTGGGATCATTTTCTGCCTTGCCCGTATTTAATACACTTTGTAAAGATTTCATCCTATTACCATTAACATATACATGGCCATTGAGTTGAATGCGTTCTATTCCTCGGGTGACTTGTGACAACAGTGTTGATTTCAATGGCCATGTGATATTGCAGTGTAAACAGTGATAATGAAGAAGCCAAATATTCACTTACACTTCATCCCCGTTGTAGAAGGCGTTGGGCCAACAGTTGTTCAGATAGGCATTTCAGGCTGATACCAGTAGCTATGGGATTAATAAATATTGCCTCCGGGATTGTTTATACAGCTTGCCAAGGTCTTTCTGTCTGTGTACTCTAATGCAGAAGATTATATATGGAATACATAGCTATGCACTGGATAGCTTGTTGGAATTTCGATGAATGTCTACAAGGCTTATACTGCCTGATCACTAGATACTGAGAATGATGGTATAGAAAACTCATCACTACTCCTGATGTGTCAACTGATACATAGACTGGCCAAAGGGATATCCATTTAAATTCACTTAGATGGTGCAAGGAGCACTGGGAATGTAAACAGTGACCCACATCAACCAATCAGGCTTAAAGCGGTGTTCCGGCCCAAAAAAATTTAAAAGCCAGCAGCTACACACAGTGGCGTCACTAGGGTTGGTGTCACCTGGTGCGGTAAAATATGGTGTCACCCCCCCCCCCCCCCCGTCACTGAACATGAGCAATCCGGGGCACTGAGCAGGCTAGCGCATCAGCACAGCTCTGCCCCCCTGTGTAATCCCCTAATGTAACCCCCCTGTGCAATCCCCCTAATGTTACCCCCTGCAATCCCCCTAATGTATTGCCCCCCCTCTTTAATCCCCCAATATAACACCCCCCCTGTGTAATCCCCCTAATGTAATGCCCCCCCTGTGTAATCCCCCCAATGTACCCCCCTTGTGCAATCCCCCTAATGTTACCCCCCTGCAATCCCCCTAATGTAACGCCACCCCTGTGTAATCCCCCTAATGTAACACCCCCCTGTGTAATCCCCCTAATGTAACGCCCCCCCTGTGTAATCCCACTAATGTAACGCCCCCTCTGTGTAATCCCCCTAATGTAACACCCCTAACGTAACGCCCCCCCTGTGTAATCCTCCTAAACTTACCCCCCCTACAATCCCCCTAATGTAACGCCCCCCCTGTGTAATCCCCTAATGTAACCCCCCTGTGCAATCCCCCTAATGTTACCCCCCCCTGCAATCCCCCTAATGTAATGCCCCCCCTGTGTAATCCCCAAATATAACACCCCCCTGTGTAATCCCCCTAATGTAACACCCCCCCTGTGTAATCCCCCTAATGTAACACCCCCCCTGTGTAATCCCCCTAATGTAACGCCCCCCCTGTGTAATCCCCCTAATGTTACCCCCCTGCAATCCCCCTAATGTAATGCCCCCCCGTGTAATCCCCCTAATGTAACGCCCCCCCCCCCCCCTCTGTATACCTCCCCTCCCTACATTTACAGACCTCAGATCAGCGTGGCTCTGTACACACAAATGTCCCTCTTTCTAGGCTCCTCCTCCTGTTGTGGACATACTGTCAGTGTGGAGGAGGAGCCTAGGCATCGTCGGTCTGAGGAGTGTAATTGTGATAGGACACTGGCACCGTGACCTCTCCCAGCCTGCCTGTCACAATTTCAGCTGCCAATCGCAGTGCCAGTTCCCGGAGCCTGGAGGACATGCAGGCGCCGGGCGCAGGGGAAGGAGGAAGAGGAGAGAGCCGCGGTCGGCACGGCGCCTCTCAATGCTGTGTTGTGCCGGGTGTCACCCCTCTGGTGGGTGTCACCCGGGTGCGGCCCGCACCCCCCCGCACCCCCCTTACAACACCTCTGGCTACACATACTGCAGCTGCTAGCTTTTAATAATTGGACACCTACCTGTCCTGGAGTCCCTCGTTGTCGGCACCGCAGCTGATGTTTTCCTGCTGTCGCCATTGCGGGTAAGGGTACCCGGCAGTGTAGCCTTTCGGCTTCACGCCGGGAACCCTACTGTGCATGCACGAGGCCCTGCTCCTCTCTCCTATTGGCCCGGCAGCTGGGGGAGGAGGAGGGAGCCCCGCGGTGACGTCACAGGCCGTAGCCCAGACTCCCGGAAGTGGGAAAGGATACCTGTCAAAGACAGGTGTCCTGTCCCCCCTCCCCCTGAAAGGTGCCAATTGTATCACCGGAGGGGGGGAGGAATCAGATGAGCGGAAGTTCCACTTTAGGGTGGAACTCCGCTTTAAAGAGGAACTGCAGTCTGCTCACATAATTTGCAATAAAAACATCTTTGCCATTCTCAAGCTTCCCTCCAACCACTTTGCATATTATTTTATATGTAGCAATACTCCCGAAGGGGCCGCTGGTTTAAGATTTGGGCCTGCCGTTACCTTACTGCTCACCACGTCCGTCCTAGGGGCCTTCCTTGAAGAGTTGTTAATAAATGTCTGCACCAAACACTAATGCCGCGTACACACGACCGTTTTTCCTGTCATGCAAAAAAACGTTGTTTTTCTCGACGTGATTCGTCGTGATTCCTCTCAAGCCTGCCTTGCATACACACGTTCTGGAAAAAAAAAACGCTCAGGAAAAAAAAACACTTGAGCAAAGCGCGGTGACGTACAACACGTGCGTCACCACGTACGACAGCACTATAAAGGGGAAGTTCCATTCGAATGGTGCCACCCTTTGGGCTGCTTTTGCTGATCTTGTGTTAGTAAAGTTTGGTGAGAGACGATTCACACTTTTCAGCCTCGTGCTTTTCAGTCCGTTACAGCGTGACGAATGTGCTATCTCCATTACAAATGCTAGTTTTACCAGAACGAGCGCTCCCGTCTCATACTTGATTCTGAGCATGCGCGTTTTTTTTCCCCCTCGGAAAAGCATACACATGAGCGGTTTTTGTGACGAGAAAAAGAACGACGGGAAAAACAACGAGAAAAAAATAGAGCAGGTTCTAATTTTTTTGTGCCCAGTTTTCTCGTCGAGAAAACTGCTATGGTGCATACACACGACCGGTTTTCACGACCAATCTAAAAAATGGCAGTTTTCTCGTCATGAAAAACGGTCGTGTGTACGCGGCATTAGTCTCTTTTTCTCAAGGGTTTATTTCAAGAACTTCTGACAGAGGGATGGAGATTCAGTTACCTTAGGTTTTGCGGATCACGGGTACTTTCCTTTATCTAGACCAGAGAACTAATAACTTCCACACTGGATGTAGCATCCACCGGATAGGCCTCTCTCACTGACCTAGCAGCCGGTGCGAGCTCGTTCAAAAAGTCTCTGCCACAGACTTGTGTAACCACACACTTGGTAAAGTTCCAAAACACAACACACAGCGCCAGGATCTTTCAGCCAGGCCGGCAGCACTGTGAGGTAGATTTTTGATCCGGATGCGTCCTCCAATTGAGTCCTCAATTGCTCGGTCCCTTCCCACAGGCAAGGCGACACAGGACCACCTCTGGATCAGCAGGCCCCAGCAACTCCTGGGCCTACTCTAAGCAACGGAGCCTCGGGGGGTCCGCATGCCCTGAGGCATAAAACTGCTAACACATCCCTGAGGCCAGGAGGGCCGCCAAGTCAAGATCAGAAGACCCCGCCAAAACGGTGTCTGTCCCTTAAATACCCTCTCACAGAATGCACAGTGGGGTGACCAAACCCACTGAGCTGCTTCTGGGCAAGAGGTACCCAATACATCCAGCCAGCTGCAGTTCCAACCTTGACCTGTGGCGATAACGACACCCAGAGGAAGGTGGAAAATGTGCAACTCCGCTGAACTGGAACAGAGACCTATAATTTGGTACAATTATTCTGAGTTGAACTATAACTCAGACAACTAAATTTACACTAGCGCCTACCCAATAGGACAAGGGCGCTACACATATATATATATATATATATATATATTGTGATTCTGTACTTGCCAAATATGCTGCAGAAATCTCCCTCCACTGAGTCTGGCTGCAGGCATTTTAACTGTGGGCAGCTGAAGCTGCTGCCTGTTCACTTCCTGGATTTACACAGACACACAGAGGCACACCTCCAGCTCTGCAGCTCTCATTGGCCCTCTTATGACTCACCCCCCTCCCTTCCTGCCAGGAGAGTGATTGCTTTGTACACACAACCGGACGGTCCGTCGGAATAAAGTCCGACGGATTGTCAGACGGAATTCCGCTCAAGCTGTCTTGCATACACACGGTCACACAAAAGTCCGATCGTCAAGAACGCGGTGACATACAACACGTATGACGAGCCGAGATTAATGAAGTTCAATAGGCAGTTTGGCTCTTCTGCTTGATTCTGAGCATGCGTGGTTTTTAGTCCGTCGGAATAGCATACAGACTAACGGACTTTCCGATATAAATTTTTGTCCATCAGAAAAAAAGAGAACAAGTTCTCTATCTAAGTCCGTCGGAATTTCAGAAGGAATAAGTCCGATGGGGCATACACACGGTCGGAATATCTGATGAAAAGGTCCAGTCTGACTTTTTCTATCGGAAAATCCGGTCGTGTGTACAAGGCATGAGAGAGAGAGCTGTGCATGATGTCTTACCCAAAGTTAAAACAACAAGGGCAGAAGATTTAATAGACGGAAAGTTTAAAAAAGGACTGAAAGTCTGCTTTAAAGCCTAACTGCAGCCAAAATAAGAAAAAAATAAATCAGGACAGGGGACATAACGTACATTCAGTAGGATGCGTTCCTCCTGCTCCGCCCATTCTAATCCCCCCCCCCCGCCACTGTAATCTTTCATTGTGGTGAGCATACCTCTCACATTTCTGAGATGGGAATGAGGGACACCTATTAGCCAAAGTATGTAAGACACACCCCATTCCACGCCCATCAGAAGAGATTTGTACAAGCAAAAAGACCAAAATAAGGGACAAATGAGGAGGAAAGAGGGACAGAGGGACTGTCTAAGTCAGGGACAGTCCCTGCCGGGGTCGGTCGGTCACCCACAACACTTACCTCGGACAGCATTTCCCTCCAGGCGACGGGCGGCCGGATTCCCCTGTGTTTCCTTCTCAGCATCACAGCGATGTCCTCGCCGTGCGCCTCCTTCCTCCTCCTCCCACAGCCAATAGAGTAGCTTCTACTTTCAGCCAATCGGGAAACGGTCTCAGGACCCGCTTCCTGATTGACCAGGAGGCCGAATTAGTGTTACAATAGCGAATATTCATTTGCTATTGTCACACAACTGGGTGGGCTTGGGGCGCAGTGACGTCATACGGGGGCGGGGCATCACCCGGTGACCACGCCCCATGCCAATATAAGTGGGTGCGCTCCGCCCCCACACAGCATTGTAGCGGCAGACAGCGACGAGGCAACATCGGGCGGAGGGAAGAAGACGACGATGAAGACCGGGACCCCGCTAGCAAAAGTGCTGGAAGAAGATAGCGGGGCGCCCGGCAGAAGGCAGAAAGAACCGGAGATCGTGGAGAAGGCACCGGAGAGCGGGAGAAGAACCGGAGAGCGCGGAGACGACACCGGAGAACAGAACAAGAGACCCCCGAAGTCGGAAGATGACGACGATGAAGATCGGGACCCCGCTAGCAAAAGAGCTGGAAGAAGATAGCGGGCGCCCGGCAGAAAGACCCCCGAAGTCGGAAGAAGACGACGATGAAGACCAGGACCCCGCTAACAATAGAGCTGGAAGAAGATAGCGGGCGCCCGGCAGAAAGACCCCCGAAGTCGGAAGAAGACCCCCGGAGCTGCCTAGTAAATTACTTTAAAAACCTGTGTTGTGTTTTTTATTGACTTTTTTTCCACCAGGTGAATGGGTAGGGGTACGATGTACCCCATACTCATTCACATAGCCCCCCGCCCGCAGACCCCGACAACCAACGGCCAGGGTTGTCGGGAAGAGGCCCTTGTCCCCATCAACATGGGGACAAGGTGCTTTGGGGTGGGGGAGCGCAGGGCGCCCCTACCCCAAAGCATCCACCCCCCATGTTGAGGGCATGCGGCCTGGCCCCCCCTTTCCTGACCTGCCGGGCTGCGTGCTCGGATAAGGGTCTGGTTTGGATTTTGGGGTGACCCCCACGCCATTTTTTGGCGTAGGGGGTTTCCCATAAAATCCATACCAGACCTAATGCCCCATACACACGATCGTTTTTCTTGCCATTTTTTTTCTTGCCGTTTTTCACGTCGTTTTTTTTCATGTTTCCTCTCAAGCCTGTCTTGCGTACACACGATCATTTAAAAAAACGATCAAGCAAAGCGCAGTGACGTACAACACGTACGACGGCACTATAAAGGGGAAGTTCCGTTCGAATGGCGCCACCCTTTATGTTAGTAAAGTTTGTTGAGCGACGATTCGCTCTTTTCAGTCTCGTGCTTTTCAGTCCGTGACTGCGTGACGAATGTGCTATCTCCATTACGAACGCTAGTTTTACCAGAACGAGCGCTCCTGTCTCATACTTGATTCTGAGCATGCGCATTTTTTTCACGTCGTTAAAGCATACACACTATCATTTTTCACGTCGTTAAAAAAAACGACATGAAAAACGACGTGAAAAAAGAGAGCATGTTCGAAATTTTTAATGGCCGTTTTTCACGTCGTTAAAAATGCTCTGGAGCCTACACACGATCATTTTTAATGGCCATTTTTTTTTTAATGGCATTTTTAACGGCATGAAAAACGATCGTGTGTATGGGGCATAAGGGCCTGGTATGCTCCTGAAATTTGCGTGGAGTTCCCCTTCATGATTCATACCAAACACAGGACAGCAAGCGGCCAGGTAGTCGCCTCTAGGACATGACTTGAGCGGCTGCTTCACGCTCAAGTCGTGTCCAAGTTACCTCGCAAAGTCACGCTGTCCCTGTGTCAGCCGGCACACGAGTCGCCCCGCGAGTCGGATCGTCTTCATCCGACTTCCCGGGCGACCTCTATTCAAATCAATGGGCTCCCATAGGGAACCATTCATTTTCAATAGAGCGCCGCTCAAATTTTTATTTACTATAGCAGTGCGCCGCCGGTTCCTGCGCTCAATTAAGGATTTATCTGGCGCACCTATTAAGGTATGAACCGGCGCAGCGCACTGTTTATAGTAAATCACCCCCTATGTGTTGGTGATGACATCTGTGAGAAACTCTTCAATGGAACCCCTATGACGGATGCGGTGTAACACACAGATAACGGCATGACCCAAAAATATAACCAGCAACTCCTACGGGGGTAGTGCTACACCCCCATTGGAATGTATGCATCCAGCACCCTGCATGTAGATTAGGGGACGGATGCATTGATAGGGGGCGGCGCCCATGCTTCTGTGAATGAAACATGACCTAGGAATATAGGTAGAGGACCTTTCAATCATGTGCCCGTCCTCCATTCAGAAATCACTTTCCATTCATAGAAGCTGTAGTCAGTTGGTCAGGTATAATCAGGCACTTCTGATGAGAGACTGCGACAGCCCCTTAGTTCTAATAACCCCCACCACCGTAATCTTCTGGTGTCACAGTTTATTATCAAGAGTGCCTAACTATGCACACCCTTTCCGCCCAGCTTCGCCATTCATAGAAGTCGTACTACAGCTTCTATGAATGTAAAGCGATCCAGTGGTGGCCCGTCCGTTAAGGACGCACGGGTGCCGCCCCCTCTGTCACGCCACCCCCTATATGTAGAATAGATAGATTCATGCATTGCATGAATTTATCCATGGCCACTGTAGCCACCCTCTATTTAGGCATCCAGCATTGCGCTCAGGGTCCACCCAGATGTGTTAGAAAAGCAAATGAATATTAGAGCAGAGACTGCGAGCCAGGCCTGTCTTTTTGTCTCTATCAGCTTTGCATATCTAGAGAGTAGAATTTTTGCCCATTCTTCTGTGCAAAATAGCTCAAACTCTGTCAGATTGGATGGAGAGCGTCTGTGAACAGAAATTTTAAAGTCTTGACACAGATTCCCAATTGGATTTAGGTCTGGACTTTGAGGCCGGGGGTTTGTGCCTGGGGTCTGGTGCATTCTTGTACACTGGTTCAGGCACCATTCAGGTCCGAATTATAGCCTGAATTTGCACCTGAACCAGATCCAAAGATGCACCGGACCCTTTTTCAATCTGCTTTTAGGCCAAAAAGTTTAATTTTGGTCTCATCTGACCAGAGCACCTTCTTCCACATGTTTGCTGTGTCCCCCACATGGCGTCTCGCGAACTGCAAACTGGATTTCTTATGGCTTTCTTTCAACAATGGCTTTCTTCTTGCCACTCTTCCATAAAGGGCAGATTTGTGGAGAGCACGACTAATAATTGTCCCACATGAGCTGTGGATCTCTGTAGCTCCTCCAGAGTTACCATGGGCCTCTTGGCTGCTTCTCTGATAATGGCTCTCCTTGCCCGGCCTGTCAGTTTAGGTGGACAGCCATGTCTTGGTAGGTTTGCAGTTGTGCCATACTCTTTTCATTTTCGGATGATGGATTGATCAGTGCTCCGTGAGAAGTTCAAAGCTTGGGAGATTTTTTTATAACCTAACTCTGCTTTAAACTTCTCAACAACTCTATCCCTGACGGTTCTCAAGCAAACCTCTGAGGGCTTTGCAGAACAGCTGTATTTATACTGAGAAAAATGGAAGTGCTTTAAGAGCATACTAAATAAAGGTATTAGCCAGTGCATTCCAACGGTAAATACATTTAAAAGAGCTAAAAATAAACCTGGGTGGCTAAACTCCAATGTAAAAATGCATACAAAAGCAAAGGAAAAGGCCTTAAAAAAATACAAAATATTAGAGGAGGTGCCCCTGGGATAGTGCGGACTTAGACAGAAAGTAGGTCAGGATATACCAAAAAAGAGCGTAGTATAAAAAGTAGGAATATTTATTAAATAAAGAGTCACATGAATAACATTTACATACAAAAAATACTCATAAAAACATGAATAGAATAGGCGTTCTTATGCCGCGTACACACGATCGGTTTTTCTGATGAAAAAAGACTGATGGACTTTTTTCATCAGACAAACCGATCGTGTGTGGGCCCCATCAGTCTTTTTTCCATCGGTATAAAAAAATAGAACATGTTTTAAATTTTACCGATGGAAAAAAAAACAATAGCAAATTCCGATCGTCTGTGGGGAACTCCATCGGAGAAAAAAACCCATGCATGCTCATTGCTCAGAATCAAGTTGACGCATGCTCAGAAGCATTGAACTTAATTTTTCTTGGCTTGTCGGAGTGTTTTACGTCACAGCGTTTGGGACAGTCGGATTTTTGACTGATGGTGTGTAGGCAAGACTGATGGAAGTCAGCTTCATCAGATTTCCGAAGGAAAAATCCATCGGATTTTATTCCATCGGAAATCCGATCGTGTGTACAGGGCATAACAGTTAAACAGCTGCCAATATATTGGGACACACCCGGATGCCAGACATAATATCGAGGCGGTAGGGTGTGTAAGACCAAAATACCCAACATGTTTCGGGAGAAATACGTTTTTTGGACAAACATGTCAACTTCCTTCTTCAAGGGTTGTATATGAGCGCACTGTTATGTTTCTATCAAAAAGGAGAGAGTGTTTTAACACTCCCTCCTTTCTTTCATAATTTTTATACTACGCTCTTTTTTGGTATATCCTGACCTACTTTCTGTCTAAGTCCACACTATCCCAGGGGCATCTCCTCCAATATTTTCATATAATTTGGGATGTGACATAGACTATCAGGACTACCTTATCATCTGGTTAGTTTCTCTCTTCCTATCTTCTTTTAAAAAAATACAAGGCTGCATTTCAACATTACAAAGAAGGCAACAAGAAATGTAAGAGCGCAACCAAGGCGGCTAAGATAGAACAGGAAAGGCACATTGTGGAGGAGAGTAAAAAAAAAAGAAATAAATTATTTAATTATATAAATAGTAAGGCGAAGGTTTTGAATATATTCTTCTCCTCAGTCTTCACAAGGGATATGGTGGGATATAGTAACCAATACTCTAATGTTAATGTTAATAACACGTCACAGGAAGTGCCCTCATGGCTAACAGAAGGCAGAATCAGAAATAAACTTGAAAAACTTAACATAAAAAAGTCACTGGGACTAGATGTCTTACACCCGAGGGTCCTTAACCACTTGCCTACAGGGCACTTACACCCCCTTCCTGCCCAGGCCATTTTTCAGCTTTCAGCGTTGTCGCACTTTGAATGACAATTGCGCGGTCATGCTACACTGTACCCAAACAAATTTTTTAGAATTTTCTTCACACAAATAGAGTTTTCTTTTAGTGGTATTTAATCACTGCTGGGTTTTTGTTTTTTACAAAAAAGAGCAAAAATTTTGAAAATGTTTTTTTTACTTTGTTTCTGTCTGTAAATTTTGTAACTAAGTAATTTTTCGCCTTCCCTGATGTGCGCTGATTAAGCGGCACTGATGGGCACTGATAGGCTGAACTGGTGGGCATTTATGAGGTGACACTTATGGGCACTGATGAGGCGGCACTTATGGGAACTGATTAGGTGGTACTGATGAGGAGGCACTAATATGCCGCACTTATGGGCACTGATAGGTGGCACTGATATTTGGCACTGATGGGCACTGTTAGGTGGCACTGATGGGCACGGATAGGCGGCACTGGTGGGCACTGATAGGCGGCACTGGTGGGCAATACTGATGGGCACTGATGGGCATTGATGGGTGGCACTGATGGGCGACACTGATGGGCATTGATGAACAGCAGTGATGGGCAGCACTGTTAGGTGGCACTGATAGTCAGCACTGATAGGCTGAACTGTGGGAATTTATGAGGTGACACTTATGGGCACTGATGAGGCGGCACTTATGGGAACTGATTAGGTGGTACTGATGAGGAGGCACTAATATGCCGCACTTATGGGAACTGATAGGTGGCACTGATAGGTGGCACTGATGGGCACTGTTAGGTGGCACTGATAGGCGGCACTGGTGGGCAGTACTGATGTGCACTGATGGGCATTGATGGGTGGCACTGATGGGTGACACTGATGGGCATTGATCAACAGCAGTGATGGGCAGCACTGTTAGGTGGCACTGATAGTCAGCACTGACTGGCATTGCTAATGGGCACTGATTGGTGGCACTTGTGGGCAGTGGTGGGCACTGATTGCTGCCACTGTTGGGCACTGATTTTACCACTGATGGGCAATGGTGGGCACTGATTGGTGACACTATATTGCTATACTGTAATCAGGGCACTGATGATCAGTGCCCTGATTACATTCCTAGATGTCCCCCTGCGTGGAGATGCCACTGATCGGCTCTCCTCGCCACACACTCTGTCAGTGTGAGGCGAGGAGAGCCGATTACCGGCATCTCTGTGTTTACATGTGACCGGCTGTGATTGGACACAGCCGATCACATGGTTAAAGAGCCGCGGACGCAGCTCTTTACAGAAATCGGGGTCGTGCCGTATTCTAGCAACACCGCTAAGCCGTGATCACCGCGCTGTGTGCCCCCGCGGGCACGCAAAAGTCGCCGTTCTGGGACGCCGTCATATGGCGGCATCTCAGAACGAGAGCTGCACCGCCCCGCCGTCATTTGACGGTGGGCGGGCATAGCCAGACCATTGTTCCTAATTTTTTGGACAGTTTACTGACTGGAATGGTACCAGCTGATTAGAGAAAAGCCAATATAGCACCAATATTTCACACTTTTCACATATTTATTTGCAAAAAATTCTGAAAACCATTTATCATTTTCCTTCCACTTCACAATTATGTGCCACTTTGTGTTGGTCTATCACATAAAATCCCAATAAAATACATTTATGTTTTTTGTTGTAACATGAGAACATTTGGAAAATTTCAAGGGGTATGAATACTTTTTCAAGGCACTGTATTATTAGAGTTTACATCCACTTTGTCAGATTACTGAAGAATCCTTTATTGATTCCATCTGCTGCGTTTGGCAGATCACAGTTACACTTCTATGCGGAATATCGTGCACTCATGCCGCGTACACACGACCGCTTTTCTCGACGAGAAAAAATACTTTTTTTTTTTTCGCCGAGAAAAACGATCGTCTGTGGGCTTTATGTCGTTTTTCTCGTCTAGAAAAACGGCATAAAAAACGCAGAGAAAATTTAGAACATGTTCTAAATTTTCTCATCGTTTTTTCCAGCATTTTTTTCTGCGCCAGTTTTCCCATAGGGAAACACTGCCGCGGAGCCCACAGACGGTCGTTTTTCTCGTCAAGAGAAAAAATGACGGGAAAAACGACCGTGTGTAGGGAACCAAGCGGTTCCCTCGTTTTTCCTGTCATTATTCACGGCGTTTTTTTAACCGCCGTGAATAATGATCGTGTGTACGTGGCATAAGACTTATTCAAAGGGCAGTTGTTCTGCCGATGTAGTGATATCTTTTTATATTGTCCTGGCAGAGGTGACATAGTCATATGGCTTCATGGCACCTTCTGGCCACTGACAGCCAATGATTATTCCAGCTGTGTCTCAGCAAACCTCTGACATTCCGTAACCTTCAGGATTTCATAATATTTACTTTGCCAAATTGAACAGCTGAACCTCCTCTGACTTTTGGTGGAGAATCAGGAGTAGGAGTTATCTGCATTTCACAATGAGTGATAAGCAGAGCCGCCTGCTAATACAAGCAGATATGATTCATTTCAATAATAAAAGAACATGACAACATAAGATGAGAACACATTCGTCTCATACTGTACCTCTTAAAGGCTTTGCTGGCCATAGATAGATCGAAATTTGGCAGGTTCATATGTGGCCACTTCGCTTTATAGAAGTCGATCTAACAATTGGCCTCTGTCAAACGAGCTTGTTGGAAAACTTTTTTCGATCAGCAGTTGCAGGCAATGGCCTGCAGCTGCTGATCAGTGTATTCTGACAACAGAGGGTCCTCACTATCAGCTGGCTGACTAAACAAAAACAACTAAACAAAAAAAATCTAAAAACTGACTCCATCTTAACTGCCCATTTTAAAGTGTTTTACTATATCTGGTCTCCCACAGTACACAGAACATGGAAATGCAATTATTTTAGTAAATATAAACTGCTAAATACCTTTTCTCATCAGCAGTATATAGCAGTCTTGTGACTTCTATCAGTGTCTGGTTAAAGCTTGTAGGAGAAGTTTTCACTCTCCTCTGAGCCCTCGTACACACGGCCGAGATTCTCGTTGAAAAAAACATGTCGTTTTTTTCGACGAGATTCTTGGACAAGAAACTTGTCCCGGCCGAGTGTACACACGCTCGTTTCAAAAAACCCGCGGTTCTTTGAATGGAGCGTACGCGGTGACGTCATCGACTACGACGAGCATGCGCTCGTCACATTCGATGCCGTCGCCGCCATCTTGGTATACCCTACGTATGCCTAGGAAGCTACCGCGCATGCGTCGAATTCATTTCGAACATGCGCGGGCTTCGGGGAGGACAGGTAAGTGTACACACACTCACTTTTCTCGTCGAGAAACATGCCGAGGAGAATCTCGACGAGAAAATAGAGAGCAGGTTCTCTATTTTCTCGTTGAGGTTTCTTGTCGGTTTTCTCGACGAGAAACCCGATAGCCGCATACACACGACCGATTTACTCGGCAAGACCTCTCTGCCAGCAAGTTTCTTGCTGGTTCTTGCCGAGAAAATCGGCCGTGTGTATGAGGCCTGACTGTCTTATGAGGCTGCAGGACCCCTGACCCTCTGTCTGAACAGTGCTGATTAGCCCTGTGCTGATCACATGCACCCTCTCAAGAAAACAAAACAAAAACAACTCTAGCAATACAAACCAAACTGAGCATGTGTAGAGTGACTTCAAGGCTCTGTTCTTTCAGTAGATGGATTGGGGACAGTAAAAGAAGGGGGGATCAGAGAAGACAGAGTCAAAACAGCCTTTTTTACACATTGCAGAGGATTAACCCCTCAGGTTCCACAGTGAGTATACCAAGCATGCTTTACTGCATATACAGACTGATTTTAGTGTTGTGGGTTTAGTAACACTTTAAGGCTACATGCCAACGGACGTTTTAAAAAACGGGCTGTAAAGCTAGTACAGACACCAGGAAAAAAGCGGCGTTAAAAAACACGATTTTATCTGCGTTTTGCATTCAATTCAATGCACGTTTAGCCGCGCTGGCTTTCAGCAACGTTTCTCTGTCTCTATTCAAAATCATTGGATCCCTATGGGAGCCCATTGATTTGAATAGAAGACGCACCAAAAGTTGGATCAAGATGATCTGACTTGCGTTGCGACTTGTGTGCTGAGAATCTTGAAGGGGGAACTCCGTGAAAATGTAAAAAAAAAAATGTTCGTGAGGTTCCCCGTTTGAGACCACGCCCCTTGTGACGTCATGGCCCGGGGCATTATGGGGTGATGACGTCACAAGGGGCGTGGTCTCAAACTTACATCATCGGGTGGCCCCACCCCATGCCAATATAAGTCATTGCACACGGCGGAGCCAGCATTACACCGGGAGATCGCGTTGAGTCAACATCGGAAGAACAGTGGGAGATGGCCCAGCAAAAGAGAAGAAGACAGCGGAGAGAGGAGAAGGGCCGGCAGAGGGAGAAGACGTCGCCAGAGAAGGGAGAAGAGCCGAAGCTGCCTTAATAAAATATTTTAAAAACCTGTGTAGTGTGTTTATTTTTGACACTTTTTTTATGGTGGGGGCTAGGATCTGGGGGCCCCCTTGTTAAAGGGGGCTTCCAGAATCCGATAAGTCCCTGCCCGCAGACCCCGAAACCACTGGGCAAGGGTTGTCGGGAAGAGGCCATTCTCCTCATCAACATGGGGACAAGGTGCTTTGGGGTGGGGGGCGCAGGGCCCCCCTGCCCCAAAGCATCAACCCCCCATGTTGAGGGCATGTGGCTTGGTATGGTCCAGGAGGGGCGCTCGCTCGCCCCACCTTTCCTGACCTGCCGGACTGTGTGCTCGGATAAGGGTCTGGTATGGATCTTGGGGGGACCCCCACGCTCTTTTTTTTGGTGTGGGGGTTCCCCCTAAGATCCATACCAGACCGTAGGGTCTGGTATTGTTTTGGGGGGGAACCTCACACAAGTTTTTTTTTTTTAATTTTCACGGGATTCCCCTTCAAGATTCTCAGCACACAAGTCGCACCGCAAGTCGGATCATCTTGATCCGACTTCTGGTGCGACGTATATTTAATTTAATGGGCTCCTAAAGGGAACCATTGATTTTTAATAGAGACAGAAACGTCGAATGAGGTCTAACACAGCGTTAGGCCTTGTTAATTTGCGTTTAACACCTTTTGCCGACGTCTGACGTTTTTACAGCTCTAGCGCTGGAGCCTCAGAACGAACTGGTCCTGGGTTTTTTTTTTTTGGAGCTTAAAAACACCTGCAATGCATACTAGCTCATTATGTATTACTTACCTGAGATAAAAGCCCCCGCAGCGGTGCTTGTTCCTCTCCTCCATCACCGCCATCTCTCCCCGAGTGTCTTCCTCGTATTGCGGCTCCGGAGCTGTGACTGGCCTGAGTCGCGATGATGTCACTCCCGCGCATGCGCGCGGGTGCCGCCACTAACGGCATGATCGCCGTTAGTAACGGCATGCTCAGTGCGCCTGTACGCCGTTGTCTACGATGCATGCGCCGTAGACATTGGTGCATGTCTTTTGCAAATATCTCCTAAACCGTGTAGGTTTAGGAGATATTTCTTGCACCTACAGGTAAGCCTTAATCTAGGCTTACCTGTAGGTCCAAGTGGTCTGTAAGGGTTTACAACCACTTTAAACAGGTGTGCAAAAAATGCAAAAATAGCTCTGTCAGCAGGTGGGTTAAAAGTTGCTACACTTGTGACCTTTTTTCTTGTACATGTTTGTTCTTGTACACCAGTGGTCTCCAAACTCCAAACTGAAGTATCTGTAAACCTCCATATAGTCCATGCAAAAAAGGAGAAAGGCTGGTGCCATGGAAGTTGGCTAAAACATTATTTTAATATTGCATGTGAACAACAGTCAAAAATAAATCCAATGCGTTTCGGCCGTCAGGCCTTAATCATGGCCTTTCTCCTTTTTTACATTAATACAGTGACCAGTTCTAAGAATATGCACTGTCACTGTACTAATGACACTGGCTGGGAAGGGGTTAACGTCAGGGGCAATCAAAGAGTTAACTGTGTGCCTAGCTAGTGATTTTGTGTACTGTGAGGGAGGTGCTTTTACTAGGGGAAGGCATGGATCCGTGTCCATGCTTTTGCAGGAACACAGGATCCATGCCTTCCCTACTTATAGAATGGTGATCTGACTTGTTTACTTAGTCAGAGCGCCGTTCTCCCTTAGTACCAAAGGATTGGCGGACATTGGGGCCTTGGTACCCACTGATCAGCTCCTGCTGTGTATAATCACAGCGGGAGCGTGCCGCCGGTGACGTGCATGCGCGCCCCCTACCCGGAAGTGCAGGATCACATATGCCCTGTACACGCGATCGGATTTCCGATGCAATAAAATCCAATGGATTTTTCCGTCGGAATTCCGATGAAGCTGACTTTCCTCAGTCTAGCCTACACACCATCAGACAGAATTACAACCGTCCAAAACGCAGTGACGTACAACACGTACAACGGCACTATAAAGGGGAAGTTCAAATCCAACGCCGCCACCCTTTGGGCTGCTTTTGCTGATTTTGTGTTACCGCGTGTTAGTAAATGTTTGGTGTTAGCCGATTGCACTTTCAGTCTCCTTGCTTTTCACTCCGTTACAGCATGACGAATGTGCTATCTCCATTACGAACGCTAGTTTTACCAGAACGAGCGCTCCCGTCTTGTAATTTAGTCTGAGCATGCGTGGATTTTTCTCCGATGGAGTTCCCCACAGACGACCGGAATTTGCGATCGTTTTTTTTCCCATTGGTAAAATTTAAAACATGTTCTATTTTTTTACACCGATGGAAAAAAGACCGATGGGGCCCACACACGATCGTGTGTACGCGGCATTACTGTGCAGCAGTGCCACTGTCCCACCATATATGTGAGTTATACGGTCAGCAAGTGGTTAAAGTGCCTTTTTACCACTACTCTTCCGTTATATTGGCTTTTTGAAATTTACAGAGGTAGAAATTGAGAAACTGGATGAAAGGTTTAGCGCTGGGAAACACTTTTTGAAAGATAAAAAGTGCATTTTATATACAACTATAGAGATCAGACCAAAGACCAGGGACTTTGTTCTGAATCAGGGACAGTCCCTCCGAATCAGGGACAGTCCCTCCGAATCAGGGACAGTTGGGAGCGATGGCATTTCCTTTTCTCCACGTTAAATGATGCTTATGACCTCTTATTAATGAAGGTGCTGATATTTGGAGTAAATTATTATTTTAGTCATTAAGAATCTATTGATAGCTCTCTATATATATATTCAGCTATAAGCAACCTTATAAACTTGTTTGGCTCAGAGGTCAGGCGGCGCATTACTCAGCAATGTACTTGTCAACAGCAATGGGATTAGAAGTAGCAGTTGATGTGGTAGGCAGCACATTTTCCTCCCCTGTGAAAAGGAACTTTCTGCAGGGTGATGGCTATTTCTCGGCTTTGGACTTTCAAAGGCTCTTCCGTTCTCATCTGTAACTGAACACTGGTGACCACTCATGCCTCCTTGTCAGATTTGATGGACTTTTTTGAGCTGGTGTTCTCTGTGACCTTCAACCTGTGCTATTAGTTACGACTATGAGCTTCCGCCTCCACAGGTGGTATTTTTACTAAACTTTATAACCGCGTAAAAACTCCATGGAGGTCAGGATCTGTGTGTGTAAGGAGACCCCTATATAATGTTATGAGCTTCCTTTTTCTAATGTATTATATTGTGAGTTCTGCTAATGGTCGGATACATAGTAAACTGCAAGCATACTGTATATGCATGGCAAAAGAGAGAGAGAGAAAGGACTCTTATGTTACCCCGTTGCCTACTGGGCACTTACACCCCCTTCCTGCCCAGGCTATTATTTTGCTTTCAGCGCTGTCGCACTTTGAATGACGATTGCGCGGTCATGCAATGCTGTACCCAAATTGAATTTCTTATCACTTTCTTCACACAAATAGAGCTTTCTTTTGATGGTATTTAATCACTGCTGGCTTTTTTATTTTTAACAACAACAAAAAAACATTTTTTTTTACTTAGTTTTCGGTCAGTAAATTTTGTAATTAAGTATTTTTCTCCTTCACTGATGTGCACTGATGAGGCGGGACTGATGGGCACTGATAGGCTGAACTGGTGGACATTGATGAGGTGGCACTTATGGGCACTGATTAGGTGGAACTGATGAGGAGACACTACTATGTTGCACTTATAGGCACTGATAGGTGGCATTGATATGTGGCACTGATGAGCACTGATAGGTGACATTGATATGTGGCACTGATGAGGACTGATAGGCGGCACTGATGGGCACTGAAAGGTGGCACGGATAGGCGGTACTGATGGGCACTGATGAGTGGCACTGATGGGCATTGATGTACAGCAGTGATGGGCAGCACTGATAGGTGGGACTGGTAGCCAGCACTGACTGGCATAACTAATGGGCACTGATTGGTGGCACTTGTGGGCAGTGATGGGCACTGATTGCTGGCACTGGTGGGCACTGATTGCTGGCACTGATTTGTGGCACTGGTGGCGCTATTGTAGTCAGGGCACTGATGATCAAGCAACACAGCGTGGCTGCCATAACGGCGCTGAGCGTCCCCGCGGACCCGTGTTCATATGACGGCGTCCCAGAACGAGAGCTGCCCCACCGTCATTTGACTAGTTAAAGAGGAACTGCAGTCTGCTTGCATAATTTGTAATAAAAACATCTCTGAACCACTTTGCACATTATTTTATATATATTGTGATTCTGTACTTGCCAAATATGCTGCAGAAATCTCCCTCCACTGAGTCTGTGTCTCACTAATACAGGAGGTGTGTTACTGGCCAGGTCACAAGGTGAGACAAAAACCAAAGAAAAGAAAACTGATGCAGCTACCACATCTAATGACTGGTAGGCTGCAATATAATATGAGGGTTATTTTTTTTTAACTCTATTAACCACTTAAAGCAGAAGTTCCACCCACTTTTGAGAGGTGGTCTTAAACGAAAGACCACCTCTCCACCCCTCGTTTTTGGATAGAAATTTATTTTTTCCTTCTACAGTATATTACCTTTTTATGAAGTGCAGACTGTACTTCTGATCCATCTGGTCCGTGGCGCAGGATGTCATTTCCTTTTTGTGCGGCGAGCCCCCCCGCTGTCTTCTGGGACCTGTGTGTGTCCCAGAAGACAGCTGGCCTATCACAAAGCGCTGCGCGACTCACGCATGGGCAGTAGGAAACAGGCAGTGAAGCCGCAAGGCTCCACTGCCAGTTTCCCTAATTGGAATGGCAGCGCCTGCACCCGATCCGATGGACGGATCGGCCTCGGGGGGCCGACATCGTGGGCTCCCTGGACAGGTAAGTGGAAAAGGTATAGTGTAGCGCTAATAAATAAAATATATAGGAGTACTGTTTGTACCCAAATACGTGATGTGTATACTTGGTGAGTAAACCACAAGAAAGTGTAATGAAATAAAATATGTAGGAGTACTCTTATACTTAAACACGTAAAATATATATACTTAGTGAGTGAACATAAAAAAAAATGAAAGCAAACCAATGTGCATACAAATACGTACAAAATGGAAATAAAGTCCAATTGTAACTTTACAACGTAATATGGAATGCAGTCCACATAAACAAAAAAGTGAAGAAATACTTCTTCCCATCAAGGTGACACCAAATAGGATGAAGAAAAGAGTTGCCTGTAGTCACTCTCAGAATTTTCAGAGATACAGTTGCAAAAAAAAGTATGTGAACCCTTTAGGGAATGATATGGATTTCTGCACAAATTGGTCATAAAATGTGATCTGATCTTCATCTAAGTCACAACAATAGACAATCACAGTCTGCTTTAACTAATAACACACAAAGAATTAAATGTTACCATGTTTTTATTGAACACACCATGTAAACATTCACAGTGCAGGTGGAAAAAGTATGTGAACCCTTGGATTTAATAACTGGTTGAACCTCCTTTGGCAGCAATAACTTCAACCAAATGTTTCCTGTAGTTGCAGATCAGACGTGCACAACAGTCAGGAGTAATTCTTGACCATTCCTCTTTACAGAACTGTTTCAGTTCAGCAATATTCTTAGGATGTCTGGTGTGAATCACTTTCTTGAGGTCATGCCACAGCATCTCAATTGGGTTGAGGTCAGGACTCTGACTGGGCCACTCCAGAAGACGTATTTTCTTCTGTTTATGCCATTCTGTTGTTGATTTACTTCTATGCTTTGGGTCGTTGTCCTGTTGCAACACCCATCTTCTGTTGAGCTTCAGCTGGTGGACAGATGGCCTTAAGTTCTCCTGCAAAATGTCTTGATAAACTTAGGAATTAATTTTTCCTTCGATGATAGCAACCCTTCCAGGCCCTGACGCAGCAAAGCAGCCCCAAACCATGGTGCTCCCACCACCATACTTCACAGTTGGGATGAGGTTTTGATGTTGGTGTGCTGTGCCTCTTTTTCTCAACACATTGGGGCTGATTTACTAATAACAGTGGCTGCGCTGGTTCTAACCTTAATTGGTGCGCCGGATAAATCCTTCACTTGGCGCAGGAACCAGCGGTGCACTGTTATGGTAAATACAAATATCAGCGGCGCTCTATTGAAAATGAATGGTTCCCTATGGGAGCCCATTGATTTGAATAGAGGTCGCCCAGGAAGTCGGATGAAGCGGATCCGTCTCGCGGGGCGACTCGTGTGCCGGCTGACACAGGGACAGCGCGACTTTGCCAGGCAACTTGGACATGACCTGAGCGCGTGAAGCAGCCACTCAAGTCGTGTCCTAGAGACGACTAGCTGGCCGAGAATGTCTCCAGCGCGATGGCATCGCGCTGGTTCTCGGCAGCCTCGCTGTCCCGTGTTTGGTATGAATCATGAAGGGGGACTCCACGTCGAATTTTAATGAAAAAAACGGCGTGGGGGTTCCCCTCCAGGAGCATACAAGGCCCTTAGGTCTGGTATGGATTTAAAGGGGAACCCTCTAAGCCGAAAAAACGGCGTGGGGGTCCCCCCTCAAAATCCATACCAGACCCTTAGGTCTGGTATGGATTTAAAGAGAAACCCCCTAAGCCAAAAAACGGCGTGGGGTCCCCCCCAAAATCCATACCAGACCCTTATCCGAGCACGCAACCTGGCAGGCCGCAGGGGAAGAGGGGGGGACGAGAGAGCGGCCCCCCTCTCTCCTGAACCGTACCAGGCCGCATGCCCTCAACATGGGGGTTTGGTGCTCTGGGGCAGGGGGGCGACCTGCGGCCCCCCCACCCCAAAGCACCCTGCCTCCATGTTGATGGGGACAAGTGCCTCTTCCCGACAACCCTGGCCGTTGGTTGTCGGGGTCTGCGGGCGGGGGGCTTATCGGAATCCGGGAGCCCCCTTTAATAAGGGGGCCCCAGATCCCGGCCCCCCACCCTATGTGAATAAGTATGGGGTCCATCGTACCACTACCCATTCACCTGGTGGCAAAAAAAGGTAATAAAAAACACAACACAGGTTTTTAAAGTAATTTATTAGGCAGCTCCGGGGGTCTTCCTGCCGGGTGCCCCGCTATCTTCATCCAGCTCTTTTGCTAGCGGTGTCTCAGGCTTCCTCGTCGTCTTCGGGGGTCTTCCTGCCGGGCGCCCCGCTATCTTCTTCCAGCTCTTTTGCTAGCGGGGGTCCCGGGCTTCGTCGTTGCCTTCTTCCGACTTCGGGGGTCTCTTCTCCTGCTCTCCGGTGTCTTCTCCACGATCTCCGGTTCTTTCTGCCTTCTCCTGGGAGCCCCGCTATCTTCTTCCAGCTCTTTTGCTAGCGGGGGCCGGTCTTCTTCGTCGTCTTCTTCCCTCTTCTCTTCACCTGATGTTGCCTCGTCGCTGTCCACCGCTGCAATGCTCTGTCCGAGCAGCGGTGCCACTTTTATTGGCATGGGGCGTGGTCACCGGCTGATGCCACCGCTGACCCCGCCCCCGTATGATGTCACAGTCCCGGGGAATGATGGGACTGTGATGTGAAACGGGGGCGGGGTCAGCAGTGGCATCAGCCGGTGACCACGCCCCATGCCAATATAAGTGGCACTGCTGTTCGGACAGAGCATTGTAGCGGCAGACAGCGACGAGGCAACATCGGGCGAAGAGAAGAGGGAAGAAGGCGACGAAGAAGACCGCCCCCCGCTAGCAAAAGAGCTGGAAGAAGATAGCGGGGCGCCCGGCAGAAAGAACCGGAGATCGTGGAGAAGGCACCGGAGATCGTGGAGAAGGCACCGGAGAGCGGGAGAAGACGGCGAGGAAGCCCGGGACCCCCGCTAGCAAAAGAGCTGGCAGAAGATAGCGGGGCGCCCGGCAGAAAGACCCCCGAAGTCGGAAGAAGACGGTGAGGAAGCCCGGGACCCCCACTAGCAAAAGAGCTGGCAGAAGATAGCGGGCGCCCGGCAGAAAGACCCCCGAAGTTGGAAGAAGACCAGCGGAGCTGCCCAATAAATTACTTTTCAAACCTGTGTTGTCTTTTTTATTGACTTATTTTGCCACCAGGTGAATGGGTAGGGGTACGATGTACCCCATACTTATTCACATAGGGTGGGGGGCAGGTATCTGGGGTCCCCCTTATTAAAGGGGGCTCCCGGATTCCGATAAGCCCCCCGCCCGCAGACCCCGACAACCAACGGCCAGGGTTGTCGGGAAGAGGCCCTTGTCCCCATCAACATGGGGGCAGGGTGCTTTGGGGTGGGGGGCCGCAGGTCGCCCCCCTGCCCCGAAGCACCAAACCCCCCATGTTGAGGGCACGCGGCCTGGTACGGTTCAGAAGGGAGGGGGGCCGCTCTCTCGTCCCCCCTCTTCCCCTGCGGCCTGCCAGGTTGAGTGCTCGGATAAAGGGTCTGGTGTGTATTTTTAGGGGACCCCACGCTATTTTTTTTTGTTTTTGGCGCGGGGTTCCCCTTAAAATACATGCCAGACCTGAAGGGCCTGGTATGGATTCTGGGGGGACCCCCACGCTTTTTTTTTCCATTTTTTTGGGGGGGGTCCCCTTTGAATCCATACTAGACCCAAGGGCCTGGTATGGACCTGGGGGGGGGGACCCCACGCTGTTTTTTTTCTAGTTTTTTTTTTTTTTACATTTCCTTTAACAACCAGCTATAAACAGGTAAAACAAAAAATCGCCGCAAAATTGCAGTACTTACGTTTTGGATGCGGGTCCATTGAATTCTATTACATCCAAAACACTGTTTTTGGCCTGGCAAAAAAAATCTGCAGTTGCGTTTAAAATCGTTTTTCACAAAGCCTAAAAATGCCTTCAGACGCCAAAGATTTCCACGTTTCAGACGCGGCACCAGCGTTTAGCCGCATTTTAGTTTAGAAGCGTTTTTAAAGGTGACCTATTTTTTTACATTGATAAACTCCAAATTTATAGTAAATGAGGAAAAACCATAAAATATATATATATATATATATATATATATATATATATATATATATATATATATATATATATATATAAATGAAATTGCTTCCATTGCATTGTGGACAATCCACAACTTGTGGCAAGTGATGTGGCAAGTGACACGCTAAATACAACTACACTGCTGCTCTCTCAGCTGCTGATACTCACTCTGGTCTCACAAAATAGCTAAAATCGTAAATAATACTGTTTTTGGAGCTTAGGGCGGCTCCTTATCATATACACGCAAATGTGGTAAAACACGGCATGCAAACGCCACAAAGCGCACCTTTCTAAACGCCACTTTCAACCTTAGTTCTGAACACTTTGCACCAGCGTCCCGTCTACATGGGGCCTAAAAACGCCTATGCCATTTACAGCTCAAAAACGCCATGGTGGCCATGAGGCCATAGGCTAACATGGAGAGATGTTTTTAAGCTGCAAAAAACGCTCAAACAAGCGGCTTGAAAAACGTCCGTGTGCATGTAGCCTTATATTAACCACTTGCGCACTGCCCAGACCAAGTTTCACATTTCAGCGCTGATGCACTTTCAATGACAATTGCGTGCTCATACAACACTGTAACCCAATGAAAATGTATTATTTCTTGGCACACAAATAGAGCGTGCTTTTGGTGCTATTTGATCACCTTTGTGTTTTGTTTTTCTATAAATACAAAAGACCGAGTTAAAAAAAAAAAATAAATGGATATTTTAACCACTTCAGCACTGGGCCTATTCTGGCACTTCTCTCCTTCATGTAAAAATCATAAATTTATGGCTATAAAATTACTTCAAAACACCAAAAATTATATATGTTTTTGGAGCAGACACCCTAGGGAATAAGATGGCGGTCATTGCACATTTTTATCTCGCTCGGTATTTGCGCAATAAATTTTCGAACGCCTTTTTTTTGCTAAACATATTACAAAACAGTAAAGTTAGGCCAATTTTTTGGTATAATGTGAAAGATGTTGTTATGCTGAGTAAATACAGATACCTAACACGTCACGCTTTAAAATTGCGCACACTCATGGAATGACACCAAACTTCAGTAATTAAAAATCTCCCTAGGCGATGCTTTAAAATTTTTTACACATTACCATTTTGGCATTACAGAGGAGGTCTAGTGCTAGAATTGTTGCACTCCTTCTAACGCACGCAGCAATAACTCACATGTGTGGTTTGAACAGCGTTTACATAGGTGGGCGGGACTTACGTGTGTGTTTGCTTCTGAGCGCGAGCTACCGGGGACATGGGCGTTTTTTCTTATTTTTGCTTATTTTTTTAATTTTGTTTTTTTACTTTTTTGTATTTCTTACTCTTTTTTAACTTTTTTTTTTTTTTGGATCACTTTTATTCCTATTACAAGGAATGTAAACATCCCTTGTAATAGGAATGTGTGTGACAGGTCCTCTTTATGGAGAGATGCAGGGTCAATAAGACCCCACATCTCTCCTCCAGGCTGGAAAGCATGATATTGGTCAAAAAAAATCACCAATCTCATGCTGACAGCCGAGATCACGGCTTGGTTAACATACAGGAACACGGCGTGATGTCATAACGTCGCGCCCGGGCCTCCGACGGTCATAGAGATGACTGGTGACCATCTGGTCACCAGTCATCTCCAAAACGTTCTCCGAGCCCAAGATGGCACGGGAGAGCCCGGAGAAGCCCCGGATGGCGGCAAGAGGGGGGGGAACGTCCCCTCCCGCCGCCTATAAGAACGATCAAGCGGCGGAACTGCCACTATGATCGTTTTTATTGTGCACAGAATCGCCGGCTGAAAATAATGATATCTGAATGATGCCTGCAACTGCAGGCATCATTCAGATGTCACCGCACAAAGCCAAGGATGTAATTTGACGTTGGGTGGTAGGAAACTGGTTAATATTTTTAAAAAAGGTAATTTTTCTTCTTCATTGATGTACACTGATGAGACTCCACTGATGGGCACCGATAAGGTGGCAAGGGTGGGCACTGAGAGGTGGCATTGCTAGTTGGCACTGGTGGGCAGTGAGAAGTGGCACTGCTAGGTGGCAATGATAGTTGGCAGTGATGGGCACTGATTGGCACCAGTGGTGGGCATTGATAGGTGGCACTGGCAGGGGCTACTAATTGTCACAGATGACGCAGAATTGCCTCTTCCTCTTCGGGCCCCATGTCCCTTGCACATAAGCCGGTGATTGCCTTTTTTTTATGCTCACGCTGTCAGCACAAGGAGAAAACAAAAACCATTACCCAGCTTTTGTTTACATCACGTGATCAGCTGTCATTTGCTGACAGCTGTTCACATGGTAAAGGGCAGGGATCGGCCCCTTACTCGGATCTGTCATCACCCGAGTCTCAGTGACTCAGTGACCACAGCGCGCGCGCACAAAGGAGAGGACGTTTATTGACGGACTCCCGGCAATTGAGGACCATGCTGTGGCCGTCGATCAGTTATAGCGCTGATCTCAAGTGATTAAAGAGGGTCTAAATAGGCCATTGACATGCATCACAATTCAACTTAGGAATGAGTCTTTGAAAAGTTAAACTAAATAATTTGGCCACTTTATCCTTCCAAATAATTCACTTCCTGTCACATAGCCACACAGGAAGTGAGGGAAAATCCCTAACAATGTCTTTCCTTGGGGACACACAGGTCAGTCTAAATACTTTCCCCATTATGCACATTGCACTCCAGCATATTGTGGGGTACACCACAAATTATTAGGTAGTTTGGACTTTGGGGTTTATTTACTAAAGGCAAATCTACTTTGCACTACAAGTGAACTTGCTGTATATCTGAGGGGGACATGCAAGCAAAAAAAAAACCACCATCTTTGCTTTTACATGATTGTAACATCCAATCACCAGTACTTTCCCTCAGATTTTTAGCAGCTACACTTTTACTGCAGAGTGGATTTGTCTTTACTAAACCCGAAACTATACAATGATTTGGGGTGTACACAACAAAGTGCTAGAGTGCAATTTGCTTAATGGGTACACTAGTTAGATTGATCTGTGTGTCCCCAAGAAAAGACATTGGTAGGGTTTTAACTTCACTTCTTGTTTAGCTGTGTGACAGGAAGTGAAGCCAATTTTAAGAAAAGGAGACACAAAGGCCAAACTAAAAAAAAAAAAAAACACACACGCAATGTCTAACACTTACTTTGTTTCCCTCAAAATGCCCACAATTAAATATAGCTCAAGGCCATACAATTTTAAGTGCAGTGCTCTAAATCAGTGCTTCTCAAGTACCCCCAACAGGCCATGTTTGCAGGTTTTCCTTCATCTTGCACATGTGCTTTAAATCACAGTCAATGGTTTTGATTTTTGGACAGCAATTCTCCATGAGATAAATTCACAAAACATGTCCTGTTGGGGGTACTTGAGGACTGAGGCTGAGAACCACTGCAGTAAAAAAAAAAGGAAAATTGAATACTTACCGCTCTGTATTTTTCATTTCCTGGTGACGCTCCATGGCAGCACACAATACATGCATATGCTAGCATGAAGGCACCAGGGTAGACAAATCACACCTGTTTTGTTTTGACATGCCAATCAGCTGTCACATTTGTTGCAAAGAAAACACAAAACAAACATCAAAACTTTGCATCAAATTTTATTGGTCAACAAAACAAAAGGGAAGGCAAAATAAAAAACATGGTCAATTTGAAACAGTTAAAGCCCATTCACACAGGGGCGTCTTTGGATCCGACTCCAGGTCTCCCCTAGTCGCCTCAGGTCGCGCTGGCTGAAGAAATCAATGTAAGTTAATGGAGCCGTCCTTATGCACACTACTGCAGTCACTCCGACTTCAAAAAAGGTCCCTGTACTACTTTAATCCGACTCCTAGGCGACCTGTAACCATTCATTTCAATGGGAGTCGCCTCTCACTACGAAACAAAAATAGTCTTAATAGGAGCAACTCTCCAGGAAGAAAATATACATTTCTCAGGTAAACCTCTCCCTACCCCCTCCCTCCCACAGAGCTGATTCTTGTTTGATTGGCCACTGGAATGTCTCCTGTCCTACAGGCAACTTGGAGTTGCCTTGTAAGTAGCTCCAGGTCGCACTGTGATTCATTCTCAAGTCGTGTCTGAGTTGCCTCATAAAACGCTGGAAGTCGTGTTGCCCCTGTGTGAATGGGCTCTTACAGACTCAACATCTTGAGAAATATTTGGCCCAAAAAAATGCAGCACAGACAATTAAATCAAAGTGAACAAACAACACACATTAACAACATCAGATTTATTTCAGGGGAACATTTTCCCCACACAAAAAAAATACAATCCACAAAAGTTAACCAATCACCTGTTTTGCAAAGACATAACAAATAAAATACATGTGTTACAAACTCGATAAGGACACCAACATGTACATTTTACCCCCCCCCCCCCCCCCACACACACACACACACACACTTGCCTCTTCTCAGGGCAAGCGAACGAATACTCCCTCTGAGCTTTATATAACATATGTTTGTGAGCTAATGAGGCAATTGAAAACACATGCACAGTCCATGAAACACCCAAAATGCAAGTTCTCCCAATGTAGAGACTGAAATTCAAAGTGGCTACACCTGTTAAGGATGTCCTTCAATTACTAACCCATAAAAACACTCTCTGAGTGAGCATGCCCAGAAATATTCAGGCGCTGTTCACACACAAAAAGCACCCAAAAAAAAAAAACTAACTGGCTGGGCATGTGCAGAACAACACCAATGCAGCTAGCAAAAAATAACCCCCCGTCCAAAATTAAGCACATCATCCAGCATGCTACAAAATTAGAGATGGGACAATCACCCCCCCCTCCCCCCACAACAAATACCATTGCAGTCTACGGGAACTGACATGTTAATTTTGCTAGTCCCCACTTGGCTGGCTTATCTTCTAGTTATTGGCCTTAAAATGGGGACCCAGGTCCCACCCTAAGGGACATATATCAATGTCACCAATTTGGAAAACACCAAAAACAAAACAAAGAGAAGTGCCTTTAAATATGCCAAATTGCTGGGCCATTTCACACCACATGCAGTGCATTGCGTTTTTTATGCATCCAAAATGCATGGAAAGTTGGTTTTATGGTTCTAAATGGCAGTGTTTGTTCCAGTGCGTTCCAGTTCCACCAAAAAAGTAGAACATGCTGCATTTTACCTGCACTGGATTGTACTGAAACGCATCAAAACGCATCATAAACGCACTGGAACGCACAGGAACACACCTAAATGCACAAAAACGCACTGGAACACACTTGTCCTTATCTATGGTTAATAAAAAAGAGGGGTGAAAAAAAAAGCACTGGACTGCATCAAAAACGTACCAAAAATGCACTGGAACGCATGAAAAACGTGCATGCAGAAAAGCACCTGGAACGCATCCTGGATTGCGTTTCTATGGTGTGAACTGGCCCTAGTTCACACTATAGAAACACAGTCTGGGTGCGTTCCAGGTGCTTTTCTGCATGCACGTTTTTGACACATTCCAGTGCATTTTTGATGCGTTTTTGATGCAGTCCAGTGTTTTTTTCCCCCTCTTTTCACTTAGGACAAGTGTGTTGCAGTGCGTCTTTGGTGCATTTAGGTGCGTTCCGGTGCATTCCAGTGCATTTTTGGTACGTTCTGTTGCGTTTTTGATGTGTTTTACTGGGGTCCAGTACAGTTTTGTACCTAAAAAATGCAGCATGACCAATTTTTTTTTTTGCTTTCTGAAACACACTGGAACGGACTGCAGTGGTGTGAACTATGCCATTGGCATTAATGTGATCAACTTTCTTTGCGTTTTTCATGCATCAAAAAAACGCACTGCACTGCATCCGGTGTGACCTGGCCCTAAATATCATACCCGGGGGGTGTCTATAGTATGCCTGTAAAGTAGCACGTTTTCCATGTTTATAACAGTTGGAGAGCAAAATGACATTTCTAAAGTAAAATAATAGTCATTTAAAAGTCCTTGCGGCTGTAATGAATTGCTGGTTCCCGTCAATACAGATAAAAGTCATTGAAAGTCTTTGATTACACAAAAAACAAAAGCGTGGGGGTCCCCCAAATTCCATTACCAGGCCCTTCAGGTCTGGAATGGATATTAAGGGGAACCCCGCTGCATTTTTTTTTTTTAAATGACGTGGGGTTCCCCCCAAATATCCATACCAGGCCCTTCAGATCTGGCATGGATTTTAAGGGGAACGCCACCCCCAAATTTAAAAAAAAATGGCGTGGAGTCCCCCCAAAAATCCACACCAGACCCTTATCCGAGCACATAACCTGGCCGGCCACAGGAAAAGAGGGGGGACGAGAGAGCGCCCCCCCCCTCCCTCCTGAACCATACCAGGCCACATGCCCTCAACATGGGGAGGATGTCCCCATGTTGATGGGGACAAGGGCCTCATCCCACCAACCCTTGCCCGGTGGTTGTGGGGGTCTGCGGGCGGGGGGGCTTATCGGAATCTGGAAGACCCCTTTAACAAAGGGGACCCCCAGATCCCGCCCCCCCTGTGTGAAATGGTAATGGAGTACAAATAAACCCCTACCATTTCACAAAGAAAGTGTAAAAAATAAAAAAAATGACAAGAGCCGGTTTTTGACAATTCCTTTATTAATGTCTTTTCTTTTCTTCCATCTTCTTCTTCCATCTTCTTCCATCTTCTTCTTTTCTCCATTCGGGTTTCTTCCTCCATCTTCATCTTCCTTCTTCCTTCGGTCTTCTCGTCCGCATCTTGCTCCGGCGTCTTCCCTTCTTCTTTCTTCTCCGACCGCTCCGTTTGAATTGGAGGTTCCCGCTGGGTGACGCTTCAGTTCTTCAGTTCCCCTCTGGGCCCGCTTACACCCAGTGACCCCGCCCCCCTCTGACGCACATGGATATCACGGGGACTTTCCCCGTGCTGTCAGAGGGGGGCGGAGCCACTGGGTGGCAGCGGACCAAGTGGAGAACTGAAGCGTCACCCAGCGGGAACCTCCAATTCAAACGGTGCGGCCGGAGAAGAAAGAAGAAGGGAAGACGCCGGAGCAAGATGCGGACGAGAAGACCGAAGGAAGAAGGAAGATGAAGATAAAGATGAGGATGAAGATAAAGATGAAGAGGAAGAAACCCGAATGGAGAAAAGAAGAACATGGAAGAAGAAGAAGGAAGAAGAAGAAGGAAGAAGATGGAAGAAAAGAAAAGACATTAATAAAGGAATTTTCAAAAACCGGCTCTTGTCATTTAATACATTTTTTACACTTTCCTTGTGAAATGGTAGGGGTACAATTGTACCCCATTACCATTTCACATAGGGGGGGCTGGGATCTGGGGGTCCCCTTTGTTAAAGGGGTTTTCCAGATTCCGATAAGTCCCCTGCCCGCAGACCCCCACAACCACCGGGCAAGGGTTGTGGGGATGAGGCCCTTGTCCCCATCAGCATGAGGACATCCTCCCCATGTTGAGGGCATGTGGCCTGGTACGGTTCAGGAGGGAGGGGGGCCGCTCTCTCGTCCCCCCCTCTTCCCCTGCGGCCGGCCAGGTTGCGTGCTCGGATAAGGGTCTGGTGTGGATTTTTGGGGGAACTCCACGCCATTTTTAAAAAAAATTTGGGGTGGAGTTCCCCTTAAAATCCATGCCAGATCTGAAGGGTCTGGTATGGATATTTGGGGGGAACCCCACGTCATTTTTTTTTTTTTTATAATTGTATTTTTATTGAAATTTTTTATAAAATGACAATAATCACAAAGTAATTACAAAGCAATGCAAGCAAATCAGAATGTACATTACAGGCAGAACACTTCAGCCGAAGTGTCGAAAAAAAACAGAACACAAGAGTGAACCGTATAGCAAAGGAAGTTTGAGAACAGGCTCATATGCATAACAAAGAAACTAGAGGAAATAGAGGTCACAGTTTAGAGATAAAAAAAATAAAAAAAATAATACAACACACGAAAGTCAAGATAACACCAGAGCATGGATCATAGTCTAAGTGAGGCATTACCGGGCTTATTAGACTAGAAGGGGGAGAGGGGGGAAGGGATTGGGCAAATCATGACTTATTAGCCAAAGGATGCATTCCATGTTCCGAGGCATCCCATAGATCCCAGATCTTATCAAATTGGGGCAATGCGTCATTTACAGAAGCCGTCAGATATTCCATCCTACGTATCCCAGCAACTAGACAGTCCAATCCAGCAAAGAGACATCCCTAAATGTTCAGCAAAGAGACAGCCCAATCCAGCAAAGAGACATCCCCAAATGTTCAGCAAAGAGACAGCCCAATCCAGCAAAGAGACATCCCCAAATGTTCAGCAAAGAAACAGCCCAATTCAGCAGAGACATCCCAAAAATGTTCAGCAAAGAGACAGTCCAATCCAGCAAAGAGACATCCCCAAATGTTCAGCAAAGAAACAGCCCAATCCAGCAAAGAGACATCCCCAAATGTTCAGCGAAGAGACAGCCAAACCAGCAAAGAGACATCCCCAAATGTTCAGCGAAAAGACAGCCCAATGCAGCAAAGAGACAGCTCAATCATCCAGCAAGGAGATATCCCCCTATAGCATCCCCATGTATTCAGCAGAGACAGGCCAATCCAGCAAAGAGACAGCCCCTAATATCCAGAAAAGAGATGGTCCAATACAGCAGAGACATCCCCAAATATCCAGCTAAGAGACATCCCCAAATTTTCAGTAAAGAAACAGCCCAATCCAGCAAAGAGACATCCCCAAATGTTCAGCAAAGAGACAGCCCAATCCAGTAAAGAGACATCCCTAAATGTTCATCAAAGAGACAGCCCAATCCAGTAAAGAGACACCCCCATATTCAGCAAAGAGACATCTCCAAATATTCAGCATAAAGCCGGTCCAATCCAGCAAAGAGACATCCCCAAATATTCAGCAAAGAGACAAACCCATCCAGCAAAGAGATGGCCCCATTCAGCAAAGAGACAGCCCAATCCAGCAAAGAAAAATCCCCAAATATTCATCAAAGAGAAATCCCAAATATTCAGCAAATAGACAGCCCAATCCAGCAGACATCTCAATCCAGCAAAGAGATGGCCAGGAAAGAGACAGTCACAGCACAGGTCCACATCCAAGCAGCATTACCAGACAGTGCACACACAGCCCCATTCAGCAGCATTGTCAATTTAATTTAACAGTTTAATTTAAGTTTCCACAGCGAACAACACTAAGCGCAATCACCAGTCAGTCAGGACAGGCTATCCGCTTGATTCAACTGCAGCTCAGCTAAGCAGAGTGGCGCCAAAACAAGTATGCGGTCTGCAGGGAGAGGCGGAGCGGAGTGCAGATGATATCACTGAGTGCATATGAACTGAGCTGTATCACCTTATGCCTTCTCTGCAGCCGCGCTGCTTTGCTACAGACAGACCCAGAGAGAGCGATTTGCTCCCAAAACTTCATTCCGCCACGTTCCACCAGAAAAAAAGCCCTGATTTTAAGTTGTTTTCTTCTCACCCGATAGCTGCCACTTTTGCTGGACAGTTTGGTCTGTTAAAGAAAGTTAAAGGAAGTTGAGGATTTATTGGCAGGATTAATGAGTGAAAATAAAGGAAAAATAAATAAAAAGGAAAACTAAAGCAGCCAGCACATCTAAGAATTGATAAGTTGCAAAATAATGCAATTTTGTTTTGGGGTTTAATAACACTTTAGGTGCTTTTAGTAAAACAATGGCAGGCTAAAGGGAAACTACAGAGTATTTATAGTGATGTTTAACCACCTTAATGCCGCACCATAGCCGAAAGGTAGCTACAGCACGGCTCTCTAGTTCTGTGAGGGCGTCCATGGACATCCTCCCAGAACATGCCTCTGCATGCCATCTGGGGCATGCATCAAGCACACTCTGTGACCGCTGTGTTCTTTGTACACAGCTGATCACAGATCAAGGTAAACAGCCAATCAGAGCATCCCTTTACCATGTGTCCAATCACTTTTCCTTTCCTCATGCGCTGTCATTGTGTGAGGAAAGGAGCCTCGTCAGTGGCCATCAATGCAGCTTATCAGTGCCCATTAGTTCAGCCTCATTGTCATGGAACAATAGTCTCTAGTTTGTTTGCCCGGCCTCCTTTTTTGCAGTGTTTACTTCTCTGATCTACTAGAGTCTGGTTGCCATAGTAACCTTTCAATACTCTTGTAGGGAGAATGGATTAGCCCAAAATTTTTCCTAAATTCATTAGTTCGTTTCTCCCTGTTCCTTTTCCTGTTTAGCCCAGACCCCTTTTTTCTTCTTTTACTTGTGGAAGGCTCAGGGCCGCTGATAGAAATCATGGGGCCCCGTACTGCCTACCTGACGGGGCCCCCTTCAGCCCCACCCCTGGCCCCGCCCCATAGCCCCTCCCTAGAACCGCCTTGAAACAAAGTGCAGATTTGTCTTCAAGTGATATTTATTACTGCAGACAGTGCCACCCATGCCGTCAATGCCATAATGTGCTGCAGACAGTGCCACCCATGCCACCAATGCCATAATGTACTGCAGACAGTGCCACCCATGCCACCAATGGAATAATGCCATTGGCAGCATAGGTGGCACTGTCTCTGAAGGCAGAACATGCGTTATTGCATTGGCAGCATGGGTGGCACTGTCTGCAGCACGTTATGGCATTGGCGGCATTGTCTGCAGCACATTAAGGCATTGGTGGCATTGTCTGCAGCACATTATGACATTGGCGGCATGGGTGGCACTGTCTGCAGCACATTATGGCATTGGTGGCACAGACTACAGACAGCACATGCGTTATGGGCCATAACGCATGTGCTGCCTGCAGAGACAGTGCCACCAATGCTACCAATGCCACCATGCCACCAATGCTGCATATACAGTGATATAGTAGATCTTGAATCGCCCTCCCCCCCCCCCAAGCAAGCACACACCTGTGTTAGCCGGGCCCCATGAGGCACTTCCTCTCTGATCCTGCTGCTGCTGCCTGGAGTGTCAGTCGCAAACTATTTTAGTCAGTTGCTTATTTCTGCCGCCGCCGCCATTCGTCCTCACCGCTTCTACTCCAGACTCACTGTCTCTGGCCGCAAACAGAACAGAGCAGAGGGAGAGATATCACTCCACCAGGGAAGGCAATGTGCAGGCCGGGACTTGAGCCACATGAAGAGCGGGCGCGGAAGTGATATGCTCCCGAAACAGAAGAAATAGTCCCTCCCTCCCACACACAAGAACATCATTACGGATGTAGCAAAAAATAGAAAGAAAACTGAAAAGTCGGAGGGGGGGCGGGGGGATGAGGTTTGGTTGATGATGGGTCATGGGGTGCTGGCTAAAAGAATACTGTATAGATTTTTTTATTATTCTGCATCAATTTGGTCTCTGTGCAGATTGCCGGGCCCCCCTGCTGGCCGGGCCCGGTACAACAGGGCCAGTTGTACTGGCCTATCAGCGGCCCTGGGAAGGCTCTGTAAGTACATCCTGCCAAGTCTTGCAATAGGCATTCTGTTTTTTATCTCCTTCCTGGATAAGCATTCCACATAGAGAAGCTCTTTTTCAACACCCTACAACACAGGGGAGGATCCAGGGGGGGGGGGGCACGGGGCAATTGCCCCCCTGAGAAATTAGTGACAGGTCAGGTGAGTGGATCAATCAGCGGGCCGGCGGCTGAGCCGGCGGACCAGTCAGTGTGCCGGATGGTGAGCTAACGAACAGGCCAGTTGACAGGTGAGCGGGAGGGTGGGGGAGCAGAGAGATGACATCATCTCTCACTGCCCGCCCTGCTTCACCGCTCTCAGGTGACATGGCAAGTGGCAATCTGCAGGTGACGTGGCGAGGGACGTGGCAAAGGACAATCTGCAACTTGTGGCAGGTGATGTGGCAAGTGACAATCTGCATCCGGTGTCAGAACCGTAGCAGGCAAGTGACAGAACAAGTGACAATCCGCAACTTATGGCAGGTGATGTGGCAAGTGACAATCAGCATCTGGTGGCAGGTGACGTGGCAAGTGACACACTCGGGGCTCCCACTGATTCGGCATTATGGTGAGTTGAACTATTTAATTTTATATTGCAATGTAATAGAAATAATGCGCTTCAGTCATCCTGATACCATATAAACCATGGTGCGTGATGACTGAAGCGCCAACACCAGCAATTTCCCTGATAAATTGCCTGCAAAAATAACTTATTTTCTGGCAGTGCCCCTCCCGAGACTAGACTCTGGATACAACATCTACAAACTCATCTACAAACTCTCTACTGTTATTTTACAAATAAAGTTAAGAAAGTTAAAGGACTTTGTTGTGCTTTGATAGGAAAGTGAGTTAAGTTATCTGGCCTTATTCATATCCTCACATAAAACATTGGGGTTACAGAATACTCATCAGTGCCCATCAGTGCAGTCTCATCAGTGCCCATCAGTGCAGCCTCATCAGTGCCCATCAGTGCAGCTTTATCAGTGCCTATCAGTGCAGCTTTATCAGTGCCCATCAGTGCAGCCTCATCAGTGCCCATTAGTGCAGCCTCATCAGTGCCCATTAGTGCAGCTTTATCAGTGCCCATCAGTGCAGCTTTATCAGTGCCCATAAGTGCAGCTTTATCAGTGCTTATCAGTGCAGCTTCATCAGCGCCCATCAGTGCAGCTTTATCAGTGCCCATCAGTGCAGCTTTATCAGTGCCCATCAGTGCAGCTTCATCAGCGCACATCAGTGCAGCTTTATCAGTGCCCATCAGTGCAGCTTTATCAGTGCCCATCAGTGCAGCTTAATGAGTGCACATCAGTAAAGAAGAAAAACTACTTATTTGCAAAATCTTATAACAGAAACTAAGACATTTTTTGTTTGTTTAGTAAAAAAATAAAAAACACTTAAATATCACCAAAAGAAAGCTCTATCCGTCTAAAAAAAAAAAAAAAAAAATGTCATTTGGGTAGTGTTGTGGGTAGTGTTGCATGACCACGCAATTGTCATTCACAGTGCGGCAGTGCTAAAAGCTGAAAATTGGCATTGGGAAGGAAAGGGGGATAAAGTGCTTGGTAATGAAGTGTGTATCGGCCTCACCCCTCTCCCTTGCTTTATCGGTTATATGGCTGTTGTCTAGGGGTACCTGGGAGAGAGAGATGATACACACCACGGCCCATGTCCTCTCGTAACTAAGAGGTGAAGGCCAGAAGATTGGGCTTTTGTATAGGTGTCCTAGAGTCAGGTCCAGTCCTTCGTCCCTGACTCCTTTGCTTAGTAACCCAAGTTCCACACAGTGAGTAGGTACAACTCAGTTTTATTCTTCTCGCCAAGCAATAAAACAATCTTTCTCCTTTGGAAACATGGGGGACAGATCGAGGCACCATCCTTTCCCCTTGTCAGAGGAAGAAATCCATCCAAGGGAGAAATGGAGGCCTCTCCGTCACCAGCGATGCTGTGCCGGACTCTACGGAGAAGTTACTGCGCACCAGTCCTCACGAACTCAGACACGGGCACCCAAGGAGTTAGGGCCCCCTCGGACTTCTCCACCCTCGCGGAACTCAGTTGAAGGTACTGAGCTCCAGGCATCCGCCATAGTACCTCAACCAAGGCTAAAGGTGCCTGAGATGGACTCCATCCCCGCTCCAGCTAGGCCAAGGGCGCCTAGGCCTGGAACACCGGAACGCCAGCACCCAAGCTGAAGGTGCCTGGGTGCAGCCGCGTCCTCCGACTCTCTCCCTAAGGTCCGGTCGTCCGCCCCTTTTATGACCTCTCCCTTTGCGTCACAGCGGGTTCCCCGCCCCGCTGTACCAGCTCCAGGGAGGACAAAAAGGCACGGTTTGCAGTGTGAGTTGAGCTTCGGCCCAAGGCAACAGCGCCACCCAGGGACCCCAAGGAACCTCACACCACCAGAGTCCTCACATAATTCAAATACCCGCTACAAGTGGTTAAATTTTTTTTAGTTTTTATAGCTAGCCAAACACGGCCTGGCCCAACGTCAGATATGTGGATTAGCACTGTGCCGGCCCTGGTTGTACCTGTCTATCTACAGCCATTTCTTCTCTATAGCTGTTCAAAGTCTAGAATTGTTAGAGCTTGTCTGAGCTTTCAAAAAGCAGGGGGTGGGGGAGCTGAAGTTACATTCTGCAGAGCTCAGTCATAGATGATTGGAGGGATAGAACAAACCCCCTTCACACAACACACAGGAACAGAGCTGATGCTGTCAATCACAGATTGTGTGCTGGAGTTCCCTCCGTTGTCACCTTTTTATCTCTTGGTGTCAGGAAAACTTGTTAGAAGGGGCTCATGCAGATAGCAGAGGAATGAGGCAGTGGACAGAAATGACACTTAGTGCTCTGGATTGCACACTATAGATGTATATGCTTTGTTCATATTTCATGTCTGCAACGCTGTATCCTAGCCTAGGCCAACAAGGCCCAGGCCTAGGGTAGCACTTTTCAGGGGGGCAGCACGGAAAGAGCCCCCGCCGCCTTGCGCTACACTGTTAGTGTAGCACCAGTCTTATGGGGCGAACTGGGCTTAGAGGCAAATTAGTCTAGCGCCCCCATAAAGCAGCCGCACTCCTCCTGGTAAGCGGGTGGCCGGCATTCCGTAACTGTGGGGGGGGGGGGGGTTGTGGCCTTGCTTCTAATTTTGACTGTCCTATCATCCTGGACCACAAACCTTCCTCACTGTGCTATATGTTTACTTCTGCACCATTGGCATGGTTATATCTTCTTAGTCCTCTCCATAAAATTATCAGAAATTTGTACTTAAAGTAGAACTATAGGCAACACTTTTTTTTTTTCATTTTGGATAGGGAGGGTTATAGCCCTTGTCAGTTTATTTTTTACTATTTCTGTCCCATTGCAGAGATTTCCCTTCACTTCCTGCCCCATAGCCAAAAAGGAAGTGAGAGGAAATCTATGCAAATTAGGGAATCCATTGCCCCCCCAGGCCCTCAGAACTAGTATCCCCACTCAAAAATTTCAGGGCGGGTCTTAAACAGCAAGGGGTGTGACCTTGACAGAAAGGGGTGGGTCGTATTTAAATTAGGGGGTGCACGAGTTCAGTCAGGCCTAGGGCAGCACAAAACCTAAATACACTACTGCATGTCTGAGGTTTACAACCACTTTAACTTATTCATAATTATTGCAAATACAAACTGTGTTTGTTACAGTTTAATCTGTCAGATATGGTTAGTGCTACAGGGGCACTGGTGATAACAAATTTTATAAGAACATGCTGATCTGCTTGTGTTTCACTGAGCTGCTATCAGTCATCATGCCAGTTAAAGGGGTTGTAAACCCTTGAGGTTTTCACTTTAATGCATTCTATGTTTTAGGGGCAGCGTTTGATGGGCACAGTGGCTGGGTTTGATGGGCACAGTGGCTGGGTTTGATGGGCACAGTGGCGGCTATTGGTGGCACAGTGGCGGCAACTGTTGGCACAGTGGCTGTAATTGATGGGCACAGTGGCTGCATTTGATGGCACAGTGGCTGCGTTTGATGGGCACAGTAGCTGCGTTTGATGGGCACAGTGGCGGCAATTGATGGGCACAGTGGCGGCAATTGATGGGCACAGTGGCTGCGTTTGATAGCACAGTGGCGGCAATTGATGGGCACAGTGGCTGCATTTGATGGCACAGTGGCTGCATTTGATAGCACAGTGGCGGCAATTGATGGGCACAGTGGCTGCGTTTGATGGCACAGTGGCTGCGTTTGATGGCACAGTGGCGGCAATTGATGGGCACAGTGGCTGCAATTGATGGGCACAGTGGCTGCGTTTGATGGCTCAGTGAGGCTGCAATTGATGGGGGTTTTTTTCTGAATTTTTCAGTTTGTTTGCGCCCCCCCCCAAAAAATTTTGAGCACCAGTCGCCACTGGTAAGTACAAGAAATATGGAGCAAAGGATCATATACCATTTTATGACAAACATGACAGTCTATTTTCTGTAGACAAACATCATCCGAAACAATATAATAAAAACAAATTAATGCACACATTTTACGCATTGATAAAATATCTGTTGAATTATCTCATTTTGATAGCTTTCATTTGTATATAAAATGGCGTATATTTCTCAATAGAGTAATGTGATAGAATTTTTTTTGTTGTAAACATAAAAATCTTTATTAACTAGTAAATTAAAAAATAAATTTTTCTGCAAAAATGTTATGTTTTTGTATTTGTTAATATTAGATTTCGAAGTGTACCTGCTGCGTGATTTCCAGCTCAAAACAGTAAAGATTTTCTCACTTCTGCTATTTAAATGACTCATACAGGCAGGGATCATTATAAAAATACATTTTCAAATTGATTAAAACTTGATGTTCTTTCAGAATACAAATTTTAAAAGTTATTGCAATTATAATAGGGCTTTTTTATTGAGTTGATTAAAATCGATGTTCTGTTATTTGAAGGAAGAAGAACAGAAAATAATGTTAAAGTTATAGAGTTGTCTCACATCCTCCAGAGATGTTATTACATATATGGATGCTTAATTTGTTTTTAAAGTATTTTATGAAGGCAATGGCAGAGGAATAAAAATACAAAGTATTGAAGGTTACACATTTGTAGGACCCAAAGTGTTCTTTTGTCCAACATAAGTAAGAAGAACATCATATAGTATAATTCAAAATTAAATAAAAACTATTTTAATAGAGTCATTTTTGAGATTGGAGATGAGAAAAAATGATTTATGATGTGCCACATATTGAGCACATTACGATAGAATAGCTCTGTCACGCTTCCCAGGTAAATTGCCATTTGCCGGTCCTCTTCAATATATTTGTGATATTGTAACTGATCCACAGAAGACCGTACAGACTGCAAACCTTGATTGTCAAAATTCATGTAGCTGAATTTACTAACAGATCACAAAATTTTAAAACAATCTGGAGAGACTGCTAAGACATTGTGAGGTGCTGATCCAGAGTTTCCTGGTGTGATTGCCTGCTGTGACCATCAAGTCTCACCATGTGATAGTAAAACTCACTAACTATTGCTCAAGAACTTTGCCAACATACACTATATACCAAAAGTATTGGGACACCGGCCTTTGAACACACATGAACTTTAACCTCCCTGGCGGTATGATTCTGTCTGGAATTATGTAGCAAAAGCGGTACAATTATTTTGCATGGAAATTTGGCGTTTTATATTGTAGGCCTGCAATTCTTAGTACCGGTAATTACTTACTTAAACTTGACCAAACAAGAGTCTAGTAGACACCCCGGGTATGATAAAGATTGAAACACAAAATCATAAATAATATAATAAATAACTATAAATAATTATAACAAATAGTAATGTAATTATAATAAAAATTATTCAATAATGTAATCAAATCAAAAACACTGAAATTTGCTCAGTTACAGAATTGTCCCTGTCATTAGATTTAGTGTTTGATGACGAATTTCCCCACAAATCGCTATCGCTCAATTCTGCAAGTGATTCTAATTTATTATCACAGTTTTTTAGCTGGTCTAAAACCACTTTTGACATAAAGGGACATTTTTTGGTTGCTATGGACAATCTCCAGTTTCCAGGCAGAAAGAACAGTTTTTATTATATAAAAGTGCATACAGGGTACTGGACAGACCACTAGGGGCAAAGGGGTGTGTAATTATTTGATACAGTACTGTAATCAGTAAGATTACAATGTACTGTATCTATACTGTGTTTTTCACTTTTTGAATTTGGCGCCAAACTCCGCCCCCGTGCGCCACAACGTCGCAGGGAACGGAGCTTGGCCCCCTGGCAGTGTGAATCGAGCGAGACACGGCTCGCACACACTGTGGGGAGACATCGTAGGATCTAGGGAACAAGGTAAGTATCTTCCCCTGGATACTGTGATGCAGCCCGAGTCTGGCTCGGGGTTACCGCTCTTAGCATTAAAAACTCACCACGAGCGAGCTTCGGGAATACCGCCAAGGGGGTTAATGGCATCCCAGTCTTAGTCCGGAGGGTTCAATATTGAGTTGGCCCACCCTTTGCAGCTATAACAGCTTCAACTCTTCTGGGAAGGCTGTCCACAAGGTTTAGGAGTGTGTCTATGGGAATGTTTGACCATTCTTCCAGAAGCGCATTGATAAGGTCAGGCACTGATGTTGGACAAGAAGGCCTGGCTCGCAATCTTCGCTCTAAGGGCCAGTCCACACTAGATGCAGTTCCGTTTTTTCTGCACCAATACAGTCAGTGCCGGTCAGTTTCCAGTCAGTTTCTGCACTGACTGGAACTGACTGCACTGGTGTGAACTAGAGCCATTGGAATACATGGAAAACACTGTGCATGCATTTTTAGCGCAGAAAAAAAGCACACGGAACTGAACGGAACTGCGTCTGGTGTGAACTAGCACTAATTCATCCCAAAGGTGTTCTATCGGGTTGAGGTCACGACAGTGCAGGCCAGTCAAGTTCCTCCACCTCACACCGGCTCATACATGTCTTTATGGACCTTGCTTACTGTCCTGAGCCGCCCTATAAGGCTGCTTTTACACTGATGTTCAACAGATTACCCATACCGTGGGGGGGGGGGGGGTCAGCACAGTGCACTTGCGGCTTTCCTGCGGGTTAGCTGCATTGAGCCATAGACTTCTATTATATCCTATGGGTGTAGTGCACTTTCTGAAAGTGCACCAAAGCTCCTGCATTCAAAAAGTGCACCAAACCCACAGGATATAATAGAAGTCTATGGCTCAGTGCAACTAGCCTGCAGGCAAGCCGCAGATCAGCATGAAAGCAGGCTAATAACCTTTGTTTATAGGTGCTAATATGCCCATTGCAAAATTGCAGTGTATGTGATGTTTAATACACTGACCTTTTCTTTTCTTCAAGCTTCTGCTGACATCACTCCCAAGGCTGCTAGAAAGGTCCCAGGAGAAGTGCACTTGGTATCACTCCACCTGGGACCATAGGCGTCCGCTGAAATTTTTCCAGGGGGGGGCATCATTTTAAGGTCATCCATGCTTGGTCCCTTTTTGACAATGTCATGAAGGGGAGGGGCTTAGTCATATTTGCGTTGGGGGAGGGGGGGCTGGTAAAAAATCAGGCCTGCTTTAATAAAAAATAAATAAAAATGTAGGTGAAATAGTTGTGCCCAATTTATCATGGTGCCCTGTGCATGTACCTTGTTAGCCTGTATGGGAAATGTAAGTGTTTTTTCTTTATATTTACACCTGTAACAGCCACTAATGATTACATTCTTGACCCTAATGAACCTTTTTGTTAAGTGTTTTTACACCATATATAAAAAAAAATATTCAACTTAAGTCACACATTTCTAAAACCCTGAATTAACAATCTATCTTTTATTTATTTATTTGAATTTTTTTGCTCTAGGCTCCCAAGACCCCCCGAACTTTATTTTTTTTGCATTGTTTGTCATGCAGTCCTATTCTCCATATCGTTGGTACAAATGAGCAGGGGGGGGGGGGCTATTGCTGCATTTTAAACAAATAAAGGACATTTAACTAGTTGTAAACTGGTGCAAGAAACAGAGAGGAGGAAGGAGACAGGCCGGCTTCCCAGTATATCTCTTTGACATTGCATAAGGTCAATTGCAGAACAGTCCTTACCTGTAGTTCCCTAGGGCAGGCACTGACCAGGCAGCGTATTCTCTCTTGTCTCGGCCACTGCATGCCACTCACGTGACCTGTGGGAGGAGCCGGCGCTGCGCCGGCTGGATCGGCATGGGCACAAGTTCATTTACACAGGCAGAGGCAGGCTGAGGGAGCAGCCAATCACGCAACAGGTGATGTTAAGCAGAGGCCCGAGCGGCAGTCGGCAGAGCCAATCCGATGCTCGGGCCGGGGGTGAGGAGGGAGGGACGGATTGGATGTGTAGTCGGAAAAAACTGGGAGCTGAGCAGCCCCAGCCCCCAGGCCAGCAGCAGACTTAGAAAAAAAAGTCTGTGGCCGCGGCAGCCATTGCAACACAGGGGGCAAGTGTCTTCTTCACTCTGACTTCAACACTTAGTCTCTTACGATTCCAGGGGGGGGGAATTGACCCCCCTTGCCCTATGGAGCGGACGCCCATGCCTGGGACAGGAACCGGCGGTACAGAGGAAGAATCGATAATGCAGCTCCAGCTTCCTCCGCGGATGCCTGCTTCCTCCCTGTCGATGACAGCTCCATGCTCACAGATGCTCTGTAATGATAGGTCGGCAACCCGTTGATTACAATCTGGGCTTGCCAACCAGAGCATTGGCATACACTTCCCTGGTTTGAGGTCATTGGCCACATCCAGGTTGAGCACACCTGTTCTAGAGAGATTGCAACTTCTAGATTTCCCAATAAGTGTCAGATTTGGTTAAAATCAGATCTCCCCCCCCGGAAAGGAACTTTAAGTCACCCTCCTTTATCTAAACAATGATTATTTTTTTCCGGGCTTAATCTTATTTCTTTTTTAATTTTCTGTGTTGCCTCTACCTCCATTCTCGCCAAGCGAGAATGATGAATCCTATTCCTGCAGCCTCCCGGGATATCCCCTTCACATATTCCAGGAGGCTTTGGCAGCCGATTCACACAGCAGTGGATGGGTAGAGCTGGTGTGCGTCACTGGAGGCCTGGTTGCCTGAATCTGGAAGAAGTAGCCAGGCTCCCAATGACTGAGTGCACCAAGATGGTGGCATGGGACCAATGCTGGGGTAAGGTCATCCAGTGCCCAGGGTGAAGATGACAAACTGCATCCCCTATGCTCAACTCCCTCCCTTGGGTGAAGATGGGGATGAGACTAATGGTGAGGATATTTCACCTCACCACCTGTTGTAATCCTGAAAATGCTGACCCACCGTGTATGGCCTGCAATTTGCGGCATGGCCTCATTCCCTTAAAGGGTCACATTTGGAGACCCAATGCAACATGCCATTTCATTTTTACAGCAGGCATGAAGTAAAGCATTTGCGGCATGTATACAGCCCTGAGCAGCTGCATCTCCTTGTTCAAATGGGTGGTCAGGGGGGGTAAAAAAACGTTGGCTCAAATGCCTGTTTTTTACCACCCCCCGCCTGCCTGTGTGAATGAAACCTAAGAGAGGAAGGAGTCTATAGGGCCCTTGGGGGTTCTGAGGCAGAGAGGGGAAGTCTAGGGCTGAGTGCCCTCCCACCCTCCCGTGTATTCACTGTTCAATTATTATCAGTGTGTCCCCTGCCAGGAATGGAGGCAGCTTCTCTTTCTTCCTATCTCAGGTCACAGCTCAGGTGTGATATGTCACATGACAAGGGGACACAAGAAGAAGTGGGGGGTCGGAGCAAGGGGCATCATCTTTGCCTAGTTTGGGAAAATGGGATTGGGTACTGATAAAAATCAGTACTCACTCCCTCCTCCCAAAAAAAAAACAACCTTTAATTCAGTTGCAGGCCTGGGGAAGGAAGCAAACCTCCCTTTTTAAATGAAGTCCTCTTTAGATAAATATTGTATATACTCGAGTATAAGCTGACCCGAATATAAGCCGAGGCACCTAATTTTACCACAACTTATTGCCTTGAGTATAAGCCTAGGGTGTCCATCTGCATGCCTCACTGTGCCTCACTTTGCCTCACTGTGTCCATGCCTCACTGTGTCCATGACTAGACTGACGTTTAACATGGGAGTCTACGGAAGGGGTGCCCGGCTTTGAAAAATCGGTGCTCCCCGGCCGTAGGTCCCCCAGACAAAAAACTTTGCACACTTATAGAGGTGTAATGGGGCTACATGTGTGCGAAGTTCCGGGTCCAGGGGACCTACGGCCGGCCGGTACCATGTCCCCAAATTCACCGGAGAAATGACCGTTTAACATGGGAGTCAATGGAAGGGGTGCCCGGCTTTGAAAAATCGGTACTCCCCGGCCGTAGGTCCCTTAGACAAAAAACTTATAGAGGAAGAGTGGGGCTACTTGTGTGCCAAGTTCGGGGTCCAGGGGACCTACGGCCGGCCGGTACCGGGTCCCCAAGATCTGGGAGATCAGGCGCAAAAAGGTGACTCGAATATAAGCCGAGGGGGCATTTTTAGCACAAAAAATGTGCTGAAAAACTCGGCTTATACTCGAGTATATACGGTATACAGATCATAACGCAATATTTTATCCAATAAGGATTTTATTATATTAAACAGTTATGCCATGTTTACTAAATATTCTATCTATTAGTAATCAAGTACCAAAATTAAGAGTGTGTATGCTCCAATTTAGAAATAGTGAACCTATCAGCCTTGAATAAATTAATCAATATTTTGAAAGATATTAGGCACCTTGGGAAAATTGAAACAGGCAACCCATATTAAAGGATTCCAAAATGTAAAATATATATAAAAAATACCAACCTAGATTACATGGCCCCTTTCCACAAAGTCTAGAACAATTATTATTCTTTGAATCAGGTCTATATGTAGTAAAAAAAAAAAATCCTATGGGAAATATATTTGATTACAAATATTGAATATTTAAAAATATTTCCTTTTCTAAAATATTAAATATATTTTACATATGCTTAAAATAAAAAAAATAAAGTAAAATAATCTCTTTTTTACAGGAAATAATGTATAGTTGTTCAGCTACAGGTTTTGCAATGCCTAATGCCCCGTACACACAATCGGAAATTCCGTCAAGAAAAGTCTGATGTGAGCTTTTGGATGGAACTTCCGACCGTATGTATGCTTCATCGGACTTTTGCTGTCGGAATTTCCGCCAACAAAAGATTGAGAGCTGGTTCTCAAATTTTCCGCCGGAAAAAATTCCTATTGGAAAATCCAATCGTCTGTAGCAATTCCGACGCGCAAAATTCCGAAACATGCTCGGAAACAATTTGACGCATGCTTGGAAGCATTGAACTTAATTTTTTTGGCTCGTTGTAGTGTTGTACGTCACCTCGTTTATGACGGTCAAACTTTTGTGTGAGCGTGTGTATGCAAGCCAAGCTTGAGCGGAATTCCGTCGGAAAAACCATCCAACGTTTTTCTGATGGAAAATCCGATCGTGTGTACGCGGCATTAGAGCTACTTCTTATCATTTGCAGATATTTTCTGTCACTTGTTCCCGCATGTCAACCCTTATGCCGCATACACACGATCGGAATTTCCGACAACAAATGTTCGATGTGAGCTTTTGGTTGGATATTCCGACCGTGTGTAGGCTCCATCGGACATTTGCTGTCGGAATTTCCGACAACAAATGATTGATAGCTGGTTCTCAATTTTTACAAAATTATGTGTTGGAAATTCCGACCGTGTGTAGCCAATTCCGACGCACAAAAATCAGACGCTTGCTCAAAATCAATTGGACGCATGCTTGGAATCATTGAACTTAATTTTTCTCGGCTCGTTGTAGTGTTGTACGTCACCGCGTTCTTGACGTTTGGAATTTCCAAGCAACATTGGTGTGACCGTGTGTATGCAAGACAAGTTTGAGCGAACATCCATCGGAAAAAAAATCCATGGTTTTGTTGTCGGAATGTCCGATCGTGTGTAAGCCGCATTACAGTGCCAGGTGTTCACAATTCATTTTTACATTCGGTACATTTTTGGCCGCCATTAGGAATATAGAGTATGTGGGCAGTTAAAGGGTTGGGTGGTCGCAAACCAAGACCCACATTTTTTAACAAAGCTTATTTCAAATAATCTGTAGTGCACATCCATGGTGTTTTCTTTAGCCCGGTCAGTGTCTTTTTAGTGATCGGTGACTAGTATGTAAAACACAGTATCTGGTTTCCTGTGGACAAGGAGGCCGGTTTGACACTCTATGCAGCACTCTTGTCTTTGCAGGATATTTGTACTGTAGACACAGCCTGCTTATGTCTGTCACTTTTCTTCCCCAGCCCCTCCAGCTTGTTTTGTTTGCTGACTTGGAAGTTGCTGGTTGCCTCCTCTCTTTTTCCCAACAAGGACTTCTACCCCCCTTAGTCCTCCCCATGTACTTCGAGCATGGAGACCCTGCCTAATCTCCTAGATTCTTTATATAGGAAATTAATGTAATCATCACAGTGGCAAGCTGGCATTTATTTCTCGTAGCTGAGGTCTAGAGTTGCACTGCTTGGAGTAGTAGCATGCCTATGTGTGTGTGACTTGATCTACCCTTGGGACAGAGAGCATCAGGGACTTGGCAGAGACGGGTTAAGCTGCATTGTGTCTGCTGGTTGTCTACTTGACCACAGAGTGCAGGAGAGATAGCTGGCATTGATACAGAGATGGCATCAGAAGGGTCTAGTGGTTTACAAGTTCTTCTCGCTACTTTACAGGTAAGAAGTGTGTGACGTGACATGTTAATATAAGCATGACTTTTTCGGCTCTAACGTGTGTGCACATGATTGCAAGCTCTTCAGGTTACCAGTTCTTGTCTTGGTACTGGGGACATATTATTGATTATACATAGAGTGGCACACAGCTCACCGGTTAATCATTGACTTTGCAATACTGCATATTACGACAACGCATGGCGTATTTCATTCATCGCTTTTACAACCCATCAACGAAGCAATCAGGCATGGATTGTGGCTTGTAACCAGCAGATGTGGTCTTCAAAGACATATATTAATAGACTTGAAATTGGTCTTCACCCAAAATATTCAGTCTTTGTAAACAGAAGTGCACGCTTCCTAGATTTCCATGTGACCACCTGTCAGAATGTTCATTGTAGACAGAACCAGGAATTAACCCTCAATAGAGCTGAAATACTTTGTATGTTGTAAGCGGCATCCCTACCCAAAATGCCGGCATTTGGCTAAACAATAGAAATGAAGCATCATCTTGTTTAAGATTGGGAACTGAGACGTAGAAGTACACTGACTGCAATATTCCCGCATCCTTTAGGAGAGAGGGTTGATCATTTCCTGACCCCCATGAACAATCTAATAATGATGATCATATAATAACCTTTTAAATGCAGTAAAAACACCTACAATAACCTAATAATCCTAGTATTAGACATAAATCTATGCTCATACAGTGAGTGTGTATATATATATATATATATATATATATATATATATATATATATATATATATATATATGACTTCCCATGCAAAATGAACAGCCTATTTACCCTAATGCCGCGTACACACGACCGTTTTTAATGTCATTGAAAAAAACGTCATTTTTCTCGACGTGATTCTTCTCAAGCCTGCCTTGCCTACACACTATCGTGGAAAAAAATGTTCGAGTAAAGCGCGGTGACATACAAAACGTACGACGGCACTATAAAGGGGAAGTTCCATTCGGATGGCGCCACCCTTCATGTTAGTAAAGTTTGTTGAGAGACGATTTGCACTTTTCAGCCTCGTGCTTTTCAGTCCGTTACAGCGTGACGAATGTGCTATCTCTATTACGAACACTAGTTTTACCAGAACGAGCGCTCCCGTCTCATACTTGATTCTGAGCATGCGCATTTTTTTTCACGTCGTTAAAGCCCACACATGGCCGTTTTTCATGATGAGAAAAACGACGATGTGAAAAACGACGACAAAAATTAGACCATGTTCCAATTTTTTCTTGCCCGTTTTTCACGTCATGAAAAATGCTCGGAAGCCCACACACGATCATTTTTAATGACCATTTTAATAAATTTTCTCGTCATTAAAAACGGTCGTGTGTATGCGGCATTATGCTTGTGTCATGTAAACATGCCCTTTTTCACACCTTTTTTTTTTTTGCATGTTTTCGTGCTGCACACATTCAAATTCATTTATTCAAATGGCCTGATCTACCCACAACAAATGTGCCAACAAAGCTCCTATATCTTTTTGGGTGTTGGGCTTTGTGCATCTTTTAACTGTGCACTTTGACGAGATGTGCACAAAAATGCACATCTTTTTGAGGGTCCATGAACTAACCCAAATTACTAAAACATAAACTGTGTGTAAAAGAAATAAAAAAAATAATATATGATACAGGTGTGGTGAACAGCACTCAAAGTCTTATAGGTGCATGCAATCAGGCCCTACCTCAGGCCACATATAAGAAAAAAGTCCAGGATTGCTGCACTCAAAATTTATTGAAAAATAGAAATAATAAATACAAATATACAAGTATGTATATGTTCCATATGGAACTATCTTATACTTGTATATTTGTATATATTATTTATATTTTTCAATACAGAAACAGAGTGCCGCAATCCTGGACTTTTTGTTTATATACATATATCTATATATTTTGATGTTTTAATAATATGAGAGACAAAACGTAGAAACAAATCCAGACAATCACATTGTCTGATTTGGAAAGAATTTATTTTGCAAATTATGGTGGAAAATAAGTATTTGGTCATTATCAAAAGTTCATCTCAATACTTTGTTATATATCCTTTGTTGGCAATGACAGAGGTCAAACGTTTTCTGTAATGCCCCATACACACGATCGTTTTTCTTACCATTTTTTTTCTTGCCGTTTTTTACGTCGTTTTTTTTCATGTTTCCTCTCAAGCCTGTCTTGCGTACACACAATCATTTTAAAAAACGATCAAGCAAAGCGCAGTGACGTACAACACGTACGACGGCACTATAAAGGGGAAGTTCCGTTCGAATGGCGCCACCCTTCATGTTAGTAAAGTTTGTTGAGCGACGATTCGCTCTTTTCAGTCTCGTGCTTTTCAGTCCGTGACTGCGTGACGAATGTGCTATCTCCATTACGAACGCTAGTTTTACCAGAACGAGCGCTCCTGTCTCATACTTGATTCTGAGCATGCGCGTTTTTTTTTTCACGTCGTTAAAGCATACACACTATCGTTTTTCACGTCGTTAAAAAAACGACATGAAAAACTACGTGAAAAAAGAGAGCATGTTCGAAATTTTTAATGGCCGTTTTTCACGTCGTTAAAAATGCTCTGGAGCCTACACACGATCATTTTTAATGGCCATTTTTTTTAATGGCATTTTTAACGGCATGAAAAACGATCGTGTGTATGGGGCATTAGTCTTCACAAGGTTGTCACACACCGTTGCTGGTATGTTGGCCCATTCCTCCATGCAGATCTCCTCTAGAGCAGTGATGTTTTGGGGCTGTCGCTGGGCAACACGGACTTTCTACTCCATCCAAAGGTTTTCTATGGGGTTGAGATCTGGAGACTGGCTAGGCCTCTCCAGGACCTTAAAATACTTCTTACGAAGCCACTCCTCCTCGAGGAGGTTTGCACTCAAAATCTCAGGATACATGGCCCCATTCATTCTTTCATGTACACGGATCAGTCATTCTATTCCCTTTGCAGAGAAACAGCCCCAAAGCATGATGTTGCCACCCCATGCTTCACAGTAGGGATGAGCTTCGTGTTCGAGTCGAACATACGTTCGACTCGAACATCGGCTGTTCGATCGTTCGACGAAGATCGAACGATTTGGGCCGTTCGCGCCAAATTCGAGTGACGCGAACGGCCCACAATGCACTACGCCATCGCAGTGTCATCCAGGCGCTGTGATTGGCCAAGCATGCACTGTGACCCCGCATGCTTGGCCAATCACAGCGCCGGCAGCGAGGAGAGCAATGATTGGCCACAGGCAGGATGCCTGTGGCCAATTATTGCTGAGGGGGTTTAGTACACGCCCCACACTATAAAAGGCCGCCAGCACGGCGGCCTAGTGTAGTGTGTTCCGGAGCAGGGATAGAGCAGCATAGGCAGGGACAGTGACTTTTATTTCTTTCTTGCTTAACCTGGATTCCTTTAGTTTAGGGAAAGAGAAGGATAGGTAGGGAGAGTGTCAGTGTGTTTTGTGCTTGTGCTATATTGTGCTTAAAAAAAACATTTTTTCTAGGGACAGAAAACTGCAGGTAGGGAGAGTGTGTCAGTTTCTTTCACTGTCAAAGTCCTTGTTTCCAGGGACCTGGAAGGACAGTGAGTGAATTCTCCTTGTGCTATATTGTGCTTAAAAAAAACATTTTTTCTAGGGACAGAAAACTGTAGGTAGGGAGAGTGTGTCAGTTTCTTTCACTGTCAAAGTCCTTGTTTCCAGGGACCTGGAAGGACAGTGAGGTAATTCTCCTTGTGCTAAATTGTGCTTAAAAAAAACATTTTTTCTAGGGACAGAAAACTGTAGGTAGGGAGAGTGTGTCAGTTTCTTTCACTGTCAAAGTCCTTGTTTCCAGGGACCTGGAAGGACAGTGAGGTAATTCTCCTTGTGCTAAATTGTGCTTAAAAAAAACATTTTTTCTAGGGACAGAAAACTGTAGGTAGGGAGAGTGTGTCAGTTTCTTTCACTGTCAAAGTCCTTGTTTCCAGGGACCTGGAAGGACAGTGAGGTAATTCTCCTTGTGCTAAATTGTGCTTAAAAAAAAACATTTTTTCTAGGGACAGAAAACTGTAGGTAGGGAGAGTGTGTCAGTTTCTTTCACTGTCAAAGTCCTTGTTTCCAGGGACCTGGAAGGACAGTGAGGTAATTCTCCTTGTGCTAAATTGTGCTTAAAAAAAACATTTTTTCTAGGGACAGAAAACTGTAGGTAGGGAGAGTGTGTCAGTTTCTTTCACTGTCAAAGTCCTTGTTTCCAGGGACCTGGAAGGACAGTGAGGTAATTCTCCTTGTGCTAAATTGTGCTTAAAAAAAAACATTTTTTCTAGGGACAGAAAACTGTAGGTAGGGAGAGTGTGTCAGTTTCTTTCACTGTCAAAGTCCTTGTTTCCAGGGACCTGGAAGGACAGTGAGGTAATTCTCCTTGTGCTAAATTGTGCTTAAAAAAAACATTTTTTCTAGGGACAGAAAACTGTAGGTAGGGAGAGTGTGTCAGTTTCTTTCACTGTCAAAGTCCTTGTTTCCAGGGACCTGGAAGGACAGTGAGGTAATTCTCCTTGTGCTAAATTGTGCTTAAAAAAAACATTTTTTCTAGGGACAGAAAACTGTAGGTAGGGAGAGTGTGTCAGTTTCTTTCACTGTCAAAGTCCTTGTTTCCAGGGACCTGGAAGGACAGTGAGGTAATTCTCCTTGTGCTAAATTGTGCTTAAAAAAAACATTTTTTCTAGGGACAGAAAACTGTAGGTAGGGAGAGTGTGTCAGTTTCTTTCACTGCCAAAGTCCTTGTTTCCAGGGACCTGGAAGGACAGTGAGGTAATTCTCCTTGTGCTAAATTGTGCTTAAAAAAAACATTTTTTCTAGGGACAGAAAACTGTAGGTAGGGAGAGTGTGTCAGTTTCTTTCACTGTCAAAGTCCTTGTTTCCAGGGACCTGGAAGGACAGTGAGTGAATTCTCCTTGTGCTATATTGTGCTTAAAAAAAACATTTTTTCTAGGGACAGAAAACTGTAGGTAGGGAGAGTGTGTCAGTTTCTTTCACTGACAAAGTCCTTGTTTCCAGGGACCTGGAAGGACAGTGAGGTAATTCTCCTTGTGCTAAATTGTGCTTAAAAAAAAAACATTTTTTCTAGGGACAGAAAACTGTAGGTAGGGAGAGTGTGTCAGTTTTTTTCACTGTCAAAGTCCTTGTTTCCAGGGACCTGGAAGGACAGTGAGGTAATTCTCCTTGTGCTAAATTGTGCTTAAAAAAAACATTTTTTCTAGGGACAGAAAACTGTAGGTAGGGAGAGTGTGTCAGTTTCTTTCACTGTCAAAGTCCTTGTTTCCAGGGACCTGGAAGGACAGTGAGGTAATTCTCCTTGTGCTAAATTGTGCTTAAAAAAAACATTTTTTCTAGGGACAGAAAACTGTAGGTAGGGAGAGTGTGTCAGTTTCTTTCACTGTCAAAGTCCTTGTTTCCAGGGACCTGGAAGGACAGTGAGGTAATTCTCCTTGTGCTAAATTGTGCTTAAAAAAAACATTTTTTCTAGGGACAGAAAACTGTAGGTAGGGAGAGTGTGTCAGTTTCTTTCACTGTCAAAGTCCTTGTTTCCAGGGACCTGGAAGGACAGTGAGGTAATTCTCCTTGTGCTAAATTGTGCTTAAAAAAAACATTTTTTCTAGGGACAGAAAACTGTAGGTAGGGAGAGTGTGTCAGTTTCTTTCACTGTCAAAGTCCTTGTTTCCAGGGACCTGGAAGGACAGTGAGGTAATTCTCCTTGTGCTAAATTGTGCTTAAAAAAAACATTTTTTCTAGGGACAGAAAACTGTAGGTAGGGAGAGTGTGTCAGTTTCTTTCACTGTCAAAGTCCTTGTTTCCAGGGACCTGGAAGGACAGTGAGGTAATTCTCCTTGTGCTAAATTGTGCTTAAAAAAACATTTTTTCTAGGGACAGAAAACTGTAGGTAGGGAGAGTGTGTCAGTTTCTTTCACTGTCAAAGTCCTTGTTTCCAGGGACCTGGAAGGACAGTGAGGTAATTCTCCTTGTGCTAAATTGTGCTTAAAAAAAACATTTTTTCTAGGGACAGAAAACTGTAGGTAGGGAGAGTGTGTCAGTTTCTTTCACTGTCAAAGTCCTTGTTTCCAGGGACCTGGAAGGACAGTGAGGTAATTCTCCTTGTGCTAAATTGTGCTTAAAAAAAAACATTTTTTCTAGGGACAGAAAACTGTAGGTAGGGAGAGTGTGTCAGTTTCTTTCACTGTCAAAGTCCTTGTTTCCAGGGACCTGGAAGGACAGTGAGGTAATTCTCCTTGTGCTAAATTGTGCTTAAAAAAAACATTTTTTCTAGGGACAGAAAACTGTAGGTAGGGAGAGTGTGTCAGTTTCTTTCACTGTCAAAGTCCTTGTTTCCAGGGACCTGGAAGGACAGTGAGGTAATTCTCCTTGTGCTAAATTGTGCTTAAAAAAAACATTTTTTCTAGGGACAGAAAACTGTAGGTAGGGAGAGTGTGTCAGTTTCTTTCACTGTCAAAGTCCTTGTTTCCAGGGACCTGGAAGGACAGTGAGGTAATTCTCCTTGTGCTAAATTGTGCTTAAAAAAACATTTTTTCTAGGGACAGAAAACTGTAGGTAGGGAGAGTGTGTCAGTTTCTTTCACTGTCAAAGTCCTTGTTTCCAGGGACCTGGAAGGACAGTGAGGTAATTCTCCTTGTGCTAAATTGTGCTTAAAAAAAACATTTTTTCTAGGGACAGAAAACTGTAGGTAGGGAGAGTGTGTCAGTTTCTTTCACTGTCAAAGTCCTTGTTTCCAGGGACCTGGAAGGACAGTGAGGTAATTCTCCTTGTGCTAAATTGTGCTTAAAAAAACATTTTTTCTAGGGACAGAAAACTGTAGGTAGGGAGAGTGTGTCAGTTTCTTTCACTGTCAAAGTCCTTGTTTCCAGGGACCTGGAAGGACAGTGAGGTAATTCTCCTTGTGCTAAATTGTGCTTAAAAAAAACATTTTTTCTAGGGACAGAAAACTGTAGGTAGGGAGAGTGTGTCAGTTTCTTTCACTGTCAAAGTCCTTGTTTCAAGGGACAGAGAAGGACACCTGAAGGTAGCCCTTATTGCTTTTTTCCCATCTCCCTGCAGGCCATCTATTAGAATGTCTGGAAGGCAAACAAGGAGAGGCAGACAGTCAGGAGCCAATAAAAGAGGGCAAGCAGGCTCTGTGTCTGGGGGCAACAGTGCTGGTCGTGGACGCGGTGCATTGTCATCAGCACATGGCCATGGGACACGCTTGTCCTTCTTTTCGGCAGCTGGACATGTTGAGCCACATCATGCCGAAGACTTGGTAGAGTGGATGACCAAGCCCTCCTCCTCCTCCTCATCCTCTCTCACCCAGGCTCAGGGTACTGGAAAAGCAGCTGCCAAAGCGTCCTCTTCCCTGGTATCAATGTCAGACTCATCATCAGTCACTCCTTCCCTAGACCCACCATGTCCTCCTCCTGAGGAGTCCCCCGAACTGTTTCAGCACAGTGTTGGGTACATGCTCCAGGAGGATGCCCAGCGTTTCGAAGGGTCTGATGATGAAACCCAGCTAGAGGAAGGCAGTAGCGTGAGAGCAGACAGAGGGGATGCTCAAGAAGGACACCAATCTGGCAGTCATGTTCCAGCAGCTGCAGCATACTGCCAGATTGCCTCCAGTGATGAGGAGGGAGGTGATGATGAGGTCACTGACTCCACGTGGGTGCCTAATAGGAGAGAGGAGGAGGAGGAGGATGAGGAGGAGGCACATCTCCAACGAGGCAGGATGCCCTTTGATGGCCAGCGTAAGGGCAGTACACCGACGGAATCACACCGCAGAGCTCCGCCTGTGCAGGGCGCTGCCTCTGCCCGTCATTCAAAAAGTTCTTTGGTGTGGGCCTTTTTTGAGGCTAGTGCATCAGATCGCACAGCTGCTGTTTGCAACATATGTCTCAAGCGTATATCGCGTGGCCAAAACATCAGCCGCTTGGGTACCACATGCCTGACCAGACATATGTTGACCTGCCATGCAGCTCGTTGGCAAGCCTACCTCAAAGACCCACACCAAAGAACAAAGCGGACCTCTCCTTGCACCGCATCAGCTGGGATCTCCAACCCCACTATAACTTCAGTCCTCTCTGAAACATGCACTGAGAGGAATGAAGGTGTAGAATTAGGTGTGTCACAGCCAAGTACTTGCGGCCACTCTGCTAGCAGTACACCAACGTCCGATTCTAGCAGGCAAATTTCCCTGCCCCAGCTGCTGGACCGTCGAAAGAAGTTCACTCCCAGCCATCCACATGCCCAGCGGTTGAATGCTAGCTTGGCTAAATTGCTAGCGCTTCAACTGCTGCCTTTTCAGTTGGTAGACTCGGCCCCCTTCCGTGAGTTTGTGCAATGTGCGGTTCCTCAGTGGCAGGTTCCCAAACGCCACTTTTTCTCACGGAAGGCTATTCCGGCTCTCTACCGGCATGTGGAAGGCAATGTCTTGGCCTCGCTGGACAGGGCGGTCAGCGGTAAGGTGCATATTACCGCTGACTCATGGTCCAGCAGGCATGGACAGGGACGTTACCTTTCTTTCACGGCCCATTGGGTCACTCTTTTGGCAGCTGGGAAGGATGCAGGACAAGGTGCAGTAGTGTTGGAGGTTGTTCCACCGCCACGCCTCCAAAATGCTACTACTGGTTGTGACACACCTCTCTCCTCCACCCCCTCCTCTTCTTCTTCCTCCATGGCCTCTTCCTGTGGTTTGTCCTATGAACCAGCGGTGCTCCGTAGCCGTTCACGGGGCTACGCAAGTACGCAGGCAAAAAGATGCCATGCCGTGCTTGCGCTGGTGTGTTTGGGGGACAGAAGCCACACTGGGGCAGAGGTCCTGTCTGCTCTGCAGGGCCAGGCCGAGAGGTGGTTGACGCCACGCCAGCTTAAGCCAGGAATGGTGGTTTGCGACAATGGCACCAACCTCCTCTCCGCCCTCCGACAGGGACAACTGACCCATGTGCCCTGTGTGGCTCACGTCCTTAACCTGGTGGTGCAGCGGTTCTTGGGCAGGTACCCGGGCTTACAGGATGTCCTGAGGCAGGCCAGGAAAGTCTGTGTGCATTTCCGCAGATCTTATAATGCCAGTGCTCGCCTGGCTGAGCTGCAAAAGGAGTTGAACCTGCCCAAGAACCGCCTTATATGTGACATGCCCACCAGGTGGAACTCAACGTTGGCCATGCTGCAGCGGCTGCACACGCAGCAGAGGGCCATCAATGAGTACCTGTGCGACTACGGCACCAGGACAGGGTCAGGGGAGCTTGGTTTTTTTTCTCCACGCCAGTGGGGCATGATCAGGGATGCATGCACTGTCCTGGCACCATTTGAGGAGGCCACGAGGATGGTGAGCAGTGACAGTGCATGCATCAGTGACACTGTACCTCTTGTCCACCTGTTGGAGCACACGCTGCGTGGAATAATGGACAGGGCACTTGAGGCAGAACAGAGGCAGGAAGAGGAGGACTTCCTTGCCTCTCAAGGCCCCCTTTACCCAGACAGTGTTCCTTCTGTCCCACCCATCGCACAGGAAGAGGAGGAGGAGGAGGAGGAGGAGGAGGAGGAGGATTGTGTCAGCATGGAGGTGGAGGCTGGCACTCAGCATCATCAGCAGCAGTCTTTTAGGGATGATTTACAGTCCCAAGAAACCAGTGGACTTGTACGTGGCTGGGAGGAGGTGGCTGCGGATCATGTCGTCCTTAGTGACCCAGAGGACTCCGGAGCGAATGCCTCAGCAAACCTACGCTGCATGGCCTCCCTGATCCTGCAAAGTCTGCGGAAGGATCCTCGTATTCTTCGGATCAAGGAGAGGGACCATTACTGGCTGGCCACTCTCCTTGATCCACGGTACAAGGGTAAGGTTGCGGACCTTATGTTACCGTCGCAGAGGGAGCAGAGGATGAGACAACTCCGGGAGGCCTTGCAGAAAGGTCTGTGCAACGCGTTCCCAGAGACTGGGAGGTTACAAACTCCTGGTCCTGGACAACGAGTTGCTGAGGCTTCGGCCAGTCAAAGAAGGAGCGGTGGGGAAGGTGGCCGTCTGACCGATGCGTTCAGACAATTCTTTAGTCCGCAGCCCCAAAGTATGATCGGTTCCAGCAACCATCGCCAGCGTCTGATAAACATGGTGCAGGAATATCTAGGGGCAAGGTCAGACTTGGACACCTTCCCCACCGAAAATCCTCTGGCTTACTGGGTCTTGAGGATGGATCACTGGCCAGAGCTTGCACAGTATGCAATTGAGCTACTGGCCTGTCCTGCATCCAGCGTTCTTTCGGAACGCACATTCAGTGCTGCTGGAGGATTTGTCACGGATCACAGGGTGCGCCTGTCCACCGACTCGGTTGATCGACTGACTTTCATCAAGATGAACCAGTCTTGGATCACCACCAGCTACCACACACCTGATGCTGATATAACAGACTAATTGATTTTAACATGTCACATCCCTTCAAGACTGATGCTGATGCTGAGTGCCTGTGCTGTTATGTTGACTGGCTATCCTCCTCCTCCGAGTCCTCAATGATACGATTGATGATGATAGCTTGGAAGATCATTTTTGTTTATGGGTGCCGCCACCAGTGGCTAAGGCCCAATTTTTCAGCCCCTGTTTTACAGGGGCGTGTAATTACAATTTTTTTAGCAATAATTTGCCATAGGGCTCATTGCTGTGCTCCAAGTACAGTATCTGTGAGGGGTTGGAGTGTTGTGGCACCAGTGCCTAAGGCCCAATTTTTCAGCCCCTGTTTAACAGGGGCGTGTCATTACAATTTTTGAAGCAATACTTTGCAACAGGGCTCATTGCTGTGCTCCAAGTACAGTATCTGTGAGGGGTTGTAGTGTTGTGCCACCAGTGCCTAAGGCCCAATTTTTCAGCCCCTGTTCAACAGGGGCATGCAATTACAATTCTTGATCTAATAATTCACAGCAGGGTCCATTGCTGCACCCACCAAGAGTAACTCTGAGGGCTTACAGTCTTGTGGCAACGCCACCACCACCACCACCACGAAAGGCCCAATTTTTCAGCCCCTGTTCAAAAGGGGCATGTAATTACAATTCTTGATCTAATAATTCACAGCAGGGCCCATTGCTGCACCCACCAAGAGTAACTGTGAGGGCTTACAGTGTTGTGGCACCAGCACCACCATCAAAGCCCCAATTTTTACTACCACTGTTCAACAATTATATGTAATTAAAATTCCTGATATAATAGTTGACAGCAGGGCGTTCCAGCACCAACCAAGAGTAACTGAGTGCTTACAGTGTTGTGCCAACACCAACAACTAAGGGGCCTATTTCTGCAGAGTATATACGGCAGGTCCCTACTTTCAAACATCCAACTTACAAACGACTCCTACTTGCAAACGAAAGAAGACAACAGGAAGTGAGAGGAAATCTACCCCTAGAAAGGAAAATTCTCTCCTGTAAGAATAAATATGGGAGAAAGGGGTCTCATCTGTACTGATGCTTTATCAGCAATCCTTGTTTCAAGAAAAACACCACATTTCAAAAACAGTTGTCATTGGGACGGAAAGTGAGGTGAAATGTTCGGAACAGGGGCACAGACAGCAAAACAAATGTTACAGGGGTGATAACCCTTACCTATGTTTCCCAAAAAGTTTAAAAATAGATTTTTGGGCTGGAGCTACACTTCAACAATGTACCTGTTCAAAATTACAAACAGATTCTACATAAGAACAAACCTACAGTCCCTGTCTTGTATGCACCGCCTGTATACGGCTGTTCAGAGTATATAGGGCCTTTTTTATTTTATGTGCGGGGTTCCCCTTAATATCCATACAAGACCCAAAGGGGCTGGTAATGGGCTGGGGTAGGGGGGGGGGGGTCATGGGGTAGCTATGCCATTTTTCTTAAAGAATTTCATCCATATTACCGGGACCAGACATTACATTAAAGCCGCAAGCAGTTTTAAATGGCTTTTTTTTCCTTTAGAAGTGTCATTTTGTGCAGGGACAGTTCTAAACACGGGAAACACGTGGCACTTCACAGGCATACTTTAGACACCCCCCAGGTACGATATTTAAAGGAATATTTGACTTTTTTTTTTTCACTTTATGCATCATTAAAATGACTGCTCCCGAAAAACAACCGTTTTTAAAACTTCTTTTTGCATTGATACATGTCCCCTGGTGCACAACCCGGGTTCCCAAACCCTATTTATGACAATAACATGCATAATAGTTGTTATAATTAGCACTTTAGAATTCGAACGTTCGCATCCATTGTATTTAATAGGGTTCTAATGTTCGTTCGAACTTTCGGTCCGTTCGCGGGTTCTGGTGCGAACCGAACCCGGGGGTGTTCGGCTCATCACTACTTCACAGTAGGTATGCTGTTCTTTGGTTGCAACTCAGCATTCTCTCTCCTCCAAACACGACGAGTTGTGTCACCAGAGCTTCCCCTTATTCACTAAGCCAGTGATCTCCAAAATGCGGCCTTTTGCTAGCCTTGGCTTTTGGGGAACTATTCTTCCCACTGACACCAAGGTGGAAATTTTCTAAAACTGGAGCACTCAGAACCTGGTGCAGCTGTGAATGGTAGCCAATCAACTTCTAACTTCAGCTTGTTCAATTAGGCTTTGAGAAAAAAACGCTGATTGGTTTCTATGCAGAGCTGCACCAGATTTTGCACTCTCCAGTTTCAGTAAATCAAACCCCAAGTGTGGGGCATATTTCCTGCCACTGACACCAATGATGGGGCACTATTCCTCCAACATGATATCAATGACGGGGCACTATTACTTCTACTGACCAAAGGCACTATGTCGTTTTTTTACTCCCAATAACCACAAAGTCTGATATATTGTTTATTCTCACTGAATCCACTGATATGAGACACAAATCCTTTCACTATCACCAATGGAGAGGCACCATTCCTCCCACTGATGGCCACATTGGGGCATTATTTCTTCTGAGGACACCAATGATTGGGCACTTTTCCTTCCTCTGACATCAATGATGAGGCATAATTGACCACAATACAGCCCCCCTATAGTCTCAAAGACAGTAAACTGGCCTTTAGTTCAGAAAGTTTGGAGACCTTTGCACTAAGCTCCAGGGATAATTCAAAGTGCAACGTCCCTTGTAAAGTTAACAGTCTATTTGTCTTTAGTAAATCAACCCCAAAATCTTTTTTTTTTTTTGGCTTTTTTATTCCCTTGGACAGGGAACACCAAACTTTCTTACCAAAGGGACAATTTACTGTCTTTCAGACTTTAGGAGGCTGGACTGTAGCCAGCGAGAGTAGAAAATGGTCCAGCATCAGTGGGACTAGACCATGCCCCAAGCTTGAGGCCTCATACCCACGGACGTTTTTACAGCCGCGTTTTTGAGCGTTTTTTACAGCTTAAAAACGCCTGTCCATGTTAGTCTATAGCTTCATGCCCACCTAGGTGTTTTTGAGCTGCAAATATCATAGGCGTTTTTAAGCTGTAAAAAAAAACCCAGGACCAGTGCGTTCCTCGGCGTCGGCGTTAGGCATAAAAAAACGCGAAGCTTTAAACACTCAAAAATGTGCAAAAACGAAGCGATTGCGTTTTTGAGCTCCGACGTTTGTTTTTTTTTTCGAAAAAAATACTGTCAAAAAATTTATAAAATAACATGGACAGGCGTTTTTAAGCTGTAAAAAACGCTAAAAAACGCGGCTGTAAAAACGTCCGTGGGCATGAGGCCTGATAGTCAGTGGGAGTAAAAATTACATAGCACCTGTGGTCAGTAGAAGGAGGAATACTGCCCTATCATTGGTCTTAGTGGGAGGAATTATGCCTCATCATTGATGTCAGTGGAAGGAATAGTGCCCAATCATCGGTGTCCTCAGAAGAAATAATGCCCCAATGTGGGTGTCAGTGGGAGGAATGGTGCCTCTCCATTGGTGATAGTAGAAGGATTAGTGTCTCATATCAGTGGGAGGATAAGTACCCTAAGGGCTGAATAAAGGTAAGCAAAGGGCTACAACCAGCCCGCGGGCCGCAGTTTGGAGACCACTGCCCTTGGGTATAGAAAAGTGAGCACTAAGCTAAGTGGACAATCACCTTCTATATTATTTTTTTTTGTGAATCAACCCCACTGATTTAACACACCATGGCATGTGGAATCAATAACTACAATAATGGAAGTCCAGTTTTAATTTTTTTTTTTTTCATTTTTAGTTCCCTGTAGTGTTAAAAAAATAATAAAGTTCTACTTACCCTCTCCACATTCCATTGCTGTTCCCAGGTTCCTCCTCTGTCCATCCAGCATCAGCGGTCCTTTACAGCTGAATGAGAGTAACATCATTCTGCCTATTTCCTGTGAACCCAGCCTGTCATTTACATGTCCCCATAATGGGCACAGCATCTCACAAGCTGGGCCCATAGTACTTCAGGACACGCATCATTACCTGAGTGCCACTCAGTCCTGAAAGGATGTCCTTTGGGGGAAGGGGGGATTCAGGTGAAGCGAGCGGCAGATGCAGGGGTTATATGCCTGGCCATACACATGAGTACATTGTAGGAGGCTCAGTTTGCACCTTCTTGCCTGACATCCTTAGATTGAAAAATCTGGGGCGGAAAACTGTTTGCCAAATGGCAACTGCACCCAATCAGATGCAGCCCCTGTTCAGGTATTCTGAAAGTTGCTGGCGTTGGCTGTCAGAATACTATAGCCAACACTGCAGATTCGTCTATCTATGCATAGCGTGGACGGAGGGATCTGTTTGAAAAAGATCTAGTCATGTATGGCCAGCTTTAAGCTTTAAGTTTAGATAACTAAACTGGTGGCAGAATTAAAGGGATTGTAAAGGTTTCTTTATTGTTTTAAAAAAAATAACAAACATATCATACTTACCTGGTGTGTACAATGGTTTTGCACAGAGCAGCCCCGATCCTCCTTTTCTAGGGACTGCCACTGGTGCTTCTGGCTCTTCCTGCCTTCCGAGTACCCTCATAGCAAGCTGCTTGCTATAGGAACACTCGTGTGGGCTCATCCTGAGCTGCACTATGTGCGTCTATTGACACACACAGTGTAACTCAGCCCCACCCCCTGCTCACTCATCACTGAATTTGATTGACAGCAGCAGGAGCCAGTGAGGAGGGAGAGAGAGAGCAGCACTGTTGATCTTGGGCACAGCACTGGATCGAGATCGGGCTCAGGTAAGTATTTGAGGGGAGCATGGGGTGGGGGAACTGCACATAAAAGGTTTTTTACCTTAATGCAGAGAACGCATTAAGATAAAAAAATCTTTAGCTTTTATAACCACTTTAAGTAAAAAAAAATGACATTGGCACTATAGCCCCGGTTTACTATTATTGGCTTGACATTCCACCTCATCAGTCATAAAATGCCTGCACTGCACCAAACACAAGAGTTTGACCATCCAATGCCTGTGTGTACAAATCTTAAAGAATACTTGGCCACTACTAGTGCACTAGTAACAAAAACAATTGGGTATTGTCCGTGATACTTTTTTTGTTTGCACTAACATTACAATTTTCAGGACAAGCTTTCGGGCTGGAACCCCCTTTTTTTAAGGTCCAAACAGTACTGCTTGGACTTTGGAAGAAGGGGTAAACCCCAAAATCATGACCTGAAAATGTGAATATTAGTGCAAATAAAAAAAAAGGATCAGGGCCAATTTGATGATTCCTTACTACTCCCATGATGATCCACCACATGTTCCACCTGGAATACTGTCCATCCTTTTCAGAGTTTGGGTTCTATAGGCTCCCCAGGATCCTCCTCATCTTCCCCATTCCCTCTTTCTCTTCCTCTCCCTTGTTTCTTGCCCTTATACCTGGGGGCCCTTGGGATCGGGGCTACTGTATATTCCGCTACAGTATATTGTATGTTGGGTCTGTGTCTCTGCTTGGTTCCAACCCCATTGCTGTATTACCTAACAATAATTGGATACTATCGGTTTTGCGTAACCTCGCCCATAACTGACTTTTCTTGTTTGACATTGTATCCAGAGATGCTCTGCTGAATTGCCTGAATTTTTTACTTCTGCTTTTCGTTGATTGAGCTACTGTTGTTTTATTCTCTTTTGTCATAGGCGTGCGCACAGGGTGTGCCAGATGTGCCCAGGCACACCCTAATCACACTGTGCAGCACAGATTTCCCCTTCTGCCCTGGCTCCCCCCCTCCTTCCCCTGGCAGTGCTTCCAGCTTCCCTACTCTCCTCTCCCACCTGATGTTGCTGCTGGGGATGTTTTAGGATGAGTGGGGGAAGGGGCAGGTAAATATGTAACTTACCGGCCCCTTCCCTTTCATCGTGAGTGATCGGTAGTATGTGTTGAGCTGTGGGGTGCACACCCTAATGCAATAGGCTGCACACGCCTATGTCTTTTGTCAAGCTCTTATGGCCACTGTCAGTGCCAGGACAAGGTCATCTAGAGCCCAGGGCAATTGTGCCAAACTGCGCCCCCCCCCAAGATATATGAACATATGAGTCAGCAAATATCTGCCTCCCTTGCTGAAAACGCCCATCTCAGCACAAATCTTTGCCCCCCCCCATCCTCCAAATCCCCACAAAGCACAACTCTTCTTCCCCCTTTCCCCCTCCCAATACAACACATGCCCGTAAATCATCACTCAACCCCCCCCTCCCAATTCCCCTCCATCCCCCGCAGCCTCCCAAATTCCCCCTTCCAAAACAAATCCCCTCCCTCAAATCTCCTTGTTGTGCTTCCCCACCTCACATGATACCACAGTGTCCTCCTGCCCACCCCTTGTCCTGGCCCTGGCCTCTGTAACCCAAATGACCTTTTGTCTTTATTAAAAAATAAAAAACATTGAATATATGAAAGAAAAAAAAAAGTATCAGGGCCATCAGCATAGAGTGTTGTCTTAGTTCCAGGGCTACATTATGTAATGCTTTATAATATCATTATGAGAACAGTCTAGGGTGAGCCTCAGTCTATGGAGACGGCACATCTCTATTAGATAAGCAAGCACGTAAACTCCCAGCTTAAAAATGATTTACATTCCACTTATATCACTCTTCTTACAAAAGTCTATAGTATCTAGTAGTGAAGTAGTCTTTTCATAGCTTCTTTATTATCACATCTAGACATTCCTAATTAACTTACACGATACATTTTCTCTCACTATGCTGTTTATTTCACTTTTAATTTAGAAATAGTCCTTAAGTAAATGAAAGAGGCGTCAGATCTGCCATTGTTTCTTCTGTCCTACATAGGCTTTAATAGTTATCCTTTGATGGATCCATTATACTATGTGTGTGAACAGTGCAAACAGCATCCCATTGAAAGCCCTTGAGAAGCGGCATATAACACCCCTTAAAGGTGGTGTGAAAATCAAGACTACTTGTTTGCCGGAGAAGATCTATATACTGTACAAAAGCAGAGGCCCTCGACACTGTACGGATATCGTCTTATTTAAACTGATTTCTATATCTTTTTTATTGTATTTTTCACTAAATCCCATTAAATATTTACTATTGTTTTTGCAGAATACAAGGATTTTCTCCAAAAGGATGTTTATTGAAAAATATATTAAGCAAAAGTTTACAAACCATTGCACAATGTGTAGTATTATATCCATAGAACACTTGAATATTTAGATAACTTTTGAAATAATAAACAAAAACACAAATACAAAGCTGTAAATATACCATACTTCTCTCCCGCACTCCCCAGACCCCCATATCTCCAAATTATACTCAAACAAGACTCGACCCCGTCACCCCCACCAGGCCCCAACTGCAAACTGCATATGGGACCCGCAAACCCCCACCCCCGTTCCCGTTCAGTCTAGGAGGTTCTTCCGCTTTCCAATGGTGAAGAATGAGTTTGCGGGCCTGAAAAAGGGCTCTACCGATGGCTGATTTTGGATTGTCCTCTAGTGGCAGGCCATCCACAACCCCCAGGACACAGATCCTGGGGTCCTGCGGAATCTCCACCGAGAACACCTCCCCTATGGTTTTAAGAACCCCCCTCCAGTAGAGATGCAACTTGGGGCATCGCCACAGCAAATGGATGAGGTCCCCGTGATCCCTAGCACATCTCGGGCAGCTGTCCTCCTCTCCCAGACCCATCCTGTGTAATCTCGCAGGCGTAAAGTGTACTCTCAGCAATATGTACAATTGGGACAGGCGTTGGGCAACGTTAAGCGAACTTCCCTGAACAGCTAACAACGCCTCCTCCCACTGACCCTCCTCAAATAGACCAACATCCCTTTCCCACAAGGCTATTACCCCCGCAGGAAAGCCCGGCAAAAAAGAGGATAGTAGCATGGCGTATGTTCTAGAGATGAAACCCTTAAAACTGGGCACCCCCATCATAGAGTGAAAGATTGGGGCTGGAGACAATATCCACGGGTTGTTTCCCGCCTGGGCCCTAACTGCATGGCTCAACTGTAAGTAATAAAAGTGCATGGACCCATGCAGCCCAAACTGCTCCTGCAGCTCCACAAAGGGCCGCAAACAGCCATTGGAAAAGATGTGGACCAAATGGGTAACTCCACCCCTCCTCCAACGCTCCGCACAGGTCAAAAGAAGCAGCTCCCCATAATACCGGTTGCTCCAAATCGGGCTGTAAACTGTAAACCCCTCAATCTTTTGTATTTGACGTGTTTTATTCCAAATTTTTGGGATCAGGGCATAGGTGGGGAAGACCTTGTTTGACTTGGCAAATTGCAATGCCTCAAGGCCTGTTACTACACTTTCCGCTCCCGTGGTGCGCAGCATCAGGGCAACTGTCGGGTCCCCCACCTCCCCCTCCATGACTGGCTTCTCTGTTAGGGCTCTAGCAACGTGCTGCAACTGCGCAGCTACATAATATAACCATGGATTTGGGAGGGCCAGACCCCCCTCCTCCTTGGATCTCTGCAACTGCTCCAATTTGATTCTAGGGGTTTTGTTAAGCCAGAGAAGAGATCGAAATAGAGAATTAATGATTCTGAAAAATTTCAACGGGATCACAATGGGAGTGTTATGTAGAACGTACAAAAGTTGTGGCATATAAATCATTTTAATGAGGTTGGCCCTGCCCGCCATGGACATCCTCAGTTTAGACCATATTTTGGATTTATCCCTAATCCTAGTTAGAAGGGGCGATAGATTGAGAGAAATGTACTCACTAAGTTGTGGAGTGACCCATATACCCAAATATTTAAATTGCCGTGAGACTGGGATATCCTGCAGCATGGGTCCCTGGTCCCCCGGGGAGTCCAATAGCATCATTGAGGATTTAGTCCAGTTAATTACCAGGCCAGAAAATGAGCCAAAGTTCCGGACCACCGCCATAGCCTCTCTCAGGGACCCCCCCGTATCCCCCAGCAGCAACATCGTATCGTCCGCATAGAGCATGATTTTTTCATGCGTCTGGCCATACTTAAACCCAGATATTAAGGGGTTGGACCTAATGAGAGCAGCCATTGGTTCTATGGCGATGGCAAAAAGCAACGGGGATAGGGGAGACCCCTGCCGCGTCCCCCTATGAAGAGGGAATGGAGGAGAGACCCTGCCCGCCTCCCTAATGACCGCCGAAAGGGAATAATATAGAAGCTGCACCCAGGAGCGGTACACCGGTCCAAAACCAAATTTTTTCATCGTTTCCCACAGATATTGCCACTCGATGCTATCGAATGCTTTATGAGCATCAAGGGACAGCAGAGCCCTATCCCCAATATTATCCGCAGGAGACTGCATGTTAAGAAACAATCTCCGAAGGTTAATAGCTGTGGATCTTTCCGGTATAAAGCCGGATTGGTCCGAGTGTATTATGGATGCAATTACCCCATTCAATCTTGTGGCCAATACCTTAGCAAGGATTTTAATATCAGTCTGCAGTAGCGATATCGGCCTATACGAGCCCGGGTCTAATGGGTCCTTCCCAGGTTTGAGCAGGAGGACTATACTGGCTTGTCTCATAGATTCGGGTAGACGGTGTGTTTCCCTGGCCATATTTAGGGTACAGAGCAGTTGTGGTAAAATCTCTTCCCCATATTGTTTATACACCTCTATCAGGATGCCGTCGTCTCCAGGTGCCTTGGAGTTGGGAAAGGAGCTGGTGGCTGCAAGCATTTCCTCCACTGTAATGGGAGCTTCCAGAGATTCCGCCTGGGACTCCGTCAAACACGGTAGTTCTATTCCCCGCAGAAAATCCTGAAGCTCCTCCATCGTATGGGTCTGTTTAGATCTATATAGATCCGCGTAGAAGTCCCTCAATTCCCGCATGACAAGATCTGGGGTATTAACCATCCTCCCCGCTGTGTTGCGTAATGCCCCGATGGATGGAGATGACTGCTGGGATCTAACCAATTTAGCTAGTAGTTTGCCTGTCTGTTCCCCCTCCTCATAGAAAGCTAGTTTAGTATAAATCTTTTTTTATCCGCTTTGGATGCATCTATTCTATTTAGTGCGTCCTGTGCCGCTATCCAAGCCTCCCGGGAGCCCTCCCCGGAGTTGGCGATGTACTCCGCCTCCAAGTGTCTAACCATGCGGGCGGCCTGCTCTCTCTGTTCCGAGGTATTGCGCTTAATGACATTGACTTCAGATATAAAGACCCCCCTCAGGAAAGCTTTAAAAGCATCCCAAGAGGCGTTCAAATCAGGGTGGCCAGCATGTCTCTGCCAGTGCTGCGCAATGTCAGCCTCTATTTTAGCATGAGAGGGGAAGAGATTCAGCCAGAAAGCGTTCAGCTTCCATGGCGCTCTTTGCATGGTAGATTCCGGCCTCACCCTCAGGTGAACCAGTAGGGGAGAGTGATCCGAGATGCTCCTGGGAAGATACTGCACCTTCTCAATATACTGGTACGCCTCTGCAGAACACAGACACAGGTCAATTCTGGATAAAGACATATGCGTCTTTGAAAAGCAGGAAAACTGCTTCTCCAGAGGATTTCTATTTCTCCAGGGATCCATCCACCCCACCTCCTCCATAAACCTAGCCAGAGCTGGCTTGTTATTCCCTGTTCCACCCGATGGGGGAGGGTGCCTATCTAATTTTAGGTCCGTAACACCATTCAGGTCCCCTGTTAAAATCAGGGGAACCCCTGGACTACAGAGCTGGAATGCCAGCAAGGCACGCAAAATCAGCGTGTTAAATGGTGGCGGGACATATACTGCTGCCAGAATGAACGTAAAGTGGTAGAGTCTACAGTGCAAAAAAACATATCTCCCCTCCTGGTCAATCCTTGAATCAAACAATTGGAAGTCCAGTGACTTATGTATCAGGACACTCACACCCCGCGAGTACGAGGTATGAGCGATATACCCATCCCGCCCAAGCATACCCCACCCCCGACAGTGTGTCAGGAGTCAAATGAGTTTCCTGGAGAATACACACTGCCGGGAGATGTTTTCTGATGGAAGTGAACACCATGGTGCGCTTAAGTGGACCACTCAGGCCCCCAATGTTCCAAGACACTAAAGGTACACTAGCCATCATGTAACCATATAATAGTAAATGCAACAGTGCAGTTGAGCGAGTAGGGTTGTCCACCGGCCAAACCTGGCGTACAATGGACCCCCGCAGTCGCCATTCAAAAACATACAGATAACACATCGTTTTATATCCCCCCTCCACCCAACATCCAATGTCTTTCTCCTGCCCCCTCTACCGAGGTGTGACATGTGCAGTGTTAGTACTTGGGTAACAAAGTTGGGAAGAGGGGGGGGACCAGCTGGGGCGGAAAGATTGTCAATCAGAGAGGGACTCCGGGCGGGGGAAGGGGTCATCCAGTGCCCACCAGGCAAAGCCTGCACGGCCAGCGCCGGTCCTGGTATGTACCCGTATAGAAAAACGAGGGGGAGGGGGGCGGGGAAGGGTGCAACAAAGTCATTTGTCCGCCTGTGACAACAGGGCCTCCAGAGTGCAAGAGAGAGAAAAAAAATGAGGAAAAAAATAAAAAAAACAACCTATCAACCGTACTAGAAGGTCCTGGGAGTGAACAGAAACCCAGTGCGGGCTCAGGTGCAACAGGCATACACTGGCCCAAGTCCGATACCCCTCGGGGTATACCAACGATAGTTCAAATTGCATGCTGATTTCTAATGCTCATTTCCTGGCAAAAACATAGGTATGTGTCTCCCGGTCGTGTGACCTTGTGGCTGCAACGTATCTTGCTTCAAACTAAGGATACTTCAAGGGTATACCCCACCGCAGGGGTCAGTCTGCATCCGCCGCCGGCCCACCTGCCTGGTGGAAGAGATGATCATTTGTGTCTAGCCAAGCTGAGGCTTCCGCCGCCGTTTCAAAGAACTGTACCCTGTCCCCTGCCACTATTCGGAGCTTGGCAGGATACAACATTGCATAGTTGGCCCTCAGGCGCTGCAGTCGCTTCTTCACCTCCCCAAATTTAGCCCTGCGTCTCTGCACCTCCGCCGAGAAGTCTGGGTAGAAGGATACTCTCACTCCATTAAACTGGATATTGCGTTTTTCTCTAGCCAGTCGCAGGATAACCTCCTTGTCCTTAAAGTTAAGGAGTTTGGCCAGCATGGTGCGGGGCGGATTTCCCGGAGGCAATGGCCTAGGAGGCACTCTGTGTGCGCGTTCCACTGAGTAGAAGGGGGTAAAGACATCTTTGCCAAATATCTCTAGCAACCAGCCCTCCACAAACGCCGTAGGGTCTCTGCCTTCCGTTTTTTCTGGAAGACCCACTATGCGGACATTGCTCCTTCTCAAACGATTCTCAATGTCCTCATTTCTAAGTTCATTGGCAGCGGCAATCCTGGCAGTGACCTGCATATCTCTGATAAGGGGGGCCATCCTGTCTTCCGCTTCACTGACCCGACCCTCCACCGCAGTGGTGCGTTCCCGGATCTTCTGGATGTCATGGCGGATCAGCCCTACATCCTCCTTCAGCCCTCCAAAGTGTACCTGCAGAGTTTCCACAGAGGCCGTGCATTTATTTACAGCTCTAAGGATTTCTGCCAGGGTGGGTTGTTCAATGTCTCCCTCCTCCTCCTCCTCTACCATGTCTGGTGAGGACTGATCTGAGGCCTGCTGTAGTGACTGCATGGAGGATTCCTCTGTGTGCTGTGAGCAGAGGATAGCTGGAGTAGCTTCCAGGTCCTCCTCAGCAGATCGCCCCCCCCCCACACTGTTCAGTTTTTGTGTATAGTATGTCATATCCTTAGGGCCATCTTTCCCCTGTGCTTTGGGGGTTTTGGGTGTTTGCTTACCCGAGTCCTTCTTGTCCCCTCGTGTGTGCTGCGGCGCCATTTTGGCTGACCTGCATGTCGTTCCCCTTCTGCTGGTTGCGCGTCAGCATGCCGGTTTTAGAAGCTGGCGGTGGGCTCAGGACGTGCCTGGGTCTTTCGGGATACTGCTGGTGGGTTCCGGTGCCGGTTTCAGCAAGTGGTTCGGCCGGGAGAAGGATCACTAAAGGATACACTCAGGGAGCTCTGTGAGACACGTCCGCTCACATGCCGCTCTTGGCCACGCCCCCCGCAGAATACAAGGATAGCAATAATTGTTTTCAATTTGCTTATTAGCTTTAGCAAAATTAAAAAACAAAAACAAAACAAAAAATCCACGACACAAATGGCTATATTGATTAACATAATACATAAAAAGCCAAAAAGGAACTTTGCCCATGGGACTTTTGTGAGTGGTGCTAAAGAACGGTCCAACAATTTATTAAAAAGGTATAAAAATGTTTTACAAAATGTTTAAAAAGACTAATGTAGCGGGGTGTTCAATTTAAGGGAAGTGTCTGGGTGTAATTAGGCTCAGACACCTTGGAATGTTAGGAGTTATGGACCATTTTTGTCCTCGGGGGATAATGCTGGTGATGAGTTCCCTGTGGCCTGAGGGTGGCGCTGCCATTCTGGGCCAGGGTTGAACCACGAGCGTAGTGCTGTGCCTTTTGTGTCCCCTCTCGACAGCCGTACAGCGGGGTGGGGAACCTGCTGTGCATGCCGGGAGAGGATATAAAATGGGCAGACCTCTCCTGATTGGGGGTTCGTCCGCCCCCAGGCACCTTCAGCCTGGGAGTGCGTGTGGCTCATCTCCGGGTGCCCTCGGCCCGGAGGCTGTGTTCCGGTTCCACCTCAGGCACCTTTAGCCTGGGGTGAGGTACTACCTCACCGTTCCTGTCCGCCGGGGTATGGAGACCCGGGAGCTGCAGTGACGGCTCAGGGCCCAGCGCCTTCGGCTGGGATCCGCTAGGGATTGAGGAGTCCAGGGTTCTGCCTTGCGAGGGGACGCGCACCCTAAGAGAAGGGAGGATCATTCCGAAGGACCGATGCGAGAGTCATGGTAAAGGAAGGGTCTGTTGACTCTCTAGGGGGACATCTTCTCCTTGATAAGGGCTATGTTCTAAGAAGGAAGTTCAAGTTCATCAGGTCAGTGGCAGAGGCCTTGTTCACCAGGTCTGTGGCAGAGACCAACTTCACGGTCTGTGGCAGAGACTGTGCGCCTAAAACTGTTTGAGAATCTGAACAGTGAAGAGTTTGAGCTACGTTTGTGCCTGGACCTTGTCAGAGAATGTTAGCAAACCAGACTGTGTGACAGCACAGAGGAGACCAAACAGGTGTAGGTAAAAGTGTAATAATTTATTAAGTGAAGTAAACAGACAAATAAACACCTCAAACAGAACACAGCGCAAATAACCAAACCAAATCACAGTGACAAAAGGAGATATATACAGTAAAGGGGGAATACCGGAATCGTAGTAAAAAACAGGCCAAGGTCATACACAAGGGGATCCAGCAGATGGGTAAGGATAGGAATAAACAGGAACAGGGAGGGGATGGATGGGTTGGCTGCAGAGCAGGGATCAAGGTAACCGAGAGACAGATGCAGGCTGAGCTTAAGGTAGGGATCGGGTAAAGCAGGATGCAGGCTCAAGATAGGGATCGGGTCAAGCAGGGTGCAGGTTAGGGATTGGGTCGGATACAGGCTCAAGACAGGGTCATGGGTCACAGGTCCTAGGTCAAGGAGAGAGCGATACCAGGGTAAGGAGTGTTTGCACTTGCCGGGTATTTAAGGAAGTCCAGTAATTAAGCTTCAGGTCACAGCTGACCACAGGAAGTGCTGCCTGTCCCATACTGCCAGAATACACCCGCTGGTGGACGCCGGTACTACAGTCCATGAATCATGTGTTACCACCAGCAGGTGAGATCCTCCAACAAAGATATTGGCTGCAAGAGGACACCTGCTGGTGGACACTAGTACCGCAGTCCAAAGGACCAACAGCACCACCAGCGGGTGAAGCCTTACCTGACAGATCTCCTCCACACCTTAGGCTGTTCTGTTTCCTTTGCTCCAACTCTTTCCTATCCAAGAGACTGTTTATTACAAAGTGAGAATAAATACTGGGTTGGAGTTTCAGCTGGTGTGGACATTTACATTACTGGGGGAGTCAAGGACTTGCATCTAGCCATAGTAGAGGTGAGAATCATGCTCAGGAGGACTTTGACTCTGGCTGCAGACAAGACCCAAAAATAACACCACTCAACCTCTTTGCACAGGAGGGTACGGGCTGTTAGTGCGGTGTGCCTTTCATTCCTCCTGCGAGGAGCCAAATTAAATGCAGGGTGGGAGAAAGGTGTGCGCGTTACACTAACAAAAAACATTAAAATAGCTCGGTTTCAAACATATCATCAATATCCACATATCAGACACGTAAATACATCGTAACACCCATGATTAGTTTAAGTGTGTAATAAACAATTAATGAAGGCTTAAATCTCTCTAAGCGTTTCAAGAGGCAGCGCCCACTTCTTCAGAAGATAGCCCAGATATAATTCTTTGTATGAGTATATGTCAATGTTGACAGAGTCAAAGATGAAAAAAATAATGTGGATCAATAGGCATGTACAGTATCTCACAAAAGTGAGTACACCCCTCACATTTTTGAAAATATTTTATTCGTACTTTTCATGTGACAACACTGAAGAAATGACACTTTGCTACAATGTAAAGTAGTGAATGTACAGCTTGTATAACAGTATACATTTGCTGTCCCCTCAAAATAACTCAACACACAGCCATTAATGTTTAATCATCTTGCATAAAAAATGAGTACACCCCTAAGTGAAAATGTCCAAATTAAGCGCAAAGTGTCAATATTTTGTGTAGCCACCATTATTTTTCAGCACGGCCTTAACCCTATTTGGGCATGGAGCTCACCAGAGCTTCACAGGTTTCCACCGGAGTCCTTTTCCACTAGGCCATGACGACATCACAGAGCTGGTGGATGTTGGAGACCTTGCGCTCCCCCACCTTCCATTTGAGGATGCCCCACAGATGCTCAATAGGGTTTAGGTCTGGAGACAAGTTTGGCCAGTCCATTACCTTTACCCTTAGCTTCTTTATCAAGGCAGTGGTCATCTTGGAGGTGTGGTTGGGGTCATTATGTTGGAATACTGCCCTGCGGCCCAGTCTCCGAATAGAGGGGATCATGCTCTGCTTCAGTATGTCACAGTACATGTTGGCATTCATGGTTCCCTCAATGAACTGTAGCTCCCCAGTGCCGGCAGCACTCATGCAGCCCCAGACCATGACACTCTGACTGTAGGCAAAACACACTTGTCTTTGTACTCCTCACCTGGTTGCCGCCACACACGCTTGACACCATCTGAACCAAATAAGTTTATCTTGGTCTCATCAGACCACAGGACATGGTTCCAGTAATCTATGTCCTTAGTAGGGATGAGCTTCGTGTTCGAGTCGAACATACGTTCGACTCGAACATCGGCTGTTCGATCGTTCGACGAAGATCGAACGATTTGGGCCGTTCGCGCCAAATTCGAGTGACGCGAACGGCCCACAATGCACTACGCCATCGCAGTGTCATCCAGGCGCTGTGATTGGCCAAGCATGCACTGTGACCCCGCATGCTTGGCCAATCACAGCGCCGGCAGCGAGGAGAGCAATGATTGGCCACAGGCAGGATGCCTGTGGCCAATTATTGCTGAGGGTGTTTAGTACACGCCCCACACTATAAAAGGCCGCCAGCACGGCGGCCTAGTGTAGTGTGTTCCGGAGCAGGGAAAGAGAAGCATAGGCAGGGACAGTGACATTTATTTTTTTCTTGCTTAACCTGGATTCCTTTCGTTTAGGGAAAGAGAAGGATAGGTAGGGAGAGTGTCAGTGTGTTTTACTGTGCGAATCCTTGTTTCTAGGGACAGGGAAGGACAGTGAGGGAATTCTCCTTGTGCTATAGTGTGCTTTAAAAAAACATTTTTTCTAGGGACAGAAAACTATAGGTAGGGAGAGTGTCAGTGTCTTTTACTGTGCGAATCCTTGTTTCTAGGGACAGGGAAGGACAGTGAGGGAATTCTCCTTGTGCTATAGTGTGCTTTAAAAAAACATTTTTTCTAGGGACAGAAAACTATAGGTAGGGAGAGTGTCAGTGTGTTTTACTGTGTGAATCCTTGTTTCTAGGGACAGGGAAGGACAGTGAGGGAATTCTCCTTGTGCTATAGTGTGCTTTAAAAAAACATTTTTTCTAGGGACAGAAAATTATAGGTAGGAAGAGTGTCAGTTTCTTTCACTGTGATAATCCTTGTTTCTAGGGACAAAGAAGGAAAGTGAGGGAAATTCTCCTTGTGCTATAGTGTGCTTTAAAAAAACATTTTTTCTAGGGACAGAAAACTATAGGTAGGGAGAGTGTCAGTGTCTTTTACTGTGCGAATCCTTGTTTCTAGGGACAGGGAAGGACAGTGAGGGAATTGTCCTTGTGCTATAGTGTGCTTTAAAAAAACATTTTTTCTAGGGACAGAAAACTATAGGTAGGAAGAGTGTCAGTTTCTTTCACTGTGATAATCCTTGTTTCTAGGGACAAAGAAGGAAAGTGAGGGAAATTCTCCTTGTGCTATAGTGTGCTTTAAAAAAACATTTTTTCTAGGGACAGAAAACTATAGGTAGGGAGAGTGTCAGTGTCTTTTACTGTGCGAATCCTTGTTTCTAGGGACAGGGAAGGACAGTGAGGGAATTCTCCTTGTGCTATAGTGTGCTTTAAAAAAACATTTTTTCTAGGGACAGAAAACTATAGGTAGGAAGAGTGTCAGTTTCTTTCACTGTGATAATCCTTGTTTCTAGGGACAAAGAAGGAAAGTGAGGGAAATTCTCCTTGTGCTATAGTGTGCTTTAAAAAAACATTTTTTCTAGGGACAGAAAACTATAGGTAGGGAGAGTGTCAGTGTCTTTTACTGTGCAAATCCTTGTTTCTAGGGACAGGGAAGGACAGTGAGGGAATTCTCCTTGTGCTATAGTGTGCTTTAAAAAAACATTTTTTCTAGGGACAGAAAACTATAGGTAGGGAGAGTGTCAGTGTCTTTTACTGTGCGAATCCTTGTTTCTAGGGACAGGGAAGGACAGTGAGGGAATTCTCCTTGTGCTATAGTGTGCTTTAAAAAAACATTTTTTCTAGGGACAGAAAACTATAGGTAGGGAGAGTGTCAGGGTCTTTTACTGTGCGAATCCTTGTTTCTAGGGACAAGGAAGGACAGTGAGGGAATTCTCCTTATGCTATAGTGTGCTTTAAAAAAACATTTTTTCTAGGGACAGAAAACTATAGGTAGGAAGAGTGTCAGTTTCTTTCACTGTGATAATCCTTGTTTCTAGGGACAGGGAAGGACAGTGAGGGAAATTCTCCTTGTGCTATAGTGTGCTAAAGCATTCCTCATCAACCATCTTTGAAATCCTTGTTTTTTTGGACAGTCAGGGAAATTGTCGTTGTGCTATTCTGTGCAAAAGCAATCATCCTCAACCATATTTAGAAATCCTTAAGTAAAGGGACAGAGAAGGACACCTGAAGGTAGCCCTTATTGCTTTTTTCCCATCTCCCTGCAGGCCATCTATTAGAATGTCTGGAAGGCAAACAAGGAGAGGCAGACAGTCAGGAGGCAATAAAAGAGGGCAAGCAGGCTCTGTGTCTGGGGGCAACAGTGCTGGTCGTGGACGCGGTGCATTGTCATCAGCACATGGCCATGGGACACGCTTGTCCTTTTCGGCAGCTGGACATGTTGAGCCACATCATGCCGAAGACTTGGTAGAGTGGATGACCAAGCCCTCCTCCTCCTCCTCATCCTCTCTCACCCAGGCTCAGGGTACTGGAAAAGCAGCTGCCAAAGCGTCCTCTTCCCTGGTATCAATGTCAGACTCATCATCAGTCACTCCTTCCCTAGACCCACCATGTCCTCCTCCTGAGGAGTCCCCCGAACTGTTTGAGCACAGTGTTGGGTACATGCTCCAGGAGGATGCCCAGCGTTTCGAAGGGTCTGATGATGAAACCCAGCTACAGGAAGGCAGTAGTGTGAGAGCAGACAGAGGGGATGCTCAAGAAGGACACCAATCTGGCAGTCATGTTCCAGCAGCTGCAGCATACTGCCAGATTGGCTCCAGTGATGAGGAGGGAGGGGATGATGAGGTCACTGACTCCACGTGGGTGCCTAATAGGAGAGAGGAGGAGGAGGAGGATGAGGAGGAGGCACATCTCCAACGAGGCAGGATGCCCTTTGGTGGCCAGCGTAAGGGCAGTACACCGACGGAATCACACCGCAGAGCTCCGCCTGTGCAGGGCGCTGCCTCTGCCCGTCATTCAAAAAGTTCTTTGGTGTGGGCCTTTTTTGAGTCTAGTGCATCAGATCGCACAGCTGCTGTTTGCAACATATGTCTCAAGCGTATATCGCGTGGCCAAAACATCAGCCGCTTGGGTACCACATGCCTGACCAGACATATGTTGACCTGCCATGCAGCTCGTTGGCAAGCCTACCTCAAAGACCCACACCAAAGAACAAAGCGGACCTCTCCTTGCACCGCATCAGCTGGGATCTCCAACCCCACTATAACTTCAGTCCTCTCTGAAACATGCACTGAGAGGAATGAAGGTGTTCAATTAGGTGTGTCACAGCCAAGTACTTGCGGCCACTCTGCTAGCAGTACACCGACGTCCGATTCTAGCAGGCAAATTTCCCTGCCCCAGCTGCTGGACCGTCGAAAGAAGTTCACTCCCAGCCATCCACATGCCCAGCGGTTGAATGCTAGCTTGGCTAAATTGCTAGCGCTTCAACTGCTGCCTTTTCAGTTGGTAGACTCGGCCCCCTTCCGTGAGTTTGTGCAATGTGCGGTTCCTCAGTGGCAGGTTCCCAAACGCCACTTTTTCTCACGGAAGGCTATTCCGGCTCTCTACTGGCATGTGGAAGGCAATGTCTTGGCTTCGCTGGACAGGGCGGTCAGCGGTAAGGTGCATATTACCGCTGACTCATGGTCCAGCAGGCATGGACAGGGACGTTACCTTTCTTTCACGGCCCATTGGGTCACTCTTTTGGCAGCTGGGAAGGATGCAGGACAAGGTGCAGTAGTGTTGGAGGTTGTTCCACCGCCACGCCTCCAAAATGCTACTACTGGTTGTGACACACCTCTCTCCTCCACCCCCTCCTCTTCTTCTTCCTCCATGGCCTCTTCCTGTGGTTTGTCCTATGAACCAGCGGTGCTCCGTAGGCGTTCAAGGGGCTACGCAAGTACGCAGGCAAAAAGATGCCATGCCGTGCTTGCGCTGGTGTGTTTGGGGGACAGAAGCCACACTGGGGCAGAGGTCCTGTCTGCTCTGCAGGGCCAGGCCGAGAGGTGGTTGACGCCACGCCAGCTTAAGCCAGGAATGGTGGTTTGCGACAATGGCACCAACCTCCTCTCCGCCCTCCGACAGGGACAACTGACCCATGTGCCCTGTGTGGCTCACGTCCTTAACCTGGTGGTGCAGCGGTTCTTGGGCAGGTACCCGGGCTTACAGGATGTCCTGAGGCAGGCCAGGAAAGTCTGTGTGCATTTCCACAGATCTTATAATGCCAGTGCTCGCCTGGCTGAGCTGCAAAAGGAGTTGAACCTGCCCAAGAACCGCCTTATATGTGACATGCCCACCAGGTGGAACTCAACGTTGGCCATGCTGCAGCGGCTGCATACGCAGCAGAGGGCCATCAATGAGTACCTGTGCGACTACGGCACCAGGACAGGGTCAGGGGAGCTTGGTTTTTTTTCTCCACGCCAGTGGGGCATGATCAGGGATGCATGCACTGTCCTGGCACCATTTGAGGAGGCCACGAGGATGGTGAGCAGTGACAGTGCATGCATCAGTGACACTGTACCTCTTGTCCACCTGTTGGAGCACACGCTGCGTGGAATAATGGACAGGGCACTTGAGGCAGAACAGAGGCAGGAAGAGGAGGACTTCCTTGCCTCTCAAGGCCCCCTTTACCCAGACAGTGTTCCTTCTGTCCCACCCATCGCACAGGAAGAGGAGGAGGAGGAGGAGGAGGAGGATTGTGTCAGCATGGAGGTGGAGGCTGGCACTCAGCATCATCAGCAGCAGTCTTTTAGGGATGATTTACAGTCCCAAGAAACCAGTGGACTTGTACGTGGCTGGGAGGAGGTGGCTGCGGATCATGTCGTCCTTAGTGACCCAGAGGACTCCGGAGCGAATGCCTCAGCAAACCTACGCTGCATGGCCTCCCTGATCCTGCAAAGTCTGCGGAAGGATCCTCGTATTCTTCGGATCAAGGAGAGGGACCATTACTGGCTGGCCACTCTCCTTGATCCACGGTACAAGGGTAAGGTTGCGGACCTTATGTTACCGTCGCAGAGGGAGCAGAGGATGAGACAACTCCGGGAGGCCTTGCAGAAAGGTCTGTGCAATGCGTTCCCAGAGACTGGGAGGTTACAAACTCCTGGTCCTGGACAACGAGTTGCTGAGGCTTCGGCCAGTCAAAGAAGGAGCGGTGGGGAAGGTGGCCGTCTGACCGATGCGTTCAGACAATTCTTTAGTCCGCAGCCCCAAAGTATGATCGGTTCCAGCAACCATCGCCAGCGTCTGATAAACATGGTGCAGGAATATCTAGGGGCAAGGTCAGACTTGGACACCTTCCCCACCGAAAATCCTCTGGCTTACTGGGTCTTGAGGATGAATCACTGGCCAGAGCTTGCACAGTATGCAATTGAGCTACTGGCCTGTCCTGCATCCAGCGTTCTTTCGGAACGCACATTCAGTGCTGCTGGAGGATTTGTCACGGATCACAGGGTGCGCCTGTCCACCGACTCGGTTGATCGACTGACTTTCATCAAGATGAACCAGTCTTGGATCACCACCAGCTACCACACACCTGATGCTGATATAACAGACTAATTGATTTTAACATGTCACATCCCTTCAAGACTGATGCTGATGCTGAGTGCCTGTGCTGTTATGTTGACTGGCTATCCTCCTCCTCCGAGTCCTCAATGATACGATTGATGATGATAGCTTGGAAGATCATTTTTGTTTATGGGTGCCGCCACCAGTGGCTAAGGCCCAATTTTTCAGCCCCTGTTTTACAGGGGCGTGTAATTACAATTTTTTTAGCAATAATTTGCCATAGGGCTCATTGCTGTGCTCCAAGTACAGTATCTGTGAGGGGTTGGAGTGTTGTGCCACCAGTGTTTAAGGCCCAATTTTTCAGCCCCTGTTCAACAGGGGCATGCAATTACAATTCTTGATCTAATAATTCACAGCAGGGCCCATTGCTGCACCCACCAAGAGTAACTCTGAGGGCTTACAGTGTTGTGGCAACGCCACCACCACCACCACCACCACCACCACCACCACGAAAGGCCCAATTTTTCAGCCCCTGTTCAAAAGGGGCATGTAATTACAATTCTTGATCTAATAATTCACAGCAGGGCCCATTGCTGCACCCACCAAGAGTAACTCTGAGGGCTTACAGTGTTGTGGCAACGCCACCACCACCACCACCACGAAAGGCCCAATTTTTCAGCCCCTGTTCAAAAGGGGCATGTAATTACAATTCTTGATCTAATAATTCACAGCAGGGCCCATTGCTGCACCCACCAAGAGTAACTCTGAGGGCTTACAGTGTTGTGGCAACACCACCACCACCACCACCACCACGAAAGGCCCAATTTTTCAGCCCCTGTTCAACAGGGGCATGCAATTACAATTCTTGATCTAATAATTCACAGCAGGGCCCATTCCTGCACCCACCAAGAGTAACTCTGAGGGCTTACAGTGTTGTGGCAACACCACCACCACCACCACCACGAAAGGCCCAATTTTTCAGCCCCTGTTCAACAGGGGCATGCAATTACAATTCTTGATCTAATAATTCACAGCAGGGCCCATTGCTGCACCCACCAAGAGTAACTGTCAGGGCTTACAGTGTTGTGGCACCAGCACCACCATCAAAGGCCCAATTTTTACTACCACTGTTCAACAATTATATGTAATTAAAATTCCTGATATAATAGTTGACAGCAGGGCGTTCCAGCACCAACCAAGAGTAACTGTGAGTGCTTACAGTGTTGTGCCAACACCAACAACTAAGGGGCCTATTTCTGCAGAGTATATACGGCAGGTCCCTACTTTCAAACATCCAACTTACAAACGACTCCTACTTGCAAACGCAAGAAGACAACAGGAAGTGAGAGGAAATCTACCACTAGGAAGGAAAATTCTCTCCTGTAAGATAAATATGGGAGAAAGGTGTCTCCTCTGTACTGATGCTTTATCAGCAATCCTTGTTTCAAGAAAAACACCACATTTCAAAAACAGTTGTCATTGGGACGGAAAGTGAGGTGAAATGTTCTGAACAGGGGCACAGACAGCAAAACAAATGTTACAGGGGTGATAACCCTTACCTATGTTTTCCAAAAAGTTTAAAAATAGATTTTTGGGCTGGAGCTACACTTCAACAATGTACCTGTTCAAAATTACAAACAGATTCTACATAAGAACAAACCTACAGTCCCTGTCTTGTATGCACCGCCTGTATACGGCTGTTCAGAGTATATAGGGCCTTTTTTATTTTATGTGCGGGGTTCCCCTTAATATCCATACAAGACCCAAAGGGGCTGGTAATGGGCTGGGGTAGGGGGGGGGGGTCATGGGGTAGCTATGCCATTTTTCTTAAAGATTTTCATCCATATTACCGGGACCAGACATTACATTAAAGCCACAAGCAGTTTTAAATGGCTTTTTTTTCCTTTAGAAGTGTCATTTTGTGCAGGGACAGTTCTAAACACGGGAAACACGTGGCACTTCACAGGCATACTTTAGACACACCCCAGGTACGATATTTAAAGGAATATTTGACTTTTTTTTTTTCACTTTATGCATCATTAAAATGACTGCTCCCGAAAAACGACCGTTTTTAAAACTTCTTTTTGCATTGATACATGTCCCCTGGTGCACAACCCGGGTTCCCAAACCCTTTTTAGGACAATAACATGCATAATAGTTGTTATAATTAGCACTTTAGAATTCGAACGTTCGCATCCATTGTATTTAATAGGGTTCTAATGTTCGTACGAACTTTCGGTCCGTTCGCGGGTTCTGGTGCGAACCGAACCCGGGGGTGTTCGGCTCATCACTAGTCCTTAGTCTGCTTGTCTTCAGCAAACTGTTTGTGGGCTTTTTTGTGCATCATCTTTAGAAGAGGCTTCCTTGTGGGATGACAACCATGCAGACCAAGTTGATGCAGTGTGCGGCGTATGGTCTGAGCACTGACAGGCTGACCCCCCCACCCCTTCAACCTCTGCAGCAATGCTGGCAGCACTCATACTTCTATTTCCCAAAGACAACCTCTGGATATGACGCTGAGCATGTGCACTCAACTTCTTTGGTCGACCATGGCGAGGCCTGTTCTGAGTGGAACCTGTCTTGTTAAACCACTGTATGGTCTTGGCCACCGTGCTGCAGCTCAGTTTCAGGGTCTTGGCAATGTTCTTATAGTCTAGACCATCTTTATGTAGAGCAACAATTATTGTTTTCAGATCCTCGGAGAGTTCTTTGCCATTAGGTGCCATGTTGAAATTCCAGTGTCCAGTATGAGAGAGTGAGAGCGATAACACCAAATTTAACACACCTGCTCACCATTCACACCTGAGACCTTGTAACACTAACGAGTCACATGACACAGGGGAGGGAAAATGGCTAGCTGGGCCCAATTTGGACATTTTTACTTAGGGGTGTACTCACTTTTGTTGCCAGCGGTTTAGACATTAATGGCTGTGTGTTGAGTTATTTTGAGAGGACAGCAAATTTACACTGTTATACAAGCTGTACACTCACTACTTTACATTGTAGCAAAGTGTCATTTCTTCAGTGTTGTCACATGAAAAGATATAATAAAATATTTGCAAAAATGTGAGGGGTGTACTTACTTTCACGAGATACTGTATGTATTGACAACAGGATCACAATACTATGGAAAGAAATCCGTAGGGATGGTTTCAACCAGGAGCTGAAGGTGTGGGATAGAGCTGGGGACAGATACAGAAGGATGGTCAAAGCTGTGAAAAGCCCGATAGACATTGAGAATTCAGATTGTAGCAGATTTTGTAGTGAGCTTTCCCATGTACTACATACAGGCTCTACAGTAGTAATATTATCATGGATTATAATGTGCTACATTTAGGTAGCAGACTTAGAAAATTTAAGAAAAAGATTTTCCATAGATTCCTGTTCCATATGTTCCTCATGTCCTTTCTTAAGCCTGGTACACACGATCGGATTTTCTGTGGACAAAGTGTAGGACTTTTGTCCGAAGGGCGTTGGCCATGAACTTGTATTGCATATGTAGCGGACCCCTAAATTTAGGGGGTCGCTATGCCCAAATTTAGGGGCTGGTCTGAGCAATAGTTTGGCTCAAACTATCTAATTTATTATTGGACTCTGCTCTGCTGTGGTGTTGTCTAGTGTGCAGTTCCCCTTTTGGCCTATGGGTGGCATTGTTGCCCAGGTCTGGGGTTGAACCATAGGTGACACAGTGGCGGTATTGGGTGTCCTCTCTCGGCGGCCGTGCAGTGGGCGTGGTCTACCTGCTGTGCATGCCGGGAGAGGGTACAAAAGGGGCAGACGCCATGTTCACAGGGGGAGGAGGAGGAGGAGAGTTGGGGAGTTGGAGAGGAGCCGGAGGGGTGTGCCCCACAGGGGTGCGTTGACTGGCCGAGGAGTCTCGGGCACCTTAGGCCCGAGGCTGCAACGTTCCAGGTAGGTCCAGTACCTTTAACTGGGTCTACAATTCGCCCACTGGAGTCCCAGGGTGCCCAGGTGAGGGTACCCGCTCTGACCGAGAGGAAGCCAGGGGAGGATCGGTCCCATAGAGGAGATGAGTGATGGAAGATCGCTGTCTCGGGAAAGGCCTGGTGAACTGTCAGAGGGAAGGATTCTTCACTCCGGAAAGCTAACCTGTAGAGTGCCCATTGGCATCGTTCTGTTCTCCAAATTCTACAGAGGTTAAAGGATTTCCCGAACCCATCCCTGGAGGGGATAGGGTGACAGAACTGTTCGAGCTCCACGCCAGCTGCTAGGGCCGCTTTCATAGGGACTATCCGGGTGAGCTAAACCCACTCGGGATCGAGTGGCGACGAGTGACTAAGGTGTGTGTGCCTGAATCTGCCTTCTGACTTTGCTAACTTCTTTCTCTTTTCAATTTCCCGTTTACTGGAGCAAAAGGAAAAATAAACTCTCTGTTAGAGTTAAAGTGTTCTGGACATTGGCCTTCTTGGGGGAAGAAATATAGACTTGTCCCTATGTACTGGGGAAGAGAACCAGTGGAAGTAGGTGACTTGCTGCAGGACCCAAAATTTGTGAACACTGCTTAACCTCTTCAAACAGGAGGGTACGGGGATATAGCACGGTGTGCCTTAACTTGCAAGTGAGCCATGCTACACATACAAATGGCAAAGAATTGTCGGCCAACAAACACAAAACTATGTGGTTTTTCAGCTCTTTAGCGCCACCCTTTGGGCAACTTCTGCTAATGTTGTGTTATGGTTAGCATTGCTTCTGAGCATGCGTGTTTGTACTTTGGAGTTTTGTCCAAAGGACTTGTGTACACACGATCGGATAATCCGACAACACACATTTGTTGGCGGAAAATTTTAAAGCATGCTATCCCACATTTGTTGGCGGAAAATCCGACAACAATTGTCCGATGGAGCATACAGACGGTCTGATTTTCCGACAACAGCCTGTCATCACACAATTCCCGTCAGAAAATCTGATCGTGTGTATGAGGCTTAACCACCCCGGACCAATACGCAGCATAAAGACCAGGCCCCTTTTTGCGATTTGGCACTGCGTCGCTTTAACTGACAATTGCGCAGTCGTGCGATGTGGCTCCCATACAAAATTGACGTCCTTTTTTTCCCACAAATAGAGCTTTCTTTTGGTGGTATTTGATCACCTCTGCGGTTTTTATTTTTTGCGCTATAAACAAAAATAGAGAGACAATTTGGAAAAAAATGCAATATTTTTTACTTTTTGCTATAATAAATATCCCCAAAAATATATATAAAAAACATATTTTTTCCTCAGTTTAGGCCGATACGTATTCTTCTACGTATTTTTGGTAAAAAAAATATGCAATCGGCATTTATTGATTGGTTTGCGCAAAAGTTATAGCGTTTACAAAATAGGGGGTAGTTTTATGGCATTTTTATTAGTTATTATTTTTTTACTAGTAATGGCGGCGATCAGCGATTTTTTTCGTGACTGCGACATTATGGCGGACACATCAGACACTTTTGACACATTTTTGGGACCATTGTCATTTTTACAGCGATCAGTGCAATAAAAATGCACTGGTTACTGTAAAAATGACACTGGCAGTGAAGGGGTTAACCACTAGGGGCGCTGAAGGGGTTAAGTGTGCCTAGGGGAGTGATTACTACTGTGTGGGGGGGTGGCTACAAGTGACACGTGACCGATCTCCGCTCTGATTACACAGAGCGGAGATCGTGACATTGTCAGTAGGGGAGCGGAGAGATGTTGTGTTTACACACACATCTCCCCGCTCCATGCCTCCGTGAGACGACCCGCGGTCCGACTCACGGGAAAGGCAGGGGGGTCGCGAGCGCGCCGCCGGCGGCGCGCGCGCCACCCCGACGTCGGGCAGTTAAAGGGGATGTACAGGTACGTGATTGTGCCTGTACGAGCCATTCTGCTGATGTATATATACAGTGGCTGGTCCTTAAGTGGTTAAAGAGGAGTTCCACCCGCAATTTTTTTTTTTTTTTTTAAAGTCAGCAGCTACAAACACTGTAGCTGCTGACTTTTAATAAGGACACTTACCTGTCCTAGGCGCCTGCGATGTTGGCCCCCCGAGGGTGATCCCTCAATCGTGCCAGGTCCCGGCGCCGCCATCTTCACTAAGGGAAACAGGCAGTGGAGCCTTGCGGCTTCACTGCCCATTTCCTACTGCGCATGCGCGAGTCTCGCAGCGCTGTATGATTGGGTGGCTGCTCTCTGGGATACACACAGTTCCCAGAAAGCAGCACGCCCCATTCACCAGCAGACGTGAAGAGGGCGAGGAAGAAGACCTGCCGCGGACTAGGAAGAGGCAGATTAGGAAGATCCGCAAAGCAACCGCAATTTCTGGTAAGTAAAATGTATTTATTTTTTTCAAATTTTTTTATTATTTTTTTTGGAGCATTTTGGTGTAATTTTTTTTTTTTTTAGGGTGGACCTCCACTTTAACAATTGCACATCCAGGTCAAATGTATATACAGCCACATGACATGTTTTATTAGCTGTTACATTTTTGAAAGATTGAAATGTTTTGTGAATATGATATCAAGAGAGCTTACTATACCTCGGTGTACTGTTTTATTGAGGCAATTATTAAATGTATCTAGATTAGACATGTGCAATTCGTTTAGTTACGAATTTGTTATTCGGCAAAATTCGTTATATTCGTTAATTCGTAAACATACGAATGAACGAACGGTTTACTAAAATTACCAACGAACAACGAATTATCGAAAAGAACGAATATGGAAAACAACGAAAATACTAAATTATTAAATTAGAAACAGCGAAAATACAAAAAGAGTGAAAAAACGAAAACATAGAAACAACGAAAATACCGAACAAAGATTCAAAATAACGAAAATCAAAATGAACGAAAACTCGAAATTACGAATATTCGGAAAACGGAAATCAAAACAACGAAAATACCGAACAAAGATTCAAAATAACGAAAATCAAAATGAACGAAGAAAAATAACTAAATTACGAATATTCGGAAAACGAAAACCAAAACAACGAATTCGTTAGTTCTGAAATATTTCTGGACGTTGGCCAATAAGCTTGTCCCTTCCCCTGAAGAGGTTGTCCCTTCCCCCAATGAGCTTGTTTCTTATTCCCTTGTGTGTTTTTCTGTGTAAAGCCCCGTACACACGGTCAGACTTTTGCCCAACAAACTTCGTTTTAAGCAAGTTGGACCAACAATTTATCCGTGTGTACGCTCCATCGGACAAACTTTTTTTCATTTGGTTTTGTTTTCATCGGACAAAAGTTGGGTCTGCAAACGGACAAACTTTTGCCCAACAAAAGTCCGATGGAGCAAAGTCCGACCGTGTGTACAGAAAACCATAGGACTTTTGTCCGATGGACAAAACAACTAATGTTAAAATCAACCAACAATAGCAGAAGTTGACCAAAGGGTGGCGGTAAAGAGCAGAAAAGAGCAGAAAAGAGCAGAAAAACCATGTGATGTTGCAAAAAGTTTTGGGAAAGTTTGCAGAAAAGTCCTGTGGTGTGTATGCTATGGGTGTGCCCGGCCAACTCTGTTCAGACAAAAATCCACGGAAAAGTCAGATGGAAGTCTGACCGTGTGTACGAGGCTTTAGACTGCAGTGCATTCCATCCACAGTCCAGATAGGTTGTGGTTGGGTAGGTGGCACTGTTTTGGTGGATTTGTGAGTAAAGTTGTGACTTGTGAGAGAGAAATTATTTGTTTCTTAAGCATACTCTGTCTAGATTCTAATTTCTATATTACAAATTATGCCCCGATTACGAATCTACGAAAACAATGTTACGAAAGTACGAATAAATGAGCCGGTGTACTGCCGAGCATTGCCCCCCAGCGCATTCTGCCTGCTCTATACTGCGCAGGCGCGGCGCTTTTTCCGAAAATAGCCGAACATGTAGAGCTGAGAGTCAGCTCTACATGGCGCCTGCGCACACCAAATTGTGCTACACTGCTGACATCCAGGCTCTTTCTTTACCATCCCCGTGGACATGGAGGATGTTAAAAAAAGAGCCAGGAGGCCGAGCGAGCGTAGCGAGCCGTCCGAGCGAAGCGAGGACGTGAGGCCGACTGGCCACTTACATCTAGGTCCACGCAGGCGCCGTGTAGAGCTGACTCTCAGCTCTACACGTTCGGCTATTTTCGTAAGCTCATTGACGTTCGTACTGCGCAAGCGCCGCGCCTGCGCAGTACAGTTGGGGGCAGAATCCGCCAGGGGGACGTTTGTCGGCAGATCACCGGTCAATCTCACGAAAGTACGAATTACAAAATTACGACAAGTTGTGTTTCGAATAAACGGAAAATGTATTCTAACGAAAGTATGAATGTAATTAAATCTACAAAAGTACAATTTTCCAATCAACTGAAATTAGACACGGAAATACGAATCATTGCAAATCAACTAAAATATAGTTCTTACGAAAATACGAACGCGGCCGAATATAAAATATAACGAAAAATACGAATTTCGAATCAACGAAAATTAGACTAACCGAAAAACGAATCAACGGAAAAATAACCCTTACGAAAATACGAAAGAGTCCGAATACGATAACCCACGTCTTACGAAATTACGAATCGTTACGAATCAACGGAAACGCACAGAAACGAAACCAAACTAAACAAATTTTTATGTTGTGCACATGTCTTAATCTAGATGACCGGGATGGAAGCAAATTATAAAGTTGAAAGCAGTGCAAAAACGTATAAACAAACCAGAGCTCACATGTCCTTGTTCTGACTGCATTAAATGGCTGAAAGTGGAAATTTTTGGCAACATTTTTATTTATTTTTTCTTATACATGCTTTTAAATAGGTGTTTGTAGATCTAATAGACATTTTGTATTACATTATGCTATTTATTGGCTAGCTTATTAAAAAAATGGAAGCTTTTGAAGCATGTTACATTTGTTCTCCAGGCCCAGTACAACACTTGTTGCTAAAAAAACAATTGAAATAAAAATAGAGTGCAGTCAGTTTTGGTATATAATGACATGTGTGTATGTTTATTCAGCCCCATCACTATACAATGCGAATTGTCCACAGCCAAATGGCACACACAGAGGTGTTGGAGGTCAAACTGAGCAATGCCTCTCATCCCAGGAGCAAATGTCTACAGAAACATGTTCATATAATTACCGGTTCATCCACCTTTCCATCATATTGCCGATATCGCATAGCGTGTTCATTCGCATCTTACTGTAGATGACAACTGTGTCTGTAAAATAATTATTAACCACTAGCCGCCTGCCGTACGACTATATACGGCCACAAGGTGGCTCTACAATGCCGGGAGGTCATCTTTATAAGGCCACAGCTACACCGGCCACTGGGGGGCGCGCGAGTGCTGCCGGTGGCGCGCCACTGAGATGCCGATGCGCGTGCCTGGCGGCCGCGATGTCCGCCAGGTACAAACAAGGATTGCCGCTCCAAACAGGCTTACCCAAAATAAAATTCACCTTTCCAGGAACCGAGGGTGCTGGCAATGCACTAGGCAATTGAGAAAATAATGATGATCTGGACAGCCGCACTCCAATCCAACGTGGCTTTATTCACAAAGTAAAATGAAAACAGGCACTACATGTCACAGCAACAGGAAAATGGGGAGAACTAACGCGTTTCACACTTAGAAGTGCTTATTCATAGCTATGAGTAAACACTTCTAAGTGTGAAATGCGTTAGCTGTCCCCATTTTTCTGTTGCTGTGACATGTAGTGCCTGTTTTCATTTTACTTTGTGAATAAAGCCACGTTGGATTGGAGGGCGGCTGTCCAGATCATCATTATTTTCTCATGTCCGCCAGGTACCCGCGATCGGCTGGTACACAGACAAGGACGTGGATCTCTGTGTGTAAACACAGAGATCCACGTCCTGTCAGGGAGAGGGGAGACCGATGCTGTGTCCCTTGTACATAGGGACAACCATCGGTCACCTCCCTCAGTCAGTCCCCTCCCCCCACACAGTAACAATCACCAATAGGGAACATATTTAACCCCTTGATCGCTCCTAGTGTTAACCCCTTCCCTGCCAGTCACATTTATACAGTAATCAGTGCATATTTATAGCACTGTTCGCTGTATAAATGTGAATGGTCCCAAAAAAGTGTCAAAAGTGTCTGATGTGTCCGCCATAATGTTGCAGTCACGAAAAAAATCACTGATCGCCGCCACAACATCTCCCCGCTACCCTACTGACAATGTCACGATCTCCGCTCTGTGTAATCAGAGCGGAGATCGGTCACATGTCACTCGTAGCCACGCCCCCACACAGTAGTAAACACTCCCCTAGGCACACTTAACCCCTTCAGCGCCCCTAGTGGTTAACCCTTTCACTGCCAGTGTCATTTTTACAGTAACCAGTGCATTTTTATTGCACTGATCGCTGTAAAAATGACACTGGTCCCAAAAATGTGTCAAAAGTGTCCGATGTGTCCGCCATAATGTCGCAGTCACGAAAAAAAATCGCTGATCGCCGCCATTACTAGTAAATAAATAAATAAATAAATAAAAATGCCATAAAACTACCCCCTATTTTGTAAACGCTATAACTTTTGCTCAAACCAATCAATAAATGCCGATTGCGATTTTTTTACCAAAAATATGTAGAAGAATACGTATCGGCCTAAACTGAGGAAAAAAATATATATTAAAAAAATTTGGATATTTATTATAGCAAAAAGTAAAAAATTGTGTTTTTTTCAAAATAATTTTTTTGTTTATAGCGAAAAAAATTAAAACCACAGAGGTGATCAAATACCACCAAAAGAAAGTTCTATTTGTGAGAAAAACAGGACGTCAATTTTGTTTGGGAGCCACGTCGCACAACCGCGCAATTGTCATTCAAAGCGACACAGTGCCGAAAGCTGAAATTTTGCCTGGGCAGGAAGGGGGTGTATGTGCCCAGTAAGCAAGGGGTTAAATACATAATCTCACAATTCAAAAAGGTATAAAGATGTACACGACGGAAACATTTCTTTCAATTTTAGATCTATTTGTTAAGTTAATCATTTCTAATATTAAGTGTATGTAGCAATCAGCGCCACCCCTAACTGTTATTAGGGCCGGTTCACACTGCTGCGTGGTGCGAGATCGCATGTGATTCGCACCGCACTGCAGTGCAAATCACATGCGATGTCTGTGCAATGCGAATTCAGCCATACAGATAGTATGGCTCAATTTGCATCGCATTCAGACTAAACTCGCACAGGACCCTTTTTTTGGTCCGCAGCAGAATCGGATCGCATGGGTGTGATCCGATTCCTGACCGAATTTTGCAGATCGCACTGCGATATGTGAACTGATTTGGGGGTGTCATTAACTTTTAATTGACACTCCCAGCATTTCGCATAGGGCAGTGTGAACTGCCGCTGGGAGACATGCGATGCGGGAACCCGCAGTGGATTCGCAGGGTTCCCGCATCGCAGCAGTGTGAACCGGCCCTTAAAGTGCTAAGTGCTGAATATTATACAATCTTGTGCAAATGGTTACTAATTATCTGCAGCTGCTGTAACACTCTCAGTGAATCCACATCACCACACAATAAAAATAAATGCTCTTATAGTGCAGCGCTGCTAAATATTACGTGAATTATACTTCATAAATTCTAACAACAATGACAATATGTGCAAAAATTCATAAAATCAGTCAGTATATAAACAATATATTAGAATCTTCTATTCAATATAGTTCATATATATATATAAATTTTTGATTGCTGTGAATTCCCGTTCATGTATCAACCACCACATTGCTCCTCTGTTCTCTATAGACAATGCTTAATAGTGCACACCTTCGCCAGCCGTTATACCTGCTCACCTCAAAACTGGGTAAGCCCTGGTTCACACTGGTGCGATTTGACATGCGATTTGACATGTCAAATCGCATGTAAAATCGGCGATATTTGCCGCAAATTGCAGGCAATGGCACCGTCCTAATCGGAACTCGCACGGCTTCACTCCCGCAGCCCAGTGTGAACCTGGGCAAAGATAAACTCAGATGGTAATCTTTACTTTCACTCCGCTACGGTCTCTCTCCTCCACTTCAGACCAGCTTCTCAGAATCAACTCTCTCTACTCAGCCACCTCCCGGGTGATTCCAATGGATTAAGATAATGATCTCTCCTGCATAGATCTCCACTACTTTCTCCTTCCTCCACTCCAGGGATACCGTTCAGTGACACCTCTCTATACACTCCTGCATCATGTAATCACAAGCAAAGGCTACATAGTGCTCTCTGTTTCTATATTTATTAAAATTGCCCCAAAAAAACACACTTACAAGATAACCAATAAAAACTTGCATGTACAAAGTGGTCTGTTAAGTCCGCTTGCTCACTACGGTGGCTGTGTGATATCTCAAACTCGGCTCCTTCCCTCTATACGCGTATCGCCCTCTGATTGGGCTTCCTCAGTAGAAGTGGATACTGATATACAAAATGGTCTGTTAAGTCTGCTCGCTCACTATGGTGGCTGCGTGATATCATGAGCTTGGCTCCTTCCTTCTATACATGTATCGCCCTCTGATTGAGCTTCCTCAGTAGAAGGAGGGCTTCCTCAGTTACTTAGATCTACTGAGGAAGCCCTATCAGAGGGCGACGCGTTGCATGGCCTGGCCAGGAAGTGCGTATAAGTGTTCAGTGTGCAAGTGGTTAAAGGGTGACCAAACTTTCATCACACAACATGTGCAAAATCAAGCGCTTTTGTGCGTTTGTGCATGGTTTTGCACCACATACATACATACATTGATTATAATGGGCTATTCTATGCACATTAAACACTGCAAAGTGGCTCATGTACCCTTTTTAGTGTTAAGCTTTGTGTGTTTTTTAACTGAACATTTTGCTGCATTTGACGAGCATTTTTTCACATAACAAACACAAGTCTTATTTGCCATGTTTGAGGTGCCATTAACAATGAATAGCAAGGCAAGCACGGCAGGTATTTTTAATTAATTTCATAAACACAAACAAAATTGTGTGCTTTTACACACGTTCATGGAATGCTAAAGTGTGAATATGGCCTTAATGTTTTTACAAATTACCTTTCCATTTCAATCTGCAGTGCTGTACTTTTCTGTAAAAATTCATTGCAATATGGCGGTGGTGTACAAATGCCTCCAAAAAATTGTATTTCCTGCTTGTGTGATTTCCCCACTGATCTTCCAAGAAGCCTGCACTAAGATACAAGTCAGATTTTAGGCATCCTTTGCAACAGAAATGTCATTTTCTGGTGAAATATTACCTATGGGTTAATTACTTCTAAAAGGATGCAGACCCTGGAACTTTTATTATCAGAACACTGAGAGTGCACCAGGTAAATATAATGAACCAGACCCTCCCATTCAGAATCAGTCTGCAACGGGCATGGTCAAACAAACCGCTATTTCTTCAGAGAAGAAATAGGTAGGAATCTGCAACGAAGTTTGTTTAAATCCCTGCAATGTACATTGATCATCCAGGGTGTTCTTTTTTTTCTTTTGTTTTATCAACAAAAGTGGAGTTACTCTTTAAAGAGAGATTTTATAAAGAATATATTTTAGAAAGGCCCATGCAAGGAAGTGTGACATTACCCAATACTTCTTCTTTTTTTACATAAACTCAGAAGTAAAGTGATGTGTTCTTTAGTTTTTGTTCACTTAGCAATTTTTAAGCAGAAAGCTACTTCTAAAATTGCTTGGTTCTGAGAATTTCTGCCATGGAAGCAAGAAATGAAAATGCTAGGACATCATGCCCTTTTCTAGTAAATACTGGTGGAAAAAAAAGTTTTGTCCTACTGTATATCTGTTTCCTGAATTATTAAGAAAAATGTCCCCAAGATTAATATAATGCTTGCCAGCACATGGGCAGGTCGATATAACAAATCAAAATGGAATGGCTTTTCTCTTTCCATTGTTAGACATGTCCAATGAAATAATGATTCCTGTGAAGGCTTCTGAGTTATAACTGACCCTTCAATTGTACATTTTTTAGAATGGTACCCTTCACATTTGTATATTTGCACCTAATAAAAGGATAATCTGCCACAGAATAATCTGCTAGCATGCTGTGATTTCTGGAAACCTAAAAGGGATGTTACTCATTGATAAAGTATGTCTATATACCAGTGGTCTCCAAACTGCGGCCCTTTGCTTGCCTTTATCCGGCCCTTTGGGCATTATTTCTCCCACTGATATGAGACTCTATTCTGCCTACTGACACCAACAATGGGGACACTATTTCTCCCAATAATACAAACAATGGGGCACTATTCCTCCCAATAATACTAACGATGGGGCCAATAATACCAAGGATGGGGCACTATTCCTCCCAATAATACTAATGATGGGGCACTATTCCTCCCAATAATACTAACGACGGGGCAAATAATACCAAGGATGGGGCACTATTCCTCCCAATAATACCAAGGATGGGGCACAATTCCTCCCAATAATACCAATGATGGGGCACTATTCCTCCCAATAATACCAACGATGGGGCCAATAATACCAAGGATGGGGCAATATTCCTCCCAATAATACTAACGATGGGGCCAATAATACCAAGGATGGGGCACTATTCCTCCCAATAATACCAAGGATGGGGCACAATTCCTCCCAATAATACCAATGATGGGGCACTATTCCTCCCAATAATACCAACGATGGGGCACTATTCCTCCCAATAATACAAACGATAGGGCACTATTCCTCCTAAAAACACCCACGATGGGGCACTATTCCTCCCAATAATACCAATGATGGGGCACAATTCCTCCCAATAATACCAACGATGGGGCACTATTCCTCCCAATAATACCAAGGATGGGGCACTATTTCTCCCAATAATACCAAGGATGGGTAACAATTCCACCCAATAATACCAACGATGGGGCGCTATTCCTCCCAATAATACCAATGATGGGGCACTATTCCTCCCAATAATACCAAGGATAGGGCACTATTCCTCCCAATAATACCAGAGATGGGACACTATTTCTCCCAATAATACCAAGGATGGGTAACAATTCCACCCAATAATACCAACGATGGGGCACTATTCCTCCCAATAATACCAATGATGGGGCACTAATCCCTCCCCTAATACCATATGTGGCAATGTATACTTGCACCGATGACAGGAAAATTTCCACACCTGCTGGCTACAGTCTGGCCCTCCTAAAGTCTGAAGGACAATAAACTGGCACTTTGTTTAGAAAGTTTGGAGACTCCTGCTATATATTTTTATTCCAGTTGTTGCAACCAGGTCTGTTTTTTTACAAGCCTTTTCTAGTTGACATTTCCAGTTTCTACATCATCTGCAAAACTTTATTGCACATAAAGGGAATTTGTTGCATAGCAAATTACCTGTGTTAGAAGCCACAGATGAATGGTATTTTCCTCTGACTCTTAGGCTGGCCATACAAGGTTTGTATCTCGGCCGGTTTAGCAGGAACCGACCGAGATTTAAACCCTTTAATGGGCAAGCTGAATGTACCAAGTTGATCAACTTGGGTACAACCAGCCTGCCGGATACTCTTGCGATTATCGCTAGCGGCTGCTATAGCCACTAGCGATAATCACGGTCTTCTCCCAGCAGGGGTGGTTTCCCCCGTCTGTCCCTCCGCCTGGAGAAGACAATAGCCCAGCAGGAGGGATTCCTGCATCAAAACTGTCTGTGTTGATGGGGAATCAAGCAAATTTACTTCCTGCAAACTGTAGTTGCCTGAAAGAATTTTACTCTGTCTATGGCCAGCCTTAGGCTGGCCTTAGATGGAGTGAATTTCTTTCCTGCAACCATGGTCAGTGTTGATGGGGGAATCCCTCCCGCATAGCCATTGTATTCTTCTGGCAAGGGGGAAGGGGAATCCATCCCCGCTGAGAGAACACAGTGATTATTGCTAGCGGCTATAATTGCAATAATCGCATGTAAAATCCATCAGGCTGGTTGTACCCAAGTTGATTAATCAACTTGGATACATTTAGCCTGCCCATTCATGGTTCGGATCTCGTTCATGATTCATGATTTGAACCATCTATGGCCGGTTTTAGGCCCCATAATTGTTCTGGGGCAATAAAGTTGTGCTTAGTTGACTTCACTGAAACATTATTCACTACATGAGTCAAAATTAGTTTTCAGTCTAAAGCAGCCATTCTCAACCAGGGTTTTGTGGAACTCTAGGGTTCCTCCAGATGTTGCTGGGTGTTTCTTGAGCTTTGACTGGTGCTTGAAGAGTTCTGGGGTCAACACCACTTGGCAGAACCAAATGGTCAGTAGGACAGAGGGAATGTTGCCCCCCTTACAGTGATGGACAGAATGCCACCCTTACAGACACCTAAAAGATTACACAGACCAACACACATTTTGGTGCCTCGAATGTTAGACCTGTTCCTGGGTATATTTAAATAGCTGATTCCAAAAAATTTGATTTTTTCCCTGCCAGCTCTACTTTTTGACATACAGAATAGGGCTGGGGAAAGAGGTCAAATCGATTCAAAATTTCAGCAAATCTATTTTTTTTTTATTTATTTTTTTCACCAGAACCGGCGCCGACACTGCGCTGGTCCTGAGGAGCTGCGGGCAGGAGTTTTTAGGCGAGGCCGCGGCCTAGTCTGCGAGGCCGGACGCCGCGGACTAGGCCGAAGCCGCGGCCTCGCCTAAAAACTCCTGCACGCAGCTCCTCAGGACCGGCGCGGTGTCCATCAAAAAAAAAAAAAAAAAACTTGATTCGAATCGTGAATCACGTTTTTTTTTTAAATCGCAGATTTTTTTTTGGAGAAAATCTCCCAGCTCTAATACAGAATAGAATCTTCCCTCCCGTCGCCCCGTCAAAAATCAGGATATTTAAATGTAGTGTTATATTTAAGCTCCTTGTAGCATTAAAAATACACATAAAAAAGTAGCCACAACATCTATAGCGCAAATTATTGAGGTCGGGGGGTTACCATCTGGGCCCTTGGGGACCTCCGGGCCTCTGGGGACCTCTGGGCCCCTTACAAAAAAATTAAATTAAAAATGAAACAAAGAAAAAAAAAAAAAATTATTTTTTATAAAAAAAAAAAAAAAAGGGGGGTTGCCATCCGGGGCCCTGGGGACCTCCTTACAAAAAAAAGTGGGCGTTGCCATCCGGGGCCCCTGGGGACCTCCGGGCTTCTGGGCCCCTTACAAATTTTTTTTATTTAAAAAAAAGGGGGTTGGCATTTGGACCCCTGGGGACCTCCGGGCCTCTGGGGACCACTTTGCCCCTTACAAAAAATAAAAAATAAAAATAAAAAAAGAATAATAAAAAAAAAAGAAATAAAATAAAAAAAATGTAAAAAAAATGTTTAATTTTTATTTTCATTTTTTTATAAAAAAAAAAAAAAGAGGGGGGTTGCCATCCGGGGCCCTGGGGACCTCCGGGCCCCTTCAAAAAAAAAAGTAAAAAATAAATAAAAAGGGGGGGGTTGCCACCTGGGCCCCTGGGGTCCTCCAGGCCGCTTACAGGTGTACTGCCTGTACCCCCCTGATGGCGGCCCTGTACGCACGTCTCCTATACAATCATAGCTATAATACAGTTAATAACTTACACTTTAGAATCCAATGTTTCCAATGTACGAAAACTGTGGGGTTGATTTACTAAAACTGGAGAGTGCAAAATCAGGTGCAGCAAGATGTTGTTCATCTTGCATCTAACTACAGAGAACCTCATAGCACTGGAAGTGACTGCTTGCTTTTGTGTATCTACATATTGTCAGGGTTTGATGGAACCGTTAGGAGAACTGACAATTCTGTGTAGGTAGAGCATAGCATTCTTATTAGCCCTACAAATAGTCTTAATTGAATACTGAGATTACTGAGAATACTGAGATACTGAGCCCCCATAGAATTTATTGGGGTACACCACAAAGCTTGTGAACTTTAACTGCTTCCCGCCCGGGCCATTGTAAAATGACACCCGAGGAGCAGGAGCCTGAATTGCTCTGGGTGGACATCATATGTAGGCAAGACACACTTGTCTTTGTACTCCTCACCTGGTTGCCGCCACACACGCCTGACACCATCTGAACCAAATAAGTTTATCTTGGTCTCATCAGACCACAGGACATGGTTCCCGTAATCCATGTCCTTAGTCTGCTTGTCTTCAGCAAACTGTTTGTGGGCTTTCTTGTGCATCATCTTTAGAAGAGGCTTCCTTCTGGGATGACAGCCATGCAGACCAATTTGATGCAGTGTGCGGCGTATGGTCTGAGCACTGACAGGCTGACCCCCCCCCCCATCCCTTCAACCTCTGCAGCAATGCTGGCAGCACTCATACCTCTATTTCCCAAAGACAACCTCTGGATATGACGGTGAGCACGTGCACTCAACTTCTTTGGTCGACCATGGCGAGGCCTGTTCTGAGTAGAACCTGTATTGGCCAGTATTGTGGCCAGTATTGAGGTGGTTACCAAAATTCTTAAAATTGTTCAGAAACCGAACCTAGGCAGATTCCTTCACCCCTACTATCTAATACACTATATGGGCAGATATCCTGTTAAAAACAATTGGTGGTAAACATATGCCTGTCCTTTAATGGCTAGTTCCAGCATCTGGATCTGCTGTGATATTCGCCTACCATGTGAATACTTCATATCCTTCACTGTTCTACAAAGAAGAGTGAAGGATTGTCTATGTTTTCTTAGAGATCTTCCAACACTTTGGAAAATTTCCATGAGGATTACCGTACACATCTGGATGCCGGAGCTGTTGGTTACCAGGCCTGTGAAACACAGAAAATAACTGCCTGTTGTAAATGATGCTTGAATTCAAGAGCATTACTTGCTTTTATTGGGCCATTTACATCCACCACAAACACTTGTTCGGTAATTTATTTGCTGGGAAATATCCGCCAGCTAGAGTTCAACCCTCTCCAAATTGATACTTTAGTTTTAAATGGACACAAATGGTCTAAATCATCAGTCAACTTATATAGATAATCCTTTGGAGGAGCACAACATGATTGTTTAACAATATAGATCAAATATCTTTTTATGCAAAGTTTTAGAGGAGTACTGTATATACTCGAGTATAAGCCGAGTTTTTCAGCACATTTTTTTGTGCTGAAAATGCCCCCCTCGGCTTATTCTCGAGTCACCTTTTTGCGCCTGATCTCCTGGATTTTGGGGACCTGGTACTGGCCGGCCGTAGATACCCTGAACCCCAAACTTGGCACACATGTAGCTCCACACTTCCTCTACAAGTGTGCAAAGTTTGTTGTCCGGGGGACCTACGGCCAGGGAGCACCGATTTTTCAAATCTGGGCTCCCCTTCCATAGACTCCAATGTTAAACGGTAATTTCTCCGGTGAATTTGGGAACCCAGTACCGGCCGTTTATAGGTCCCCTGGACCCGAAACTTTGCACACATGTAGCCTTCCATAGACTCCCATGTTAAACGTCAGTCTAGTCATGGACACAGTGAGGCATAGGCACAGTGAGACATGGGCACCGTGAGGCACAGTGAGGCATGCAGATGGACACCCTAGGCTTATACTCGAGTCAATACGTTTTCCCAGTTTTTTTGTGGTAAAATTAGGTGCTTCAGCTTAAATTCGGGTCAGCTTATACTCGAGTATATACGGTATATAAAGTGAAAAAACACATATAACAAGTCACACATCGGAATAACACATGTTATGGAGTACATATAGATAGGGGCCATGGACATTGTATAGCCAAGAAACTAACAACAACCAGGCCACAGAAGGCAAAGTTATAGTTAGAAGGGAATATTAGAGAATCTAGTGGTCCTAGTTAGGAAATTACTATAGGAAGCCTAAATGGGCCTCCATTCAAGTTTTGATATATGTAAGCATGTGGTTGAGAAACGCTTAAAAAGGTAGCGAACTCATGTTTATTACATTATGTTATCCGCCTACAAGGGTTTTTGGAAGTGCAAGTAAAGACGCTTACTGCAACATAAGGCTCTTAAAATATCAGAATCTCTATGGATTCGCCAACAGGTCCACATTGTACGGTTCTTTTCAGAGTCCTCACTATCTTCAGTTATTAAGGTCTCCATTAGCTGTCCACTACAAAATGTGCAGAGACAGATTTCCAATAATGGGAATCAGCTACACGAGTGGCTAGAAGACAAAACCTCAACATACCGTGTATACTCGAGTATAAGCCGACCCAAATATAAGCCGAGGCACCTAATTTTACCACAAAAAACTGGGCGTATTGACTCGAGTATAAGCCTAGGGTGTCCATCTGCATGCCTCACTGTGTCCATCTGCATGCCTCACTGTGCCTCACTTTGCCTCACTGTGTCTATCTGCATGCCTCACTGTGTCCATGCCTCACTGTGCCCATGCCTCACTGTGCCCATGCCTCACTGTGTCCATGACTAGACTGACGTTTAACATGGGAGTCTATGAAAGGGGTGCCCGGCTTTGAAAATTCGGTGCTCCCTGACCTTAGGTCCTCCAGACACAAAACTTTGCATACTTATAGAGAAGAAATGGGGCTACATGTGTGCCAAGTTTGGGATCCAGGGGACCTATGGTCGGCCGGTACCGGGTCCTCAAAATCACCAGAGAAATTACCGTTTAACATGGAAGTCTATGGAAGGGGTGCCCGGATTTGAAACATCGGTGCTCCCCGGCCATAGGTCCTCCGGACAAAAAAACTTTGCACACTTGTAGAGGAAGAGTGGGGCTATATGTGTGCTAAGTTTGGGATCCAGGGGACCTACGGCCGGCCGGTACCGGGTCCTCAAATTTTGGGAGATCAGGCACGAAAAGGTGACTCGAGTATAAGCCGAGGGGGGGGGGGGGAGGGGGATTTTCAGCACAAAAAAAGTGCTGAAAAACTCGGCTTATACTCAAGTATATACGCCTTTTTTAATGTTGGAAATAGATCCAGGGATCAATGATAGGAGGGCTGCCTCTGGAGATGCTATTACATCAGAGATACACATGATCCTCTAACATTAGAACGGTGAAATCAGAAATTCTGGTGTAAAAATCTTAAAACAAGTGATAATTGAACTAGCTCTTGCCATATAGTTCACAGAGTAAAAATGTGCCATTCTTTACAAGTTTTCTTACACAAGGAAGTTCTCACCCTTTTTTGTCAAGAACATATACCGTATATACTCGAGTATAAGCCGACCCGAATATAAGCCAAGGCACCTCATTTTACCACAAAAAATGGGAAAACGGATTGACTTGAGTATAAGCCTAGGGTGTCCATATGCATGCCTCACTGTGTCCATGTGCATGCCTCACTGTGTCCATGCCTCACTGTGCCCATGCCTCACTGTGCCCGGCTTTGAAAAATCGGTGCTCTCTGGCCGTAGGTCTCCCAGATAAAAAACTTTGCACACTTATAGAGGAGAAATGGGACTACATGTGTGCTAAGTTTCGGGTCCAGGGGACCTACGAACGGCCAGTACCGGGTCCCCAAATTCACCGGAGAAATTACCGTTTAACATGGGAGTCTATGGAAGGGGTGCCCGGGTTTGAAAAATTGGTGCTCCCCGACCGTAGGTCTTCCGGACAACAAACTTTGCACACTTGTAGAGGAAAAGTGGGGTTACAAGTGTGCCAAGTTTGGGGTCCAGGGGAGCTCCGGCCGGTAACGGGTCCCCAAAATTTGGGAGATCAGGCGCAAAAAGGTGACTCGAGTATAAGCCGAGGGGGGCATATTCAGCACAAATAAATGTGTTGAAAAACTCGGCTTATATTCGAGTATATACGGTATGTACAATAGGGCTTAGATAAAATATATATTTTATATATATAATAAATGCATTGTATCCCCACACTCTCATAGATGGAGCTTACATTGTCACTAGCAGTGTTGCCAACCATCAGTATTTTTACTGGCAGCCAGTAAAAAATGGGCACTTTTCTCCTGCCAGTAAATGCTAGTGAGAGGAAATGGTTGCCAGGAAAAAATATAGCTGTGACGCTTGGAGCCTGCCAAGACCATCTGAGTGCCTGCTACAGTGTTTTGGGGCGGTGCCGGCGGGGGGACGGGTCTGGCGGAGGTGGTGCCTGAGCGTGTCGTGTAATGTCATGGTGCAAGGGAGCTGAAGCCTCGTGTGCGGGTCTGCGGGAGGAGAGCAAGGCAGTCCAGGAGCGGGACGGTCGGTGTTGTTTGGACTGGAGTGGACTGAAGGGACCACCTGGCGTGGAGAGAGACTGTCACTGTGACTCAAGAGGGGACCCGTCGCTGAAGTGTCATCATCCTTTGTGCTGCTGCACACTGCTGTCCGTGTCACTATGAGAGTCAATTTCCTGCGTGTGCTGCCCATTCTAATTTCTTGCCCTCCTAAAACCTGTCTCTGAGCTACTTACTTACTATATCAAAAATAAATGCTGAAATTGGCACCTAAAACTGCCATTTTATAACTTTTGGAAATGCCAGTAAAAACTGTGTTGTGTCAGTAAATTTCAATCTGGTAGGTTAACAACACTGATCACTAGTAACTGGAGGCAAGAATACCATAACTGGTGCCAGATCTGCCCACTTTAGATGTTTGAAGCATCCGAAATAATGTAACGACACAACTAATTATCCAAATTGATTCGGATCCATTTCGCTTTTATGCTGCATTAACTATTTTCATTATAAAAAATGCACTACATACGAATGGAAACATTTTGCAATAAATACAGTAATGCCGCGTACACACGGTCGGAATTTCCGACAAAAAATGTTTGATGGGAGCTTTTGGTCGGATATTCCGACCGTGTGTAGGCTCCATCGAACATTTGCTGTCGGAATTTCCGACAACAAATGTTTGAGAGCAGGTTCTCAATTTTTCTGACAGCAAAACTTGTTGTCGGAAATTCCGACCGTGTGTATCCAATTCCGACGCACAAAAAATTTGACGCATGCTCGGAATCAATTTGACGCATGCTCGGAATCATTGAACTTCATTTTTCTCGGCTCGTTGTAGTGTTGTACGTCACCGCGTTCTTGACCTTCGGAATTTCCGAGCAACATTTGTGTGACCGTGTGTATGCAAGTTTGAGCCAAAATCCTTCGGGGAAAAACCCCCACGGTTTTGTTGTTGGAAATTCCGATCATGTGTACGTGGCATTAGGCTGCTTTCACACAGCTCTGTTGCAAAAACTGTGCTTTTTATGCGTTTTTGCCACGTTTGCACAACGTTTTCCACCCCTGGGTCAGAGAGGCTAGATCCTGTCCCTGCAACCACAAAACTAGTCATGTTCTGAGCCAATTAGAATTTAAATAAAACCATTGACTTTGGTTCTGATGTGAGGAGGACTCTGGTGTGAAGGTTGGCTCTGATGTGATGAGGGCACTCTGGTGTGAAGGAGGACTCTGATGTGGTAAGGAGACTTTGGTATGAGGGTTGGCTCTGATGTAATGAGGACTTTAGTGTGAAAGTGGGCTATGATGTGATGAGGACTTTGGTGTTAACGTGGGCTCTGATGTGGTAAGGAGACTTTGGTGTAAAGGTGGGCTCTGATGTGTTGAGGGCTCTGGTGTGATGAGGACTTTGGTGTGAAGGTGGGCTCTGATGTGGTAAGGAGACTTTGGTATGAAGGTGGGCTCTGATGTGGTAAGGAGACTTTGGTGTGAAGGTAGGCTCTGATGTGGTAAGGAGACTTTGGTGTGAAGGTGGGCTCTGATGTGATGAGGACTTTGGTATGAAGGTGGGCTCTAATGTGGTAAGGAGACTTTGGTGTGAAGGTGGGCTCTGATGTGGTAAGGAGACTTTGGTGTGAAGGTGGGCTCTGATGTGGTAAGGAGACTTTGGTGTGAAGGTGGGCTCTGATGTTATGAGTGCACTCTAATGTGAAGGAGGACTCAGATGGGGTAAGGGGACTTTGATATGAAGGTGGACTCTGATGTGATGAGGACTTTGGTATGAAGGTCGGCTCTGATGTGATGAGGACTTTAGTATGAAGGTGGGCTCTGACATGGTAGGGATACTTTGGTATGAAGGTGGGCTCTGATGTGATGAGGGCATTCTGGTATGAAGGTAGGCTCTGATGTGATGAGGACTTTGGTATGAAGGTGGGCTCTGATGTGATGAGGACTTTGGTGTGAAGGTGGGCTCTGATGTGGTAAGGGGACTTTGGTATGAAGGTAGACTCTGATGTGATGAGGGGACTTTGGTGTGACGGTGGGCTCTGATGTGATGAGGACTTTGGTGTGACGGTGGGCTCTGATGTGATGAGGACTTTGGTATGAAGGTGGGCTCTGACATGGTAAGGATACTTTGGTGTGAAGGTGGGCTCTGATGTAATGAGGACTTTGGTATGAAGGTGGGCTCTGACATGGTAAGGATACTTTGGTATGAAGGTGGGCTCTGATGTGATGAGGGGACTTTGGTATGAAGGTGGACTCTGATGTGATGAGGACTTTGGTATGAAGGTGGGCTCTGATGTGATGAGGACTTTGGTGTGACGGTGGGCTCTGATGTGATGAAGACTTTGGTGTGACGGTGGGCTCTGATGTGATGAGGACTTTGGTATGAAGGTGGGCTCTGACATGGTAAGGATACTTTGGTGTGCAGGTGGGCTCTGATGTGATGAGGACTTTGGTGTGACGGTGGGCTCTGACATGGTAAGGATACTTTGGTATGAAGGTGGGCTCTGATGTGATGAGGGGACTTTGGTATGAAGGTGGACTCTGATGTGATGAGGACTTTGGTATGAAGGTGGGCTCTGATGTGATGAGGACTTTGGTGTGACGGTGGGCTCTGATGTGATGAAGACTTTGGTGTGACGGTGGGCTCTGATGTGATGAGGACTTTGGTATGAAGGTGGGCTCTGACATGGTAAGGATACTTTGGTGTGCAGGTGGGCTCTGATGTGATGAGGACTTTGGTATGAAGGTGGGCTCTGACATGGTAAGGATACTTTGGTATGAAGGTGGGCTCTGATGTGATGAGGACTTTGGTATGAAGGGGGGCTCTGATGTGATGAGGGGACTTTGGTATGAAGGTGGGCTCTGATGTGATGAGGACTTTGGTATGAAGGGGGGCTCTGATGTGATTGGTATGAAGGTTGGCTCTGATGTGATTGGTATGAAGGTGGGCTCTGATGTGATGAGGACTTTGGTATGAAGGTGGGCTCTGACATGGTAAGGATACTTTGGTGTGAAGGTGGGCTCTGATGTGATGAGGACTTTGGTATGAAGGGGGGCTCTGATGTGATGAGGGGACTTTGGTATGAAGGTGGACTCTGATGTGATGAGGACTTTGGTATGAAGGTGGGCTCTGATGTGATGAGGGGACTTTGGTATGAAGGTGGACTCTGATGTGATGAGGACTTTGGTATGAAGGTGGGCTCTGATGTGATGAGGAGACTTTGGTATGAAGGTGGGCTCTGACATGGTAAGGATACTTTGGTATGAAGGTGGGCTCTGATGTGATGAGGACTTTGGTATGAAGGGGGGCTCTGATGTGATGAGGGGACTTTGGTATGAAGGTGGGCTCTGATGTGATGAGGACTTTGGTATGAAGGGGGGCTCTGATGTGATGAGGGGACTTTGGTATGAAGGTGGACTCTGATGTGATGAGGACTTTGGTATGAAGGTGGGCTCTGATGTGATGAGGGGACTTTGGTATGAAGGTGGACTCTGATGTGATGAGGACTTTGGTATGAAGGTGGGCTCTGATGTGATGAGGAGACATTGGTATGAAGGTGGGCTCTGATGTGATGAGGGGACTTTGGTATGAAGGTGGGCTCTGATGTGATGAGGACTTTGGTATGAAGGTGGACTCTGACATGGTAAGGATACTTTGGTGTGAAGGTGGGCTCTGATGTGATGAGGACTTTGGTATGAAGGGGGGCTCTGATGTGATGAGGGGACTTTGGTATGAAGGTGGACTCTGATGTGATGAGGACTTTGGTATGAAGGTGGGCTCTGATGTGATGAGGGGACTTTGGTATGAAGGTGGACTCTGATGTGATGAGGACTTTGGTATGAAGGTGGGCTCTGATGTGATGGGGAGACTTTGGTTTGAAGGTGGGCTCTGATGTGATGAGGGGACTTTGGTATGAAGGTGGGCTCTGATGTGATGAGGACTTTGGTATGAGGGTGGACTCTGATGTGATGAGGACTTTGGTATGAAGGTGGGCTCTGATGTGATGAGGGGACTTTGGTATGAAGGTGGGCTCTGATGTGATGAGGACTTTGGTGTGAAGGTGGGCTCTGATGTGATGAGGGCATTCTGGTATGAAGGTGGGCTCTGATGTGGTAAGGGGACATTGATATGAAGGTGGACTCTGATGTTGTAAGGGGACTTTTGTATGAAGGTGGTCTCTAATGTGATGGGGGGACTCTCGTGTGAAGGTGGACTCTGATGTGGTAAGGGGACATTGATATGAAGGTGGTGGGCTCATATCTAAAACTTTGTAACTTTCTCTTTCTGTCTGAGCAATGGTTTTAAACAATGTTTATATAAGAATCAATGCTGAAGATTTGAAGGTAGGAATATTTGTAAATGGGGACTGTGGTGGTCTCTGGTCTCTGTTGTGATGTGGGACTCTAATGTGTGTTGACAATATGCTGTCTGACTTTATTTACTGCACCCCTGGATCAGACAGACTAGATCCTGTCCCTTCAACCACAAAACAAGCCATGGTGTCCAAAATCCTCAAGATCTACACAGCCATTTAGAATTTAAATGAAATCATTTCTCTTTGATTGATGGTGAAAACCAAATCTTGGAAAGCTTGAATTCATATTAACGTAATGAGTTTCATCCCTTGATTGGCAACCTTGGGTAACTCACCACTTACCTCTTAATTTTTATGAACCCTACTGTACCTACAACAGCTTCTCTCCTGATGCCATAGCTACCTCGCTCAGTGGCCAACAACCCCGAATTACCCCCAGGATACCTCACTATTCTAGTCTACTTCCTTTCTTCTGATTTTCTTTGTTTCCATCTCTCTTGACTCTTAAGCCAAGCCCCGTACACACGGTCGGACTTTTGGCTAACAAACTTCATTTTGAGCAAGTTGGACCAACAATCCGACCGTGTGTACACTCCATCGGACAAACTTTTTTTTCTTTTTTCTTGTTTTCATCGGACAAAAGTTGGGTCTGCAAACGGACAAACTTTTGCCCAACAAAAGTCTGATGAAGCAAAGTCCGACCGTGTGTACAGAAAACCATCGGACTTTTGTCCGATGGACAAAACAACTAATGTTAAAATCAACCAACAATAGCAGAAGTTGACCAAAGGGTGGCGGTAAAGAGCAGAAAAGAGCTGAAAAACCACTTGATGTTGCAAAAAGTTTTGGGAAAGTTTGCCGAAAAGTCCTGTGGTGTGTATGCTATGGGTGTGCCCGGCCAACTCCGTTCGGACAAAAATCCAGGGAAAAGTCCGATGGAAGTCCGACCGTGTGTATGGGGCTTTATGCCTGGGTGCCTTCTTATCCAGGGTCTTTCACACCACTTGATAGTTTTGATTTTTTTTTCCATTTTCTAAGCCACCTGTTTATACATAACAGGGATTCCTGTTTCAAACGTTGTAACAGACCCTCCAAGACCTGTTCTGCTGTAATTTCCTTGCTCCAGTGTGTTAGGTTGTTCTGTTTATCTATGGACCCCACTGGGTTTATAATTTTTTCCTAAACGCATGAAAAAAGGCTGAACATTTTCTTTTTTTAATTATTTTTTGTTTCTGTTATACAGTCTTGCAAATAAGTAATTTTTATTTTTCCCCGATGTGTGCTGATAAGGCTGCACTGATGTGGGGCGGATTCAGAGTCTAGTCTCAGGAGGGGCACTACCAGGAAATATTTTTTTGGGGGGGCAATTTATCAGGGAAATCACTGGTGTTAGCGCTTCAATGATCACAGCACCATGGTTGTTATGGTGTCAGGATGATTGGAGCGCATTATTTATATTACTACATTGTAATATAAAATGAAATGGTTCAACTCACCATAATGCCGAATCAGTGGGTGCCCCGAGTGTGTCACTTGCCACGTCACCTGCCACCAGATGCAGCTTGTCACTTGCCACGTCACCTGCCACACGTTGCGGATTGTCACTTGCCACATCACCTGCCACATGTTGCGGAATGTCACTTGCCTGCCACCAGATGCGGATTGTCACTTGCCACATCACCTGCCACATGTTGCGGAATGTCACTTGCCTGCCACATATTGCGGATTGTCACTTGCCACGTCACCTGCCACAAGTTGCAGATTGTTACTTGCCACATGTTGCGGATTGTCACTTGCCTGCCACCAGATGCAGATTGTCTCTTGCCACCTCACCTGCCACACCTTGCGGATTGTCACTTGCTAAGGTGGTGTTTTTCTTGTCAGAGTCAGGCAGCATGAGAGATGATGTAATCTCTCTGCTGCCTGCACAGTGAGGGCGGAAGTTACTGCAGGGATTCATGGCGGGCGCGGGGCGGTGAGAGATGATGTCATCTCTCTTCTCCCCCGGCCGCTGGCTTGTTGATTGGCCAGTTGCCCGCTCGCTCACCCACAGAGCCGACCAGCTGACTGGCCACTCTCTGACTCTCACTTGCTGGCGAGCTGCCCGCTCACACACTGAGGCACCCGGCAGCCCACGCTGTCACCCGCCCATGGAACCGCCCTCTCAGACTTCCAGGTGCTGCAAGTTCCGCAACTACCGCCCGCTCTGAGTCTCAGGCGCCGCAAGTTCTACAACTACCGCCCGCTCAGACTCTCAGGCGCCTCAAGTTCCGCAACTAAAACTAATTTCTCGGTGGTGACAATTGCCCCGTTGCCCCCCCCCCCGCTGGATCCGCCCCTCCACTGGTGAGGCTGCACTGATGTGCACTGACGGGTACTGATGGGGTGGCACTGATGAGCACTCATGAGGTGGCACTTATGGGTTTGATAAGCTGCACTGATGGGTACTGATGAGGAGTCACTAACATGGCTAAACTGATGAGGCGGCACTGATTGGCACTGATGGAGCTGTACTAATAATCTAATAATCAGGATTCTGATACTGATACTGCCAGTCTTGCCGGTTATCGACTCACCTTTTCTCACACAGTGACAGTGCGATTTTTTATCTGCTGTAAATGGACACAGCTGATCACCTGTGATTGGCCCTTTTCCAAAGAACACAGTCACAGAGTGCGCCCAATGTGCGCCCGGGAGTGTGTTCTGGGAGGACATCCATGGATGCCCTCCCAGGCCAGAACAAAAGAGCTGCACTGTAGCCATCTTTGGGATATGGCGTGGTATTGAGGCGATTAAACTAATAAAAATGATTGAACAAGAAGCTGAGCCCTGATCTGCCCCTATACATTTACGTCTGAAAATGTCTATAGATAAATCCATTGCTAGTTATCGTCAGTTAGGGTGCATCGTGAAAAAAGTAAGGAACAATGCATAGATTTCAGCCATGTATAAGATAAGACGGGTATGTGCCTTCAAAGGATTGAAATCTGACACTAGGCCAACCTTTAAAATCTCTCAAAGTTTTCATGAGGAGAATAAATGGCAGACTGTCAAGTCTATGACTAGAAGACAATAGATATGACTCATAAAACTTCTCCACAAGGCCAGAGCATGGGTTACATTTAATAGGCCGTTTTTATAAATGTCTTTTTTCATCCACAACATTTTCCATAGAATTAAATATTCAGTGTGAAAGAAGTCCCAATGGGTGTGTCCCATATGGTCAAAAGGAATCAAAAAGTGAGGCAATTCAACTAAATGACTCACCGTAAAGTTAAAATCTAAAATGCAATATTAGAATGGAACAAACGGATCCAGGAAATTATTAGTTTCAGAAGGATTAAAAAAGATTTTTTTAGACAACAATACTATTCTCTAACTGTAGAGCACTCACCCCCCTTTCACCTGCCTTTGACTCCTCGCAGGAAGAGAGGGCACACCACGCTATATGCCCATACCCTCCTGTGTGAAGAGGTTGAGCGGTGTTATGAAACAGGTCTCCACAGCGAGGTTCTCCAGAGAATGGTTCCCATCTCTATGCTCAATAAAGACAAGTCTCTATTTCCCCCAATAACTCTAAGGTCCACACCAGCCGTAACTCCAACGTAGAGTTTATTTCTCTTAAAGCACAGTCTCTAGACAGAAAGGTTGGAGGGAGAACAGGACAGCATAAGGTGTGGGAGAGGTCCAGGCACAAACGTAATACACTTCACTGCTTGGCTTCTCAAGCAGACTCAGCCCATTTGGATAGTCTCCTTAGAGAGGGGACTAGCAGCCAGAATGGCACTCTAACTAGATATACAGTCTCTGCACAAACTGATGAACTTGGTCTCTGCCACAGACCTGGTGAACTTGGTCTCTAATCTTGACCTCTTTTAAGGAGAAGACATCCCTCCAGAGAGTTATCGGGCCCCTTCCTTCACGTGACTTCTCACCAGTCCCTCGGAACGGTCCTCCCCCGGCCTCCTCGTCTAAGATACGGGTCCCCTCACAAGGCGGCACCCTGAGATTCCTCGATCCTTGGTAGGCCCCAGCCAAAGGCGCTGGGCCCAAGGCTTTTCTGTTGCAGCCCCAGGGCTAAAGGGGTTTGGGACTGATTCACCGACCACCACCCCTGGGCTAAAGGTGCCCAGGGCGGACAGAGAGCACCCACCCCCCCCCTGGGAGTAGGACCCCCGGGAAGCGAACCGGAACCCCAATCCTGGGGTGGAAAAACGAACCAACGAACCACCTGCAGGCAGCGTCTACCCCTTTTGTATCCTCTCCCGGCATGCACGGCAGGCTAACCACTCCCATCGTACGGTCGCCGAGAGGGGACACACAAGGCACAGCACTGTACCAGCGGTTCAACCCTGGCCCACCATGGCAGCGCCACCCGCAGGCCACAAGGAACTGTACACTGGTACTCCACCTGCAGACAAAATGGTGGATAAGTCCTAACAATTAAGGTGTTTGAGCATAAATACCACTCAAACACTACCCCTAAATTTAGGACCCCGCTACATAATTATCTCCTATCTGAGTTCTGCTGCGGTAGGCAATCTAGATTTATTTATGTATACATTTATTTACTGATGCATATAGCAGGGCTTTATTTCCACGGATGAGCATGGAGCACTAGTTTTAAAAACAAAACAAAAACTGGCAGCTCAGGTCGGAGCCGATGTACTAACAATCCAATGTTAGTACAGCGATCTCCCCTGCTGAGCCACAACCTTTCTGAGAGTGTTGATCGAGAGCCGGTTGGCAGGCCTTTTTTTGGTCATGAGCCTTTGACAGATCCAGCTTCTGTCAGACTGGCTGCCATACACACGGCTGAATGTCGGCCGGTTTCAAATTAACCAACCGACGCTGGCCCACATTCGGCCGTGTGTACTAGGCTTAAGATAAGCCATAGATTATGCAATTTTCTTTCCTTCCACATGAGGAAAAGTGCTCAGTTCCCCCATTAACACAGTCAGTTAAGGGGGAATCCTTCTCGCGGTGCTTTTCTGTTCTGCTGGCGGCGAACCTTCCGTGCCGGCAGAAAACAATGATTAGTGCTGTCGGCTATAGCTTGCTGTACTAATCATTCAGGAAAAACCCGACAGGCTGGTTGTACACAAATCAATCAATATGATAACTTATGTACAACCAGGGTGTCTATACATCAATCAAAATTTGCCTGGACCCTGCTGAAGCGGCCATATTTTGATCCATGTATGGCCTGCTTAAAGCCTCTTCACACGATCGGACTTTCTGCGGACAAAGCCTCTGACTTTTGTCCAAAGGGCGTTGTATTGCATACAAACAGCAAAGAATTATCGGCCAACGAACAGTAAACTACGTGTTTTTTCAGCTCTTTAGCGCCACCCTTTGGGCAACTTCTGCTAATGTTGTGTTATGGTTAGCATTGCTTCTGAGCATGCGTGTTTGTACTTTGGATTTTTGTGTGACGGGCTTGTGTACACACGATCGGATAATCCGACAGCACACATTTGTTGTCAGAAAATTTTAAAGCATTCTATCCAACATTTGTTGGCGGAAAATTCGACAACAATTGTCCGATGGAGCGTACAAACGGTCAGATTTTCCCACAACAGCCTGCCATCACACAATTCCCATCAGAAAATTTGATTGTGTGTACGGGCCAAAGTTCAAACACGCATGCTCGGAAAGCAATGCTAACAATAACACAACATTAGCAGAAGTTGCCCAAAGGGTGGCGCTAAAGAGCTGAAAAACCACATAGTTTTGTGTTTGTTGGCCAACAATTCCTTGCCGTTTTTATGCAATACAAGTTCATGGCCAACGCCCTTCGGACAAAAGTTTGAGGCTTTGTCCGCAGAAAGTCCGATCGTGTGTATGAGGATTTAGATTCCAATCAGATTTAATTTTACAGATCAGTGGATGTGATGACTTCATCATCACATCACTTCTTTTAACTCTGCCTAAAGCCCCGTACACACGGTCGGACTTTTGCCCAACAAACTTAGTTTTGAGCAAGTTGGACCAACAATCCGACCGTGTGTACGCTCCATCGGACAAACTTTTTTCGTTTGGTTTTGGTTTTCATCGGACAAAAGTTGGGTCTGCAAACGGACAAACTTTTGCCCAACAAAAGTCCGATGGAGCAAAGTCTGACCGTGTGTACAGAAAACCATAGGACTTTTGTCCGATGGACAAAACAACTAATGTTAAAATCAACCAACAATAGCAGAAGTTGACCAAAAGGTGGCAGTAAAGATCAGAAAAGAGCAGAAAAAACATGTGATGTTGTAAGAAGTTTTAAGAAATGGGTGTTCCCAACCAACTCCGTTCGGACAAAAAAACACGGAAAAGTCAGATGGAAGTCCGATCGTGTGTACGGGGCTTTACTGAACAAGGTGAATGAAACCAACATATTTATGTTGCCCTTAGTAGTTAATTAATCAGTCTTTCAAGTTGCCTCAATTGAGAAGCAAACAACACCCACTGATTATGGTGAGCTAAGGCAGGCCAAGAGTGGAAAGAAAGAAAATTGCTTGATTCCCCCATCAGCACAGTCAGGCTACTTTCACACTGAAGCGCTGGATGCGCTGGCGCCGCTATACCATCGTTTTTGGCGCGATTTGCGGGCGCCAGCGGGGTGATTTTAACCCCCGCTAGCGGGATGAAAAAGGGTTAAAAACGCCTGCAATAACGCCTCTTTGCGGTGTTTTGCGGGTATTTTGGAGGCGCTACCCCATTGATTTCAATGGGCAGGGGCGCTATAGGAGCGGTATTTTTACCTCAAAGATGCGGCTTGCAGGAGTTTTTTTACCCTCCTGCAAGCGCAACGCTCCAGTGTGAAAGCCCTCGGGCTTTCACACTGGATACAATGGAGCGGCTTTTTCGAGGCGCATTGCAGGCGCTATTTTTAGCTCAATAGCGCCTGCAAAGCGTCTCAGTGTGAAAGGGGCCTCAGTGTTGATAGCAGAATCCCTCCTGCGAGGCTATTGTGTTCTGCCAGTGGGGAGCCTTTCCTGCCAGCAGAACACAATGATTAGTGTTGTTGGCTAGAGCCGGCAACGTTCATTTTTCAGACTGGTTGTACACAAGACGATCAATAGACTTGTTACAGCTGACTGTGGAGAAGGTAAATTGGTGGAGCACTGTACATGCTACATATTTGGATAGAAGGATGTGGCAACACATACAGTTTAGACTGAGCTGTTATACCTAGTTGGCTCACAAAATACAGACAAGCCAAATTTTGTTTCTAGTAATTATTATGTACTTGCAGTAACATATGTTGCAGAGTGGTATAAATTGTGTTGATAGAATAAATCCAAATGAATGTCAATGAGAGAAGAGAAGAGAAGTAGTGGTCAGAAAAGGGGTATGTGTGGTAGAAAAAAAAGGGGAAATAAATGTAAAAGTAGCTTTTTATATAATGGGTTCACAATCATGTCCAAGGCGATATTGTAGGACAGCCTTTTTCAACTGTTTTATCCAAGAGGAACCCTTGAAATAATTTTCACATCTCAGGAAACTCCTGCTAAGATTAGTTCATTGGAGATCATTAGGAAAACACCCCTTACATTGGTGGTCAGTGGGAAGAATGCCCCCCTTACAGACAGCTTTAAAGATCATTGGTGTCATGCTACTGGCTCTGCCAAGTGTATCTATGAAGGCATCATCAGATGGCAGGTCAATTAGTCACAGCTCAAGGAACCCTTAGCAACCACTGGAGGAGCCCTAGGATTCTACAGAACTCAGGTTGAGAATGGTTGCTGTAAGATAAAAGCCTGCTGGAAGCAGAATTAGAATTTAGTACATAGATGTGATCAGGGGTTGCCACCTTTTCTTCAAGTTAAACCTGAACACTTTAGAAGCGCACAGCAATTATTATTTTTTTTGTATAAACTATACATATATTTTGCAATTAAATTACATTTCTAATCATATGAAGTTAATCACAAGAGTCCCCCTTTACATCAGAACCTACAGAGTTTCCCTTTTAAATCTGAATCCGCAGAGTTCCCCTTTTACATCTGAATCCACAGATTTCCCTTACACTGTAAAGCGTGACTCTGCAGAATCTGGTGTAAGGGAGAACTCTGGGGACTCTAACATAAGGGATGCTCTGGGAACCCTGATTTAGGGGGGAACACTGAGTGCTCCGATGTACGGAGAGGACTCTGATGTAAGGGGGAACACTGTGATCTCTGGTGTAAAGAGGAACTCTGATGTAAGAGATGCTCTGCGAACCCTGATTTACCTTAGTGTACGCACTCAGAGGCAGGAGAGAGAAGAGGGGAGACTTCAGTCACAGACTGGGATGGATGGTGAGCTCACTCACCCCTTGGCAGTCAGCACCTCTCATCCAGATGTATCTGAGGCTGCTAGACTTCAAATTTACGGCCCCCACTTTCCTTTTCTGAGAAACAGCGCCGGATATTGGAGTGTGGGAAAAAACAGAGGGGTAGGAGGAAGAGGAACAGATCAAACCCTCTCTCCTCTCCCATCTGTATGTGAGGGGAACTGTTAGTGCTGACTTTGGGCAGTGTGAAAGAGAGTGTAAAGCCCCGTACACACAGTCGGACTTCCATCGGACTTTTCCGTGGTTTTTTGTCCGAACGGAGTTGGTCGGGAACACCCATAGCATACACACAACAGGACTTTTCTGCAAACTTTCCCAAAACTTTTTGCAACAGCAAGTGGTTTTTCAGCTCTTTTCTGCTCTTTACCGCCACCCTTTGGTCAACTTCTGCTATTGTTGGTTGATTTTAACATTAGTTGTTTTGTCCATCGGACAAAAGTCCTATGGTTTTCTGTACACACGGTCGGACTTTGCTTCATCGGACTTTTGTCGGGCAAAAGTTTGTCCGTTTGCAGACCCAACTTTTGTCCGATGAAAACAAGAAAAAAAGCAAAAAAAGTTTGTCCGATGGAGCGTACACACGGTCGGATTGTTGGTCCAACTTGCTCAAAATGAAGTTTGTTGGCCAAAAGTCCGACCGTGTGTACGGGGCTTAACAGACACTCTCAGCTTAGACAACTGCTGCCAGCAACCCTGCTGGGAGGCCAAAGTCCAGTCTGAATAATGTGTACGAGTTTCAGGCAGTTTGAAACCCGGATGCATGATTCCAAACCCGAACATGTCCGGGTGAATCTTGGACAGGTGGCAACCCTAGTGTGATCAAGAGAGGGGAGAGAACATGGAGGACATTGGTAGAAGAGCAACCCTCTTGCATTGTATCTTGCCATCGTTTTACTGCCCTAACCAGAGAAGATGGGATCTAGTGCCAAACACAACAAAGATTGGACAACTATCTGCTTATTTTTTTTTAAGTGTGGCTTTAATTATGCAATGGATATAAATGTAAAGGATAAGACTACAGGTGAATAAATGTAAAGAAAAAGACTACATATGAATGCACTTTGCAGATCTTCATTGTATTATATGGTTGTAATTGAAGTGGGCTGTCAACGTTATCTACTGTATACTTAAAAATGTTTCACTTCCAACATATGATCAAAGACTGTCAAGCATTTAAAGGATCTTTTGCCATCACCACCCAGTGCAAAGTGTGCCAGGACTATGATGTTCCAGCTCACGTGTCAGTTCTTCCTTAACTGTAAATCCTGCAGTTTACAACAGCTCACATCACTCATGTATTGCAGGGATAACATTTGCATTCCTACATTGTTTGGTATATAAGTGTAGGGTTCTGAGAATGTAATAGTGTATCAAGGCTGACCAAAAAGGAACCTTAGGACTTATATGAAAGGGTGTGCAAGTCTTAACAGATGTGGTCAGACACATGCTTATGCACGCCAAAACCTATGGCAAACGCCCACTTTCATGCACAAAACCCAAGTCAGCAGACATACCACTGAAGGTCAATAATAATCTTGGTGGCCTCCCTTTCTAAATTAAATGAACATTTGTCTCCCACAAATATAAATCGAGTTAGGCTAGAGTTACAGTTAGGTTTAGAATTTAACAGATGAATGTTAGGGTCAGTTTTAGGGTAAAGGTTATAAAGCCTTCTACACACGACCGTTTTTCTCGGCAAGAAACAACAAGAAAACTGTTGACAAGAATCTCGTCAACAGGGATGAGCCGAACACCCCCCTGTTCGGTTCGCACCAGAACCTGCGAACAGACAAAATGTTCGTGTAAACTTTAGAACCCTATTAAATACAATGGACTCGAACGTTCGAAATCTAAAGTGTTAATTATAAAGGCTAATATGCAAGTTATTGTCCTAAAAAGTGTTTGGGGACCCGGGTCCTGCCCCAGGGGACATGTATCAATGCAAAAAGAAGTTTTAAAAACGGCCGTTTTTTCGGGAGCAGTGATTTTAATAATGCTTAAAATGAAAAAATAAAAGTGAAATATTCCTTTAAATTTCTTACCTGGGGGGTGTGTATGATATGCATGTGAAGTGGCGCATGTTTCCCGTGCTTAGAACTGTCCCTGCAAAAAATGTCATTTTTGAAAGAAAAAAAATGCATTTAAAACTGACTCGCGGCTATTAATGAATTGTCGGCTCCCGGCAATACATACAAAAGTCATTGAGAAAAAAAAAAAAAAAAAAGCGTGGGGGTCCCCCAGAATTCAATTACCAGGCCCTTCAGATCTGGCATGGATTTTAAGGGGAACTCCACCCCAAGTTTAAAAAAAAAATGGCGTGGAGTCCCCCTAAAAATCCATACCAGACCCCTTATCCGAGCACGCAACCTGGCCGGCCGCAGGGGAAAAGGGGGGGACGAGAGAGCGGCCCCCCCTCCCTCCTGAACCGTACCAAGCCACATGCCCTCAACATGGGGAGGATGTCCCCATGTTGATGGGGACAAGGGCCTCATCCCCACAACCCTTGCCCGGTGGTTGTGGGGGTCTGCGGGCGGGGGGCTTATCGGAATCTGGAAGACCCCTTTAACAAAGGGGACCCCCAGATCCCGCCCCCCCCCCTATGTGAATTGGTAAGGGGTACATTGTACCCCTACCATTTCACGAAGAAAGCGTAAAAAAAATGTTTAAAAAAACACACAAACACCTTGAAAAAGTCCTTTATTTAAAAAAATAAATAAATAAACATTCCAGCGGTGAAATCCAGTGTCCCGCGGCGATCCCGATGTCCAGCGCTGTCCTTCATTGGTTGTGCCTGAGCGGACCTGATGGGGAACTCCCTCTCAGTATTTTAAATGTATAGACCCGCCCCTTCTAAAGTTCCCCATCAGGTCCGCTCAGCGGACGAGATGCAGAACATGAGAAGGGGCGGGTCTATACATGTATTACCAAAGTGAGAGCAGTTCCCCATCAGGTCCGCCCCCTCGGTATGTCAGACCCGCCTACGTCATTGGCTTGAGCAGGGAACTTCCTTCACTATGTAAATTTAAATTTACATAGTGAAGGAAGTTCCCCGCTCAAGCCAATGACGTAGGCGGGTCCGACATACCGAGGAGGCGGACCTGATGGGGAACTGCTCTCACTTTGGTAATACATGTATAGACCCGCCCCTTCTCATGTTCCGCGTCTGGTCCGCTGAGCGGACCTGATGGGGAACTTTAGAAGGGGCGGGTCTATACATTTAAAATACTGAGAGGGAGTTCCCCATCAGGTCCGCTCAGGCACAACCAATGACGGACAGCGCTGGACATCGGGATCGCCGCGGGACACTGGATTTCACCGCTGGAATGGGTTTTTTTTTTTTTTTTTAATAAAGGACTTTTTCAACGTGTTTGTGTGTTTTTTTAAACATTTTTTTACGCTTTCTTCGTGAAATGGTAGGGGTACAATGTACCCCTTACCAATTCACATAGGGGGGGGGGCCGGGATCTGGGGGTCCTCTTTGTTAAAGGGGTCTTCCAGATTCCGATAAGCCCCCCGCCTGCAGACCCCCACAACCACCGGGCAAGGGTTGTGGGGATGAGGCCCTTGTCCCCATCAACATGGGGACATCCTCCCCATGTTGAGGGCATGTGGCTTGGTACGGTTCAGGAGGGAGGGGGGGGCGCTTTCTCGTCCCCCCCTTTTCCCCTGCGGCCGGCCAGGTTGCGTGCTCGGATAAGGGGTCTGGTATGGATTTTTAGGGGGACTCCACGCCATTTTTTTTTTAATTTGGGGTGGAGTTCCCCTTAAAATCCATGCCAGATCTGAAGGGCCTGGAATGGATATTTGGGGGAACCCCACGTCAATTTTTTTTTATTTGCGGCGGGGTTCCCCTTAATATCCATTCCAGACCTGAAGGGCCTGGTAATTGAATTCTGGGGAACCCCCACGCTTTTTTTTTTTTTTTATCAATGACTTTTGTATGTATTGCCGGGACTCGGGAGCCGACAATTCATTAATAGCCGCGAGTCAGTTTTAAATGCATTTTTTTCTTTCAAAAATGACACTTTTTGCAGGGACAGTTCTAAGCACGGGAAACATGCGCCACTTTACATGCATATCATACACACCCCCCAGGTACGAAATTTAAAGGAATATTTCACTTTTATTTTTTCATTTTAAGCATTATTAAAATCACTGCTCCCGAAAAAACGGCCGTTTTTAAAACTTCTTTTTGCATTGATACATGTCCCCTGGGGCAGGACCCGGGTCCCCAAACACTTTTTAGGACAATAACTTGCATATCAGCCTTTATAATTAGCACTTTAGATTTCTCCCATAGATTTTTCGAATTTGCCGCGAACACCCCAATTTGTTCGCTGTTCGGCGAACGGGCGAACAGGCAATGTTCGAGTCGAACATGAGTTCGACTCGAACTCGAAGCTCATCCCTACTCGTCAAGCTTGACAAGAAACCCGTCGAGAAAAACAACTTTTTTTTTGCGACGAGATTCTCGGCCGTGTGTACTAGAATCTCGTCGCAAAAAAAACATTGTTTTTCTCGACGGGTTTCTTGTCAAGCTTGACAAAATTCTTGTCAAGCTTTCCTTGCATACACACTGTCAATCCAAAATCTCGTCGGTCTAAAGCGCGGTGAGGTACAACACGTACAACGGCAGTATAAAGGGGAAGTTCCATTCTCATGGCACCACCCCTTGGGCTGCTTTTGCTGATCTTGTGTTACTGCGTGTTAGTAAAAGTTTAGTGAGAGACGATTCGCGCTTTTCAGTCTTCATGCTTTCAGTTCGTTACAGCGTGATGAATGTGCTATCTCCATTACGAACGCTAGTTTTACAAGAAGGAGCGCTCCCGTCTCATACTTGACTCTGACCATGCGCGGTTTTTGAAGACTCGGAAAAGCATACACACAAACGGTTTTCTCGTCCAAATACAGTCTGACGAGAATCACGACGAGAAAACTGAGACTCCCGACGAGAAAAAAGAAAGCAGGTTTTCTTTTTTTCTTGTCGAGATTCACAACAGTTTTCTAGACGATAAAACATACACACGAACGGTTTTCTCGGCAAGAAAGCTCTCCCAACAGTTTTCTTGTCGTTTCTTGCCGGTCGTGTGTACAAGGCTTTATAGTTTAATTCAATCTAAACTGTTAAAAAAAACTAGTAGATTTTTACTGCAATAGAGACATGTTATGTATCTTCTGCAATAAATCAAACCCACCTGCCTGTTCACAAACTACTATACAATGTACACTGAAGTGCACATGTCCAGTTTAGGGAAAGTTCTGGGCACAGTACCTGTGTCCTGGGATGAACGAACTCATGAGAATTAACAGGAGTTTTTCCACCCCCCCCCCCCCACTGGCCAATCAAGATGACCGTAGACCAGGCACATGGAAGAGGCCAGGACAAAAATGTCTATGGGCTACGCTAGGCACCATGGACTGGGTACTTGTTCTGCACATGGAGTACCTTTACATGTGTCGTGCTCTTCCACGCCTCGGGATAAGGTGGTGGCCGCACTCAAGAATACCTCAACCTTAAGGTGGACCTCCAACTGCGTGCAGTTAGTTAACTCTTCTTCTTCTATCTCTAGTGGCTATGCCGAGGGCCTCTGTGGTGCTGATCCTCACCTGTTTCTATGGGAGAGGGAGCACTCAGGGAGAGGGCAACAGAAGCTCCCCCCCTTCCCGCCCATCCCAGGTACCACGCTTCACGACAGGTTGCTCGGACTGGTTGCTAGACTTCTGTTACCCATGCTAACCACTTGTTTGTATTCTGTACCATTGTGAACCAATGCAAACTGTGGTTGCTGCTCGAGGTTCCAAGGGGTTCTCTTCTATAATAAACCACTGGGAGTATAGGCATGGAGAGATCTCATCCCAGATTTGTGGATCCCAATGCAAAGAGAGAAGAGTCCTTAGCTGCACATCACTTCAAAAACCTGTATGTGAGAAGTGAAACAGCCTCAGCCTGGGATCCAACTAGGCCAACCTCGGCGTGTTTTTCCCCACCCACGGGGCTTAAATATGGGAATAAAGCAGGAATGTGCAGTAAGGTCAGTGGCTGGTGACTTGGTGAGGCACTGGCTAGTATCAGAGCCAGATACACACAGGTTACATACGCCGCAAACGTTAGAGGAAGAGCAATATTTCTAGCACCAGACCTTCTCTGTAACTTTAAACATGTAACCTGTAAAAAAAATTAAAGTGTTGCCTATGGAGATTTTTAAGTACAGAAGTTTGGCGCCATTCCACAAGTGTGCGCAATCTTAAAGTGTGACATGTTAGGTATCCATTTACTCTAGGTAACATCATCTTTCAAAGTATACAAAAGAATCAGGCTAACTTTAGTGTTTTCTTTTCTTTTTTTATTCATCAACAGTTTCTTTTAAAAAAAAAAAGCGTCCAAAAAATTGCTACGCAAATACCGTGTAACATAAATAGTTGCAACGACCATCATTTTATTCCCTAGAATGTCAGCTAAACCAATATATATAATGCTTGGGGGTTCTGAGTAATTATCTAGCAAAAAAATGAAGATTTTTACATGTAGGAGAGAAGTGTCAGAATTGGCCTGGGTGACAAGGCGTTAATTACCATAAGCAAGTGTAGCGGGGTCTCCTTTAAGGCCCCGGGACTACGTTACCCAGAACCCTGTTCGGCACCCAGGGTGCATTCAGCCACCGCAGAGACTGATGGGAGGGGCTATATAAGAGGAGGGCGAGGCTGAGCTCGGCCTCTTTGGACACCACGCTGCAATCAACAGGTCTTCCTGTGAGGATCTGCTGCAGTGCAGGGCCTGAAGCCAGGGCCTTGCACAACTTCCAGAGAGCCTTCCACCCCACTACGGAACCTGGGTGACACCTGACTTCGCTGACTTCTTACATCAGTTGGATCGGAGACCCGACCGTTGCAGACGCTGTGTGTGTAGACACAGCAGGTGGAAGTCCCGGACTGGGATCGTGTCCGGAGTGGTGAGCGAGCACCTGCTCAATCCTATAGGCTGTACTGTTGTTAGGCCTAGAGACTGCCTTGGCCCACCGGCCTTTATTTACTGTTCCACTGGAGACTAGTGGCGAAACTGAGTTGAGTTAGTCTCCGGTGAAGTGTTCTTTATTGTCTACCCCTTTGGATTACAAATACTGTGTTGTGCACCACCAGTCAAGTTGCATGCAAAGAAATCGTTCTGCTAGAGACTGAGTTAAATCTGAGTCAGGCCTGACCAGGAGTTAGAACTTTTTGTTGCTGCGCCATAAGGGCGCATAGATAGAGATAGCTGCACTAGAAGGGAAATAGCCTGCATCATCAGGGTGTACTATATTTTCTGCTGTAGGGCTCTGCAGACATATATGTGTTATGTATTAACCTTCTGCCTTTTACCCAAAGTAAAAAACCCATTATACTTCATCGCTTGCTATCAGTGTGTTATCATTATGCAAAGAGGTAAGCCTTACAATCCAGATAGATTGTGATACAAGACAATCCCTAGACTAACTGTGCCAGAGTGGGTCGAGTAGATTGCCGGGGGTTGGCGGTGCTGTATTCAGGGCCCGCAAACAAATCCAGCGGCTCTCTTAACTGGGGGTAGCGCTACACAAGTAATATACAAATAATTATTATATATTATTTTTAAGGTAGTTTATTATTTATAATTATTTTTAAAAACTGTACTCAAGCAGGTGACTTAACGGTCAAATTCATGAAGTTTGAAGTTATAACTTCAAACCAGTAATTTCACAGTAAATAGATAAATAATAAATTATTATAATTACCGGTATATCTTATAACATATAGCATAATAATATATGATTTATCTGGTATATATATATATATATATATATTTCAGCAGCAGCAGAGTCTCATTCTCCCTCTGATGCCGCGTACACACGATCGTTTTTCACGTCGTTAAAAATGCCATTTTTAAAATTGGTCATTAAAAACGATCGTGTGTACGCGGCATGAACTGTGTGAGAAAAACATGGGATTGTGGGTAAATCTTATAAACATAAACACAATTTTTTTCCTTCTAGTTAAGAGGCCTGGGCTGGAAGGGAGTATTTGTCTTTTAGACACATGCCCACTTCTATGACACTGCAGTGAGAGGCCAGCCCCCACTGCAGCATTTTTATTGGACAGCTTGGGCCAATGGTACTTTACCATTGGTCGAAGACTCCAAGCTGTCCATTGAGCTGAGTGCCTCTGACAAGAAGTGAGGAGAGGCACGTGAGCTCATCCTCTCAGTCTGCTGCAAACAGAGTATGCCAACTTGTATTTAAACTGGCCGCTTTGTATGTAGCTTCTGATAGGCTGCGCAAGGAGCCGTAGATGACAAATTTGGGGCCTCTGTGACCCCTGGGCACCGAGCTACGACCCTCAAATTCACATTCTCTCTGCCTCACCTGCCTCCCCTGTCTGCACGTCCCTGGGATAAAGACTCCTTGCACAAGGGGGAAATAAATGCATTATTGGCTGCCACTTACCGTATTTATCGGCGTATAACACGCACTTTTTTACCCTGAAAATAGAGGGTAAACCAGGCGGGGGTCGGGCGGTTGGCCCCCAGTGCCACCCATTGGGAGGGTGTCAGGCCGGCCGCCCGCCCCGCCTCTCCTGGCCGTGGGACAGTGCTGGCAGTAAACCCCAAAGTCCAGAAAACATTACCTCTCCTCCTGTGTCACTCCCAATGTAAATACAAGCCCCCAAATCCCTCAACCAACGCCGCTCGTTGTGGCTGCTCTCCTCCTCCCGCTCTGCCTCCTCCTCATGTGTAGCTTTTGATTGGAGGAGGAGAGCGGTCATGTGACCGTCAATGAAAGAGAGGAGAGCAGTCACATGACCGGGTCCACGAGAGAGAGCGGCGTTAATGGAGGTATGCAGAAGCTCTGATCTACATTGAGATTATAATAAGGGGCTACTAGGCTGACAGTGTGAAGTTGTCTCAACTTTAGAGTATGCTGGCAGCGCTGTCCCTGTCCCAGCACTGGGAGTGCAGGGCTGTGCTTGCAGCCCTTTATGTTACTGTGCCATGAGGAGTATTGTTCTTGCTGCCGTATAGGTGACAAAAAAGACAGCTGGTAATTATATTGCGTGGTATCAAAGGACAGAAGTTGGTCATATTGCTCCTTTTGTTTTAAAGAAAAACTGAAAATGGTTTTATGTCAGTTTTATTTAATTGTTTTTTTAGTTTACAGTTTCAGTACAGTACACCCCTCACATCTTTATAATGAAAGAGGGCTGTGGGTTGTGCAGGGGGTCTGTGTGTTGTTCAGGGGTCCGTGTATTGTGCAGGGGGTCCGTGTACTGTGCAGGTGGTCCGTGTACTGTGCAGGGGGTCCATGTATTGTGCAGGGGGTCCGTGTATTGTACAGGGGGTCCGTGTATTGTTCAGGGGGTCCGTGTACTGTGCAGGGGGTCCGTGTACTGTGCAGGGGGTCCGTGTATTGTGCAGCGGGTCCGTGTATTGTGTATTATGCCAGGGGCCTGTGTAAAGTTTTTTTCCCAAAACTTTCCTCTTAAAGTTGGGGTGCGTGTTATACGCCGGTGCGTGTTATATGCCGATAAATACGGTAATTTTTTTTTAAGGAAAACATTTGTTTAGTTTCGTTTCGTTTTAATTACTTAATTAATTAATTTTGTTTAGTTAGATTAGTTAAATTCGTTTTCGGATTTCGTTCCGTTTTCGACTGAATTCATAAAAAGTTCGGATTCGAAAATAATTCGACCGGATTCGAAATTATTTCAACATGATTCAAAATTATTTCAACATGATTTGAAATTATTTCAACATGATTCAAAATCATTTCAACCGCATTCAAAAACAATTAGAATAGAATCGAAAATATTGGAAATAATTGAATAGAAAAACAATAGAACAGAATAGAATAAAATACAATATATGTCGTATATTATATTTTGTTCTATTCTGTTCTATTTTTTTTTCTAGTCTATTTTCTATTTCTATTCTAATCTTTTCTAATTGGAAGTCGAAAAATCGGTCGCATTCGAAAATATTTCAACCAAATTCGAAAATATATCTACCGGATTCGATAATATTTCATCGGCATTCGTTAATATTTCAACCAAATTCGATAATATTTCAACCGGATTTGAAATTATTTCAACCGAACAGAAAAGATTATAATAAAATAGAAAAACAGATAATAGACTAGAAAAACAATAGGACAGAATATATTATATTTTATTCTATTCTGTTCTATTTTTTTTCTAGTCTATTCTTTTATATTCTATTCAAATCTTTTCTATTAAAATCAAAATCATTATATACTGAATTCGAAATCGAATGCGACCGATTTTTCGAATTCCAATTAGAAAAGATTAGAATAGAAATAGAAAATCGACTAGAAAAAAATAGAACAGAATAAAATATAATATATATATTGTTTTTCTATTTGATTATTTTCAATATTTTCTATTCTATTCTAATTGTTTTCAAATTTGATTCGACTAGAATTCTTTTAGAATTTGATTCGAATTTCGTCCGTGGTTTTTCGAATCGAAACTTTCGGATTCGGTTGAATTCATTAGCATTGTAATTTGTTAATTCGGATGCTTCCGAACGTCCGAAAAATGAAAATTCGTCCGAATTTTGATTCGGAACGAAACGAAATGCACATGCCTAGTGTACACATGATCGGTTTTACCGATGAAAACAGTCCGATGGAAACCTAAATACACCACTGGCTAGAAGAGGTGCATCTTCTCTATAAAATGGAAGAGATCAGGGCAATAGCGCACGAAAAGATGGAAAACTTCAACAAAACCTGGCAACCGTGGGTCATTTTCAAATATTCCGAATCATTTGACTCTTTAATACAACTGTAGACCCTCGATGAATCGGGGACCCTGACACTCTAATGTCTCTCTCTTATTTTCCTTTGATCCTTTCCTCATTTTCTTAATGACACCTTCTCTCGGGGCCAACATCTTTTGTCTTTTCTTCCTACCTGACTATTTGAACCATTTATACGAATTTAGAGTATTTACCAAATAGCGTTTTTGTATTAGTGATCGGCTGATCGCTAGAACATACCTCATCTTGCTGGGGTATCATCTACGGTCCTCACGCTGAGTCTGGAAAGTTTAGTAACCGGCCACGGTTTGAGTGACTATTTCACAAAAATACTCTATTGTTGAAATCCATTATACTAATTGTTGCATCTACCATGCTAAAATACATGTACAAATGTTAGTATGATTGTACAAATGTTTATTCTTGATTACATAATAAAAATATTTATTGAAAAAAAAAAAAAAAACAATGTGCAGGAAAACAATGTAAAAGTGACATGTATATACAAAAGTGAGAGAAAAAAGGGCAGCTCAAAAATAACATCTCTAAAATGAACCCCCTTTTTTTTATTCCAAAATAGGATTATAGAGAGTCCAACAACACACTAAAAATGTTTCCATGAACTTTTTTTGTATAATTGATAATCAATAGGAAAATGGAGGTTTGTCTGTGTCCTCTTCCCATGTAGCAGAAAGAGAATGGGCAGAGCCCTCCCCCCTTTTATTTACGGCACAGGGAGAGAGGCAGAGCTCAGAAAAAGTGTGGGAATTGCATTAACCCTTCCCTCCCCACTAAGGCAGCCAGCTGTCTAACAACAGGCAACCTGCCTACATGTTGGCACCAACGAGGGACCACCCAGATGTTGAATTGGAGAGATAACTATTGCAGAGTTTAATTCTGCTTTAAGGACTATGTTAAGTGCTGGGTTAAGGATCGGGTTAAAGATTAAAGTAATCAAGATCAAGATTCAAGTGATCATTTTAACACATTACACAGGCAGAGTCCACAGTCATGATTAGGAAACCCATCCTGGGAATGATGTGATAGCCAATCACAGTGGTCAGAAATCATTGGAATTCTCAGTGCTCACTTTGATTTTAATTTGTACACATCAGCCTTGATGTTAGTACTCTTGTCTTTTAAATAAATCCATCCATTTTTGACCTATGCTATGTGGAAGCCCCTTTTATTCCTTATTTTATGATCTAATCCATGATCATCAGTTGGGTGAGACGTTGGCCCATTCCATTCTGATTTCCTGTCTCGATTTTCAAGCTTGTCTGACTCACTGCCGCTGGCATGCCACTGGCATGAGAGTCCATTCCCTCTGGTAAGAGTACCTACACCTACCCCTGGGTGGCAGACGCACTATCCCTGGTGATCCTGTAGATTAGAAGATGATTATCCACCACTGTCTTCACTGAACAGACTCTTTCTCAGATTTTTTAATTAATTTATTTACTTTTGCTCAGTTTTTTCCCATGAACTTTATTTGCTGATGTTGGAGGACATTTCATCTTCAGCTGAGTCTCATGGCTCATTGATTTTCACTTTTTGCTTATTTTTAGTGTCATCAGCAATTAACTTTGCATTTAGGCCCCTTTCACACGGACGGATAGAATGGTGCTTTTAGCTGCGGATTTTCTAGTTTTCTACCGCAGCTAAAAGCACACAATGCTTTCCTATGGCCCCATTCACACACAGCGTTTAGCTGCGATTTCGTTACATGCGGTTTGGTGCGAATAGAAAAAATAGAATTGAATGCGTCCAGGTGCGATGTAGCACAGCTATCTGCACATAACCGCAGGTAATCGCAGTCTTTTGTGTCAACTGCGGATAGCAGCGTGAGAAAAAAAAAGAACAACAGGAAGCACATCATAATCAGTAGGTATAAAAAGGGTTGCTATGGGAATGACTACCGCAGCTAAATGCGGCCGCATGTAACCGCACATAAACGCAGGTATTCGCAATGTACAAATGCAGCTAATCGCAGTGCATGGAGCCTTGAATTTCACAGAACATTTTACATGCGTTTAACTGTGGCAAAACAGCCGTCCGTGTGAAAGGCGCCTTATAATATGTTTAGCACTTTTGCACTTTAACATTGGTACAAGTTATCTAATGTTTGTCATTGTGACTTATATGCTTTTTAGTTTTTAGTGTTTGTTCCATTCACACGATATCCTATTGTATTTTAGCACTGCACTTTTTTCTTTTATAATCACAGTGGTCACATGATTGGACACACTTTCCCGTCCCCAGGCATAATAGCCTAATTAAGGGGAAGCCAAGGTTGGGAGGGAATGGGTTAACTGGTAAAATGACTAAGCAATTGGCTATATTGGGCACATCTACTGAGCAAGCATTACATTAGTGTCCTTCACAAGCTCTCACAGCCTTAATTATGATGTAATGGTAGAATGTCTGGATCATAGTTTTGTTCCTTGGACTGTTGATGGGTTAATCATGCAGGCACCAGACTCTCCAAGGATTATCTCTATACTGACATACACTAAAAGTCTTTAGCCAAACTCCTTAAAACATGATTTGACTCACAGGTTCTCAATGTGCACCTGCTTACATCAAGTCCCTATGAATCCCCAACAGCAGAATCAATGTGTTTGCATTGGATGGACGCCAGTGCAGAGATACTCGTTCCATGAGTAGACAGGCTTGTGAAAGCATCTGTGACCTGTCTATGGTTTCTACAAATGAACAGTCACCTTCATTATGTTCTCTGTAGTGTAGCCTAGCAAGACTTTTGAAAGAACTCTATAACATTATTATTATTATTATTACTGTTCTGTTCTATGGATCCAATATATTTTACTATTTTTTTCAGATTAGTTACACACTATTTAGGCCTCAATTACACTTTTGGTTGGGAGGACAGAAAAAAAGGCATGGTTGAGCAGAGTTTTTACCACCACCCCTCAACTGCTCCCCCTTAAGTTGCAAAGGCAGCAGGAGGGGGTGTACATACGATGCAGCTGTGATGGTATGCATTGCGTCATATTCGGCTTGTACTGTCCACTGAACGTGACCCTAACAACTGAATGGGCCTCCAGCAACTGCCCCACAACTGCATGAAATGCAGGCGGTTGCAGAATGCTGGTGTTTACATGGGTTTAAAGTGTTAAAACAGGTTGTGAGAAGGCTTTATAATGCCTCCTCCCTGTCTGTCCAATGCCCTCTGATGCAGATCATCTTCAGAGGGTACCGTATGTGTAAATGAGACCTTGGAGCTCACAACCTAAACCAATCCAGTCATTAGACATTAATTAAACAAGGGAATATGTAAGTGAAAGGCAGCAGTGTTTACCACTAAGCAAACCTGAAATGATAATCTGGAAACCCTAGCAGTTCCTAAACAGTTAAGGTGGCCATACGCCTGTAGAATTTAGTAGAAACATTTTTGCCTCTGGAATAGTTGTTCAATTTTCCAATGGTCAATGGGGTCAACTCAATGGTCATTTTCAAATGTGGTTGAGTCTGGATCTGTGATCTTATCCTATGTGCATATAGGCCCTTTTGGCTAGAAGTTTAATTAAAAAAAGAACAAAATAATAAGTAATAGGGATGTTACTTACCAACAGCTTAGTTGAAATTTTCATCCATCAATCCACGCCTCCCCCTGCCACTGTAATTTTCTGGTACTGCAGGAGTTAATAGAACTTAGGGAGCCATGACAAGTTCTTATCAAGTGTGCACAACTATGCCCATCCTTTCTGGCAAGCGCCTGTACCCATGTGTACCGTCTGTGCAACTGGGCCCCAACGATAACCGGCTGAAAAGTTAAGACTAAAGACTGCCCCTTTACAGTTGCGACACAGAGACATTTTCTCTCATGCTTATGCTAAGAGGTACCTCTCAGGGGACATTGCACTAGATCCTAGCCATTCTCCTAGAGTGCACTATGAACTAGTTATAGTACTATAATTTACATTGCAGTTAAGGCTTATATGCACTGTTTATTGCTGACTTTGCTGATACATGAGTTAATTCATGTCTAGTGGTACAGTACTCTATTCTATGTTACCTTAGCATAGTGATTATACTGTCTAGCGGACTATGTCTGAACCTACATTCTGTATGGTCACGTATGCATAAACCACCATTTATTCTAACCCGTATCAATACATTAAATTAATTTACCACTAAACGGTCTGGTGTCTACTTCCTGGTTTTAGTTCAAACCAATGTTAAAGCTATCTATGTTTGTGTTATTACAAGTGCTTGCAGTGACTTTCATTCAACCAGGTGTGTCAGATGAGCTGATGATATATTTGGAGTCGAGGTGTAGAACAGAGAACCCAAATTACCAAGCAGCTCTTTCAGGGGTAGCACTACAAAAACTTAGTTTCACAATCGCTTTAACAAACTCCACAATCACTTTAAATGATCAATATCATTGCCCCCATGGTCTTATAATATATGGATGTGTAATACTGCTTGTAATGCCAAATGCTCTACTGTAAATCTGGCTATACACTAGTACAGGGGGTCTCCAAATTTTCTAACCAAAGGGCCAGTTTACTATCCTTTAGACTTTAGAGGGCCCTGCTGTGACCAGTGGGTGTAAAAAATGTCCTGGCATTGGTAACAACGCGTTATCATTGGTGACAATGACAGGAGTAGTGCCCCATCATTGCTGTTGGTGGGGAAATAGTGCCCCATCCTTGGCATCAGTGGGAGGAATAGTGCAACATTCTTGGTGTCAGTGGGAGGAATAGTGCCCCATCACTAGTGTCAGTGGGGGAAATAGTGGAATGCACTAGTGGAATTTAGTTTGACATTTTTTGTTTGAAGAATGTTTGTTTGATTTTCTAATCATTAGTGCGGTCAAATCAACATTTGGCCCCACAATGCCAAAAGTTGTTTTTTGTTCAGTAAAGCATTTTTTCCAAAATCAAATGTTAAAAGCATAGGCGTGCCTGGGCACACCCTAATCACCCTGTGTGCTGCACATTGCCATTGCCGCCCCCCCATGACCCCCCTGCAGCGCTGCAGGCTTCCCTCCCCTCCTCTCCCGACGAATGCTGCAGGGTATTGTTTCAGAATGGAGAGCGGGGAAGGGGCCAGTAAATATGTTATTTACCGACCCCTTCTTTTTCTAAATAAACACAATGAGTCATTGGTATTGATCACTCACTTTGTGCATTCATAACTAAAGCTTAGTAAACTGTGTTTACTATGCTTCAGTCTGTGAAAGAACAGTAAGCTGCTCAGCACAGAGTACCTCCTGTTCATTTACTCATTTACTGTCCAGTGCAGCTAAGCCTGCAGAGAAAAGGACTGTCTTAAAAGTGAGAGGGTTTGAGCTTTGAGGTGCACACCCTAATGCAGGGTTCGACAAAACCCAGGCGCCAGGTTGCAAATGCGACTAGAATTAGCGACCTGGCGCCTAAGGCAGCACAGCTAAGGTTTCCTGTGTCTCCGTGCGCCCCCCCTCCCCCTGCGATCGCGCGATCTCGTCGGGCCGCGCTGTCCGGTAATTGCAGCCTTCTGCAGGCCTATGATTCATTCTGTAATCTGGCGCCCTCTTGTGGTGGCCGTTGGTATGACAAGACAACCAGCAATGCTTGCCTGTTTCACTGCCCTCCCATCTCCTTCCCTTTACTTAGAAGTTAACCCCAAACATTATATATATTTTTTATTCTAACACCCTAGAGAATAAAATGGCGGTCGTTGCAATACTTTCTGTCACACCGTATTTGCGCAGCGGTCTTACAAGCCCCCTTTTTTTAGGAAAAAATACACTTTTTTAAATAAAAAAATAAGACAACAGTAAAGTTAGCCAAATTTTTTTTTTATATTGTGAAAGATAATGTTACGCCAAGTAAATTGATACCCAACATGACACGCTTCAAAATTGCGTCCGCTCGTGGAATGGCGACAAACTTTTACCCTTTTAAATCTTCATGGGCGACATTTAAAAAATTCTACAGGTTGCATGTTTTGAGTTACAGAGGATGTCTAGGGCTAGAATTATTGCTCTCGCTCTACCGATCGCGGCGATACCTCACATGTGTGGTTTGAACACCGCTTTCATATGCGGGCGCTATTCACGTATGCGTTCGCTTCTGCACGCATCGGTCGTTAAAAAAAAAAAAAACTGGCTCCTAACTTTTTTAGCTGGCTCCTAGATTCCAAGCAAATTTGTCAAGCCCTGCCCTAATGCAATAGGCTGCGCACACCTATGGTTAAAAATCTACTCATGTATGGTCAGCTTATCTCTGCATCTGTGAGTCATTGTGCTTTCTAAGGATCACTTTCTTTCCTTTGCTGTGTGTAGTAATGTATACCTCAGGTACCAGCCCTGTTCACCGCAGTGTGACCTTTTATCCGTTATGTGACAATCGAATTCCACGGTTCTGTATCATTGGAGAGGGACTGTGGAAACAAGTCATTAACACATTTGCACAAAGGCAAATTACTAATCGAAGTGTTAGACTATTATTTAAATTGCTGATATCTTCATTGAAGAAATGGAAACATAGAAGAGATAAATTGATATTACAAAAAATAAAATAAAAAAAATGGTTTTGCCATACAGTGCCTTGAAAAAACGTAAATGTATTTTATTGGGATTTTATGTGATAGACCAACACAAAGTGGCACATAATTGTGAAGTGGAAGGAAAATGATAAATGATTTTCCAAATTTTTTACAAATAAATATCTGAAAAGTATGGCGTGCATTTGTATTCAGCCCCCTTTACTCTGATACCCCTAACTAAAATCTAGTGGTACCAATTGCCTTCAGAAGTCACCTAATTAGTAAATAGGGTCCATCTGTGTGTAATTTGATCTCCGTATAAATACAGCTGTTCTGTGAGGCCCTCAGAGGTTTGTTAGAGGGCCTTAGTGAACAAACAGCATCATGAAGGCCAAGGAACACACCAGGCAGGTCAGGGATAAAGTTGTGTAAAAGTTTAAGGCAGGGATAGGTTATAAAAAAATATCCCAAGCTTTGAACTTCTCACGGAGCACTGTTCAATCCATCATCCGAAAATGGAAAGAGTATGGCACAACTGCAAACCTACCAAGACATGGCCGTCCACCTAAACTGACAGGCCGGGCAAGGAGATCATCAATCAGAGAAGCAGCCAAGAGGCCCATGGTAACTCTGGAGGAGCTGCAGAGATCCACAGCTCAGGTGGGAGAATCTGTCCTCAGGACAACTATTAGTCGTGCTTCTCCACAAATCTGCCCTTTATGGAAGAGTGGGAAGAAGAAAGACATTGATGAAAGAAAGCCATAATAAGACCCGTTTGCAGTTTGCGAGAAGCCATGTGGGGGACACAGCAAACATGTGGAAGACGGTGCTCTGGTCAGATGAGACCAATGTTGAACTTTTTGGCCCAAAAGCAAAATGCTATGTGGTGGAAAACTAACACTGCACATCACCCTGAACACACCATCCCCATTGTGAAACATGGTGGTGGCAGCATCATGTTGTGGGGATGCTTTTCTTCAGCAGGGACAGGGAAGCTGGTCAGAGTTGATGGGAAGATGGATGAAGCCAAATACAGGGCAATCTTAGAAGAAAACCTGTTATAGTCTGCAAAAGACTTGTGACTGGGGTGGAGGTTCAACTTCTAGCAGGACAATGAATGGCCCAGTCAAAGTCCAGACCTAAATCCTATTGAGAATCTGTGGCAAGACTTGAAAATTGCGGTTCACAGACGCTCTCCATCCAATCTGACAGAACTTGATCTATTTTGCAAAGAAGAATGGGCAAAAATTTCACTCTCTAGATGTGCAAAGCTGGTAGAGACATCCCCAAAAAGACTTGCAGCTGTAATTGCAGAGAAAGGTGGTTCTACAAAGTATTGACACAGGGGGCGCTATACAAATGCACGCCACACTTTTTACATATTTATTTTGAAAAAAAAAATGGAAAACCATTTATCATTTTCCTTCCACTTCACAATTATGTGCCACTTTGTGTTGGTCTATCACATAAAATACCAATAAAATAAATTTACATTTTGGTTGTAACATGATAAAATGTAGAAAATTTCAAGGGGTTTAAATACTTTTTCAAGGCACTGTATCCATAGCCATCTACTCGAGCGCGGGTTTTATGAGTTTGGATATTAAGAGAAGTATGGGATTTATTTTTCCCCCAATCATACTTACCTAGGTGGAAGTAGCATCTGTCCCACACTGGTTCTAACACTGAGAACCGAGCAATCTAACACCGCTGATCACTCGGTTCTTATAGCTCCTTGAGCAGAGAGCTGGTGACTGTCAGTCACCAGCTCTCTGCTCTCCCCCCCCCCCCCCACACTCACTGGGCTGAGCGCTCACTAGGCTGGGGGCTGGGCTGTGGAGGGGGCGGGAGCGGCCGCCTCAGACTCTCAGTGGCTTGCATGTGCGTGAATCCTGACTTCATTGTTGCAATCTTGCCCGAGCCTGGGCCGGCTCTGTGACGTCAGCCATCAACGGGCTTTAGCCAGCTGTCTGCTGAAAACGGGTCACAGGAATGCAGAACGAACTGCACTCCTGTGATCCACAGAAGTACAGCCAAACAAGTTTTGGCTGTTATCAGTGCTGTGTGTTTCCAGTTTGGTGGGTCCAAATATTTATAAAAACCATTCCATTTAAATTTTAAATGCTCAGAATAAAAGCAGATTTAACAAATTGGAAAATTACTTTTACGTAATATGCCAGCTGCATACTTGTTGTGCGTTTTAGGCAAAAGGTGATTTTCGAATTTTGGGATTTGCCTGAATATGTCAATGTAGATGTGTCTGATCTTCAGAAAACCATGCAAGTCAGGGATCCAGGCCATCATGAGTCATTATTGTATGATTCTCTGCAAAATAATGAGATCTGTTTGCATATTTCACATTTTCATCAAGACACCAGTTTACATGATAAATTAATTCATTCACTAATAAGAGTATTTGACAGCACGGTAATATTATAATTATTATACAGGATTTATATTCTCACAAATAAAATTCAATACAACAGGGTTAGGAGGGTCCTGCTCATTACAATCTAAAAGGGATGAGCAAGCGAGACAAGTGGCATTAACTGCGAGCTGATGGATAAAGTAAAGGTATAAGGTTGAAGCGGGATAGGCTTCTTTGATCAGATGAGCTTTCAGGGATCACCTAAAGGTAGACAAAGTAGAAGACAGATGAACAGACTATAGTAAGGAGTTCCAAGGGAAGGGAGAGCCTCTGAAGAAGTCCTGGAACCAAGCATGGGGGGATGTGACAAGTGAGTTAGAGAGCAGGAGGTCTTGATAAGGGGCGAAAAGAACAGATTGTTTCAGGGGTGTCCAAACTTTTGACCTTCCTACGCCACATTGGAAGAAGAGGATTTGTCTTGGGCCACACATAAAATACACAAAAAAACGAAGATAGCCGATGAGCAGAAAAAGTCGGGCAGATCACAAGGTAACAATCACTGATATAGATAATGTACCTATCTGAGTAATAAAACCTGATAAAACTTAGGGCACTTTCACACCGGGGCGGGTGGACATCGCTTTATTGTAGTTTTTGCAGTGCTTTTTGGCCGCCAGCGGGGCGCTTTTAACCCCCGCTAACGGCCAAAAAAGGGTTAAAAGCATCGGCAAAGCGCTGCTGCAGTGGCGCTTCGGCTGCGCTGCCCATTGATTTTAATGGGCAGGGGCACTCCTAAAGCGCCTCAAAAGATGCTGCTTGTAGGACTTTTTTTAGCGTCCTGCCAGCACACCGCTCCAGTGTGAAAGCACTCAGGCTTTCACACTGGGGTGACAGGAGAGGCGCTTTACAGGCACTTTTTTTTAGCCTTAAAGCTTGTGTAGCACACGGACCCTTTTCCCTACCTTTGGCTCACTTGCAGGAAAAAGGCACACCGTAATATATGCCCGTACCCTCCTGGATGAGGAGGTTAAGTGGTGTTATGTATTTGGGTCCCACAGCTAGGTTCTTCCATCAGTTGGTTCTCGTCTCCTAGGATATAGGGACAAGACTCTGTTTTCCCCCCAAGTAATTCCAATGTCCACACCACTCCAACGTTGAGTTTATTTTCTCAATGTTCAGCAGACAGGTAAAGGGTGGAAGAGAGACAGGACAGCAAGGTTTTGGGAGGTTAGTCCAGGCACAAATGGATATCACAATCTCTACTCTATCCCAGAGTAGGTTTAGCTCACCCGGATAGTCTCCTACAAAGTGGATCCTAGCAGTCGAAGTGATGCTCGGACGTTTGATCAGGTTCTTTTCCTAGATGCGATCTGGAGACTCTCTGCCACAGAATCTGTCAGACCCCGAACCTCTTAGCTTCTGGTACATAAGGACTGGTGCCAGCAGCAGCACATTACTGGGCCCTTGGTGGATAGATGAATCCCTCCAGAAAGTTACCGGGCTCCTTCCTTCACCGTGAACTCTCACCGGTCTGTCAGAAAGGTCCTCCCCCGGCCTCCTCTTCTTAAAAGCGGGCTCCCTTGCGAGAGACACCCTGGAATTTCTCCTCCCCGAAATGGGCTCCAGCTAAAAGTGCTGGGCCCAGTGTTGAAGATGCAGCCCCAGGACTAAAGGTGCCTGGGACTGATGCACACATGGCCCCATGGCCTGGAGGGACATGCGCCACACACTTGGACCCCGACTCCTCTCCTCCTCCGAAGACCCCTCCCAGGCAGCGTCTGCCCCTTATGTATCCTCTCCCAGCATGCACAGCAGGCCAAACACGCCCACTGTACCGCTGCCGAGAGAGGACACCTCAAGGCACAGCACTAATACCAGTGGTTCAACCCTGACCCATTATGGCCACAGGGAACTGCACTCCAGTATACCACCTGGAAATAAAATAGCACAACCTATAAATTGAGAACGGTCTGAGCCCAACTACTATCTCAGACCAGCCCCTAAACTTGGGTATATAGCACCCCTAAATGGGGTGGGCGCTACACTTGTTTAACATATCAATATCTGGTTGGATGGATGGAGTAGCAATTCTCAATAAAGTACTCTTCAGATATTTTGGTTCTATAGTTGCTCACAAATATCGGTGCTGCTGAAAACTGGTGACATGAATAAGGCGTGATTGTGAAGAATGGGATATTTTTCTTTGGGAAAATACTTATAAAAGTCCAGTAAAGAGACACTGTCAGATTTTTCTTTGGCTGCATGTGCTCGCTAAGTGTAAATACATTTTTACAAAATATTTTTTTACAAAAACACTTTTAAGTAAGTTTAAGATTTTGTGTTGGGCTTCATTTATAGCCATCATGAGCCACATGCGGCCAATGGGCCACATGTTGGACACCCCTGATTTAGGTGATATTTTGACATGAAGTTGGTACTTTGAAGGTTAGATCCTCAAAGAATTAAGATGCCGCGTACACACGACCGTTTTTAATGACGAGAAAAATGTAATTTTTTAAAATGGTCATTAAAAATTATCGTGTGTGGGCTTCAGAGCATTTTTCACGACGTGAAAAACGGCCATGAAAAAATTGGAACATGCTCTAATTTTTCACGTCGTTTTTTACATCGTCGTTTTTCTCGTCATGAAAAACGGCCGTGTGTGGGCTTTAACGACGTGAAAAAAAATGCACACGCTCAGAATCAAGTATGAGACGGGAGCGCTCATTCTGGTAAAACTAGCGTTCGTAATGGAGATACGCTGTAACGGACTGAAAAGCACAAGGCTGAAAAGCGCAAATCGTCGCTCAATAAACTTTACTAACATGAAGGGTGGCGCCATCCGGATGGAACTTCCCCTTTATAGTGCCGTTGTACGTGTTGTACGTCACCGCGCTTTACTTGAGCATTTTTTTCCACGATAGTGTGTAGGCAAGTCAGGCTTGAGAAGAATCACGTCGAGAAAAATGACATTAAAAACGGTCGTGTGTACACGGCAAGAGAGTTTTTCAATTAAGGACATTCAAAGGGTGGAGGAAGAGAAGGAAGGCTGAGGATCAGGACAAATAGGATAGCAACTTGGCAGCTACGGAATAACACACAGTCACCATGTTCTTGTACAATCAATAGCTTGGAGGCTATGATAAAGAAATCCTATAAAAAAAGAAGATCGAAGAGGGGACAAATGGCTAGGGATTAGTACAGCGTATAGACTTCCTGGAGCTGATATTTTGCTAAGAACTGCTATGAACTAACTATCCTCATATAAATCTACACTCTGTCTCTCTGTAGAGATGGCCCGCTTGGTAAACAATCAAGGTTTTGATTCTTGTCAGAGCCAAGCTCCCCAAGGGGCAAAGAAGGTGATGGAAGCATAAATTCCTATTTATTTATTACAGGCATTCATATAGCACTGACAATTTACACAGAAAATTGCCTATTGTACATTCACATCATTCTCTGCCGTCCAGTAGTCTAAAAGGTCTGAGCTCCCTTCCTCACATTCATACATACACATACAAGGGCCAATTTAGACAGGAGCCAATAAATCTACTGGTGTGTCTTTAGAGTTTGGAAATCAACTGGAATACCCCAAGCAAACCAATTCAAGCACAGGCAGAGCATGAAAACTCTGTTCAGATAGTGTCCTCACCGGGATCAGGATTTGAACCTGGGACTGAGACTAGTGCTACAAGGCAGAAGTTCCATAATAATAAAGAAGGAGTTTCTGCAAGGCAAAAGTGCACAAATAAATGAAGTAGTAGCAGGTCAACCCTTGCCACTGCAGATCCTCAAGTACAGCTTCCTCTCCAGCAAGGCTTCAGAAGAACAATGAGTGGCATAGTTATGACATCAGCAACTGTCACTACAGTGCTCAGGTAGATACTCCAAAGCTAATTAGATCAGAGACAACAGTTGTTAGAGGTAGGTTGGGCAGAATTTGCCTTATGTAATCTAACACTGTAGATATCTAACTATGAGGCTACAGTAACAGGCGTGTCTAAACAATGTCATATGTTAGTGTAGCGGGGCGTTGAACCCAGAGACTACCATACCCAGGATGCATTTCCCCACGCAAGGACTGCTGGGGTGGGGTATTTAACTGAGGGGCGGACCGGAGTACAGTTTCTTTGGACATCACCCGCCCAGCAAGTGGAACTCTGTGCTGAGTCTGTTGTTCCGGACAGGGCCTGAAGCCTAGGCCCTGTGTTTCCAAAGAGCCCTTCCGTTTCCACCAAGGAGCCTGAGGGACGTCGCATCCTGCTATCCGTCTGCTGCTTCCAGGAGGACCGAAGACCCGGGTGTCGTGGAATCTGTGTACTGAGACACAGCAACGGAAGATACAGACATGGACTGGTCCGGTTGGGTGAGAGAGCACCTGCTCAGAGATTAGTACAGGATCTCTAGGCCTAGTTTTTGTTGTTCGGGACTCACCCGTTAGAGTTTGCATATGCACACCGGAGGGACAGTGCATTGAATAGCGTTAGTGACTTTATCTTTGTTCACCTAGTTTGTCAACCTTTATTCCCGTGGATTACAATTTGTCTTCAAAAGTGCACCATGCTAGCGAAGATTATTCTCTACGGAACTTACACATAGTTACAGTCAGGCCTGACTTATCAGTGTAGACATTGCTGGGCGCCATCTTGCCCACGAGGGAGGAGAGTTGCAAGGGGGCCTGTTAGTCATCTTTGTACATGATTATATATCTGCCTATTGTTGAACACCTTTTATTGCAGGGCTCTGCATATACTAAAGTATACTGTATTAATCTGTTTAATTATTTACTTTAGTAAAAGTAACAGGATTAAGCAGACTAGTTGTTGGTGTTATTATTGTGAAGAGGAAACAGTCAGTGTTCGCTATATCACTGTGTGTGTTTTTGTTGCTGGATTGTGTTGCCCAAAGTTGCAGGCCTCACAATCCTATCATCCCCTACTAACTGTGCCAAGGGAGGGTAGAGCCAATTGCTGGGGGTTGACAGCGGTGTGTTACAGGCCCGAAATTCATATCAGCGGCTTCCTTAGCTGGGGGTATCGCTATATTAGTAAGAGCACTGCAACTTCTGAGGAAGAATACAAGGAACATGGTAGATTTTTGTGGGTAATTCTTAGATACAAGTAACCCTTCTAGATATTCTTTATAAGAAAACAAATCCTTACTTCTCGTATGTAGGCCAGCTTTAATACAGTGGAACCTCGGTTTAAGAGTAACTTGGTTTGAGAGCAATTTGATTTGCGAGCAACTTTTAAAAAAAAAACGAGCAGAATTCAAGCTAAATAGGCCTGCAGTACCGCATTTGGCCTGAGGTACGGGGGCGCAGGAGCCGCGCAGAGCCGAACAGTGACGATCGCAGCCGATCGCCGCCGTTCGGCAATGCTCGAAAAGACACGGAAATACTCAGTTTCCGTGCCTTTCCGATGTTTGCCACGGTCAGCCGAAGTGTGCTCAGGCCTTTTCAGCCGTTTCCGAGGCTCTCCGGCGCCCCCCCTCCTGCACCTCTGGCTGCATTCGGTATTGCATCCCATTGAAGTCAATGCAGAACAAATTATTTTCGTCTCCATTGACTTCAATGGGAAAACTCGCTTTGATATGCGAGTACTTTGGATTACGAGCATACTCCTGGAACGGACTATGCTCGTAATCCAAGTTTCAACTCTAATTTTATTAAAGATGCTATACATATCATATTTCCATACTTGCCGACTGTCCCAGATTTGCTGGGAAAGTCCTTTGTTTTAGTAAGCTGTTCCACCGGGCAGCTACATTGTCTCTTGGCTCTTGTCCTGATTCCATCTCCCCTCCATTTTCCTCCAGCACTCTCAAATGTGCTCGCTCAGTGCACTTCAGTGCAGGCTGCAGAAAAAACGCAGAGATGGAGGCAGAGCTTCCATATTGCTGGCTGCTGCGAGAGCATGATGTCCAGCCTTGGAGATCCCGCTGGGAGGGATACAAGCTCCACAAGTTAATTCTGAAGGATTTGTGTGCGGAAATAAGTTACATAGTTAGTCAGGTTGAAAAAAGACACAAGTCCATCTGGTTCAACCATAAAAATAAATAAAATAAATAATATCGTACAATCCCATATACCTAATTCTATACCCACAGTTGATCCAGAGGAAGGCAAAAAACCCCAGCAGAGCATGATCCAATTTGCTACAGCAGGGGAAAAAATTCCTTCCTGATCCCCCGAGAGGCAATCGGATATTCCCCGGATCAACTTTACCTATAAATTTTAGTACCCAGTTATATTATGTACATTTAGGAAAGTATCCAGGCCTTTCTTAAAGCAATCTACTAAGCTGGCCAGAACCACCTCTGCAGGGAGTCTGTTCCACGTTTTCACAGCTCTTACTGTGAAGAAACCTTTCCGTATTTGGAGATGAAATCTTTTTTCCTCTAGACGTAAAGAGTGCCCCCTTGTCCTTTGTGTTGACTGTAAAGTGAATAACTCGACACCAAGTTCACTATATGGACCCCTTATATATTTGTACATGTTGATCATATCCCCCCTTATTCTCCTCTTCTCAAGAGTGAATAAATTCAGTTCCTCTAATCTTTCCTCATAGCTGAGCTCCTCCATGCCTCTTATCAGTTTGGTTGCCTTTCTCTGCACTTTCTCCAGTTCCCCAATATCCTTTTTGAGATCTGGTGCCCAAAACTGAACTGCATATTCCAGATCTTACTAATGATTTGTACAGGGGGAAACATGATATCTCTCTCTCTGGAGTCCATACCTCTCCTAATACAAGAAAGGACTTTGCTCGCTTTGGAAACCGCAGCTTGGCATTGCATGCCATTATTGAGCTTATGATCTACCAAAACCCCCAGATCCTTCTCCACTATGGATTCCCCCAGTTGTACTCCCCCTAGTATGTATGATGCATTCATATTCTTAGCCCCCAAGTGCATAACTTTACATTTATCAACATTAAACCTCATCTGCCACATAGTCGCCCAATTAGACAGAGCATTGAGGTTGGCTTGTAAATTGGAGACATCCTGTAAGGACGTTATTCCACTGCATAGCTTGGTGTCATCCGGGAGCCGAGTTGACTTGTCCCTCGGCTCCCGGGTGCAGGCGCCGGAATCTTCAGTAAGGGAATCACAGCCTGGTTCCCTACTGCGCATGCGTGAGTCGCGCTGCGCATCCTGACTGGTCCCTGCTGTCTTCTGAGACCTGTGTGTCTCCCAGAAGACAACGGGGGGACTGAGGAGGGGCCTGACATGGCGTAGATTGCGGCAGATTCTGTGACGATATATCACCGGAAGTAGGAGCAAATACCTGTATTAGACAGGTATCTGCTCCCCCCTGAAAGGTGCCAAATGTGACACCGGGGGGGGGGGACCGGATAAGCGGAAGTTCAATTTTTGGGTGGAACTCCGCTTTAACTTCTTGGACCCCTCAGAAGTATGAAGTTGTGGGGCACTTGCAGAGTGACCCCATTAACTTGAATTGGTCGCGATTGCACCCACCAAAAGCAACAGGGGGCTTAATTCCTGCTGGGGCATGTGTACACCAAATGGGGGTAGGGATTTGGAGTGGTAAAACTGTGACTCCACCACCCCCTAACTTTACGTGTGAATAAGCCCCAAGGGTACTGCTGCTGAACGCAACTAAGGGCTCATTTACAAGTGCAGCAGTTACTGCTGCTCCTCTTAAAAGTGGTGTGTTTGACAGGTGTTGAGGCAGCAATATCTTGCCTCCTCACCACCTGATTCAAACCCATGTTTGCCATGCAGTACATCAATTAGAGGTTTAAATCAGGTGTGACTTCTCCTGTGTTGTTCAGGTAGATCTTCACCTCTGTAGGGTTGCCTACCCCTGACCTACAGTAATGATGTACATTTCACGTGGTGCAGGCTGCTGCTTTGTGTAGAAATCTTCTCTGCAGGGTGCCCGGTCCTCTTCCTGGCCATGAACTTCCAGAAAGGGTTAATAGCTTTGGGTCTTCTCATCTATTGAGAAAAGCCTATGCATTGCTTATAATGAATGTACCATAATCTCCGAATCGGGGAAACATTGCTGTCATTCATCTGACTCTCCCCCATTTAAAGTGTTACTTTCACTGTAGAGGTTTTCTTAAAGTGTGAGAGGGGGAGGGGTGGTTCCCCGTTGGTCTGTCTTATAAAGCAGTTCAGACCAAAGACCCAAGTCTATTAATGTCAGCCGTGCCAGGAATTCAGTGCCAGGAAGAGAACCGTGCACCCTACAGAGAAGATTTCTACATGAAGCAGCCTGCACAACATGAGACATATTATATTACAGGACTGAAAAATAATTTTTGACTAAACGTCTGTTTTAAGTGTTGGAATTGGAAATAATCAGAGATAAACATTCTGAAAATAAAACACAGTGAATTGTATGACATGTTCTAAAACCATTCCATACAATACTGCTTCTTGCTTACTTGCTCCAAGATTTATGGATTGTATCATAGTGAGCAGAAAATTGAAACCCCGAGCAAAAGTTCATTGAGATCTTGCAAACCCAGCACTGTAACTAACTGTGCTGAGTGTATCCTGAAGATTCTTCATTTTGTTTGGCAAGAATGTGACCACCTGCTCCAATTGTATTTTACTTTTATCTCAACAACTTAGATTGCTCATAAAACTCATTATAGCAGAGTGAGGGCAGAAATTTGTTGAATGACTTTTGGAGAGATACCGCTGCTTACAAGCTTTTGTGTATGACTCACCATTATTTCATTTATTGTAAGTGTGTGCATAGTACCTAATTCCACCATATGTGAGATTTAGGATAATCACAGTGCTTTGCTGGGAATCCCTGGGGTACATCTGAATTGTAACAAATATATTTTTGGCTAAAGATGATGTAAATACTTGGAACGAACAAGACAATCTAGTCAATGTTCTTTTTTTTTTTTTTTCGTTTTTGTGGTTTATGCTGATCTGATGTCTTCTGTAGGAAATATGTAATCAATCAAATGTATGCTTTTTAATTAAAAAGGAAACACACTGCAGCTAATGAAAACCCATGCAGAAGACAATCACAATAAAACAATATTTTAGAGGCACTTACTGAGCAGCAAAATTATTCTAACATTATCATTATGAATGCTTTATATGGTGCCCTCATCTCCGGAGATACAAAAGTGATATAAGCAAGGGTGAGTAATATAGATAATAGATAAAATGTTTCCAGTGAGAAGTACTTACAGCTGTATAGCAAGGCATGAATAGAAATAACTAGATAGTAGAACAAAGAGCCCTCTCCATCAGCAGCGGGCTGGTCCATAAGGGGCACAGGGGCGCCACCCCCTTATTTCCATGCAGGGCACCGGATGCATGGATTTCTATGGGGTTTCTTTTTGTTGTGAAGCACGTGATTACAGCCTGAGGCTCTAATTGGCTTCAAAAAGGTTGGGCTCGCGGTGCAGTGAGCCCACTCACTTGTGACATTAGCGAATGTTGATTCTCTATTGTCTTCCTCCCGGTCCCGGACAATCAGGAGAGGAAGTGGGTCCTAAGACCGGATTGGTCGGGAGAAGAAGCAACCGGAATGGGGTAAGTGCGGTGCTGGTGAGTGAATGGGCGGGCGAGCGGACGGGAGGGGTGGGGGGTTTGTTTTCCGATCCCCCCAAAAAAATTAAGCACAAGCCCATAGCTCCCAACTGTCCCTGATTTCGAGGGGCTGTCCCTAATTTGGAGCAATGTCCCTCTGTCCCTCTTTCCTCCTCATTTGTCCCTCATTTTAGTCTGATCTATATAGTTGTATATAAAATGCACTTTTTATCTTTCAAAAAGTGTTTCCCCGTGCTAAACCTTTCATCCAAATTCTTATATGCTGCATTTGTACATTTTAAAAGCCAATATAAAGGAATAGTAGTGGTAAAAAAAAGCCCTTGTGGATTTAATTAACCTTTTTTTGGGGGGTTAATTCTCCTTTAAGGGGGTGTGATAGGGGGTGTGTCCTATGCCTACATACATTTGTTATTAGTTGTCCCTCATTCCCATCTCAAAATGTTGGGAGGTATGCAAGTCGCCACTGCTCTTCATAGAGGCTTACAATCTAATAGGGTAAGGTGTAGAAACGAGTGGTGAGAGATGATTATATAAGCTGTCAATGTATGCTTAAAGTGTAAGTTCAACTTTTCAGAAAAAATGAAAAGTTGAACTAAAACTCTAAAACTGTATACCCCCCCAACCCCCTGTACTTACCTCCATGGGTGATGAGCTGTGCAAACGCAGCCGGTGCAGGGGTCTGGGGATTTGAAATCCCCACTCTTCTCCCTTTTCTTTCTGCAGGGCTCCCAGGTTGGATCAGAACAATTCTGATTGATCAGTGCCAGCACAGAGCATTGCTCTGATCTGTCCTGGTAGTGCTGCAGAAATATAACATGGAATCTTTACATGTACATGACTGGAACAGATATTATTGATATCCTGTTAACCCCCTGATGAAAGAGACGACAATCAGCTCTGAAACGCGTTGGCTAAAGGATACCATTGTATCTGTATCTCTGTCTATATGGATTTTCAGTTGTTTAAGCCATGTTCATTCCATGTTTTTGTAGCGGGGTGTTCCCCTTTAATGCAGAGAGACTACATTACCCAGAACCCCATTCGGCAATGTTCCGCCGCAGAGACTCATGGGAGGGGTTATAAAAGGAGGAGGCGAGGCTGGGCTCGGCCTCTTTGGGACACGAGACTTCAGAGACTGATCCTCCTGTGCGGACGTGTCGGAGTGCAGGGCCTGAAGCCTGAGGCCTTGCGCAGCACCAAAGAGCCTTCCACCCCTCTGCGAGCCTGGGTGGCATCTGACTTTGCTCGACTACAGCCTTGTTGGATCGGGGACCCGATCGCTGAAAAGACGGAGTGTGTGTGTGAGGACACAACAGGTGGAAGTTCCCGGACTGGGATCGTAGTCCGGGCGGGTGAGAGGGCATATGCCCAAACGATATACTGTTACTGCATATAGGCCTATAGACTGCCGTGGCCTATGAGTTGTTCTTAGTGCTCTTATTGAAGACCCCTTGTTAGAACTGAACCTACCGTTCACATAGTCAAGTTTCTACTCCATCTTTACCTACCCCATTGGATTACAAAGTTTGTACTCTATTAATGTGCACCACCGTTAAAGATCTGCCGGTGAAGAAAAAGGACTAAGTTGTAGATATCAGAACCAGGCCTGGTGGGATTTCTAAGGTGTTTTGGTTACTGCGCCACAGGGCACTTAGCTAACGGTCGCCCGCGTGGCGCACTTGTTAGGTGTTAACCTTATAGTGTGTTAGTGTGGTTGGGCTCTGCATTACAAATGATTATTCTGTAAACTGTCATTGATGTTACCCTTTTCTTTACCAATAGCTCAAGTAAAATCTTACCTTTATTTCAATTTAATATTGTCTCAATGCTCAGTTATTCATACAGTATAAGATATACAATTTACTGTCAGTACTAGCTGTGCCAGTAGGGGGTAGAGCATATTGCCGGGGGTTGGCGGAGCTGTCTTCAGGGCCCAAACTAAATCTGCGGCCTTCTTAGTTGGAGGTATCGCTACACGTGGGGGTTCTCGTCCGGGATCCTGATGCAGCAAGTGAACGCCAGAGGTGCCGGCATGGACCCCATGGATCCACGAGCGGTAGAAGAATGGTGCAAAGCCTCTAACGCAGAGCCAAACCAGTCGATAGTCATCAGCCTCCCAGGGGAGGCATGGTCGACTGAAACGGTAGAGGAATTGATGAAGTCAGTGTCCCCAAATCACACACCGTGGGTGACGGAGATAAAGTCAGACCCAGACATCTCATATCAGTATGCATTAGTGGAGTATTGGAACGGGATGCCAGAGGCCTGTAAGCGCAAGTGTGTGCGGACGCCAGACAACAGAACTTATAGGTTGGCGCACGCAGTAACTGAAAAAAAGGAACCATCACCAACGGGATCACCGCAGGCTGCGGCCCATACCCCACCGGAAGAAAGGGACAGGGCGACGCCCCCGGTGGCGCCTGCACCTGCCACTGTTATATCACCAGAACTGATAGGTGCGATAGGGGATCTGCTAACCAAGTGTCAGAAGGCAAACACGGTGCATGTAGAGACTAGCTACCGGAGACTAAAGACATTCTCAGGGAAGCTCCCTGTCCCCGCAGGGGAAGAAGACTTTGACACCTGGGTGGAGCAGGCATTGCAGGCTGTAGAGGCATGGGAGGTGCCTGAAGCGCAGAAGAGGCAACGAGTGATGGAAAGCCTTAAAGGCGCAGCAGCAGAAGCAGTGAAAAGCTTTCGGTTTGGGAACGCAGATTGCACGGCTCAAGACTGTCTAGCCATGCTGCAAGAAGAGTTTGGTCAATTGGAAAAGGTGACTGAGATGGTCTACCAGTTTGAACACACTTTCCAACAACCGGAGGAGAAACTTTCCGAGTATGTTAGAAGACTGAACAGGTTGTTGTGCAAGATTGTGTTGAAGAAGGGGATGAGGCCCCAAGACACAGATGCGGCAAGAATGAAGCAAGTCTTAAAGGGAGCGTTGCGCTCGGATCCAGTCTGGTTGCACCTGAAAACCTCAGGAGGAGGAACGTTGCTGACTTATGCTGACTTGATAAAAATCATCAGAGATGAGGAGGCACTGCAACAGGACCAGCAGTTGATTAGGACAAGTGTTGTACCCGCACAGGTGCTAGTCAATCCAGTAATGACCCCTGAAAGAGATTCGGAGATAGACACCCTGAAAGCTCAAATGTCCAAGGTGTTAGAGATGTTGACCTCTCTGATGGAAAAAGACACAGAGAGTCCCAAGAGAGAAGTACCAAGGAAGGAATTATTCCCAGTTGCCTCAGCACCCGCATCTTTACAAGAATGGGGAGATATCGTCTGCTTTAACTGTGGAGGAATTGGACATATTGCGGCTACATGCTCCAGTCCCAAAAAGAAGAAAATAGACAACCGCAAGCCGGCGGGAAACTTCAGAGGGCCCCGGTGAAGGAGTCAACCGGGTGCCCATCACCTTCAGTGAGCTCCAAGCTGAAAGCAAAGCAGAAAACAACAGGAGATAAAATGCCTCGGGGGAAACACAACATTCCTAAACAGAGATACACCCCAGAGAAAGGGGGTAAGACCCCCCAGAAGAGGCACAGCACTCCCCAGAGGGGGTGCACACCTAGGAAAAACAATAGCGTCCCTCAGCGGGTCCCTACACCCAGTAAAGGGGGGGGAGTCAATGCATACCAGACTCAAGAAAGACTGAAGTCCAAAGGGGATTGGACGAGAGGAGGTTCAAAGAAAAAAAATCTGAAGAAAGCGACCCCTGTCGGGCCTTACCCGGAGAAGCTGGTAGGCCCATCTCCTATAGTGTCCATTCAAGTGGAGGGAGTCTACACCAGAGCAATCTTGGATACTGGGGCACAAGTAACCCTGCTATACAGAGACTTTTACGATAAGTACTTGAGTCACCTACCCATCCGGAAAATAGAGGGACTAGAGATATGTGGGATTGGAACCCAGAACTTCCCCTACGATGGCTATCTGCCTGTCAGGATGACCTTTGATCCATCTGTGGCTGGGAAAACCGAAGTGTTTGACACCCTGGCAGTTGTGTGCCCTCGGCCACCAGGAGCCAACAAGAGTTCCCTGATAATAGGGACAAACACGGACCTGGTCCAAAGACTTCTGACCCCTCTAGTGAAAGAGAAAGGGTCAGCGGTCACCAAGATCCACCCCATGCTGAAGACAGCTTACCAAAGGCTGGTCTTAGAGCAGAAGACCCCAGGAGAGGGGATAGGGAAGGTGTGGAAACTTGGAAGAGGAGGGATAGTGCTGCAGCCCGGCGAAGTAACCTGTCTCAGAGGCACTGTGAAGCTTACTTGGGAGCAGTCTGGACCCTTTGTCATGTTGGAATCTGATCCAAGAGAAGGGTCCCACGGTCTGGAAGTGATACCAGAAGTAATTCCACTAAAGGCCCTAAAGAAGGCCCATTGTAGAGTCCCAGTGAGTGTTAGGAACAACTCTCAGAACTCAAAAGGACTGGAGTGATACGGGAATCTAGAAGCCCCTATGCATCCCCGATAGTGGTGGTCAGGAAGAAGAATGGGTCATTGAGGCTCTGTATCAACTACAGGACTCTCAACAGGAGAACCATACCCGACCAGTATACCACTCCAAGGATAGAGGATGCCCTACAGAGCTTGTCTGGGGCCAAGTGGTTCAGCGTTATGGATCTCAAAAGTGGGTACTATCAGATCCCTATGCACCCAGAAGACAAGGAGAAGACAGCCTTCATAACCCCAGTAGGGTTCTTTGAATTTGACCGGATGCCCCAAGGTCTGTCTGGAGCCCCAGCTACCTTCCAGCATCTCATGGAGAAGACTGTAGGAGACATGAACCTTATTGAAGTCCTTGTATACCTGGACGATGTCATAGTCTTTGGAAGAACCCTGGAGGAACATGAGGAGAGGCTGGAAAAAGTCTTGAGGAGACTCAGTGAGGAGGGACTCAAACTTTCGCCTGAAAAGTGTCGGTTCTACCAGTCTTCTGTGAACTATCTGGGGCACATAGTGTCCGAAGAAGGGGTGGCCACAGACCCCGAGAAATTGGAGGCAGTTACCTCCTGGCCACGGCCCACCACAGTAACAGAACTCAGATCCTTCTTGGGTTTCTGCTCCTACTATAGGAGGTTTGTGGAGGGATTCGCCCGAATTGCTAGACCATTGAATGAACTGCTCAAGACTGAGGGGGAAGAGGATGACTCAGGGCCCAGGAAGCCGGGAGAGTCAGTCAGAAATCAGTGGAACCAGAAGTGTGAAGAGGCCTTCCAGGCATTAAAGGAGAGCCTAACCACTGCCCCAGTCTTGGCCTACGCAGACCCAACCAAGCCCTATGAACTACACGTAGATGCTAGTCATGACGGTCTGGGAGGAGTACTTTATCAAGAACACGAAGGGCAACAACGGCCTGTTGCCTATGTGAGCAGGAGCCTGACACCCTCTGAGAAGAACTACTCCACTCACAAGCTGGAGTTCCTGGCCCCCAAGTGGGCGGTAGTAGACAAGCTCAAAGACTACCTGTATGGGGCAGAGTTCACTGTGAAGACCGACAACAACCCCCTTACTTACCTTTTCACCACGGCCAAGCTGGACGCCACTGGACACAGGTGGTTGGCCGCACTGTCTGGATTCAACTTCAGCCTAAAGTATAGGCCAGGGGCTGGGAATAGAGACGCAGACGCTCTGTCCAGGAGATCTCATGCCCTCACCGGTGATATAGAAGATTGGACCCAAGTGGCACCGGACGGGGTGCGGGCCCTTTGTCAAGGAGCTGAATTCCAGGCCAGAGGAGGCTCCAGAGTAGAAGAAATAGGAGTTACCATGGTGGGAGTCCCAAAACACTACTGTGGAGTGACTCAATTGGATGAAGACAACCTGCCGAGATTGTCCAAGAAGGATTTGAGGAGTGACCAATTGGAAGACCCCATGGGGAGATTGGTCCTGGAGGCCCTGGAGAATCAGGATCCAAACAAACTCCTGTGTCATCCCTCAAAGGAAGCTCACCTGTTGAGGAAAGAATGGGACAGGTTGCAGGTACATCAGGGAGTGGTCTACCGAAGGGGCCCCTCTGATAACTCAGAAGATAAGTGGCAACTGTTCCTCCCAGAGAAACATCGAGAGACTGTTCTGATTGCCCTGCATGACAATCATGGCCATCTAGGGGCTGAAAGGACCTTTCAACTTGTCAGAAGTCGGTTCTATTGGCCCTGCATGAGGGCAGAGGTAGAAGAGTACTGCCACTCATGTGCACGATGCATCCAGAGGAAGACTTTACCCCATCAAGCTGCCCCAATGGGCCATCTACAAAGTCAAGGCCCAATGGATCTGGTATGCATTGATTTTCTCTGCCTTGAACCCGACCTGAGTGGACTAGGAAATGTTCTGGTGATAACCGACCATTTCACCCGGTATGCCCAAGCTTTCCCAACCAAAGATCAGAAGGCCTCCACCGTAGCCAAGGTACTCATGGAGAAGTACTTTGTCCATTATGGGCTGCCACAGCGACTTCATTCAGATCAAGGAAGGGACTTTGAGAGTAAACTGATCCGGAAACTCCTGGATTCGTTGGGAATCAAGAAGACTCGAACTACACCTTACCACCCACAAGGAGATGCTCAGCCGGAAAGGTTTAATCGAACCTTGCTCAACATGTTGGGGACTCTGGAAAGTGAGAAAAAGCAACATTGGAGCAAACATATAGCAGCTCTAGTACATGCTTACAACTGCACCATCAGTGATGCTACAGGCTACTCCCCATATCGACTCATGTTTGGGAGAGAAGCGAGACTACCTGTGGATTTGGCCTTTGGCACCTCTCTGGACCATTCCTCAGCCACATCCCACAAAGGATATGTGGACAGGCTCAGACATAGCCTGAAAGTAGCCTATGAACAAGCTCAAGCGGCCTCAGATCAAAGGGGGGCTCGAAACAAAAAAAACTTAGACTTGAAGGTCCGGGTACAAGACCTACAGCCCGGGGATCGAGTACTGTTACGCAATTTGGGGGTCCCTGGGAAGCACAAACTTGCAGATAGATGGAGATCTGAACCTTATGTCATCTGTAGGAAGTTGCCGGGCCTGCCTGTCTACAAGTTGAAGCTGGAAGGAATGGTGGGCCCTCTGAAGACGTGGCATCAAAACCATCTGCTCCCTCTTGCTGAGGCAGTTAGAATACCTCCCGTGGGAGACTCCACTGAACCGGCCTCTATCCTGGATACTCCTAGGCCGAACACTCGGTCGCAGGCTTCTCGAGATGAAGATAGAGAGGCCTCTCAACTTAGTGAAAATGAGGATGGAGAACTTAATTGGCTGTGGCCTTCCCCAACTCCAGGAACTTCTAACATAGACCTTCCAATCACTGAGGACACCACAGATGAAACACTAAACCCAGAAGCCACAGAGTTCATCCCCTCTAGTCCTTCAGCAGATTACTGGGAAGATGCCCATGATGGTTACTCAGAGGAAGAGGAGCCTGTGGCACCAGAGCCAGAAATCCCAAGAGAGCAAAGGGCTCGAAGAGTCATCCGGCCCCCTAAGAAGCTGACCTACCCACAAATAGGGAATAGCTCAGAGGATTCTGTAGTTAGCGCTAGGAGGAATGCTGAAAATCCGGATCCCTCCACTGTCCATTTAGTGGAGGGCAACCCCAGCTCACTCTCTGGCACAGCTAGGCAGGCCACCTATGATAATGTGACCTGTGGGCAAGGGAATTCTACTCCTCAGTTTTGGTGGGAATTCCCTATGCTAACATCATTTGTAGAATTGTCTAGAGTTGTACATAGTCTTTGTTAAGGTTTATCTTTGGGGACCAAAGAGTTCAAGTGGGGGGAGTGTGTAGCGGGGTGTTCCCCTTTAATGCAGAGAGACTACATTACCCAGAACCCCATTCGGCAATGTTCCGCCGCAGAGACTCATGGGAGGGGTTATAAAAGGAGGAGGCGAGGCTGGGCTCGGCCTCTTTGGGACACGAGACTTCAGAGACTGATCCTCCTGTGCGGACGTGTCGGAGTGCAGGGCCTGAAGCCTGAGGCCTTGCGCAGCACCAAAGAGCCTTCCACCCCTCTGCGAGCCTGGGTGGCATCTGACTTTGCTCGACTACAGCCTTGTTGGATCGGGGACCCGATCGCTGAAGAGACGGAGTGTGTGTGTGAGGACACAACAGGTGGAAGTTCCCGGACTGGGATCGTAGTCCGGGCGGGTGAGAGGGCATATGCCCAAACGATATACTGTTACTGCATATAGGCCTATAGACTGCCGTGGCCTATGAGTTGTTCTTAGTGCTCTTATTGAAGACCCCTTGTTAGAACTGAACCTACCGTTCACATAGTCAAGTTTCTACTCCATATTTACCTACACCATTGGATTACAAAGTTTGTACTCTATTAATGTGCACCACCGTTAAAGATCTGCCGGTGAAGAAAAAGGACTAAGTTGTAGATATCAGAACCAGGCCTGGTGGGATTTCTAAGGTGTTTTGGTTACTGCGCCACAGGGCACTTAGCTAACGGTCGCCCGCGTGGCGCACTTGTTAGGTGTCAACCTTATAGTGTGTTAGTGTGGTTGGGCTCTGCATTAAAAATGATTATTCTGTAAACTGTCATTGATGTTACCCTTTTCTTTACCAATAGCTCAAGTAAAATCTTACCTTTATTTCAATTTAATATTGTCTCAATGCTCAGTTATTCATACAGTATAATATATACAATTTACTGTCAGTACTAGCTGTGCCAGTAGGGGGTAGAGCATATTGCCGGGGGTTGGCGGAGCTGTCTTCAGGGCCAAAACTAAATTTGCGGCCTTCTTAGTTGGAGGTATCGCTACATTTTGATTTTTGATCTTCTATTAATAAATTTGTGTTTTATCGAATACTCTATTGTACTACTATTGAGTGCCTCCAAAGTCCCACTTATAGGGGTTTCCCCATTTCTGATGAGAGAAGATGCAGTTCTATGAAAAAAAAGTATGTGTGTGTTTGAATGCAATCATGTACTGTATATTAAGTAGGAATGAAAAATTATTAGTGTGCATTTATGGTTTTCTTGTTATATTATATATTTAAATGTATAGAAAACCTTTTTATACATTTTTTCATATATATTTTTTTAAGTTCCCATTGCCACTAATATCACATGCCACCTCTACAAAAAAATTTCCACATATTTTATATACATACATATTTCGTTTTTCTACCTAATAAGCCTCTTTCTTTAATACACATGTGTATATCTACACACATAGGTGTCTTTTGTAACTATGGCATTTATTTTACTTTATTTATTTTTATTGTAATTTTTTAAACAAATTGTTTACATTGGATATTACACCTTCATCGTTGTTATTTGTAAACACATTTTCGATTTAAATGTATGTTTGATACAATATGGTATGTTATTATTTGCTTCACTGTTTTATACACAGGTGCTTCTCCCATTTGAAGTGTGTTGGAGACAGTCATAGGTTCATTGCCTTCCGCTGTGCTCAGCGAGCACTGATTGGTATGAAGATTGCTTTGTTTTCCATTTATATTCTTGATGGGTCTCCACACACTTCAGCTATGAGTAAGCATCAATATCTGATGTGAAACGCGTCAGCCACCCACCCCTGCATGACTACAGTCTGGTTTTTGCTTGTTTTGAACTTATGGATTAATTTGGGATTTTTTTCAACCAATTTTTTGAACAATAAATTGTTAATACAGATTGCGGTAGTCCAGGGCTCTTTCCTTTTCCCATATTAGGTAGGAATGGTTGGAAAAAGAGTCTCTGTTAGGAGTGTTTTGATATTTATACTCGCGCTTTGGTATTTATTTGAACTGTATGACCTGTCAACCTTGAAAGTAATGGGCACAGGAGGAGTAAATAATGTGATCGCTGAGCGGCTTGAAGTGATTCAACGGTACGCAGCAGCGCAGGTTGATGTGTTTACAAGTTTGGCAATGCTGTTCTGTCTTTTCAAATTCAAAATTCTTTTTATTGAGGCAATATAAAGGAAAAGTGGAGGAGTACAGAAAAAAAAAAGGATGGAAAGTTAAAAAGGGATTGAAAGATAAAGAGATCATAACAGTAAAGATGCAAAGATATCAAATCACAAAGCAAAAAAGCTACATGTAAAGAAACAGACTGGGTAGTAGTCAATGGGAGGAATGGTACCCCTGTGTCAGAAGTCAGTAGGAGGAATGGTGCCCCTATGTCAGCAGTCAGTGGGAGGAATGGTGCCCCTATGTCAGCAGTCAGTGGGAGGAATGGTGCCCCATATGTCAGCAGTCAGTGGGAGGAATGGTGCCCCATCTTAGCGGTCGCCGGTCAGTAGGAGGAATGGTTCCCCTATGTCAGCAATCAGTAGGAGGAATGGTGCCCCTATGTCAGCGGCGGTCAGTTGAATGAATAGTGCCCTTATGTCAGTGGTCAGTGAGAGAAATGGTGCCCCCATGTCAGCGGTCAGTGGAAGGAATAATGGCCATGTGTCAATGATCAATGTGAGAAATGGTACCCCTATGTCAGCAATTTGTGGGAAGAATGGTGTCTTTATGTCAGTGGTCAGTGGGTAAAATGGTGCGCCTATGTTAGCAGTCAGTGGGAGGAATGGTGCTCCTATGTTAGTGGTCAGTAGGAGGAATGATGCCCCTACATCAGCAATCAGTGGGAGGAATGGTGCCCCATCTTAGCGGTCAGTGAGAGGAACGGTGCCCCTAAGTCAGCGGTCAGTTGAAGGAATGGTGCCCATGTGTCAATGACCAATGTGAGGAATGGTACCCCTATGTCAGAAATTAGTGGTAGAAATGGTGCTCTTATGCCAGTGGTCAGTGGGTGAAATGGTGTGCCTATTTTAGCAGTCAGTGGGAGGAATGGTGCCCCTACGTCAGCGGGTGAAATGGTGCCCCTATGTTAGCGGTCAATAAGAAGAATGGTGTTCCTTTGTCAGTGGTCAGTAGGAAAATAGTGCCCCTACTGTATGTCAGTGGGAAGAATAGTGCCCTTGTGTGAGTGATCAGCAGGAGGAATCGGTGACCCAGTGTCAGCTTGAGGAATGGCCCCTTGTGTAAGTGATCAGTGGAAGGGACAATGCCCTTGTGTAAATGGGAAGAATGAAGCCTCTGTGTCAGTGGTCAGTGGGAGGAATGGTGCACCTGTGTCAGTTGGGGAAAAGGAACCCTCTATATCAGGAAATGTCCCCCCAACATTGGTTTGGTTTAGTAAGACTTACCTTGCATGTTCCATATTCTGTGCCATCCCTCTCTTCCCTGGCTACACATGCACCATCGGGTAGGAGACCACTCCATTTGTAGGCGCCTGTTACACTACAGGGTGCTGGAAGGCTCTGTGCCACCTACACACATTCATCAATCGGTCATTAGATATCAGCGGCAGCTTTCTTCTTCTAGGTGATCCTGGATATTGGAGCACTGGAGCCGATGAGCTGCTAACAGACAGATAAACGATTTCCACTTAGCACCAAGAACACCCACTGGCTTTTTACAGCTCGAGCATGCAGAAAATGTATTGATTGCCACCTCAATCTACTAATACTAGAAAGACCTAAAAAAATACTTTAAAGTGATAATAAATTCTAGCTTAAAGAAAAAAAATTATATTCCAGTATGTATTCTTAACTAAAAATAAGCTCTCAGCCTCTTCCCAATTTCCAAATTCCTTTTTTTGCTGCTGTGATCTGACTTCCTGTTAGAGGGTGGCTTCATACATTCTTCATGGACTTACTGTATGTAGGAACGTAGCCACCTTCTCTTGCTCACTCCTAAAAAATTTTGGCGGAACCTCCGCTTTAAAGTGATTGTAAAGTGTCAATTTTTTTCTATAAAAATAATAAACATGTTATACTTACCTGCTCTGTTGCAGTGGGTTTGCACAGGGCAGCCCGGATCCTCTTCTTCTCAGGTCCCTTTTCTGTGCTCCTGGCCCCTCCCTCCTGTGGAGTGCCCCCACAGCAAGCAGTTTGCTATGGGGGCATCCGAGCTGAGTCACAGCTCCCTGTGTCCATTCAGACACGGAGCTGCGGTACAGCCCCGCCCCCTCATTCTCCTGATTGGCTAACTGAATTTTATTGACAGCAGTGGGAGCCAATGGCACCGCTGCTGTGCCTCAGCCAATCAGGAGGGAGAGTCCTGGATGGTCGAGACACTCGTGGACATCACTGGACAGAGATGGGGCTCAGGTAAGTATTAGGAGGACCACTGCACACAGAAGGATTTTTATCTTAATGCATAGAGGCAGCGTTAAGATAAAAATCCTTCTGAATTTACAAACCCTTTAATTCTCTCAATCAACATGAACTATTTTTAATTCTTATTCTGCTAGCTTTAGTAAATAGTTAGAAGGTATATTATATTTACAAATTTTAAACATTTTATTTTACATTTCTTCAGTTGGTTCCTATTTCTGGTCTAGCGCACTCACCCCAGACTTTACCTGCTTTTCTTTACTTGGCTCCTCCGCAGGAAAGAATGAGGCACACCGCACTATCAGCCCGTACCCTCCTAGATGGGGAGGTTGAGCGGTGTTAGTTTTCGGGTCTGCCTGCGGCTGGTGTTAGAATCCTCCTGAGCTGATCTCGCCTCTGCATTGAGCCAGAGACAAGTCCTTAATTCTCCCCAGCAAAGTAACTGTCCACACCAACTGAAAGTCCAACCTTTATATTTATTTCACCACGGATAACAAATAGTCTCTATGAGAGCAGACAGGTTGATACGAGACACAGGTCAGATAAGGTGGGAGGAGGTCCAGGCAAAAACTCAATTTAGGTTTCTCTTACTGTTCTGCTTTCACGAACAGGCTTGGGCCCACGGTCTCTGCCACAGACCGGGTGAATATGAAAGTCACTGCCACTGACTTGTTGAAGTTGGTCACTGCCACTGACCTGGTGAATAGGGCCTTGCACTCTTTGGTCACTGCCACTGACCTGGTGTGCGTAGAGTCACTGCCACTATGACCTACAGAACATGCACTGCCTTCTTGAAGAAACTTGGCCCTTGTTAACCACTTCCCTACTGTGCACGAAAACCCCCTTCCTGCCCAAGCCATTTTTCAGCTTTCAGCGCTGTCACACTTTGAATGACAATTGCGCGGTCGTGCGACGTGGCTCCCAAACGAAATTTGCGTCCTTTTTTTCCCACAAATAGAGCTTTCTTTTGGTGGTATTTGATCACCTCTGCAGTTTTTATTTTTTGCGCTATAAACAAAAGAAGAGTGTCCAGTTTGAAAAAAAAACACTATTTTTTACTTTTTGCTATAATAAATACCCATTTTTTTTTTCAAATAAAATTTTCCTCAGTTTAGGCCGATACGTATTCTTCTACATATTTTTGGTAAAAAAAAAAAAATCTCAATAAGCGCGTATTGATTGGTTTGCGCAAAAGTTATAGCGCCTACAAAATAGGGGATAGATTTATAGCATTTTTTTATTTTTTATTAGTAATGGCGGCGATCTGCGATTTTTATTGTGACTGCGATATTGCGGCGGACACATCGGACACTGTTGACACATTTTTGGGACCATTCACATTTCTACAGCGATCCCTGCTATAAAAATGCATTGATTACTGTATAAATGTGATTGGCAGGGAAGGGGTTAACCACTAGGGGGTGGGAAGGGGTTAAATATGTTCCCTAACTATGTGTTCTAACTGTGGAGGGAGGTGACTGACTGGGGGAGGTGACCAATGGTTGTCCCTATGTACAAAGGACACACCATCGGTCCCCTCTCCCTCACAGGTAGGGATGGGCCCGGTGCTCGATTCGAACCCATGTTCGAATCGAGCATCGGGCGTTCGCTCGCTCGTCGAGCCCAGAACTATTTGGGCCGTTCGCATCACATTCGTGTGATGCGAGCGGCCCCGCAATGCATTGCGGCCGGCGCGGCCGGCGCAGTGCATTGCTGGCTGATGATTGGCCAAGCATGCACTGTGACCCCGCATGCTTGGCCAATCACAGCGCCCGAAACTCGGAGAGCAATAATTGGCTACAGGCAGGACGCCTGTAGCCAATTACAGCTCAGGGGCTTTAGTACACGCCCCACCATTTAAAAGGCCGCCACGCCATCGGCCCCGGTCACATGAGTTCCGGCTTTAGGAGAGATTAGTCTGCTGATTCTGTCTTTGCTTGATACTGAAAGATTTGCTCTTCTTTGCTAAACCATTGGCTATTTCTTTGCTAAACCATTGCTACCTAAGTCATTGATCGTTCATTGCTGCTGATTGCACAGTTAGTGTGTTATTAGCTGCTGCTGGGGATTAGTCTGGTGCGTGCTTACTGTTAGTACAGTATTGCAGTAGTACCAACCGCAGTGCTGTTAGCACAGCATTGCACCCCAACAGCACCCATAGGACTTCTAGTGTGTTAGTGGCAGCAAACAGAGCTCCTATATTTTCTTCTCAGCAGCACCCATAGGACTTCTAGTGTGTTAGTGGCAGCAAACAGAGCTCCTATATTTTCTTCTCAGCAGCACCCATAGGACTTCTAGTGTGTTAGTGGCATCACACAGAGCTCCTATATTTTCTTCTCAGCAGCACCCATAGGACTTCTAGTGTGTTAGTGGCATCACACAGAGCTCCTATATTTTCTTCTCAGCAGCACCCATAGGAATTCTAGTGTGTTAGTGGCATCACACAGAGCTCCTATATTTTCTTCTCAGCAGCACCCATAGGACTTCTAGTGTGTTAGTGGCATCACACAGAGCTCCTATATTTTCTTCTCAGCAGCACCCATAGGACTTCTAGTGTGTTAGTGGCAGCAAACAGAGCTCCTATATTTTCTTCTCAGCAGCACCCATAGGACTTCTAGTGTGTTAGTGGCAGCAAACAGAGCTCCTATATTTTCTTCTCAGCAGCACCCATAGGACTTCTAGTGTGTTAGTGGCAGCAAACAGAGCTCCTATATTTTCTGCTCAGCAGCACCCATAGGACTTCTAGTGTGTTAGTGGCATCACACAGAGCTCCTATATTTTCTTCTCAGCAGCACCCATAGGACTTCTAGTGTGTTAGTGGCAGCAAACAGAGCTCCTATATTTTCTTCTCAGCAGCACCCATAGGACTTCTAGTGTGTTAGTGGCATCACACAGAGCTCCTATATTTTCTTCTCAGCAGCACCCATAGGACTTCTAGTGTGTTAGTGGCAGCAAACAGAGCTCCTATATTTTCTTCTCAGCAGCACCCATAGGACTTCTAGTGTGTTAGTGGCAGCAAACAGAGCTCCTATATTTTCTTCTCAGCAGCACCCATAGGACTTCTAGTGTGTTAGTGGCATCACACAGAGCTCCTATATTTTCTTCTCAGCAGCACCCATAGGACTTCTAGTGTGTTAGTGGCAGCAAACAGAGCACCTATATTTTCTTCTCAGCAGCACCCATAGGACTTCTAGTGTGTTAGTGGCAGCAAACAGAGCTCCTATATTTTCTTCTCAGCAGCACCCATAGGACTTCTAGTGTGTTAGTGGCATCACACAGAGCTCCTATATTTTCTTCTCAGCAGCACCCATAGGACTTCTAGTGTGTTAGTGGCAGCAAACAGAGCTCCTATATTTTCTTCTCAGCAGCACCCATAGGACTTCTAGTGTGTTAGTGGCAGCAAACAGAGCTCCTATATTTTCTTCTCAGCAGCACCCATAGGACTTCTAGTGTGTTAGTGGCAGCAAACAGAGCTCCTATATTTTCTTCTCAGCAGCACCCATAGGACTTCTAGTGTGTTAGTGGCATCACACAGAGCTCCTATATTTTCTTCTCAGCAGCACCCATAGGACTTCTAGTGTGTTAGTGGCAGCAAACAGAGCTCCTATATTTTCTTCTCAGCACCACCCATAGGACTTCTAGTGTGTTAGTGGCAGCAAACAGAGCTCCTATATTTTCTTCTCAGAAGCACCCATAGGACTTCTAGTGTGTTAGTGGCATCACACAGAGCTCCTATATTTTCTTCTCAGCAGCACCCATAGGACTTCTAGTGTGTTAGTGGCAGCAAACAGAGCTCCTATATTTTCTTCTCAGCAGCACCCATAGGACTTCTAGTGTGTTAGTGGCATCACACAGAGCTCCTATATTTTCTTCTCAGCAGCACCCATAGGACTTCTAGTGTGTTAGTGGCAGCAAACAGAGCTCCTATATTTTCTTCTCAGCAGCACCCATAGGACTTCTAGTGTGTTAGTGGCAGCAAACAGAGCTCCTATATTTTCTTCTCAGCAGCACCCATAGGACTTCTAGTGTGTTAGTGGCAGCAAACAGAGCTCCTATATTTTCTTCTCAGCAGCACCCATAGGACTTCTAATGTGTTAGTGGCATCACACAGAGTTCCTATATTTTCATCTCAGCAGCACCCATAGGACTTCTAGTGTGTTAGTGGCATCACACAGAGCTCCTATATTTTCTTCTCAGCAGCACCCATAGGACTTCTAGTGTGTTAGTGGCAGCAAACAGAGCTCCTATATTTTCTTCTCAGCAGCACCCATAGGACTTCTAGTGTGTTAGTGGCATCACACAGAGCTCCTATATTTTCTTCTCAGCAGCACCCATAGGACTTCTAGTGTGTTAGTGGCAGCAAACAGAGCTCCTATATTTTCTTCTCAGCAGCACCCATAGGACTTCTAGTGTGTTAGTGGCAGCAAACAGAGCTCCTATATTTTCTTCTCAGCAGCACCCATAGGACTTCTAGTGTGTTAGTGGCAGCAAACAGAGCTCCTATATTTTCTTGTCAGCAGCACACATAGTACCTATAGTGTGTTAGTGTCAGCACCCATAGGACCTACAGTGTGTTGTGAGCACACATAGGAGTTCTATTTTTTATACTATATACACTACCGACTACAATGGCTGGAAGACCGCCAAGGAGAGGCAGAGCGTGCCGAGGCAAGAACACAGGGCAGGCAGGCTCTGTTTCTAGAGACAACAGTGCTGGCCGTGGACGTGGTCGTGCATCGTCATCAGCACGTGGCCATGGGACACGCTTGTCTTTGTTTTCGGCAGCTGGACATGTGGAGCCGCATCATGCCGAAGGCTTGGTAGAATGGATGACCAAGCCCTCCTCATCCTCCTCATCCTCTCTCACCCAGGCTCAGGGTACTGGCAGAGCAGCTGCCAACGCGTACTCAATGGCATCATCAGCCACCCCTTCCCTAGACCCACCATGTCCTCCTGAGGAGTCCCCCGAACTGTTTGAGCACAGTGTTGGGTACATGCTCCAGGAGGATGCCCAACGATTCGAAGGCTCGGATGATGATACCCAGCTTGAGGAAGTCAGTAGTGTGCGCGCAGAGAGAGGGGATGCTGAAGGACAGCAATCTGGCAGTAGTGTTCCACCAGCTGCAGCTTACTGCCAGGTTTGCTCTAGTGGTGAAGAGGGAGGGGATGATGAGGTCACTGACTCCACGTGGGTGCCTGAAGGGAGAGAGGAGGAGGAGGAGGAGGATGCAGCGTCTCATGTCCAACGAGGCAGGATGCCCCCTGGAGGCCAGCTAGAGGCCAGCACAGCAACTGTACCACACCGCAGAGCTCCGCCTGTGCAGGGCGCTGCCTCTGCACATTATCACAAAAGTTCTTTGGTGTGGGCCTTTTTTGAGACGAGTGCATCAGATCGCACCACTGCTATTTGCAATATTTGTCTCAAGCGTATCTCGCGTGGCCAAAACATCAGCCGCTTGGGCACCACAAGCATGAGCAGACATATGTCGACCTGCCATGCAGCTCGTTGGCAAGCACACATAAAAGACCCACACCAAAGAACAAAGCGGACCTCTCCTTGCTCCTCATCAGCTGGGATCTCCATCCCCACTATATCTTCAGTCCTCTCTGAAAGCTGCTCTGAGAGGACTGAAGGTGTAGAATTAGGTGTGTCACAACCAAGTACTTGCAGTACACCGACGTCCGATTGTAGCAGGCAAATTTCCCTGCCCCAGCTGCTGGACCGTCGAAAGAAGTATACTCCCAGCCATCCACATGCCCAGCGGTTGAATGCTAGCTTGGCTAAATTGCTAGCACTTCAACTGCTGCCTTTTCAGTTGATAGACTCGGCCCCCTTCCGTGAGTTTGTTCAATGTGCGGTTCCTCAGTGGCAGGTTCCCAAACGCCACTTTTTCTCACGGAAGGCAATTCCGTCTCTCTACTGGCATGTGGAAGGCAATGTCCATGCCTCGCTGGACAGGGCGGTCAGCGGTAAGGTGCATATTACCGCTGACTCATGGTCCAGCAGGCATGGACAGGGACGTTATCTTTCTTTCACGGCCCATTGGGTCACTCTATTGGTAGCTGGGAGGGATGCAGGACAAGGTGCAGTAGTGTTGGAGGTTGTTCCGCCACCACGCCTCCAAAATGCTACTACTGGTTGTGACACACCTCTCTCCTCCACCCCCTCCTCTTCTTCTTCCTCCATGTCCTCTTCGAGTGCTCTGTCCTCGGAACCAGCGGTGCTCCGTAGGCGTACAAGGGGCTACGCGAGTACGCAGGCAAAAAGATGCCATGCCGTGCTTGCGCTGGTGTGTTTGGGGGACAGGAGCCACACTGGGCCAGAGGTTCTGGCAGCTCTGCAGGGGCAGGCCGAGAGGTGGTTGACGCCACGCCAGCTTAAGCCAGGAATGGTCGTTTCTGATAATGGCACCAACCTCCTCTCCGCCCTGCGACAGGGGCAGCTCACCCATGTGCCCTGTATGGCTCACGTCCTCAACCTGGTGGTGCAGCGGTTCTTGGGCAGGTTCCCAGGCTTACAGGATGTCCTGAGGCAGGCCAGGAAAGTCTGTGTGCATTTCCGCCGATCTTATAATGCCAGTGCTCGGCTGACTGAGCTGCAAAAGGAGCTGAACCTGCCCAAGAACCGCCTAATATGTGACATGCCCACCAGGTGGAACTCAACGTTGGCCATGCTGCAGCGACTGCACACGCAGCAGAGGGCCATCAATGAGTACCTTTGCGACTACGGCACCAGGACAGGGTCAGGGGAGCTTGGCTTTTTTTCCCCACGCCAGTGGAGCATGATCAGGGATGCATGCACTGTCCTCTCACCATTTGAGGAGGCCACGAGGATGGTGAGCAGTGACAGTGCATGCATCAGTGACACTGTACCTCTTGTCCACCTGTTGGAGCATACGCTGCGTGGGATAATGGACAGGGCACTTGAGGCAGAACAGAGGCAGGAAGAGGAGGACTTCCTTGTCTCTCAAGGCCCCCTTTATCCAGACAATGTTCCTTCTGTCCCACCCATCACACAGGAAGAGGAGGAGGAGGAGGAGGAGGATTGTGTGAGCATGGAGGTGGAGCCTGGCACTCAGCATCAGCAGCAGCAGTCTTTTAGGGATGATGTACAGTCCCAACAAACCAGTGGACTTGTACGTGGCTGGGAGGAGGTGGCTGGCGATCATGTCATCCTCAGTGACCCAGAAGACTCCGGACCGAATGCCTCAGCTAACCTACGCTGCATGGCCTCCCTGATCCTGCAAAGCCTGCGGAAGGATCCTCGTGTTCTTCGGATCAAGGAGAGTGACCATTACTGGCTGGCCACTCTCCTTGATCCACGGTACAAGGGTAAGGTTGCGGACCTTATCTTGCCGTCGCAGAGGGAGCAGAGGATGAGACATCTCAGGGAGGCCTTGCAGAAAGGTCTGTGCAACGCGTTCCCAGAAACTGGGAGGTTACAAACTCCTGGTCCTGGACGACGAGTTGCTGAGGCTTCGGTCAGTAGCAGAAGGAGCGGTGGGGAAGGTGGACGTCTGACCGATGCGTTCAGACAATTTTTTAGTCCGCAGCCCCAAGGTATGATCGGTTCCAGCAACCATCGCCAGCGTCTGATATACATGGTGCAGGAATACCTAGGGGCAAGGTCAGACTTGGACACCTTTCCCACCGAAAATCCTCTGGCTTACTGGGTCCTGAGGATGGATCACTGGCCAGAGCTTGCACAGTATGCAATTGAGCTACTGGCCTGTCCTGCATCCAGCGTTCTTTCCGAACGCACATTCAGTGCTGCTGGAGGATTTGTCACCGATCATAGGGTGCGCCTGTCCACCGACTCGGTTGATCGACTGACCTTCATAAAAATGAATCAGTCTTGGATCACCACCAGCTACCAGACACCTGAAGCGGATATAACGGAATAATTTATAATGTCACATCCCTTCAAGACTGCCTATGCTGATGCTGAGTGACTGTCCTGTTATGTTCACTGACTATCCTCTTCCTCCTCCTCAATGATCCATGCCACCACACCAGTGCCTAAGGCACAATTTTTCAGCCCCTGTATAACAGGGGCGTGTAATTACAATTTTTTAAAAAGATGCTTCGCAACAGGTGTGACTGCTGTGCTCAGAGTACAGTATCTGTGAGGGGTTGCAGTGTTGTGGCACCAGCACCAGTGCCTAAGGCACAATTTTTCAGCCCCTGTTGGGGCGTGTAATTACAATTTTTAGGCAATGCTTTGCAACAGGTCTCATTGCTGTGCTCAGAGTACAGTATCTGTGAGGGGTTGCAGTGTTGTGGCACCAGCACCAGTGCCTAAGGCACAATTTTTCAGCCCCTGTATAACAGGGGCGTGTAATTACAATTTTTTAAAAAGATGCTTCGCAACAGGTGTGACTGCTGTGCTCCAAGTACAGTATCTGTGAGGGGTTGCAGTGTTGTGGCACCAGCACCAATGCCTAAGGCACAATTTTTCAGCCCCTGTTTAACAGGGGCGTGTAATTACAAATCTTGATCTAATAGTTCACAGCAGGGCCCATTCCTGCGCCCACCAAGAGTAACTATGAGGGCCTACAGTCTTGTGGCAACACCGTCCACCACCACCACCACCACCAAAGGCCCAATTTTTCTGCCCTGTTCAACAGGTGCATGCAATTACAAATCTTGATCTAATAACTCACAGCAGGGCCCATTCCTGCACCCACCAAGAGTAAATGTGAGGGCTTACAGTCTTGTGGCAACACCGTCCACCACCACCACCACCACCACCAAAGGCCCAATTTTTCTGCCCGGTTCAACAGGTGCATGCAAGTACAAATCTTGATCTATTAACTCACAGCAGGGCCCATTCCTGTGCCCACCAGTCTTGTGGCTACACCAACATCTAATAGGGCAAATTTCTGCAGAGTATATACGGCAGGCCCCTACTTTCAAACATCCAACTTACAAACGACTCCTACTTGCAAACGGCAAGAGAAAACAGGAAGTGAGAGGAAATCTACCCCTAGGAAGGAAAATTCTATCCTGTTAGATTTAATTTGGGAAAAAGGTATCTCCTCTCTACTGATGCTTTATCACCAATCCTTGTTTCAATTAAAACCCCACTTTTCCAAAAACATTTGTCATTGGGACGGAAAGTGAGGTGACATGTTCTGAACAGATGTGCAAAGACAGCAAATGTTACAGGGGTGATAACCCCTCCCTATGTTCTCCAAAAAGCTTAAAAATTGATTTTTTTGGGATGTAGCTACACTTCATAATGTACCTGTTCAGATTCTACTTAAGAACAAACCTACAGTCCATGTCTTGTTTGCACCACCTATATAATGCTGTTCAGAGTATATAGGGTTGTAGGTATAGGGTTTTATTTTGGGTGCGGGGTCCCCCTTAGTATCCATACAAGACCCAAAGGGGCTGGGGTGGGGGGGGGGGGGGTGATGGGGTAGCCATGCCATTTTTCTCAAGGATTTTCAGCCATATGGCGGCCAGGACAAGACATGACATTGAAGCCGCAAGTGGTTTTAAATGGCTTCTTTTTTTCCTTTACAAATGTCATTTTGTGCAAGGACAGTTCTAAACACGGGAAACACATGCCACTTCACAGGCATACTTTAGACACCCCCCAGGTACCGTATTTAAAGGAAAATTTCACTTTTTTTTTTTTCACTTTATGCATCATTAAAATGACTGCCCCCGAAAAAACTTTAGTTTTTAAAATTTCTTTTTGCATTGATATATGTCCCCTGGGGCAGGACCCGGGTCCCCAAACCTGTTTTATAACATTAACATGCATATTGGCCGTTGTAATTAGCAATTTTGATTTCGAACGTTCGCGTCCATTATAACGAATAGGGTTCGAAAATTCGCGCGAACTTTCGGTCCGTTCGAAGGTTCTGGTGCGAACCGAACCCGGGGGTGTTCGGCTCATCCCTACTCACAGGATGTGGATCTCTGTGTTTACACACAGAGATCCACTTTCCTGCTCGTTTCCCGGGCAATCGCGGGTGCCCGGCGGCAATCGCGGCCGCCGGGCACGCGCATCGGGGCCTTGGGAAAGCGGCGCGCACGCCCCCTAGCTCGTTTTAAAGGCAGGACATCATATGACGTCCTGTCAGAACGAGAGTGTCCTCCGCCCGCCGTCAATTGACGGCGGGCGGGGGACAAGTGGTTAAGGAGAAGAACCTCCCTCCGGAGAGTTACCAGAGGCCCCCACTGTCACCACGACTCTGCGCTGGATCTTCAGAAGGGGTCACCTCCATGGCCTCCTCGATCCTGGATACGGGTCCCCTCACAAGGCGGCACCCTGGGAGCCCTCAGTCCCCCGGCAGAACCCAGCCGAAGGCGCTAAGCTCCGGGCCTCTAAAATAGTACCTCACCCCAGACTGAAGGTGTCTGGGATGGAACAGGAACTCGGCCTCCAGGCCTAGGGCACCCGGAGACGACACACGCACCACCCAGGCTGAAGGTGCCTGGGCGCGACCCCTACTGGAAGATGGCCGCCCCTTTTTATACCCTCTCCCGACAGGCACAGCAGGTTCCCCGCCCCGCCGTCACTGCTGCCGAGAGGGGACAAAAAGGCACAGCTCTGTATCAGTGGTTCAACCCTGGCCTACGGCAACAACGCCACCTGTAGGCCACAGGGAACAGCACACAAATACTATCTCCCAGGGACAGAAATGGTCCAAGAAGCCTGACAATTAGTGTATCTGAGCCATACTACCACTCAGATACTCCCCCTAAATATAGCACCCCGCTGTTGTTATACATCCCAGGACTCTTTATGATTTTTTTTCTTCTTTAATCTGGAGGAGGGGAGGAGGACTCTTCTCATCTAAGCGCACCCTTCTGTCTGCATGGTTAGCTCGGAGAAAGGGGGCATGTCCCCCGAAACGAGTCAGCATTCTAACCATATTGTTGCCAACGCCCATGGCTGGAGTTTATATGCAAAAATCCTGTTGTCAAATATGTTTGTGAGTATTTATTTGTTATTTTAGTATTCTTTAAAGTCGCATGGTGGTAATGCACTAGGTGTTTGTGCCCTCCTGTGTGTTTTTACAGTTGTCTGAAGATTACCCGATCTGAGGAGAGCTGCACCAGATTGAGTATTACGTTTGACACTCATTAAGAGTACCTCTGCTTTAGCTCCTAAGTGTAATTGAGACCTTGTGTCTGCATGCCTAAGCAAAGGGCAGATGGATGCCAGGAACTATCTAGTAACCTCTACATGAATCATCTGCCCTTACTCAAGATGGTCGTGGCTAGAAATTCTCAACAAAATAAAGCATTGATACAATACATGGATGGATAGGGGAGTTTGCTTTGAATATTAAACATGAATTACAGAGGTGTTTTAGTTTGTGGTGCTCAGATACAGTTTAGTTCCACTTTAAAGCGGTTGTAAAGCCGCTGACTTTTTTTTTTTACACCTGTAAAGGAAAAGGCATAATAAGCTTGTATGCACAGCATACAAGCTTATTATGAAATACTTACCTTAGAACGAGGCATCGGTAACTCACCTGGTCCACGCCGAGGGAGATGACATGTTGCCTCGGCGTGTCTTCCGGGTATCGCGGCTCCAGCGCTGTGAGTGGCTGGAGCCGCGATGTCTCACTCCCGCGCATGCGCACGGGAGACTTCGTTCCGGCGAGGCTCGGCGTCTGCTGAGCCTTCAGCCCGAGAATCCCCTGTGCGCATGCGCCGCTGCTGTCAGCGGCGCATTGCGAGGGGAATATCTCCTAAACCGTAAAGGTTTAGGAGATATTTATTTGACCTACAGGTAAGCCTTAGTATAGGCTTACCTGTAGGTAAAAGTAAAAATAATGACTTTACAACCGCTTTAAGACCTTTCTGGTGAGCCTCCATAAAACATAAAATTTATTAGCGAGATTCAGTAAAAAAGAAAAAAAATGTATATACAGTATGTAGTATTGACTGCCAGCAGGTCCTGTTTACTAAGCAGTGGTTAATGAAGACCCTTTGAGCTCCAGCTCTCTAATACAGGCATACCCCACTTTTAAGTACACAATGGGGTTTATTTACTAAAGCTGGAAAGCGCAAAATCAGGCTCACTTTTGCATAGAAACCAAAGACCTTCCAGGTTTTTTTACCAAAGCTTAAATAAGCTGGGGTTAGAAGCTCATTGGTTTCTATGCAGAAGTGAGCCTGATTTTGTGCTTTCCAGCTTTAGTAAATAAACCCCATTGTGTACTTAAAAGTGGGGTATGCCTGTACCAACCAAGGACCTGCACAAGGAAACCTGGTCTTAGTTACGAGAGAATTTCTGTAAGTTCCCTCATCTAAGCAAGAAATAGGAATAAAGTAAATGAAGTACTTTACCATGAAACAGCAAACTCCTGTTACAGAAAAAAGGCCAAAGCAGTGACAAGCAGGACAGAAGCAAAGTTATAAATCAAGCCATGCAGGGAAACAGAAGGGCAAGGTTATAGGCAGTGCAGTCAGGCAAATCTCAAGGTCTAACATATAAGTCAAGGATCAAATTGAGATGACAAGTAAGAGTCAGCAAATATCCATGTTTAGAGGTCAGAAATATAAGAGGAACTTATCCCACCACCTTTCTCTGATACCTTTAACAGAGATATACTTCCCGATTGCCCTAAAGTGTTCCTTAACCCAAGAACAAAAACATTTTATACATTGCATCTTACCAATCCTTAGATGTTGGTGCATACTTTTTATTTTTTCAGGCTTTTTTTTTTTTAAATGTATCTTAACATGGTGATCTTGCCGGTAACACACGTCCTGTCCTAGGGTGACAACTCTCAACTACAGATGATACTCGAAAAATTAGAATATTGTGCAAAAGTTCATTTATTTCACTAATGCAACTAAAAAGGTGAAACTAATATATGAGAGAGACTCATTACATGCAAAGCAAGATAGTTCAAGCCGTGATTTGTCATAATTGTGATGATTATGGCTTACAGCTCATAAAAACCCCAAATCCACAATCTCAGAAAATTAGAATATTACATGCAATCAATAAAACAAGGATTGTACATAGAACAATATCGGACCTCTGAAAAGTATAACCATGCATATGTACTCAGTACTTGGTTTGGGCCCCTCAATGTGGTGTGGCATGGAAGCGATCAGCCTGTGGACTGCTGAGGTGTTATGGAAGACCAGGATGCTACAATAGCGGCCTTCAGCTCTTCTGCATTGTTCGGTCTCATGTCTCTCATCTTTCTCTTGGCAATGCCCCATAGATTCTCTATCATAGATTCTCTATGGGGTTCAGGTCAGGCGAGTTTGCTGGCCAATCAAGCACAGTATCCCACAGTCATTGAACCAGGTTTTGGTGCTTTTGGCAGTGTGGGCAGGTGCCAAGTCCTGCTGGAAAATGAAGTCGGCATCCCCATAGAGCTCATCTGCAGAAGGAAGCATGAAGTTCTCCAAAATCTCCTGGTAGACGGCTGCGTTGACCCCGGACTTAATGAAGCACAGTGGACCAACACCAGCAGATGACACGGCTCCCCAAATCAACAGACTGTGGAAACTTCACACTGGACTTCAAGCATCTTGCAGTGTGTGCCTCTCCATTCTTCCTCCATACTCTGGGTCCTTGGTTTCCAAATGAGATGCAAAATTTGCTCTCATCAGAAAAGAGGACTTTGGACCACTGAGCAACAGACCAGGTCTGTTTTTCTTTAGCCCAGGTAAGATGCTTCTGACGTTGTTTGTTGTTCAGGAGGCTTGACAAGAGGAATATGACATTTGAAGCCCATGTCCAGGATCCGTCTGTGTGTAGTGGCTCGTGATGCACTGACTCCAGCCTCAGTCCACTCCTTGTGAAAGTCCCCAACACTTTTGAATGGCCTTTTCCTGACAATCCTCTGCAGGCTGCGGTCATCCCTGCTGCTTGTGCACCTTTTTCTTCCACACTTTTCCCTTCCACATAACTTTCTATTAATGTGCTTTGATACAGCACTTTGGGAACATTCAACTTCTTTTGCAATTACCTTTTGAGGCTTTCCCTCCTTATGGAGGGTGTCAAAGATGGTTTTCTGCACAACTGTCAGGTCAGCAGTCTTTCCCATGATTGTGATTCCTACTGAACCAGACTGAGAGACCATTTAAAGGCTCGGAAACCCTTTGCAGGTGTTTTGGCTTAATTATCTGATTAGACTGGGACACATTGAGCCTAGAATATTGCACCTTTTCACAATATTCAAATTTTTTGAGATTGTGGATTTGGGGTTTTCATGAGCTGTAAGCCATAATCATCACAATTATGACAAATCACGGCTTGAACTATCTTGCTTTGCATGTAATGAGTCTATCTCATATATTAGTTTCACCTTTTAAGTTACATTAGTGAAATAAATGAACTTTTGCACAATATTCTAATTTTTCGAGTATCACCTGTATTAGGCTCCATTCACATCTAACTATTTGGAATCACAGGCAGAATCAGCACGATTCTGCATGCATTTCCAAATTGTGGAAAACCGCTAGATCAGGCTTTTTTAACCAAAGTGCCCAGGCACCCTGGGGTGGCTTCAGATTTCTTCAGTGGTGCCTTGGCAAAATGACAAAAAAATGCCCAAAAAAGTGTAATTAAGCCAGCAAGCTCATCAAGCCTGCCTTTTACTTACACAAGCCACTGATTTTCACTGTGTGCCATTAAAACTAGCCGCCAGTCTTCTAACAACCAATGATGTCGTGCTTTGACAAGGAGGACATCAGGCACCTGCACAGCATCCTTGTTTGACCCTTTCCCTCTGTCAGCACTGGGATCATGTTAGATGAGAGAGGGAGAGAAACTGAGGAAGAAGAGAAACATTGGAATACTAGTCAGCACCAGTATGCAAAGATGTATTTGCCTGGAAGAATAAATCAACTCTTACATTGGGTGTCCTACATCTGTGGATGTTTCTGCGATATGAAAAACCTTTAGTTTCATTTTTTACATTTTAGAATGGGGTGCCTCAAGATTGTGCATCATTTTAAAAGGTGCCTTGACTAAAAAAAGGTTGAGAAACACTGCACTAGATGCATCTTTGGGTGCCATCCATTCCTAATGACATCCCAAAAGTGGTGGGATTTTGCCGCAATTGTCTCATGACAAAATGCATGAAAATTGCGGCAAATGGCTTGTGAAAAAATGCGCCTGGCTCAAGGGAGGCCAAATTTTTTGAACTTCTTTGCTAGGACAAACGCGCATTGTGTAGCCCATTCGAGTGAATGGGCTGCCCTATGCAGGACACGCTGCCCTATGCGTTTTCCCACAATGAGAAAATTTGAATAGGGCATTAGTGGAGGAGCGGCATTGTCTCTCCAGGACAAGACTATAGAATTACTCCCCCCTCTCCTCTTCTCCATAACAAAAGCAAGGGGAGAGGCGCCTCTGAGTGCAGATGTTTAAAACAATTTAATAAGACATTGCAGTACAAGCAACTCACATTTTACTGGATAAAAACAGGCATTGTACAATTTCCATATGTAGAAGAGGGTATCATCAGGTCAGTCATCAGCCTCCTTCTCCTGCTGGGGCGCTGTGTTGCTGGTTCTTCCTATCTGCACCGCTTTAGATGGATGGAATAGCCGGCGGCGGTGGAGATACTGCAGAGCACGGCCTGGGTGATGGTTTTTCCGGCAGGCGAGGGCCGATGACGTCACTGGCATGCAACGCGTTTCCTGAGCCGGCGTGCTGCGTGTGACGTGGCAGTCGCGCTCCTTTGTCAAGCTGGTGGGTGGGTTGGAGGAGCTGGTATTTGATGGACATGGAGGGGGCGGAGGAAGGACAGAGGGGCGGGGCTAGGGCACAGTGGCGAGAGGAGTGTCAGCAGAGAGAGCTCTGGTATTTGATGGACATGGAGGGAGCATAGAAAGGACAGAGGGGCGGGGCTGGGGGACGGAGGTGGGAGACGTGTCAGCAAAGAGAGCTATTAGTCATGGCATGATGGTAAAGCCAGATAGAGTATATAAATAGTGGTTTTAGAACGGAATAAAGAACACTATGAGTAGGGGTACTATGAGTAGGGGAATGCAATAATTTATGTGGTATGAACAAGAATAAGAAGAATTGTAAAGAATTTTAGAGAAATTTAAATAAATGTAAAAGAAAGGGCAGTTACTTGGAGAGGGATATGTTGAGGATGTAATGAGTATATATATATGTAAAAGTCCATATACATGCATATATACATATGAAAGAAGGGGGGGGGGCAGGCAAATCCCTCTCCAAGTAACTGCCCTTTCTTTTAAATTTATTTAAATTTCTCTAAAATTCTTTAAAATTATTCTTATTCTTGTTCATACCACATAAATTATATGTGGTACATCTGCACTCAGAGGCGCCTCTCCCCTTGCTTTTCTTTTCAGTACTTTTGGAACACGGTTTCTGTTTCTCCTTGATGGCAGCCCTGAGACTGTATATGTGACTGTTTTTACTACTCCCCGCCCGGCTCCCTCCCCTTCATTCATTCATTCTTTTTTTTATTTTTTTTCTCTCTCCCCTCCACATGCCCCGAGAGCCTGGTCTCTATGTTTACCGATTGTACATGCATTGTACATACACTATCCTAAACCCCATACTCTAAGGATAACAGCGATTTGGACTCATGCGCATATTTACTTGTATAATCTTCTCCATAACATACTGCAGGCTATAACATAGGGGGCTGGCATTTTGTAAACCGCAGAGATAGCTCAAGACAAGGTCTAACGTATAAGTCAAGGATTAAATTGAGATGACAAGTAAGATTCAGCAAATATCCATGTTTAAAGGTCAGAAATATAAGAGGAACTTATCCCACCATCTTTATCCAGAGAAAAAAACGATAATCCTGACACTTTATAAAACTCTGGTTCTGCCACATCTGGAGTATTCCGTCCAGTTCTGGTCACCAGTCCTCAGGAAAGATGTGCTGGAGCTGGAGAGAGTCCAGAGAAGGACAACAAAATTGATAAGGGGTTGCGTTTGATGGGCACAGTGGTTGCGTTTGATGGGCACAGTAGCTGCAAATGATGTTTTTTTTCCAAAGATTTTCAGTTTGATTGCACCCCCCCCCCAAAAAAAAATTTGAGCACCAGCTGCCACTGGATATGGGAAATGATTATCAACATGAACACACATACACCAAGTACACAGGTTGAACTGGATGGACTAGTGTCTTTATTCAACCTTACCTGAAACTATGGGCTTTATTTACTAAAGCTAGAGAGAGCAAAATTAGTCACATTTCTGCATAGAAACCAATCAGCTTTTAACCTCAGCTTGTTCAATTAAGCTTTGGCAATAAAACCTGGAAGCTAATTGGTTTCTATGCAGAATTGTGACTAATTTTGCACTCTCTAGCTTTAGTAAATAAACCCCTAGGTCCCACGCACATTGGATGTTTAGCCCCTGTGCATGAGACTCCGGTGTTTAGGTGTGGATGAAAGACACAGGTACATCGTCCAGCCCTACAACCTGTTAAGCTGTATGTAAAGACAAAAAGTTCGGGACTTAAATTAAAGCATATGAGAGACCATAAAATGTAGTTTTTATAAAAGTATTTATTGTCAAAGAGTATATCTAGCACATAATATATGCATGCAGAATCAATGTATGTACAGAACACGTATACTTTAAAAATATATATACACACATTTATATTGGTGCCGGGTGGACCATACCGAATGTCTTGCTTATCAGCTCCATGTAAGTTTTGTAGGGTTGGATATTTCCCTTCCTTGCTATTATACATATCTACATTATTCTTTGAGGTTCTCATTAAATTTATCGGTCTTTTTTAGACATGTTGATGCATTCGCCCCTGATGAGTGTTTTTTTACCATGAAAGGTGTCGGACCTATTTAGGATGCAGTCATGACTTCAATCCACCATGTTCTTCCTATATCCTTATAGATTTTACTATTATCATTATATCTTACTCATCATATGGAGTCCTGTATACTGGCCACTAACGTATATGTGCCTTGATGTGCCTTGACACCAATATAAATGCGTGTATATATATTTAAAGTATTCGTGTTCTGTACATACATTGATTCTGCATGTATATATCATGTGCTAGATATACTCTTTCACAATAAATACTTTTATAAAAAATACTTTTGTACATTTTATGGTCTGTCATATGCTTCATTTAAAGCTGAAGTCCCCAACTTTTTGTCTTTATAACCAATATAGGGATGGAGAAACGTCTTTTGTGCCTCATCTAAAGTCCCACCCATTTTTTTCTTTCATGTTAAGCTGTATGAGAGGCTGACAGCTACTGGGGCTGTATTGGGCTGGGTGGTGCATTGAGTGGTACTTAAAGTGGAAGTAAACCCTCCTATCATTTTTAGCCAAGGAAGCTGCCATCTTGGCCTCTGTTTAATCTTCAACTGCCATGATGCTGCACATGTGATCAGTTATGACACCAGCCATTGGATGGTTTGACAGTTTGGTTGAGAGCACAACCAATGTGACAGTTGGCATTCCCATTCCCGGCATGCCGGGAATGTAACTGCTTTTTGAAACTGTGAAATCGATGAGTTTACTTCCGCTTTAAGTTTCGGGCAATATGCTCCTGGAAAGGAAACGGGCTGTGTTCCTGGGAGCGTACAGACACTTGTTGTCTACAGGCATGCACTCCAGTAATTTCTACATTATTGTTATACACAGGGCCGTTTGAAGGAATTTGGGGGCCCCAAGCAAAATGGACATGGAGGCCCCCCCAACCCCCCCCCCCCGCGCACTCACGCAAAGCCTACAGGAACCACAGCATAGCAATACAGTTTAAGCTCACCCACACTTTATATAAATAAAAAAGGTTTACAGTGCAAATACTGCTGTTGCAAATAATCCAACATACTTAATACACATACACACTCACATTAACATTAAGATGCTGCTTAGGACTGTTTATGGACAGTGGGATGGACAGGGGGACCGTGGGATGGACAGGGGGACTCCGCACTGTAATATCCACATCATCTCCCCCACTGTAATGTCCACATCATCTCCCCCTGTAATGTCCACATCTCCCCCACTGTAATATCCAGATCTCCCCCCTGTACTGTCCACATCTCCCCCTGTAATGTCCACTGTTAAAATAATAAAAGTATTCAAAAATAATTATGGAGCGATAAAGTCTCTAATAGTTCCACAAATAAAATAGTAAATACGTTTTCTTGAAAAGTAGTAAAGAATCTGTCAGTCTTTCTATGGCTCCACAAGCATGTACTTGTACATGATTTCTGTTCTGTCCAGTAATCCAGGCCAGGATTAGGATCCCTGAATATTCGTGCGCTTTTCTCCTGTAAACAACTTCCTGGTCACAGCAGCCTGCTTCTCCATCCCAATCCCCACTATTGGAGAAAAGGCCAGTATCAGGGTTTTTTTTTTTTATTATTTAAATAAAAAAATAAAAAAAACCCTGATACTGGACATTTCTCCAATAGTGGGGATTGGGATGGAGAAGCAGGCTGCTGTGACCAGGAAGTTGTTTGCAGCCGCGCACTAATATTCAGGGATCCTGATCCTGGCCTGGCTGAATTACTGGACAGAAGAACAGAATAATCATGTACAACAGTACAAGTACATGCTTGTGGAGCCAAAGAAAGACAGATTCTTTACTACTTTTCAAGAAAACGTATTTACTTTTTTATTTGTGGAACTATTAGAGACTTTATCACTCCATTAAAAAGTCATTCACTGACTTACCTTTTCCAGAGGCACTGTCTGGCGGGCAAAAGTTGATCCGACCGCAATGGGAGTTGTATCACGCCTGCGCTGCCCTCCTGAGTGACTGTGACTGACACTGACTCCTCCCCCCAGGAGCAGGAAGCATCAGCACGTAGCCGCCGTTGTGGACTACAACTCCCATAAGCAATAGCGGCGGCCTGTCACCGCCGGGTGTACCAAGATGGCCGCCGCTCCGGAGCTAGGCCGAAGCCGCGGCCTTTCCTAAGGCTGCAATCCGCGGATCGGCTCCGGGCGAAAATCGAGGACAGTGACAGGCAGCAGGCTGGGGCCCTAGGCCAGCTCGGGGCCCCAAGCAATTGCTTTTTTTGCCTGTCCTGTTCCGACGGCCCTGGTTATACAAGGTTTATATAGCACCAGCAGTTTGGGCAGCACTTTACAAAGGGCATCGTCTCAGAAATTTAATAAATCACTTATTGGATCTTTTTTTTAAAATCTTTTCCAGGAACATATGTGTCCAATTTCTAGTTGTGTAGTAAGTGATTCTTACCTCTGCCATCCAGAAAACATTCACAAAGCAATAAAGTGTTCTTAGCAGACTGTTAACGCTCGCATCTTGGTGAAGGAAGGTTTCCTCGCTATTTGCGCCATCAGTAGTTATCACATTTCGTTATGCAGCACTAAATTCATAAGCCAGAATGCCACGGTTAAAAAGATTAATCTGTCAAATAGCATTTACACCAGAACATACTGAGGCTAAAAAGAATCTGTGAGTAAAGAAATATGGCAGCTGCCATTACTGAGATGCTTCTTAAACTGCAGTGACCTGACTGGAGTCCAGGCCCTTCCCTGGCTGCATGCTCCTAAATCAGTGGAGTTGATTTACTAAAGAAGAAAAGCATGTTTATTTTGCAAGGGAATTTTCACTTAGTTTAGTGAATGTGGGGAATATTTCTTGACTTCCAAGCAAAATTCCCATTTTTTTTCCATTTTCCTTGCACGTGTTTAGGTATTCTTTGTGGAGCGGCCACCCGCCACCTTCCTTCTCCACTCTTTGGCTCGTTCACTGGAGAGGAAGGAGCGCGTGGTCTCTACCATGCTGTACCCCCTGGGTTGCAGAGGTTAAGCACACTTAGTTTCATTACGGGTCTTTGCGGCGATCCCCTCAGTGTTGCTCTCTGTTCCTAGTGTGTAAGGACAAAGTCTCTAAGCCCCAAGTAACTCCAAGGTCCACACCAGTATATCACTCCAACGTAGAGCTTTATTTTCTTATGCATGAAATGAGAAAGGTGTTAGGAAGACAGATGGAATTCAGGCACTCTTGGCTTCGTCGCCACTTGAGCCCAAGTGGGTATAGCTCACCCGGATAGTCACCCAAAGGCACTAGCAGCCAGCGTGTAGCTCGAACAGTCAATTTAGTTCCCTAATGGATGCGTCTAGGAAATCCTCTGCCACAGGATCTATGGTACCCCAAACCTCCCGATGGTCCAGATGTTAGGCCCCTGGTTTCCGGATGGATGACATCCCTCCGGAGAGTTACTGGGCCCCTTCCTTCACTGTGATTTTCTCACCAGTCCTTCAGAACGGTCCTCCCCCAGCCTCCTATTCCAGAAACGGGTCCCCTCGCAAGGCCGCACCCTGGGATTTTTCCTCCCGAAGTGGGTTTCAGCTAAAGGTGCTGGGCCCAGGGCTGAAGGTGCAGTCCCAGGACTAAAGGTGCCTGGGACTGAGCTGCACATGGCCCCATGGCCTGGAGGGCCATGCACTCGAACTGGACTCCACGCAATACCTCTTCCAGAACTCCCCCACCTCTAAGACGTCTGCCCCTTTATACCCCCTCCCGGCATGCACAACAGGTCCACCACACTCACTGTACGGCTGCTGAGAGAAGATACCAAATCGCTGCCCTATCACCTGTGGTTCAACGCTGAGTATAGATGACAGCGCCACCCATGCTTCTTAGGGGAACTGCACACAAGGTGAAATAGCAACAAGACAGAGTCCAGCAATTGAAAAGATTTAAGTCAATTACCACTCAAATCACCCCTAAATTTGGCATAGCAGTCCTTAAATTTGGAACCCCCGCTACATTTGCAAGATAAATTTTCACCACGTTCACTAAGTGAAAATTCCCTTGCAAACTGAACATGCTTTTTTCCTTTAGTAAATCAAAGACTCCCAAAGTAGTGAAGCAACTATAATGCCGCATACACACGATCGGAATTTCAATGTGAGCTTTTGGTCAGATATTCCGACCATGTGTAGGCTCCATCGGACATTTGCTGTCGGAATTTCCGACAACAAATGATTGAGAGCTGGTTCTCAATTTTTGCGACAACAAAAGTTCTTGTCGGAAATTCCGACCGTGCGCATCCAATTCCAACGCACAAAAATCCTACGCATGCTTGGAATCAATTTGTCGCATGCTCGGAATCATTGAACTTCATTTTTCTCGGCTCGTTGTAGAGTTGTACGTCACCGCGTTCTTGGCGATCGGAATTTCCGACAACATTTGTGTGACCGTGTGCATGCAAGACAAGTTTGAGCGAAAATCCGTCGGAATGTCCGATCGTGTGTACGCGGCATAAGAATGATACCATTGGCATTGACAGAGCCTACATCATTGAGATGGACAGCCTCCGTATTCCTATCTTGATAGGCTCTCTTCAAGCGCTTATGGATCAAACACCCATATGATGATCTTGATGCACACACTTTGTCAGTGAAATATTTATTGAGGATGGTTGCCAGACAATTAAGAGTTATAAAGTAGAAAACATAACTTAAAGGGATACTAAAGGTTCGTTTAAAAAAAAAAAAAAACATGTCCTCCACTGTGCAGTTAGCTTTGCACAGTGTGGCCCCGATTGTCCTGTTCTGGGGTCCCACGACGGCTCTCCCCGCAAGAGCTAACCCCCTCTGGGAAGCTCTCTCCTGAGGGGTTACCTTGCGGGCACGCTTCCGTGTGATACACTTGGCGGCCATAGCCGCCAAGTGTATGACTCGGCCCCGCCCCCCCTTTGCTCCGCATCATTAATTTGATTGACAGCAGCGGGAGCCAATGGCTGCGCTGCTATCAATCATCCAATGAAGAGCCGACAAGAGCTGGGGGAAAGCAACGTGGGATCGTGCCCACAGAGATTCGGGGCTCAGGTAAGTAAAACGGGGGCTCGGGGGGGCTGGTGACTGCAAGGTGTTTTTTCACCTTAATGCATAGGATGCATTAAGGTGAAAAAACACAAAGGTTTACAACCCCTTTAAGATACAATAGAATAAAGTAGTACATCTGGGTATGAAATACATGGGAATAAATAAAAACTACAAGTAGTACAGTGGGGGAAACAATTATTTGATCCCATGCAGATTTTGTAAGTTTGCCCACTAACAAAGAAATTACGGGTCTATCATTTTTTATCATAGGTGTATTTTAAATAATAGAGACAGAATATCAACCAAAAATTCAGAAAAAAACACATAAAACAAATGCTATAAATCAAGTTGCAGTTCAGTGAGTAAAATAAGTATTTCATCCCCTAGCAAAACATGACTTAGTACTTGGTGGAGAAACCACCAAGCACAGAAGTAAGACATTTCTTGTAGTTGGTGATCAGGTTTGCACACATCTCAGGAGGGATTTTGGTCCACTCTTCTTTACAGATCTTCCCTAAATCTTTAAGGTTTCTTGGCTGTCTCTTGGCAACTCGAAGTTTCAGCTCCCTTCATAAATTTTCTATAGGAGTAAGTTCCGGAGACTGACTAAGCCATGACCTTAATGTGCTTCTTCTTGAGCCACCTCTTTGTTGCCTTGGCGGTATGTTTTGGGTCAATGTTATGCTGAAAGACCCATCCACCACCCATCTTCAGTGTTCTGGCGGAGGGAAGAAGGTTCTCATCCAAAATTTTACAATGCGTGGCTCCATCCATTGGCCCCTCAATGCAGCAAAGTCGGTCTGTACCTTTAGTAGAGAAACAGCCCCAAAGAATAATGTTTACCACCTGAAGATGGGTTATGGATGGGTCTTTCAGCATGACAATGACCCAAAACATACTGCCAAGGCAACAAAGGAGTGGCTCGAGAAGAAGAACATTAAGGTCATGGAGTGGCATAGGAACAGGTGCATCCAAGCTACTATCTCCTGTGCAATGTCTGGTGAGCCTCAAGAACACAGTACTCAGCCTATGAAGTCTCAGCCATGATTAAGGCCTGAAGGCCGAAACATGTTGGCTTTCTTTTTGACTGCTGTTCACATGCAATAATGAAATGATGTTTTAGCTGACTTTTATAGGGTTTCTCCACCAAGTACTAAGTCACGCTTTGCTTGGGGATCAAATAATTTTACTCACTGAACTGCAATTCAATTTATAACATTTGTATCGTGTTTTTTCTGGATTTTTGGTTGATATTTTGTCTCTATCATTTAAAATACACCTATAATAAAAATGATAGATCCTTCATTTCTTTTTAAGTGGGCAAACTTACAAAATCTGCAGGGGATCAAATAATTATTTTCCCTACTGTATATAGCATTTTAAATTATTTCCCATGGGGGGGGGGATATAAATGGGTGGGGAAAGCGGATGATGCACACACTTTAATCATTGGTTTGTAAAATGGCTTGGAGGCCCTAGAAATAGAGCCCCTTTACCAGAATGGCTGGCAAAAAAATAATCTTAGGCAGCAGCTGCCATTTTCATTTCAGTCCTCAATAAGGCACTGAGTATATGAAAATAACATGTTTTGTTGTTATGGGTAATGTAGATTGTCCAAGACAGTAAAACCCTATACACACGATCGGATTTCCTATGGTTTTTAAACCGATGGATTTTTCCATCGGAAAACCGATGAAGCTGACTTCCATCAGTCTTGCCTACACACCATCAGTCCAAAAACCGACCGTTCCAAACGCAGTGACGTAAAAAAACTCTCAGATGAGCCGAGAAAAATGAAGTTCAATGCGTCTGAGCATGCGTCAACTTGATTCTGAGCATGCGTGGGTTTTTTATCCGATGGAGTTCCCCACAGACGATCGGAATTTGCTATCGGTTTTTTAACCATCGGATAAATTTAAAACATGTTCTATTTTTAAACACCGATGGAAAAAAGACTAATGGGGCCCATACACGATCGGTTTGTCCGATGAAAAAAGTCCATCGGACTGTTTTCATCGGTAAAACCTATCGTGTGTACACGGCTTTACTCTCTGGGACATATTGGCAATCGAAGATCTCTCTCACTGGGCCATACTTGTCTTTACTAAGACACTTCTTCCCCAAAGGCAGCAATCAGATTCAGACTTTCAGATGCCAACTGTCATTTTCTAGGATTCAGTTTGGTTGGTAGAATGTTGGTAGGTTAGTAAAGATGTTTGATTTGCTTCATCATTAGAACGAGACCCCCCTTCATGACCAGACTTTTTTTTTGTGATACAACACAGTGTTACTTTACCGAACAATTGTGCGGTCCTGCAGCTCTGTTCGCAAATACAATTGATGTCCTTTTCCCCTGCAAATAGAGCTTTCTTTTGGTGGTATTTGATCATCTCTGAGGTTTTACTTTTTGCACTATAAACAGAAAAAGACAGACAATTTTGAAAAAACAAACAAACAATATTTTTTACTTTCTGCTATAAAACACATCCAATAAAAATAAATCAAATTTCTTCATAAATTTAGGCTAATATGTATTCTGCTACATATTTTTGGTAAAAAAAAATCCCAATAATTTAATATTTATTGTGCTTCAGCCAATCCCTGGGAAGGTGTGCCCAGTAGGTGGCTGGGGAGAGCAAAGATAGTCTGCAGCCAGGTTCTTGTCCTGTTGGGGAAGTTCCACAGCCTCAGAGGCTCTGCCCCCTGAGGCAGTTTTTCTGGAGTTTGCTGATGTTCACCAAGGTCCCAACGGTGGCAGAGCTGGGGGCCTATTTCTAATCATCTTTGGAGCTAACTAAGCAATCTCTCTTAAAAGAGAAGTATGGGTTTTATTATTTTTTTTGATTCATAATTACCTCGGTGGATGGAGCATCAGACTGATGTTCCATCTGTCCCCCGCCGTCTCTGCACTGAGAACCGAGCCACAGAAAATCACCACTGGCTCGGTTCTCACAGATCCCTGAGAGGAAAGCTGCTGACTGTCAGTGAGTCGGCATCTTTCCTCTCTGCTTCTCCACGCTCATTGGAGCGCTGAGCAGTGAAGGGGCGGAGAGAGGCTGTCTCAGTGGCTCGCTGAGACTGCCATCAATCAGGGCAGCTGGAGGATGCAGACTTGGAAGTCGTGATGACGTGCTGCCCCGACTGATGGCAGTGACGTCAGCGGAGAGCGGACTTCAGACCACTCTCCGCTGAAAACGGTTCACAGGAGTGCAAAACGAATTGCACTCCTGTGACCCTTAGGAGAAGCCCAGCCTAAAAAGCTAAGGCTGGACTTCTCCTTTAAGGATCTGGTCTGGAGGATTCACTGGAGAGTGCCTGGTGGAAGCTAGAAGTGTGTGTTGTTGTATTATGGCACTGTGAGTATTAACCCCTCCCTCACTGAAGTGTGTCTGGTGGAAGCTAGGAACTGAGAAGTTGTCCTAAGGCGTAGCAATGTCAGGAGGATACTGCCCTAGAGACAATGGGGTTCATTTACCAAAGGCAAATAGACTGTGCATATTGCATAGTGCAGTTGCTCCAGAGATTAGTAAATGAGCAGAAGCTCTGCTGGCTTCCATCATCCAATTTGTACTTTTCTTGCACGTGATTGGATACTCTTTGCAAAGTGAAGCTTTATCTCATTTACTAAGCTCTGGAGCAACTGCACTTGCACAGTGCCCAAAGGCTTACTATCTAATTATGTAGCCCTGTTTTTAAATGATCCTAGAAGGCTGAACCTTAGTCAGAGCAACATACAATACAACATATGTTCCTGTGTTTTCTCCGTACCAGGTAGTAAATGCAGCATCATACCAGCATGGGCGTCCGCTGAACTTTTATCAGGGGGGGGGGGCATCATTTTAAGGTCATCCATGCTTCTTTGGGGCAGTGGAGCAGTGCTGTATACACCACTCCTCCACCGCCCCTGCCCATTGAAATAAATGGGCACCGCTGCCGAAGCGCCTACAAAGCGCTTCGGCGATACACAGTTGCATTTAACCCTGTCTTTGACCGCTAGCTGGGGTTATTGCAACACAGGGGGCAAGTGTCTTCACTCTGACTTCAACACTCTTACGATTCCAGGGGGGGGGGGGCAATTGACCCTCCTTGCCCTATGGAGCGGACGCCCATGCATACCAGTGAAGGTTCAACTGTTACTCCATTGTCCCCGAAGATATCTTTTCAGCTTCATCACAAATACTTCTCCATGAATATTGGAGATACATCCCTTCCAAGGAAAGACTTTGGCACACCAAGATAACCCCACAAAGTTTATCTGCATCAAGCATCCCTGGCCCTATCATTTTTATCCATAAGTCCTCTGGCACATAAGGAAACTCTAGGTCCTGGAAGGAGATGCTGATTTACTGTTAGCAAGCAGGATTGGGTAGGCAATCTTCTCATGGCTATATTAATGGGCCAATCTACCTGAAAGCATGCTCAGTGGTTGGTTCTTTTGCACAGTGGAAAAAAAAGTCTCCAACATTTCCAGCTCTGCTCCATGCCCGGTTGAACATGTAGATTCTCCCATAACTGCTGTAGATCAGTCCCATCAGCTCAGGTCCTTTTTAATGTAGTTTTTGAATAGAATAGGTAATGATTAAAGCCCCTTGCAGGTTTTATCTTCCTATCTGTATTTTACTGGATGGATTTCTTTTTACTTTATGTTACTGATACACAACTAAAACTAAGAGGAAATCTCTCCAAAGTGAAGGGAAATCCCCTCTTAGATAGTTGTCACAGGAACAGTTATCCCCATTTGGTGAATTGTATCTGTCTTGGTAACAATGACCACCAGGGAGAGGTTAAATCTTACTAGTGTAGACACAGACAGCAATACAATCCTGATAGGTGTTCTATCCTTAACCCATTTATCCAAACCCCCCCCCCCCCCAAAATCTTTTGTCTTTAGATTTACTTTAAAGGGTTAGTTTACCTTTACCAAAACAAAAACTGCCTATAGCTGTAGGCCACCTGAAGTCTGGCCAAAAAAATCCCAGAGATGGCATCGTCCCATCCTGTCTTTTTACTAGGACACTCCAGGGCATTATTGCTCTCCCCCCACATATGTGGTCCACTATCTCCTTCGTTGTTGTAGCATCACTGAGTTTAGATCTACTGCGACAAGAGAGAGAAAGCACATGCAAAGGGGTTTGAATCAGCTAGGAGTGTCTTAGCAACCTCTTAGCAACAAGGAAGTTTGGATGATGCCATCTTTGGGAGTTTTTCAACCAGGCTTCCGGAAATATATAAATGGTTTACATCTATAGTAAGAGCACTATTTAACTTTGGTCAAAGTTGCACAGTTTGTTTTTATCTACAGGCACCCCTTACCTTCATAGTTTTTTTTTTTGCTAAAGGTGAACTCTTTAAAACGGAACTTCACACTCTCAATCAACACTGACTATTTTTGATCCTTATGCTGCTAACATTAGTAAACAGGAAATAAATATTATATTTACCGTATATACTCGAGTATAAGCCGACCCGAATATAAGCCGAGGCACCTAATTTTACCACAAAAAAATGGGAAAACGTATTGACTCGAGTATAAGCCTAGGGTGTCCATCTGCATGCCTCACTGTGCCTCACTTTACCTCACTGTGTCCATGTGCATGCCTCACTGTGTCCATGTGCATGCCTCACTGTGTCCATGTGCATGCCTCACTGTGTCCATGCCTCACTGTGTCCATGTGCATGCCTCACTGTGTCCATGCCTCACTGTGTCCATGTGCATGCCTCACTGTGTCCATGTGCATGCCTCACTGTGTCCATGTGCATGCCTCACTGTGTCCATGACTGACTTTTAACATGGGAGTCTATGGAAGGGGTGCCCGGCTTTGAAAAATCGGTGCTCCCCTGCTGTAGGTCCCCCAGACAAAAAACTTTGCACACTTATAGAGGAAAAATGGGGCTACATGTGTGCCAAGTTTGGAGTCCAGGGGACCTACGGCCGGCCGGTACCGGGTCCCCAAAGTCACCGGAGAAATGACCGTTTAACATGGGAGTCTATGGAAGGGGTGCCCGGATTTGAAAAATCGGTGCTCCCTGGCCGTAGGTCCCCCGGACAACAACCTTTGCACACTTGTAGAGGAATAGTGGGGCTATATGTGTGCAAAGTTTGGAGTCCAGGGGACCTACGGCCGGCTGGTACCGGGTCCCCAAAATCAGGGAGATCAGGCGCGAGGTGACTCGAGTATAAGCCGAGGGGGGCATTTTCAGCACAAAAAAAGTGCTGAAAAACTCGGCTTATACTCGAGTATATACGGTACTTGTTTAAACTTTTTTTTTTTTTTTTACATTTCTTCAATTACTTCCTGCTTTCTAGGCCTAGGCAAATTATATCAAACATACCAGGAGTCTTCAGGAGGGCAGGAGGGGCTTTATCAGCTAAGCATACCCTCCTGTCTGCATGCCTGAGCTAAGGGCAGATTGATTCCAGGAAGTATATGCTACATACATCATCTGCCCTTACTCAAGATGGCCATGGGCAGAAATGCTAGGAGGGTGTTTTTCAAAGAGATTTCTCCACATGCAGTGTACTCCCGCTTTACTTTCCGCTTTTTACTTTTCCAAGGCTGCTCATTCATACTTGCTTGTTACACCTGGGAGAATCCGTACGGTAGAAGGACACCAGAATTATAAATACAAGCCCAGGTAGACTGTCTGGTAATTTTGCTGTGAGAAATTGCCCCCCCGGAGACTCTATAAAAGTCTGTATGAGTAATTTGGAGTTTAGGGCAAGCCCTGATAAGGAGGGGTTTATAGACCACTGAAATGCATTGGTTACTGTTGTTCTTTTTGTTGTCATATTATTATCAACAGTAAAGTATTATGGGCTTTTGAGATGATCATTTGGCACTTTTTTATTGATTTAAATGTGGACTTCTCGAGACTGGTAATCCCTATCCAGAGAGGTGCCCTCTGGTTTGTGCGCCTAAGCAGTTAAAGTAAAAACATCAAGTTTCTCGACCATCTTCTAGTTGATGGGAGTCCAGAGCCTCACGTATATTCTGCTTTTGGATTATTGTAGCAAGAGGCCTGAGATGCCATTGTAGGTGGAGACAGTGCTTGGACTGGTGGTGGGCAGATCTTTCCTTGGAAGACACCAAGAGATATAAAAAGCTGGACCATGGTCATTTAGTAAAAGCAGAACCTTTGTAAAAAGTACAGTCATTTCATTCTTCAGCAAAGAGGATACAAATAATGCAGGACTTTTGAGCTGCTTGAATAACAATAATGTATACAAATGTTCATTAAAATCATCAATTAATTTATTCCATTAACATTTATAATAAAACCAATAACCATATCATGGTCTCATTCACCAGTGATTAATTGGATCAACATTTGCCATGCTACATTGATGTTACATTCTCAACGTGTTTCGAAAGATACTCGGCTTCTTCAGGAGTTTTTTTCTTACCACTTTTTTGCTGTCTATGCTGGTGGGCATTAATACCCCAATATAGGAGTAAATGGTTCCCCTTTCCTGAATGAGAATACTCTATTTTATTGATAAGGGAAGTGCCCATGGTGTGTTCCAAGGTGAATTTAATTAACTTAATTCATACAAAGAAAATTGTCCTGCTTCCCAGGAGTAATATTGTACCGCCTTCCCTTAAAGATATCACGATAAGTGTATCGTCACGTGACTCGTCTAGCCGGTCACGTGATGAGGGCGGATCTAATTCCGCCATTTTAAATAAGGGCACACAGGTGTATTTTGCCATTATGCACCACGTCAACACTGCGCGTGCGCGAGATCCAGCTATGAATGCCAGGAGAGAAGCATTCATCGCTACCCGGAAGAATATGCTTGTGGGCTTCAAGATGCCCACAAGCAAAATGGCAATAGCAGGAAGAGTTTTATAAACTCATTTTTTAGCGCAAAACGGACAGGGGATGTTTTAAAGTGCCGGAGACGTGAGTAATTATAATGCATACGTTTTTACATAGAATGCATATAAAAAAAAAAAATGTATGGACCGCAGAATCTCCGCTTTAACAAAAAATAAGGGTGTCACAAACTCCACAGGTGGGCAGAGATGTAATATTGATGTGAGTGACGTATCCCCGACATGTTTCGCTGTAAAAAACGCTTCCTCAAGAGCCGTCTTTATCAATACAATCTAAAAAGACACATACTATTGTAAGTACATTATCAAATCGCTTGGTATTTGTGAATAGCAATAACAGCCATAGACAAATAAAATACAATATACAAAAGGAGTAAGTTACAAAAATAGTGGTGTGGCGAGCCAGGTTGTGTCTGCTTTTGTAACTTACTCCTTTTGTATATTGTTTTATTTGTCTATGGCTGTTATTGCTATACACAAATACCAAACAATTTGATAATTACAATAGTATGTGTCTTTTTAGATTGTATTGATAAAGACGCCTCTTGAGGAAGCGGTTTTTACCACGAAACATGTCGGGGATACGTCGCTCACATCAATACTACACCTCTGCCCACCTGTGGAGTTTGTGACCCCCCTTATTTTTTGTTAATTGTATTATGTATTGTCACTATTGTGATTATTTCTCTATTTTTGTACTATATATGTTGTAATAAAATGCTTTAATTTTTATAACTGCCTTGTCTGGGTGCCGTAATAGTCCCATTACCTTGGGTGATTAGGAGTAGTCCTTTAATATATCCCATCCCCTCTTTCTTTAGTCCTACCCAGATCAGATATTGTATATTCGCTCTTCAACAACTGGCTGGATAGTTATATATAAGCAGTCTTAGTGGTTCAGTCATCAGTATTTATTAAAGATAAAGTTGAACACTAAGTAACCAGGCTGAAACAAAGTTACTATTCTCACTGAGACTAATTTTTGCTTGCTGATGAGCTTCACATTCCAAATGCCTTCTCAAGCCCATCTCTCAAGAAGGCATGTATTAATGCTCATCACACAGCTAATGCTGGTGTACTATGAGCACTCTTTTGGCATTTGCCACTTAGCAATTTAAAGATACTGAAGAAACAGGGATTAGGTTCAGCAATACGCCCTATATAGAATAATAATGGTCACATTGCTACTGTATACGCATGGGAGAGTTGGCATAAGGATGGATATAGTAATTAGTGATGAGCCAGGGTTCGGCTCGGTAAAGGATTTGTCACACTTTAAGGAAGTTCGGATTTCGAACCCAAATCCCATTGAGATCAATGAAAGCCAAGTCTGTCATTTAACCATTTCAATATGGGGCATTTTCACCCCCTTCCTGCCCAGGCCAATTTTCATCGCTTTAAATTACAATTGAGCGGTCATACAACCCAATTTGCACAGAACATGTGTACATGTAAATTCAGTGGATACATGGCTATGCATTTAAAAAAAAAAGACAAGCTAGCCTGACAATTAGTGACACTAAAGAATATGTCAACCCAACATTTCATATTCCTGATATGTGCCTGCCGTATACTGTTCTCTTTATATTGCTTCCTTTATGTGAAATCCCTGGTGTTCCTGACAGTTCCTCTGCTTTCCTATCAAAAACTGACCACTCTAGGCATTAGAGCACAGAGTGGCCAGTTTTCTACCTGCTGGCAACTCAGTGGGGTAAATTTACTGAAAGACTAGAGTGCAAAATCGCGTGCAGCTGTGCACGGTAGCCAATCATCTTCTAAATTCAACTTGTTCAATTAAAGGAGTTGTAACGTCAGAAGGTTTTTATCTTAATGCATTCTATGCATTAGGATAAAAAGCCTTCTGTGTGTAGCAGCCGCTCCAGCACCCCCTAATAGTTACCTGAGCCCCATCTCTATCCAGCAATGTCCATTAGTGTCTCGGCCATCCGAGACTCTCCCTCCTGATTGGATGAGACACAGCAGCAGTGCCATTGGCTCCTGCTGTCAATCAAAGTCAGTCAACCAATCAGGAGAGAGAGGGGGCTGGGCCGGGCCACAGCTCCGTGTCTGAATGGACACAGGGAGCTGTGACTCGGCTTGGGTGCCCCCATAGCAGGCTGATTGCTGTGGGGGCACTCAGCAGGAGGGAGGGGCCAGGAGCAGCGAAGAGGGACTCGAGAAGAGGAGGATCATGTTTGTTATTTTTTATTGAAAAAAAACAAAACAAGACTTTACAATCACTTTACGCTTTGACAAAATACCTGGAAACTGATTGGTATCTATGCAGAGCTGCACCAGATTTTGCACTCTCCAGTTTTTGTAAATCAACCCCACTGTGCTCACCTCCAATGATCAGATGTCTGCTAACACATCCCCCCCCCCCCTGCACATCCATTCACTGGGAAGTTTAGTGTACTGTTGTTTCTCTGCTCTCACCTCTCTAGGCAGCTGAGAACAGAGGGTATAACATGGTTGTTATTTTTATTGAAAAAAAATGAGACTTTACAATCACTTTAAGCTTTGACAAAATACCTGGAAACTGATTGGTTTCTATGCAGAGCTGCACCAGGTTTTCCATTCCGCAGTTTTAGTAAATCAACCCCAGTGTGCTCACCTCCAATGATCAGACACATCCCCCCCCCTGCTCAGCCATTCTCTGGGAAGGTAAGTGTACTGTTGTTTCTCCACCCTCACCTCTCTAGACAGCTGAGAACAGAGGGTATGTGATCACTTATAAAAAAGGGCAACAAAAATGTATTTATAATATTTTTTAATGTATATGCGCAAATGTTTTCATTTCTGTTTGAAACTAAATGAGTTGTTTAAGACTTATTCTCCAGTTAAAAATTGTGCATTTTGGAATCATTTTTAGCATGCATTTTTTTTTTTCTTATAACCGCTCTGCAGAAACATTTTCCTTAATCCTATAAGAAATAGCAATTTATCATAGAGAATAAATGTGAAGGAAAACAACAATATTAGCTGACTCTGCATTAGTGCTGAGTGATCAGTGGGGCTGAACATTGTACAGTAAGATCTTGAAGGTTACATGATCCTCCTCAGCTGTGTATACTTTTCTCAATGGATTAGATGTTACTTGGACAAGCTGTGAAAGCCTGTACTCTGCTTCTCTAAATAGAAGCGTCTTCTAGATCCCTTCCCTTATTCTGGACCCCACATTTGCGTCACTTTAATTCCTGAAAATATTTCAGACTAACTTCTGGTTTTCTATTATGTCCTATCTGGGTTTAGGAAATAATTACAAATATTAATTATAAAGAAATGTAAATGTAGCGCACCCACCTCTCCCCTTACCTGCCTTTAATTTCTGGCTCCGGTCAGCAGGGAGGGGAGAGGCACACCGCACCACAAGCCCGTACCCTCCTGAGTAAGGAGGTTGAGTGGTGTTACTTTTCGGGACTGCCGGCGGCTGGAGTTGAATCCTCCAGAGGCGGCTCTCTAATTAGGCAAAGTAGGCGGTGGCCTAAGGCCTCGCCCTCCCAAGGGCCTCGGGCCGCCTACTTAGCCTAAAGAGCCGCCTCTGGCTATCCTCATACATCAGTCCTAGTGCAGTCAGAGGAGCTTCGTGCCCGCCTCCTTCAGTGTACAGTCACTCCTCCTCTCTGCTCAGTAACAGGGCATTGCCCAGTTTGTCTCCGCTCCTCCTGTCATTAAAACTCACGTAAATACAGCTGGCAGAGACTCACACACAGAGTAGACTGACAACTGCCCTCCCCCCCGCCCCGCCCCACCAGCAAATTCTGTCTGTCCCTTAAGCCGATATATTGTGCAAGGCCCTTGGGACGGACGGAATTTGCTGGCGGGGCGGGGGGGAGGGCAGTTGTCAGTCTACTCTGTGTGTGTGTCCCTGCCAGCTGTTGTATTTCCAGGGCGCAGCTAGCAACTCGGCAGGATCGCCGAGACGAGTCCACACTCCTTCCAGGGCGGAACTTCCGTGGTGGAGGTGGAGCTTCTGTGGTGGAGGCGGAGCCAATTCCGGTTCACTGTCTGTGTGCAGCCGACAGCCGACTGACTGCTGAGCTCAGCTGAGGATGCTCTGACTGAGCTGTGAGGGGACAGAGCCTTGCTATGTGTAAGGTACATGGGCATGGGGGTGTGCGTGTGACTGGGTGGGGGTACATGCGACTGGGCGGGGGTACATATGACTGGGTGGAGGTACATGCGACTGGGGTTTGTGCGTGTGACTGTGGGGGCTACATGTGACTGCGGGGGTGTGCGTGTGACTGCGGGGGTGTGCATGTGACTGTGGGGGGCTACATGTGACTGCGAGGGTTTGCTTGTGACTGCGAGGGTTTTCTTGTGACTGCGGGGGTTTTCATGTGACTGGGGGGGTGTGCATGTGACTGGGGGGGGTGTGCATGTGACTGTGTGGGACTACATGTGACTGCGAGGGTGTGCATGTGACTGCGAGGGTGTGCATGTGACTGCGAGGGTGTGCATGTGACTGTGGAGAGTACATGTGACTGGGGGGGTATATGTGCATATGTCTGCGGGGGTGTGTGCATCGGCCTGCTGGGGGCGTGCATGTGCCTTGTGTTTACAGTCAGGTCTGCTCAGTCCTCTGCAAGTGTCCCAGTGTGCCCACCTGTGATTGACAACCCGGGTCCTCCTTACCTGACTCCACCCAGGGCTCCACTGCGGTGGTCAGGAAGTCCCAGCTCAGTCCAGTGCCGATCCTCAGCCATAGTGGGCAAGGCGCTCTTCATTCTGCGCTGGCACTGCTCATGATCGGCTTCACTGCGGCTATCTCTTACTAGGAGCTCTTCCACTATGGGGAGTCCATGGGGACCTACTGCTACCCAACAGGGATGATGAGACTTCCGATGTGGTGAAATTTCGCACAGCCGCTTCTCTTCTATGAGGCCGCGTTCAAGGAGCTCTATGTGAGTACAGTACTAAGAGAGATAGAGCACTGACACCAGCACAGCGAGACAGAGCACCGACACTAGCACTGAATGAGACAGAGCACTGACACCAGCATTGATACAAAGCACTGACACCAGCACAGAGAGAGACAGAGCACTGACACCAGCACAGAGAGAGACAGAGCACTGACACCAGCACAGAGAGAGACAGAGCACTGACACCAGCACAGAGAGAGACAGAGCACTGACACCAGCACAGAGAGAGACAAAGCACTGACACCAGCACAGAGAGAGACAGAGCACTGACACCAGCACAGAGAGACAGAGCACTGACACCAGCACAGAGAGACAGAGCACTGACACCAGCACAGAGAGAGACAGAGCACTGACACCAGCACTGAGAGACAGAACACTGACATCAGCACTGAGAGACAGAGCACTGACACCAGCACTGAGAGACAGAGCACTGACACCAGCACTGAGAGACAGAGCACTGACACCAGCACTGACACCAGCACTGAGAGACAGAGCACTGACACCAGCACTGAGAGAGACAGAGCACTGACACCAGCACAGAGAGAGACAGAGCACTGACACCAGCACTGAGAGACAGAACACTGACATCAGCACTGAGAGACAGAGCACTGACACCAGCACTGAGAGACAGAGCACTGACACCAGCACTGAGAGACAGAGCACTGACACCAGCACAGAGAGACAGAGCACTGACACCAGCACAGAGAGACAGAGCACTGACACCAGCACAGAGAGAGACAGAGCACTGACACCAGCACTGAGAGACAGAACACTGACATCAGCACTGAGAGACAGAGCACTGACACCAGCACTGAGAGACAGAGCACTGACACCAGCACTGAGAGACAGAGCACTGACACCAGCACTGACACCAGCACTGAGAGACAGAGCACTGACACCAGCACTGAGAGAGACAGAGCACTGACACCAGCACTGAGAGAGACAGAGCACTGACACCAGCACTGAGAGAGACAGAGCGCTGACACCAGCACTGAGAGACAGAGCGCTGACACCAGCACTGAGAGCCAGAGCACTGACACCAGCACTGAGAGACAGAGCACTGACACCAGCTTTGAAATAGAGGACACTGACACCAGTACTCTTAATATATGCAATACATTTTTATTGCTTGAATAATTTTTTTCCCTTATGGACGTGAGTGGGGCCTCATGTTTAAGTTATGCCTAAGGCCTCACAAAGCCTAGAGCCGCCTCTGGAATCCTTCCAAGGGTGATTCTCACCTCTACCTTAGATAGATGCAAATCCTTATTTTTCCCCAGGAATGTAACTGTCCACACCAACTGAAAGTCCAACTTCTATATTTATTTCGCACGGATAACAAATAGTCTCTTTAACAGCAGACAGGTTGGAACAAGACACAGGACAGCTTAGGTGGGAGGAGGTCCAGGCACAAACTTGAATCAACTCTTTGACTGTTTGGATTTCACAAACAGTTATGGCGCACGATCTCTGCCACAGACCGTGAGGTTGGTCACTGCCACAGACCGGGTGAATAAAGTCACTGCCACTGACTTGGAGAACTGGTCACTGCCACTGACGGGGTGAATAAAGTCACTGCCACTGACTGGGTGAATAGGGCACGGCCCTATGAGGCCACTGCCACTGACCTTGAACCTGAACTTCCTTCTTAATAGTATCTGGCCCACGTAAAGGAGAAGACATCCCTCCGGAGAGTTACCAGAGGTCCCCACCGTCACCACGACTCTGCGCTGGGTCTTCAGAAAAGGTAACCTCCAGGGCCTCCTCATCCTAGTTCCGGGTCCCCTCGCAAGGCGCCACCCTAGGAGTCCTCGATCCCTAGCGAACCCCAGCCGAAGGTGCCTTCCAAAATAGTACCTCACCCCAGACTGAAGGTGTCTGGGATGGAACAGGAACCAGGCCTCCGGGCCTAGGGCACCCGGAGACGACGCACACGCACACTCCAGGCCGAAGGTGCCTGGGTGCGGACGAACCCCAATGGAAGATGGCCGCCCCCTTTTATACCCTCTCCCGACAGGCACAGCAGGTTCCCCGCCCCACCATACTACTGCCGAGAGGGGACAAAAAAGGCACAGCCCTGTATCGGTGGTTCAACCCTGGCCAATGGCAACAGCGCCACCTGTAGGCCACAGGGAACTGCACACCAACACCATCTCCCATGGACAGAAATGGTCCATTAACCCTAACAATCAGTGTGTCTGAGCCTAATTACCACTCAGACACTTCCCCCAAATTGAACACCCCGCTACACAAATAATGGATTAGCAAAGTGAAAATGGCTTCTTATCATTACATTTCTTTCTGCTTTTTGTCTTATAAGTATAAGAGGGGTATTTCTAAAAACAAAAATGCATAGCAATTCACCCAATGAAACTGCATGTACATTCATTCTGTATACAAGGGGGGAAAAATAATGTTGTTAGGCTATATCCTGTGCTGCATAATTGTTTTTTAATTGATTTAAAACGGAAAAATATCACATTCTATTATAGATACCCCCATACTGCGTATCTGCTCCTGACGAGTGGTATAGTAACCACGAAACGCGTAGAGCTCTTCCATGAGGATACGTCACAGTGTACATGCTTAATATCTGTATTTTACTATGCCATTTTAATGAACCAATATATTATTATTATTATTCTGTTTATATGCTACCCCTACAATTTTGGCTTACATACCCAAGGCCTAATATCACTATGTCATCTTGAGAGATTATGTTTAACTATGGTTTGTCTAGATTTTATTTACTGAGATTTGTGATTATCATACATTACCATGTATGTTATGTTGGAACACTATGTACAATCATGTAATATCTAGACTCCTATTATCGTTACCTATCAATATTACTATCTTACCATCCTTTATGTGTATGTTATGCCTTATGTAATCAATAAACTATGTTTAATATAATTGGTTCATATAATCCAGTAGTGTGCTTCATTTAAAGTCCCACCATATAGTTTTTTTCACTCATGGCATAGAAACCTATTAGCTTCCAGTTAGAAGCTGGTTGGCTACCATGACAGCTGCATAATATTCTGAGTGCACCAATTTAAGTAAATCTAACCCAGTGTGTTCTCCTGCTTAGTGTGGTCAGTTTTTGATAGGAAAGCAGAGGGACTGGCAGGAACACCGGGGATTTCACCCAAAGGAAGCAATACAAAGAGAACAGGACACTTTCTCATACATGTACTGTACATGGTACAGCAGGCACATATCAGGATTATGAAATGTTGGGTTTACATTTTCTTTACCAGTTGCAAATCGGGGAAAGTAAAACTAAGGATAGATTGAAAAAAATCTGTAAGACAAGGTTAACATTAGTGAAATTTGTCGACTCAAGTAAAGATACACATGAAATTTATTGCAAATTTTGAATTTAATATGTAGTACAATGAACTACAAAGGATCTACTGTAAATGTTGGGTTCTCCTGTTTCTCCTGTTTCCCGTGATGGCCCACTCTGTACCTGGACTCGGAAAAATACTCCAACACACCAATGGTGATATAAAAACAGAAATAAGCCCTGCAGAAAGGTAGTGGTTAAACAGATTTGACCAGTTTGCAACTTATAGCGGAGACTGCGATATTGCGGTGGACAATCAGATACTAACTGACACTTTTGACACTTTTTTGAGAACCAGTGACCAGTGCTAAAAATATGCACTGTCACTGTACTAATGACCCTGGCTGGGAAGGGGTTAACATCAGGGACGATCAACAGGTTAACTGTGTGCCTAGCCAGTACTTTTTTAAAGTGTGGGAGGTGCTTTTACTAGGGGAGGACATGGATCCTTGTCCCTGTTTTGACAGAACGGCGATCTGCCTTGTTTACATAGAGATTCATGGCTAGAGATGAGCATGACAGAAAAGATGTGTTTTGTTTTGTTTCGGGTTTGTTTGTTAAATTAATCATTTTGTTTTGTCATATTTGTTATGATAGAATGATTCGCTTTTGGAATTCGTTTCATATACTGCATTCGGATTTGGTTAATATATTCAGTATTTTCTAATCAATTCGAATTTAAGAAGACAACTATATTTATTCTATTTTGTTTTGTTTTATTCCATTTTATTCATTTTCAAATTTGAATTTAAATACATTTTTCAATTTGAATTTAAAAATAACTCCTTATTAATTCATTACTATTGTGATTCGGAATAGCGAAGAATTTGTTCTGAATTTCTATTTGTAACAAAACGAATCGAAAACATGTCTACTGATGGCCATTAGGCCGCATTGCCCTGCTTGATGGTGGATTAGGGCTAACCAGACCTTCTTCTGCCCCTGTATTGCACTCCGTTCCTGGTCAGATACTCTCTCTCTTTGCTACATTACACACAAATGTATGTGGGCACAGTGTGTCCCATAGGGGTTCTGTCCTGCTCCCTTTGCACAGCACTGCCTGCTCCCTGTCATCCTTTTCAGGGCTTTGCTAAGTTCCAGCCATGGATTTGGCCAACCATGGTCCTCCTGCATCTGCTGGGCGGAGCTAATTCCGGCTGCCGATGCAGCCAATCTCATCCCAGCTCCCTTCAAGCCTGTCAATCAAGGCTTGGAGGGAGCTGGGATGAGATTGGCTGCATCGGTGGCAGCAAAGATGCCTTACCTGTGCCGCTTCTACCTCAAAAGGGGCCACCAGCTGGGCTACAAATGTGAAAGCCAAGTTCAGGTCTTGACCCCTCCCACCTCTCAAGACCCTCTGCTAGTCAGTGAAGCGTTCCTTCAGACTAATAGATGAATATAGAGATTTACTATTGGGGAGGGGACAAGAAAAAGAAACATTCACATATACTTTTACCCAGGGCTTTTTTTATCATCGTATAGGTGCAGGAACTCCTCCTTTCTGAGTCACTCCTTCTCTCCACCCTTACCCACCTCCGAGCACCGTTCCTTGGTTCCATCTACCCACCTCCCAGTACTGGCCTTTTAAACAATACAGAACCAAGTATAATTTTGTGGTGCTGAGTAATTTGTATGGAATTTTGTAATGATAACAAGAAAAGCAGTGGAATAGATCCCCTGCAGCCAGAAACATTAAACCCCCCACCAGCAACGGTAGATAACCTTACCAACAATGGATGACCAGCAACAAAATCCCCCCCCCTTCCCAGCACCAATAGATTCCCATCAGCAACAACAGATCTCCCCACAGCCAGCATCAACAGACTCTCCATCAGCCAGCAACAATAGACCCTTTCCTCAACAGTAGATCTCTCCCAGCAACATAAGACCCACCCCTAGCAAAAATAGGTCCCCCACCAGCAGCAAAAAACCTTCTCAGAAATAATAGACCCCCCTGCAAAAATAGATTTGAGCCAGCATAAATAGACCCTGCAGCACACCCCAGCACCCTTTGTCATTATGCACAGTCAGTGTTGGAGGTGTCGGAACTGCATTCCCCAGCGTTACCTCTGAAAAAAAGCCCTGCCTTTACCTGCTGTCTTTATCTTTGAATCTACTGATTATCACTTGAGATTCAGTTTTCACTGAAGGTAGGCTCTCCTTTTTCAATATATGATCAGTTTGAATTGCCCAGGTACCGATTCCTGTCCAGCCACTGTGTATATACACCCGGGCGGAACAAGTGTCCTTCTGGGAGGACATTTTTGTACTTCCTCCCCTTTTGGGCACTCATGCATGGCCTCAGGGACACACAATCTGTGATAACTGTGGTAATCGGACACAGCAGGTCACAAGTCTGGTATAGGATGGCTGTGATTGGCCCTGTACCATGTGATCGCTGTGACCAATCACAGCGTTCACAGCGTAAAACACAGGCTGCCAGTTGCAGCCTGTGCAGTCTCCCCTCTATCAGTGATCAGTTGCTGGGTACTGTACTACACACTGAAAGGTGAAAAAAAAATCAAGCGGTCTGACACTGACTTCTGTCATTGGATCATTGGAGCAGTGCAGTGTCACTATGTTGACATTGTACTGTTATGATAAATGATTAGAGACATTATTATCTGATCATAGACCAGAGCAGTATAAAGTCACCATAGTGACACTGCACTGATCTGATGACCGTGATCTTTTTTTTTTTTTTAAATGTAACAAAAAATAAATAAAATAGAAACATGCTTTGAGTGATGCTACACTAAGGCGACCATTACTGTACATTGTTTTCTATGCAGTGTTGGTTGATTTGTGTGTTACACAAGATACAATTTCTGTTATATTATCAGTCCAAATATTGAAAAAGTCTCACACATGCGGTATCCCCATACTCAAGAGGAGTAGCAGAATGTGTTTTGGGGTGAAATTCTAAGTATGCTTATGTATAAAACTGACAACTGCGTATAAAAAAACAATTTATTTTTTTCTTTCCATGTTTTCCAAAAAAATGTCTCTTAAAAAAATACCTTGTGGGTGTTCACTCTCTAAAATGTGGTAATTTTGTGGGTGTTCCTACTGTCCTGATGCTCCTAGGCCTTTAAAAATGTGATAGGTAGTAAAGAAATTAGATGTGTAATTTATGTCCATAGAAAGCTTTAAGATGGTCCCTGGATTCTGGGTTAGAGCACATATGTCAAACACAAGGCCCGTGGCCCGAATCTGGCCAGCCAAGGCTTGTCATGTGGCCCTTGCATACAGTTTTACAGCTGGAACGTGGAAAACCCCTAAATTCAGAATTCTGTATGTAGCGCACTCTTAAACTTTGACTCTGCACGTAGTGTACTCCTGAAATCTGTACTCTGTTAGAAATGCAATCCTCAACTCTGCACTCTGTACGTAGTGTACTCCTGAACCCTGCACTCTGTACGTAGTGTACTCCTGAACCCTGCACTCTGTACGTAGTGTACTCCTGAACTCTGTACGTAGTGTACTCCTGAACACTTAACTCTGTACGCAGTGTACTCCTGAACTCTGTACTTTGTATGTAGTGTACTCCTGAACTCTGTATTCTGTACGTAGTGTACTCCTGAACCCTGCACTCTGTACGTAGTGTACTCCTGAACCCTGCACTCTGTACGTAGTGTACTCCTGAACTCTGTACGTAGTGTACTCCTGAACACTTAACTCTGTACGCAGTGTACTCCTGAACTCTGTACTTTGTATGTAGTGTACTCCTGAACTCTGTATTCTGTACGTAGTGTACTCCTGAACTCTGTACTTTGTATGTAGTGTACTCCTGAACTCTGCACTCTGTACGTAGTGTACTCCTGAACTCTCACATAGTGTACTCCTGAACTCTGTACTCTGTTAGAAACGCAATCCTGAACGCTGCACACTGTACGTAGTGTACTCCTGAACTCTGTTAGTAATGCAGCCCTGAACTCTGCACTCTGTACATAGCGCAACCTTAACCCTGCTGTCTGTATGTAGCGCACTCCTGAACTCTGCACTCTGTACATAGTGTATTCCTGAACCCTGCACCCTGTACATAGCACACGCCTTAACCCTGCACTCTGTACATAGCACATTCATGAACCCTACACTCTGTACATAGCACACTCCTGAATCCTGCACTCTGTACATAGCGCACTCCTGTACCCTACACTCTGTACCTAGTGCACTCTTGAACCCTGCACTCTGTACATAGCGTACTCCCAAAATCTGCACTCTGTATGCCTCGTGCTCCTGAGTACCCCTGTGTATCTGAGTAAATACATTGTTTTACAGATACAATGGGCCCTTTGAAGGCAACCATAATGCTGATGCACTCAGTGATGAAATTGAGTTTGACACCCCTGCTATAGAGGAAGAGTTACTCTACCAACAAGTGAAATTTAAACAACATATGCAAGTTAATAAAAAAGTTATACCCACTTTTTGCATTACTTTTAGTACAGCCCTCATATTTATTGACAACTCTGAATGTAGTGTACTCCTGAACGCTGAACTCTGTACGTAGTGTACTCCTGAACTCTGTACTCTGTACGTAGTGTACTCCTGAACTCTGTACTCTATATGTAGTGTACTCCTCAACTCTGCACTCTGTACGTAGTGTACTCCTGAACTCTCACATAGTGTACTCCTGAACTCTGTACTCTGTTAGTAACGCAACCCTGAACTCTGCACTCTGTACATAGTGCACTCCTGAACCCTGCACTCTGTACATAGCACACTCCTGAACCCTGCACTCTGTACATAGCACACTCCTGAACTCTGAATTCTGTACATAGCGCACTCCTGAACCCTATACTCTGTACCTAGTGCACTACTGAACACTGCACTCTGTACATAGCGCACTCCCGAAATCTGCTGATGCAGTCAGTGATGAAATTGAGTTTGACACCCCTGCTATAGAGGAAGAGTTACTCTACCAACAAGTGAAATTTGAACAACATATGTAAGTTAATAAAAAAGTTATACCCACTTTTTGCATTACTTTTAGTACAGCCCTCATATTTATTGACAAATATTAAATGTTAAAAGTAACTGTATTTGACCTGGTGTCAGCCTCTTGTAATATTCTGTACAACACCATTCAGACTGGGAGGGGAACCAATTAACCTCTTGCCGACCAGCCGCCACAGTTATACTGCGGCAAGTTGGCTCGACTGCACGAATCACCGTAGGTGTACGTCGGTTCATGCACGAGATTCTGTGGGTGCACGAGCGCCGCCAATTGGCAAGTGGGGGAGCTAATCAGCGGGTATGGCGGACTTCATCTCCACCGGCCGCCCACAATCGTTCCCCGCAGAGACAGAACGGGGATCTGCCAAAGTAAAGAAGGCAAATCTCCGTTCTGACAGGGGAGATCACACAGATCCTGTCTTTCTGCTATGCAGGAAGACGGATCTGTGTGTTGTCCCAGGCAGCCCAAATTCCCCCACACAGATAGAAACACACTGATGAAACAGAGTTAACCCTTTGATCGCCCCTGCCAGTGTCATTAGTACAATGACAGTGCATATTTTTAGCACTGATCACTGTAATAATGTCACTGGTTCCCAAAAAAGTGTAAAAAATGTCAGCTAGGTATCTAATCTGTCTGCCGCAATGTCGCAGTCCCCCTAAAAATCACTGATCACCGCCATTACTAGTAAAAAAAAAAAAAAATGCCATAAATCTATCCACTATTTTGTAGACACTATAACTTTTGCGCAAACCAATCGATATATGCTTATTTTTTTTTTAACAAAAATATTTATCAGAATACATATTGGCCTAAATTTATGAAGAAATTAGATTTAAAAAATAAATAATAAATTGGGTATGTTTTATAGCAGAAAGTAAAAAAATATTAGTTTTTTTTCAAAATTGTCGGTCTTTTTTTGTTTATAGCGAAAAATATAAAAACCGCAGAGGTGATCAAATATCACCAAAAGAAAACTCAATTTGTGGGTAAAAAAGGACATACCGTGCATTTTATTGGGGTACAGCATCGCACGACCACGCAATTGTCAGTTAAAGCGACGCAGTGCCGTATGGCAAAAAATGGCCCGGTTGGGAAGGGGGGAGAGCAGAATGATTAGCTCAGAGAGGTGATCTGGCTCTGCTTTCTGGCAGGGCTCTGCAAATCTCATAACCGGATACACAGCATCATGAATCCTTTAACAGGTAAAATTGCTCCCATATGTGTATCACAACTATGTATTAAGCCGCTTGCCTGGAGCTTAGCTTTAACCTTTCATCACACACGCCTTTTCATATTTGTGTCCCTTAAAACTACTATCATAGTGTTATATTGTAAATTGCTAAAGTTGCATTCATGAAAGTCAATGAGTCAATGAGGAACATACTGAGAACTTAAATAGTGTTTATGAGTACATTTTGTAAGATTTCGAGTCTTTATTGAAATAGAATAAACAGTACAAAATGTTCCTGTCTGAAATACTCTTCACCATTCTATTAGCTTGTTCATCAATATTATAGAGGCAATTTAGTACTTTTTTTTCAATTTTATTTGATTTATTATGCTCAGACCTACTAAATAACATTTAAATGTGTTTTTTGTAAAAAAAAAATCCCCTTATTTTAGTTGGGTAAATATTAAAGTGATTATTGGTGATGGTAAATATTAAGTGAATAATGGTAAATTCTATTCAAGTACCGTATATACTCGAGTATAAGCCGACCCGAATATAATCCGAGGCACCTAATTTTACCACAAACAACAGGGAAAACGTATTGACTCGAGTATAAGCCTGGGGTGTCCATCTGCATGCCTCACTGTGCCTTACTTTGCCTCACTGTGTCCATGCCCATGCCTCACTGTGCCCATGCCTCACTGTGCCCATGCCTCACTGTGTCCATGACTAGACTGATGTTTAACATGGGAGTCTATGGAAGGGGTGCCCGGGTTTAAAAAATTGGTGCTCCCTGGCCGTAGGTCCCCCAGACAAAAAACTTTGCACACTTATAGAGGAGGGGGACCTACGACTGGCCGGTACCAGGTCCCCAAAGTCACCGGAGAAATTACCGTTTAACATGGGAGTCTATGGAAGGGGTGCCCGGCTTTGAAAAATCGGTGCTCCCCGGCCGTAGGTCCCCCGAACAACAAACTTTGCACACTTGTAGAGGAAGAGGGAGGCTACATGTGCGCCAAGCCGGTACCGGGTCCCCAAAGTCCGGGAGATCAGGCGCAAAAAAGGTGACTCGAGTATAAGCCGAGGGGGGGGGGGGGGGGGGGGCATTTTCAGCACAAAAAAATGTGCTGAAAAACTTGGCTTATACTCGAGTATATACGGTATGTATGTTTGATGCAAAAAAAAAAAATCCCTTCTATTTCTCCCAGCTCCCTCCAAATCTCCAACATTTTATGGGAGTTCAAGGAGGACATTATAAGGAGGAAAAACATAGTGTGAAAGAAATGTAAAACTCTTCATATACATATTATTATTATTATACAGGATTTACATACCTCCCAACTTTGTAAAGTCCCTTCGCGGGACATTCTGATGTCCCCTCTCCCCTGCCAACCAGAGTTGTTGAGCGGGGGGGTTGGGGGGGTGCGGGACATTGCCAAAAAAAACGGGAATTGCCACAGAAGTTGTTGGGGGGGGGAGGTGATGGTTGCCGCCGGAAATTTAAAAAAAAAAAAAAAGAGGACTTGCAAAAAAAAAAAGTTGTTGAGCGGGGGGAGGCGCGGCGGGGGGCCGCCGATCGGGGGGGGCATACTAGTGCGCCAATTGCGGGGGGGCTCTTACCTGCTGCTGCTGCTCCTCTTCTTCTGTTCATGTTTCCTGCTGTGCGGGAAACATGATAGTCTCACGGGAGTGCGGGAAGGAGGAGCCTCTGCGGGTAAAACCCGCACAATCCGTGCCAGTTGGGAGGTATGCATTTATATAGTGCCAACAGTTTGTGCAGCGCTTTACTACATGAGGGCAGACAGTACAGTTACAATACAATTTAATACAGGTGGAATCAGAGGGCTCTGCTCGTTAGAGCTTACAATCTAGGAGGGAAGGTCAAGATTCAATAAAAACAGGGCCTAAGTACCGTAATGTTATTTTTGGTCATGTATTGGTGTTTTGGGAAAAAGTTTGGTAGGTTTAATTAGGATGACTCATATATTTGAACATGTAGTTGCCATCATCCCTTGGTAACTGAAGAAGTGTGAAAAACCTCTATTATGGGATTTTTTAGGCAATAAAAACTAAAAGAAAATAGTGACAAAAGTTAATTTATTATACAAACAAATTTATAAATTCATTCATTGAAAATCCAGTATATTCTATTTAAACATTAAAAACATGAAGATTTGATGAAACAGATAAAGTGATACTGTCCTTCATGGCGTATCACTGGTGTAGAGCATAGACGGTACATGGCGGACAGTATCACTTTATCTGTTTCATCAAATCTTCATGTTTTTAATGTTTAAATAGAATATACTGGATTTTCAATGAATGAATTTATAAATTTGTTTGTATAATAAATGAACTTTTTTCACAATTTTTTTTTCGTTTTTGTTGCCTAAAAAATCCCATAATAGAGGTTTTTCACACTTCTTCAGGTTTGGTAGGTTTACCAGGACTTTGTAGATATCTAAAATTAGTCCTTTTCTGGTTGGGCCATCTTTACAAAGTATTTCAAATTATGTAGGTAGTGAGATGACAGAGTTTAGGTATGGTGGCATATTTGCAGATACCCACGTTGGCAGCCCTGGTTTGCCGACAGCTCCTGCCAAGCTGGCCAAGGGCATCCCGTTCTTCATGAGATAAGGTATGCACACACCTGCAAGGCTAAAACTCCCCCAACTTGTTACTCACATTCTCCTAACCTGAGACCCATCTCCAGACATAAAGGAATGTCCAGATGAGCAGAATTTTTTATGATTTTACTGTAGTAATAAATAGTTAACAGTTCTGTACCTGTCACTCTCCCTTTCTGTAACACCACATTCAGAAACACATTTACCAAAATATGGAGCATTAGAGCACAGTATATTCAGCCTTTTCTCCCACTTTCTCCATGTAGGTCCCCTAAAATGACTGTATAATCTCCTCCAGAGCCTTCAATGGCCCACCCCAAAGGGTACTGCCTCCCAGAATACAGGCTTACATAGCATATGATAGGGGTAGCCTGTTCTCATTACTCCTTCTGCCCTATGAGTCAGTGTCGGAACTACCAGGTCACAAAGGTCACACTTGTGATTGGGCCCTGGCATTTTGCCACAGTGAGGGGGCCCCAAGACGGCATAAAGAGGACTTAATGAAAGGGTCCTACTGCAGGACCATAATAAAGGGCCCCACAATGGGAGTAAAGGGCCTCGGGATCAGTGGGAAGGGCTCCAGGATCAACAGGAAGGGTCCCGGGACCAGAGGAAAAGGCCCCGGGACTGATAAAAAGGGCCCCGAAACCAGTGGAAAGGCACCTGGGACCAGTGGCAAGGACCCCAGGACTAGTGGCAAAGGCCAAAAGACTGATGGAAAGGGTCCCAAGACCGGAGCAGGGAAGAAGGTTAAACTGTTTCTAATTCCAACATTGTCCTTAAATGAGAAGTATGGGATTCCTTTTTTGTTGTAAACATACTTACCTAGATGGATGCAGCATTGGTCCAATGCTGCATCTGTCCCCCGCTGGCTCTAACACTGAGAACCGAGCGATCACTGATGATTGCTCAGTTCTTACAGCACCGTGAGCAGAGAGCTGCTGACTGTCAGTCACTGTCTCTCTGCTCTGCCCCCCCAACACTCACTGGAGCGCTGTGGACAGGGTGTGGGAGCAGCCAGCTCAGGCTCTCAGCGTCTCGCTGAGAGGCTGAGCCGAGTGCCGGTCGAGGCATACGGGCAGATCACAACCATATGGTTGCAAACCTTCCCGGGCCTGAACCGGCTCTGTGCCGTCAGTGGCTTCAGCCCGCTGTCTGCTGAAAACGGGTCACAGGAGTGCAGAACGAACTTCACTCCTGTGATCCACAGGGGAAGTGCAGCCATATGAGCTTTGGCTGTACTTCTCCTTTAAGGCAAGTTGAAATCAGAAATGTTTTACTGTTTTATATATTGAAAAAAGATGTATCAAAGTCATGCTTTTTTGAAGGGGTGGTGGTCACGAAGGCCCTTCATGGTTTCTTGCACCGGGGCCCTAAATGCTCAAAATATGCCTCTGCTTAGACACCTTCCATACCAGCTTTTATGGTGGTACAGTACTCCACTGACCAGCACCCCCTAAAGGAGGGACCTCACTAAAAGGAGTTCTAACCCCTGCTTACACACACGTAAGGTATTCTTAGGAATAGAGTATCTTTCCTAAAGTTCAGAAAAAGGCAAGATTCTTTTACTCCTATCAACCACCTGGCCAATTTTGAATATAAAACATTGACTCCAGTGCTAAATCATATTAAGTTAAAGTCTGTCAGGAATTGCTTGTGTTAACATGAGTTTTTTCCTGAATTCAATGTCGCATTTTGCTTCCAATTATGTTTAGTCAAGGCCATAGCATATGTTAATTTGAATTCACCACTTATTTGAAAAGTGGATAATTGCTAAAATTTGTATTCTATAGAAGATGCCCAATTGTCACCTTGTGCTGGTTTGAATACTCTTTTCCATCTTTGTATTCTCATAATATAACTTACTCAATCTATTACCGGGAAACAAGTTGACTGTTTCCATTATGTCACACAACACAATGGTGTTCCAGCACTCCTTTCACCAACTGCTGAATTATTTCAGAATACACATTCCAATGATACGAGGTGAAATGATGTACATAATGTACATTTTCTATTGCACGTTGCCGCAACAGAAATATAATCAGTGCTTTCTGTAGAGCACGCCGTCGATGGCTCTGAGATGCACAAGAGTTAAAGCAGCGTTGAGTTCTAAGGAACACCTGCATGTAGTAAACACTGAGAGATGTGTAAAGAAATGGATTTTTGAACAGGCAATATGAAATCGATTGCTTGAAGTTATAAAAAGGAATCATCGGAAAAACATTTAATCATTTCTTTTTTTCCCCAGAAAATGGCACTGCAGGTCCCATAATGTAAATATAATGTGTCTATTTTCTTCTCGTGACAGAGCTCCGCGGAGAAAGATGTAACCCTGAATATCCTGAGCGTATTAAGTGAATTGCTGTCTGCTGGTAAGTGACCATATTGCATTAGTATTTTATTGCAGGTGATGTTCTTGGAAATGATAGGGCTGTAAAAAGACATTGCTTTCTCTGTGAACGACTACACCAAGTATTCTATAGATAATAAGACCAATACATGTGTTTTTCCATCCTAACATAAAATATGTACTCTGACTGAGGACCATGGAGAGGAAAAGCATAGGGTACGGATAATGGGGCTTACCCTACAGGGCATTTCAACCATAGTTCAACCATAGCACAAAAAGGCTGTTAAATATCGCATTGAATGTGGAAGTTATTCACATGGTATTGCTTCTTTACTTTTAGTATAATTCTTTATTTTTTTATTTAGTTTCGGATAGAGTGGAGAGGGGTTAGAACACCCAGGGCTTAGGGGTGCTGGAGGGTCTACAGATGCTAGCTGCTGGGAGGCTCTATTGTCGCTTGGGGGATCTATTATTGTCGGGGGTCTATCGTTGCTGGTGGGGCATAAATTGTTGCTTGGGGGGAGGTCTTATGTTACAAGGGGGTCAATTGTTGCTGGGAGGGAACTACAATTGAGGGAGGGATCTTTTGATACTGTTTGCAGGAAGGTCTATCAATGCTTGCAGGGATCTATTGTTACTGGGGTTGATCTATTGTTGCTGGGGGATTTATCTTTGTGGGGTCTATTGTTGCTGGTGGGGGATATATTGTTGCTTGGGGGTAGGTCTTATATTTCAGGGGCATCAATTGTTGCTGGGAGGGATCTACAATTGATGGAGGGATCTTTTGATACTGGTTGAAATAAGGTCTATCAATGCTTGCAGGGATCTATTGTTACTGGGGTTTATCTATTGTTGCTGGGGGATTTATCTTTGTGGGGGTCTATTTTTTTTGATGGGGGGATACATTGTTGTTTGGGGGGAGGTCTTATGTTGCAGGGGGGTCAATTGTTGCTGGGAGGGGTCGACAATTGAGGGAGGAATCTTTTATTTGCTGGCTGCTGGAGGGTCCATTGATGCTGGTTTCAGGAAGATCTATTGTTACTGGGGAAGATCTATTGTTGCTGGGGGATTTATCTTTGTGGGGTCTATTGTTACTGGTGGGGGATATGTTGTTGCTTGGGGGTAGGTCTTATATTTCAGGGGCGTCCATTGTTGCTGGGAGGGATCTACAATTGATGGAGGGATCTTTTGATACTGGTTGAAATAAGGTCTATCAATGCTTGCAGGGATCTATTGTTACTGGGGTTTATCTATTGTTGCTGGGGGATTTATCTTTGTGGGGGTCTATTTTTTTTGATGGGGGGATACGTTGTTGTTTGGGGGGAGGTCTTATGTTGCAGGGGGGTCAATTGTTGCTGGGAGGGGTCGACAATTGAGGGAGGAATCTTTTATTTGCTGGCTGCTGGAGGGTCCATTGATGCTGGTTTCAGGAAGATCTATTGTTACTGGGGAAGATCTATTGTTGCTGGGGGGATATTCTGTTGCAGGGGGTATATTGTTGCTGGGGGTCTTCTCTAAAGGGGGCAGTACTGGGAGGTGGGTAGGGGGTGGGATCAATAGACATTGCTCAGAGGTAGGTAGGGGGCGGAGACAAGGGGGGACTCTGAAGGGGGGGAGTACCTGCACCTATTCTCTGAGAAAAAAAGACCTGAGAACACCTGTCAGGTTTTTATTGTGGGCTGTGCCCCCGATAGGGAGAGTCACCCTCTCCATTTGTCCTGTGTACCATTTTTACCTAGACTGAAAGTGAAAAAAATCCCACATTTTGGGTTGTCACCAGAACAGAAATAGAGCGGAAATCTTCCAATGGGGACATTAGTTTTGCTGGCAACAAGTTGTGTCACCAAGGTATAGCAGTGTATGATCTGCATATACAGTAAGGATATTTTTTTTCCTAGTGGACTTTATTACGCTGTGGCTAGGGAGAAAGGGTCAAAGACAGTGTTATTGGTTCTTACCTGGGCCTTTGGTGTAGAGTAGAGCAAACAAAGCCACACAACCTTTTTTAGAATCTAGGGAGACTACTACCCCTGGGCTGCCAGAATTGGCAAGAGCCATATGGTTAAACAATCTGCAAATATTAATATCCGTTCCACTACCCAGCATGAAACCAGACTGGTCCACATGAACCAAAGCTGAAATAATGAGATTTAGGCAATTGGCTAAACCTTCATTAGTATGTTGGCATCAACTATTAGCAATGATATTGGTCGGTATAAAGACCAGGTTTCTTGCCTGGTTTAAAGTGGTTGTAACCCTAAAAAAAAAGAAGAGACATCCTCTTCCCTTATAGCAGATTAAACAGCACAGTGCTTGTGCTGTCTAATCTGCCCCTCTTTAAGCTGTAAAAACCTGGTTGATCCTGCCTGTTTCTGTGTCTCCCTCTGTGTGCTGAGCACGATAATCATGGCTGCAGATCCCTGATTACCGCGGTCAGGTTACAGGTCAGGTTATGTGCCTCAGTCATCCTGCTGCTCTTCTCTCTCCCTCTCCCCCTCCCTCCCTGCCTGTCAGCTCCTGTGTGTGTCTCTCCCTCCCAGCCCCCCTTATGGCGCTATTAGTAGATGGCAGTAAAAGTAAAGAACAATTACAGCCAGCTCCTCTACCTAAACTATGTAAATGTTTTTGTAAAACAAAGCCTACAAATACCTTATCTTTGATCTCTTCTGGTCGGCCACAGCGGTCAGGTGACCTCCCCGGCTGGCGTTAGAGGGGAATCTTGGCCCCTCCCATTGTAGCCCGTAGATCGGAGGAATAGAGCGGGCGGAGGTCAGGTGACCGGCCAGAAGAGATCAAAGATAAGGTATTTACAGACATCATTTTAAAATAACAATTACACAGTGTAGGAGAGATTAATAGAACAGAGGAGCTGGCTGTAATTGTTCTTTACCTTTACAACCACTTCAAGTATCACCACCACTACATCCATCATAGGTGCCAGTACAGAATCCTTGGTCGAAAATTGCAGCAGCATTGAGTGAAACTTTGGGGATATATCTTCAGAGTAGAAGACACTAGTTATGGTGACAACCATTGATTTTGTCACTATGGAGGGATTTCCTCTCACTTCCTGTTTTGGCTATGGTACAGGAAGTGAAGAGAAATTTCCCTAATGGGACACAGATGGCAAAAAATAGACAGGGGTTATAACCCTCCCATACTCTATCCAAAAAGAATGCCCTAGTAAGGCTAAATTCAGTTTTTGTCTCTGCTGTACTTAGTGGAGCGGTGATCTGTTTCCTAGGTCTGCTCAGGTTTCCCTAAGCTCAATGATTGATTACACCTGCCTGTCTTTGGAAGAAGCTTCCAGGGAACAGAGTAGAAGGCTGAGACACTTAAGTTATATATATTTATCTGCTCTCAGCCAATCCCTGGGAGGGGCACCCAGAGGGTAGCTGATGGAGAAGATAAATGTTCAGGAGGCTTAATCAGAGTGTTCTTGTCCTAGACATGCTGTCCCAGGGATGCAGCCTGTGTACTTGGGAGAACTGATGTTGGGCCTCAGTAGGTGCTTGGCTCAAGGTCTGAGGGAATCTGGATTGAAAGATACCTGCTGGAGGGCATTATTACCTATGGTAGCTGACCTAAAGAGGGGAATCCCTTTTCACAAAGAAGTGTCAAATGGAAGCTGAAAGACTTTGTGAGAAAGACTTTGATCTTTGATCCCATGTGTGCATGTGCTTGAGAAAGTAAGTGCCAGAGGTTGCTGTAAGGACTGGGACAGCTCGCATAGAGACCTAGATTAGCTGGCCATCCCTTTCCACCACAGAAAAGGCTGCATCTAGAAGATTCTACCTAAAATGTATCCTCCTAATACTTGTTGTTGACGTTTTTGGAGTATCCCACTCCTTCTTCCCTCTCCCCTGTTTGAATTCTGCAATAAATCCACCAAAAAGACATCCCCTAGACTGAGCCTGCATTCTTTGGTGTGCTCAGAACTGTGCCTGGTTAGGTAGGTTCTGAACTATTATGGGAGAACCTGTCTATTTCTAGCGGAGCATACTACATATATTTTAGGCCAATACAGCATTTTCCCGGTCAATTGCCTGGAAAAAACATTCTTCTTGTGAAGTCTGAGTTGCTGATCTTTATTTTTGTTTGAGAATCATTACCCAAAAAGAATTGAAAATGTTGGATCAACTTTAAAGTAAAACAACTTTTTTGATTTGAGTACTTGGTGACCAAAGGTGAGATCTTGCACCATTTTGGCCACTGAGGGAGCATCCTTGTAAGCACAGGCTAGTGCAGTGTTTCTCAACTTTTTTTCAGGCAAGGCACCTTTTTAAAATTATGGACAATCTCAAGGCACCCTTTAAAAATTACGGACAGTCTTGAGGCATCCCATTCGAAAATGTAAAAACGATTCTAATAGTTTTAAATGTAGCAATACCCCCAGTTCAGAGGGCTGCAAGTATAGTTTTGGGCCTGTAACACACTGCTGTCAACCCCCAGGAACTGGCTCTAACCTCCCTTGGCACAGCTAGCACAATGGAAGTGTGAAACTCACTAGGCTATAGGAGTCACCACTCTGCAATAAAGCATACACAGTAATTAATATTGAATTACCTGAGCAGGCTGCTTCAGCTGGGATAAACAGTACGTCACACACTTGTCTGCTTAACCACAAATACTTTACTGAATAGAAATATAGGGTTAGACAACAGTACATTTATCTATGCAGGGCCCTGCAATATCAATAGTAAAACAAATATCAAGTATTATATTCTAACAGTCTTATGCGCACTCAATGTCTCTTAATAAACTACACTCACGAGCCTTCCCCTCGTGGCCAATATGGCGGCCAGGTAAATGTCTCCCTGTTGGATAGTCAGGCCTGAATAAGTCACACACAGTTAATTCGTTGAGGAGGTTCTTTGCTAGCAATGGTGGTGCACTTTGTAGATTATTTGTAATCCAAAGGTATTAAACTGTTGGTTACCCAGCAAGCGATAAGACAACTTAACTCAGGCTGCACAACACACTGTTCCTCTGGGGTGCAGTATAACACTCCGGTAACGGTGGGCCCTGGCCAAAGGATACTGGGCCAAAAAGGTAGTCAAAGTATAATGAGCAAGTGCTCTCTCACCCGACCGGACCAGTCCGTACAACCGACTTCAGCAACTGATGTCCCAGAACACAGTCTCACTATACCCGTAGTCTCCGATCCTCTCGACCCATACGCGGGAGATAGATAGATGAGACGACTCTGGGTTCTCCAGTGATGATTGGCAAGCTCTCCGGATCCTCTAGGCCCAGGCTCTCCGGCCTAGTCCAAACAAAAGGCCCCAAACGTAGGCTCCACTTGCTAGGAGGGCGGCGTCCGAAGAGAACCGCGTGTTGCTCCTCCCTCCTTATATAGTACTTCCCCAGTAGACCTTGCGCCAGGCAATGCACTGTGGGTGCCCCGCTGCACACTGGGTATGGTAGTCTTTGTGCTCATTTAAAGCGATACCGCGCTACACAAATAATGCAGCAACATCCACACATAGGACATCTAACATTAGAGGTGATTTATTCTTCCAAAGCAAATACACTTTTGCAAACTGGTACTGACTAGTATTCCAATGTTTCTCTTCCACCTAAGTTTTTCTCCATCACTCAGCTAATGTGACCCCAGCGCTGATGGAGAGGGGCAGGGTAAGGTCAAGCAAGGATGCTATGCAGGCAACTGACATCCTCCATATCAACTGATGATACCATTGGTCGTTACATAGTTACATAGTTAGTCAGGTTGAAAAAAGACACAAGTCCATCCAGTTCAACCATAAAAAAATAAAAAAAATATAATAAAAAATATCGTACAATGCCATATACCCAATTCTATACCCACAGTTGATCCAGAGGAAGGCAAAAAAAAACAGCAGAGCACGATCCAATTTGCTACAGCAGGGGAAAAAATTCCTTCCTGATACCCCGAGAGGCAATCGGATATTCCCAGGATCAACTTTACCTATAAATGTCAGTACCCAGTTATATTATGTACATTTAAGAAAGAATCCAGGACCTTCTTAAAGCAATCTACTGAGCTGGCCAGAACCACCTCTGCAGGGAGTCTATTCCACATTTTCACAGCTCGTTAGAATGCCAGCAACTAGAAGCTTGTAATGGTACACAATGAAAACCTATGGCTTTGTGTAACTAAAAGGCAGGCTTCATCCACACAATGGCTTGTATACAATTTTTGGGCAATTTGTAGGCATTTTGCCAAGGCACCCCTGAAGAAACCTTAAGGCACCCCAGGGTGTCTGGGCATCCTGGTTTTAAAAGGCTGGGCTAGTGTGACCTAGCTCTTACTGAGTGCTTCTAATGCTGTAACTGCCCTTTGACTACTGATTTCCTACAAGACTGCTCATGGGGCCATTGGTAGACTGCTAACCTATAAAAAAAATATACAGCACTGTGAGTACTGAATTTAGCATTTTTTTTTTGCAAGGCAGCTGACTACAGATCAATAAAAATCAAATATTGTCTTGTGTTTTAAATTATTGTTAAATACTGTAGGGAGGCTGTTTCAGGTATTATTTCCTGAATATAATCAAGGACTCTTCTGTTATCTTCCCACCAAAGGAACACATCGCCGGATTCACTACATGATCTCCAAGGGAGGAAGCGAGGCCTTACTTCAAACCCTGGTAAATCTAGCAAGATCAGAATCCATTGACTACAGCCTCCTTTTACCCCTTCTCCGCTTGATGGTCAAGGTAGGCCAGAGAGGTACTGTATCTGTAGGATTCTTCATTTTTGGTCATCAAAATCTGAGCCTAATTTTTTTTTAAAAGCAATCATGTTATAAAGAAATTGACAGAAATTACTGCTGATTTGTACAAACAGCAACAGGTTTACCTAGTATAATTATTCCTAAATTATTTGTTTTTGCCACATTAACAGGTAAATAAAATTAAAATGTTTTATTTTTGTCTTTGTTGCCTATGCCAGCATATTATACAAATTTTTGAATAGAGAGAGTTTAAATTTGGCTGCAGATCTTGAAAACATTAACATAAAAGTATCAATTAAAACTGCAGCCAGGCAATGGCGATTGAGATATTTACTTATTCTTAACAAAAGGTAAATGAGCTTTTAAACAAACCCTTACTGACCTCTGTTGCAGAAACTTGCTTTTAGTCATTGGTAGACATGTGCATTCGTTTTCGTCCGAATGCATTTTCGTCCGAATTTCGGGGATTTTCGCATTCGTTTTAACAAATGATAACGAATGTGCAGAGTCCAAAATCCGAAAGATCCGACATAAAAAATGCTTTATTTTTGTTTCGTTGCGACAACAGTTCGATATAGATAGAAGATTCGACATGACGGTGACAATAGCGATCTGTGTCTATCGAATCTGCGGTTGAATGTGCCTAATCTAACTCTATTAGTCTGAGATTATTCGACATAGAGAGAAAAGATTCGACATGATAGAGACATGAAGATTTGATGAAGCAGCTAAAAACATACGAACGCTACGAGCGGACATTTATGGTCAAATGCTCTTCCCATAGGCTATAGAAGAATTCTAATATTGGTTGACTAGTAATAATAATTAATCAATATAATTATTACTATTGATACAACATTAGAATTCTACTATAGCTTGTGGGCGGAGCATTCGACCTGAAATGTACGATTGCAGCGTCGTACAGTTTAGCTGCTCCGTCGAATCTTCTTAGAACATTCGACAGACACCATTAGCCTTCAATTGACAGATTCGACCTTAACCCGCCTAGCGGTATTCCTGAGTCTGGCTCGGGGTAAGATTTCAGTACCTAAAGCGGTAACCCCAAGCCTGACTCGGGATCGCATCGCAGGATACAGGGGAGGATACAGGGGAAGTTACTTACCTTGTCCCTGGATCCTGCGATGTGTCCCCGCTGTGTGAGTGAGCCGTCATCTCGCTCGATCCACACTGCCGAGTGCCGCCGAGCTCCGTTCCCTGCGACGTTGCGGTGCACGGGGACGGAGTTCGGCGCCAAATTCAAAAAGTGAAACACACAATACACATACAGTATACGGTAATCTTACAGATTACAGTACTGTATCAAATTATAACACACCCCCATTGTCCCTAGGGGTCTGCCCAGTGTCCTGCATGCATTTTTATATAATAAAAACTGTTCTTTCTGCCTGGAAACTGGAGATTGTCCATAGCAACCAAAAAGTGTCCCTTTACATCAAAAGTGGATTTAGACCAGCTAGAAAACAGTGATAATAAATTAGAATCACTTGCAGAATTGAGCGATAGCGATTTGTGGGGAAATTCGTCATCAAGCACTGAGCTTTTATTTATTTGTTATAATTATTTTATAGTTATTTTTTATATTATAATTTATGATTTTGTTTTTTTAACTTAATCATACCCGGGATGTCTACTAGACTCTGGTTTGGACAGATTTAAGTGAGTTATTCCTAAGAATTACAGGCCTACAATATAAAACGCCAAATTTCCATGCAGAATAATGGTACCCGCTTTCAGCACCTAAAATCTGACAGAATCATACCGCCAGGGAGGTTAATTAATTCGGATTTTCGAACGAATGCATTTTTTAACGAAACAAAATAAATAAAAACGAATTTCGGGAGTATCTAAATAAATGTATTTTTAGGAAGAAAACTAAATTCCGATACAAAATATTTCAGTGTGCACATGTCTAGTCATTGGTGCAAATATATTCTCAATTCTATCCAAAATAAAGGAAAAAGTCTTGCTTTTAGTCATTGATGCAAATATACAGTATATACTGTATATAGTTCTGAAACACTGATATTTTTTTGTTATTATTTTAGATGGACGTTTTGGAGAAAAGGCCCAAAAATTAGAAGCTATTGATGTAACCCTGAGTCTGATAAGAAGAAATCTGTCCAAGTCTGCTCACCTGACTCCATGTCTCTGCACTGTGCAAGTATATGCTTCTAATGGTGGGTATTCACTTTGATGATTGCAAAATGCAATATTACCACTCTCCGTACAATAAAACTGCCAGTGGTTTCTTTTTCATAATTGTACTTGGTGTACTTTGGAAGATTCAGCCAGCCAGCTGGTGACCTGAAGTTCCATCAACGTCTCATCTCTCCGGATGCTCCAGTAATGAGACATTCCTGATTTTACATCTCTCTTCCCCGCCTGTCTTCCTCAATATTGTAAACCTCCCTGGAAGATTGATACTCCATTATGATGTTTACTCCTAGTAGGAAACGTGAGATGTCAGGTTTAGATATCACACCATTCACAAAATAAACATAAGTAGCTGGTACATACGGTAACTATACAAATAAATATGTGGAATCCACCAAAAAATATAAAGGTTTAAATGGTTTTGGATCAGTAAATTAATTTACTAAAACTGGAGAGCGCAAAATCTGGTGCAGTTCTGCATAGAAACCAATCAGCATCCAGTTTTTATTGTCAAAGCTTAATTGAACAAGCTGAGGTTAGAAGCTGATTGGTTACTATGCACAACTGAACCAGATTTTGAGTGCTCCAATTTTAGTAAATCTCCCCCACAGTTTTCATTTTCCAAATAAAAATGCAATGTATAACATAAGATTCACAGAGCACTACAGGTTAGTCAAGCCCTTTTTGCTAAAAAAGGGGGAAGGGACAGACAGCACCACTGCTCCCTGTATGTCAATGTAAGCCTTTATTAAAACAATATAAAAAGATCCTACTCACAAAGGTAGATGCATCGGGAACAATAAAAGAAAAGACTGTGCACCGCTGTCAGTGCACTATCCTGAGTCACACAGGGGATCAGTCCATAACCCAGCATCCAGATCTCTGAGAATGTGGCGGCTCTTCGTAGGCAATGAGCTGCTGCCTAATGTCCCAGGGCCAAAAGGGTTCACCACTCTGCTTGAAGCATGTTACACGTTACACCTTAAACATGGGTGTAACATATAACATGCTGCAATGGTTAACTTATTCTTTAAGGCTCACTTGCCCTGCTGCCAAATATGCGTTATGGTGGTGGGAAGAGGTAAAATACAATAAAGCAAACTTAAAGCGGTGTTCCGCCTGGGGGAAAATAAATTCAAAGTCAGCAGCTACAAATACTGCAGCTGCTGACTTTTAATACATGGACACTTACCTGTCCAGGGAGCCCGCGATGTCGGCACCCTAGATAATTTTTTGATTTATCGGCTCTCGGGTGTTGCCGCCACCATTCGTGGTAAGGGAAACCGGCAGTGAAGCCTTTCGGCTTTACAGCCGGTTCCCTACTGCGCATGCGTGAAGCGCGCTGCACTTTCTAACTGGTCTGGCGGCGGAGGAAGGAGGAGGGGGATGAACTTGCGAGGGATAGTGCCACAGCACAGTCTCCCATAAGTGGGGAAGGGTAACTGTCAAAAACAGGTACCTGTCCCCCTCCCCCCTGAAAGGTACCAAATGTGGCACCAGATGGGGGGGGGGAGGAGATCAGTGGAGCTTACACTTTTGGGTGGAACTCTGCTTTAAGATAGCTTTGTCTCAACCTCAGATCAAGCAGTCAGATAGGGAACGATTCAAAATGATTAGTTGCTTCTTTTCCTTATTAACATTTGTATGTAAATTTTAGCTTGAGTTATTGAGTTCTGTTGACAACAGGCTTTTTCATCAGAGGGTTAAATATATAAACATGTTAAAATGAGGCTAAAGCTCCACCTTCTGAATACAAAATATTAATATGTAATTAACCTGGTTTTGACAGGTACCTCCTTCCACTGCGCTGCGGCGATCTGAGATGGAAGTTCGCCCCCCCTCATTCCCCCCAGCCTTCAGGTCCCAGAAAATTGCAGGACCATTCACAAAGCACAATTAATTGTTTCCTTAAAATAAGCTCATGCTACAATATTTGTAGCTGCTGACTTTTCATTTTTGGTGGGGAGCCTGGAGCTCCTCTTTAAAAAAAGACAAATATTTCCTTTTTTTTTTATCAGAATAAGGGAAAAAAAATATTTTTAAAGTCACTATGCATTCCCATTAAGGCAGGCTTTGCTGTGAAGCTGGCAAGAAATATATATTACAGCAACATTATACCAATCTCTATAAAGTGCTACTGGAATGGACAAGTGTTGAACGATTCCACCAGCAGAACACTGTCTAGGCAGACAATATGTGAAGAGGTCAACAGGAACATTTACTGAATGATCAATGATGTTTGTCAACTGTTTGTGTCACTTTGCCAAACTGACGATGATGCCTTTTGGCACGTGTGTGTCACTTAAAAGAGTTTGAGAGTTTCCCAGCCATCTTAACTAATTGTTTTCTGCCATTTACCTCCCCTAAAATAAGCTCATGCTAGATTTCCAAATGGTACTATCAGCAAACTTATTTGGCAGTCACCTGTCAGACTAAAGGAGATGATGATATATGGATTGCTGTGCACCAATGCTCTCTGTGGTTTATGTTTGTCAAAGGGACTTTGGAATGCTTCCAAGTCAAAACTAGAAAGAGGATTCATTGTAGACCTAAGAACACAATTAAAGGCAACATATAGCCCTCAGCTATTAGAAAGCAGTAATATTTATGTAGCGTTAAACTAAGAAGCAAAATATAGGAAGTAAATAATATGCATCTCAATATAAAGAAAACACAGATAGGCATACTGCAAACTCTTTAGGCTACTCTACTACTTTATTCCTTTAAGGTCAGTTTATGAAGGGGATATGTACTGTGTATGTGTATATATATGTAGCGGGCCTCACTCTCCCTCTCCGCTTCTATCGCCTGGTTGGCTGGTGTGGTCTAGGGGTACCTGGGAGACGAGAGTACAGGAACACTACGCCAAGCTCTCCCCCTCGTATGTATAAGAGGGTTGAGCAAAGTCACCTAAATTATCTCTGGGTCTGCTCACTGCATACGAAGCTTCCGCTTGTTCCATGGAGATGTGTCTGCCAGTAACAGAGCCCCACACCAATTAAAAGTCCAACACTCTTTTATTTCTCCATTGCAGGGTGAACATAACAGTTGAACTTTCAGTAACAGACAGACAGGGGTGTGGGTACGAGTAGGCCCAGGCACAAATGAATTCTCCTATCCCTTTGCTAGCGAATAGGCCTGGCGCACAGTCTCTGCCACCGACCGTGAGATTGGTCGCTGCCACTGACCGGGTGAACCGTTGAGGCCCCTGCCACAGGCCTAATAGCAGGTCTCTGCCACTGACCTGAGTTGACTAGTTGGACCGCTGCGGTCATTGCACATGAACCACCTTCCTCTATGAACTTGGCCCCTGTTCGGTAAAGACATCCCTCCTGCCTGTCTCCAGAGGTTCACCCGTCACTGGCAATATGCTGCACCAGGTCTTCGGATGAATCCTTCCTCCGGTCCCTTACGCCTCTGGATTCAGGTGCCCAACACCCGGGGCACCCTAGGACAGTCCCTCCCGGGTGGGACCCAGCAGAAGGTACTGGGTCCCAGGCCTCCGGCCGAGTAACTCACCCCAGACTGAAGGTGTCTGGGATGGAACACGAACTCCAAGTGTCCAGGCCTAGGCCGCCTGGACACCGACCGCGAACAGCAGCCCTCAGGCTGAAGGTGCCTGGGACTCGAACCTCGTGGTGAAGATGTCTGCCCCCTTTATACCCTCCCCCAGCAAGCACAGCGGGTTCCCCGCCCCGCCGTACAACTGCTGCGAGAGGTCACAAAGGGTACGGCACTGCAGCGATGATTCAACCCTGGCCCAAAGTGATGTGTGTATATATAAAGCATATATGTAGCACTCACCCACCCTACTAATTTTCTCTTCCTTGGAACAGTAGGGCACACCTGCTACTTGCCCGGTATTCCTCCCTAAGTGTAGAGAGGCGAGCGGTGTTAGTTTTTTTTCTCTTTGGGCCTTGCGGCTATTACCTCTCCATTGTCTAGACACTCCATTGTCTAGACAATCTTGAATAAAGTCAATTTCCACACAGGATTGAAACCGGAATGACAAGGTTTATTCTTTTTCTCTTGTATAACTTGAAAGTAGGTTTAGAGATGAAGAAAGGGAGAAGAGGGGTTGGTTCAGGCACGCAACAGCTACGAAACAATCGTCGCCACTCAAGTCTGAGTGGGTTTTGCTCACCCGGATAGTCCCCTTAAGAGCGGTCCTAGCGGCCGGTGTGGAGCACGGAACAGATACTTGTAGTTTCCCTAGGATACGATCAAGAGATCCTCTGCCACAGAATCTTTAAGTCCCAAACTTCCCGGTCTAGCAGCAACTAGAACTTAGGTGCCAATGGGGCACGTTACAAGGCTTTTGGCGGATTGGAATCCTTCCCTCTGACAGGTAACCAGGCCTCTCCCGAGACAGTGACTTCTTCACTAATTCCCTTGGGACTGATCCTCCCCTGGCTTCCTCTCCTTCAGAGTAGTTCACCCTCCCTTGGGCAGCCCGGGACTCCTTTTTCGGATGTAGGCCTCAGCTAAAGGTGCTGGGCCCACCTACAGCGATACAGCCTCAGGCTAAAGGTGCCCGGGACCGAAACTCACGCACGCACCCCCGGCCATGAGGGCCACCGGAGGTGGGGTATGTGCCAAACAGGACCAAGGGGTCCCCTGGATCTCCTCACGCCTAACGGCGTCTGCCCCTTATGTACCCCCTCCCAGCATGCACAGTGGGCAGACCACGCCCACTGCACGGCCGCCGAGAGAGGGCACCCAATGGGGATGCAATACCTCCTGTGGTTCTACCTGGGCCGGAGGTGACAGTGTCACCCACAGGCAACAGGGAACTGTACTACCAGGGAGCATCACACCCAGAGCAGAAGCAACTCAATTAAATGTAATTAATCTGAGCCCAACTACAGGCTCAGACTGCCCTTAAATTTGAATATAGGGCCCCCTAAATTGGGGAGGGCGCTACATATATATATATATATATATATATATATATATATATATATATACACACAGTCATAGCCGAAATTGTTGGCACCCTAGAAATGTTTCCAGAAAATCAAGTATTTCTCACAGAAAAGTATTGCAGTAACACATGTTTTGCTATACACATGTTTATTCCCTTTGTGTGTATTGGAACAAAACAAAAAAAGGGAGGAAAAAAAGCAAATTGGACATAATGTCACACAAAACTCCAAAAATGGGCTGGTCAAAATTCTTGGCACCCTTTCAAAATTGTGGATAAATAAGATTGTTTCAAGCATGTGATGCTCCTTTAAACTCACCTGGGGCAAGTAACAGGTGTGGGCAATATAAAAATCACACCTGAAAGCAGATAAAAAGGAGAGAAGTTCACTTAGTCTTTGCATTGTGTGTCTGTGTGTGCCACACTAAGCATGGACAACAGAGAGAGGAGAAGAGAACTGTCTGAGGACTTGAGAACCAAAATTGTGGAAAAATATCAACAATCTCAAGGTTACAAGTCCATCTCCAGAGATCTAGATTTGCCTTTGTCCACAGTGCGCAACATTATCAAGAAGTTTGCAACCCATGGCACTGTAGCTAATATCTCTGGGCGTGGACGGAAGAGAAAAATTGATGAAAGGTTGTAACGCAGGATAGTCCGGATGGTGGATAAGCAGCCCCAAACAAATTCCAAATAAATTCTAGCTGTCCTGCAGGCTCAGGAAGCATCAGTGTCAGCGCAAACTATCCGTCGACATTTAAATGAAATGAAACGCTATGGCAGGATACCCAGGAGGACCCCACTGCTGACACAGAGACAGAAAAAAGCAAGACTACAGTTTGCCAAAATGTACTTGTGTAAGCCAAAATCCTTCTGGGAAAACGTCTCGTGGACAGATGAGACCAAGATGGAGCTTTTTGGTAAAGCACATCATTCTACTGTTTACCGAAAATGGAATGAGGCCTACAAAGAAAAGAACACAGCACCTACAGTGAAATATGGTGGAGGTTCAATGATGTTTTGGGGTTGTTTTGCTGCCTCTGGCACTGGGTGCCGTGAATGTGTGCAAGGCATCATGAAATCTGAGGATTACCAAAGGATTTTGGGTCGCACTGTAGAGCCCAGTGTCAGAAAGCTGGGTTTGCGTCCGAGATCTTGGGTCTTCCAGCAGGAAAATGACCACAAACATACATCAAAAAGCACCCAGAAATGGATGGAAACAAAGCGCTGGAGAGTTCTAAAGTGGCCAGCAATGAGTCCAGATCTAAATCCCATTGAACACCTGTGGAGAGATCTTAAAATTGCTGTTAGGAAAAGGCGCCCTTCCAATAAGAGAGACCTGGAGCAGTTTGCAAAGGAAGAGTGGTCCAAAATTCCGGATGAGAGGTGTAAGAAGCTTATTGATGGTTATAGGAAGCGACTGATTTCAGTTAATTTTTCCAAAAGACGTGCAACCAAATACTAAGTTACGGGTGCCAAGAATTTGGACCATTTTTTGAGTTTTGTGTGACATTATGTCCAATTTGCTTTTTTTCCTCCCTTTTTTTGTTTTGTTCCAATACACACAAAGGTAATAAACATGTGTATAGAAAAACGTGTTACTGCAATACTTTTCTGTGAGAAATAATTGATTTTCTGGGAAAACTTCTGGGTTGCCAACAATTTCGGCTATGACTGTGTATGTATACAATTCATTTTGTTAGTCAAGCATCTCTTGTTTAATAAATCACCAAAGAAAATCTTGTTATTGTGTATTTCTATACAGCATGGATAGAATGGTGCAGTTGTGCTCAGCATTAGGTGAAAAGCTTTTCTGACCTATTGACACCTATTCAAAGGCACATTATCATGGAACATCCAGTTCCCTGATTCCTCAGGAGCAAACAGAAAAAAAATGATATTTATAAGTCAGACACACTGAGAAAAAAAGCATTTGAGATACTTCTACTGTTAATGTGAATAACAAATAAACACACTGCTAAACATACCTAACAATGGCAATAACCACTTGCCAACCACCCCATAGCAGACATACTGCTACAGGGTGGCAGCTGTGCACTGGATCACGTGTATATATGTGATCCTGCACTTCTGGGTAGTGGGCGTGAATGCACGTCATCTGTGGCTTGCTCCTGCTGTGATTATACACAGCGAGAGCTATTCAGCGGGTACTGCTGTCTCGGTGTCTGCCAGCACTCGCCGATCATTTGGTACAGAGTAAAGTAAACAAGGCAGATCGCCATTGTCAATAGGGAAGGCATGGATCCTGTGTTCCTGCAAAACAGAGGCAATGATCAATGCTTTCCCCTAGTAAAAGCACCTCCCACACTACAAAAACACAGGCTAGGCACACAGTTGACCCTTTTATCACCCTGATGTTAACCCCTTCCCAGCCAGTGTCATTAGTACAGTGACAGTACATATTTTTTATTACTGATCACTGTATTAGTGGCACTGGTTCCCCAAAAAGTGTCAGTTAGTGTGTCCGATTTATCCACCACAATATCGTCGTCCTGCTATAAGTCGCTGATCACTGCCATTACAATTTAAAAAAAATAAATTTTTTTTAGAAAGATTTATAAATCTATCCCATAGTTTGTAGACGCTATAACGTTTGCACAAACCAATCAATATACGCTTATTGGGATTTTTTTTTTTTACCAAAAATATGTAGAATAATACTTATTGGCCTAAATTGATAAAGAATTTATTTATTTTTTTTATTTTTTTTTATTGGATGAGTTGTATAGCAGAAAGTACAAAAAAAGTGGTGTTTTTTTTGTCTATAGCACAAAACAAAAACGCAGAGGTGTTCAAATACCACCAAAAGAAAGCTCTATTTGTAGGACAAAAGGAGACATTTTATTTATGTACAGTGTCGCACGCCTGTGTAATTGTCAGTTAAGGTAACGCAGTGCCGTATCGCAAAAAATGGCCTGGTCATGAAGGGGGGTAAATCTTTTGTAGCTGGAATGGTTAATTAAAGTGGTTGAAAAATTATTATTTTTTTTAACTTAATGCATTCTATGCATTATGATAAAAAACCTTCTGTTTACAGCAGCCCCCCTAATACTTACCTGACCCCCATTTCGATCCAGCGATGTTGCACAAGATCCTCGGCTGTCCGGGAATCTCCCTCCTGATTGGTTGAAACACAGCAGCGGGCACTATTGGCTCCCACAGCTGTCAATCAAAGTCAGTGAGCCAATGAGGAAAAGAGGGGGCAGGCCGAGCCATGGCTCCGTGTCTGAATGGACACACAGAGCAGCAGCTTGGCTCGGGTGCCCCCCACAGCAAGTTTCTTGCTGTGGGGGCACTTGACAGGAGGGAGGGGCCAGGAGCAGCGAAGAGGGACCCGAGAAGAGGAGCTGCTCTGTGCAAAACCATTATAGAGAGCAGGTAAGTATAACATGTTAGTTATTCTTAAACAAACAAAAAAAAAAACAAGACTTTAATCACTTTAACTTGCATTGAACTTTATCTGATATGATGCCAAACATCAAAAGTTTTTTCATGTTTATGTTTCTTTTGTGCTCTGTACCACTTTTAACCACTTAAGCCCCGGACCAATATGGACCATAATGACCAGAGGTGATTTCACAATTTGGCACTGCGCTGCTTTAACTGTAAATTGTGCGGACATGCAATGTTGTACCCAAACAAAATTTGCGTCCTTTTCTTCCCACAAATGGAGCTTTATTTTAATGGTATTTGATTGCCTCTTTTGGGGCCCTGTACGTGGCTAGGCTCTCAAAAAGTCCCACACATGTGGTATCCCCGTACTCAGGAGAAGCAGCAAAATGTATTTTGGGGTGCAATTCCACATATAACCATGGCATGTTTGAGCAATATATCATTTAGTGACAACTTTTTGTACATTTTTTTTTTTTTTATCTTTTTCTTATTATTCAATCACTTGGGACAAAAAAAAATATATTCAATGGGCTCAGCATGCCTCTCAGCAAATAGCTTGGGGTGTCTACTTTCCAAAATGGGGTCATTTGGGGGGGGGGGGTTGAACTGTCCTGGCATTTTATGCACAACATTAGGAAGCTTATGTCACACATCATCCACTCTTCTAACCACTTGAAGACAAAGCCATTTCTGACACTTTTTGTTTACAATAAAATATTATTTTTTTTGCAAGAAAATTACGTTGAACCCCCAAACATTATACATTTTTTTAAAGCAAAGGCCCTACAGATTAAAATAGTGGGTGTTGCATTTTTTTTTCTACACAGTATTTGCGCAGCAATTTTTCAAACGCATTTTTTGGGGGAAAAACACACTTTTTTTTATTTTAATGCACTAAAACACACTATATTGCCCAAATGTTTGATGAAATAAAAAAGATGATCTTCGGCCGAGTACATGAATACCAAACAAGACATACTTTAAAATTGCGCACAAACGCGCAGCGGCGACAAACTACATACATTTTTAAAAACCTTTAAAAGCCTTTACAGGTTACCACATTAGATTTAAAATTACTGCCCTCGATCTGACCTTCGCGGTGATACCTCACATGCATGGTGCAATTGCTGTTTACATATGACGCTAGACCGACGCTTGCGTTCGCCTTTGCGCAAGAGCAGGGGGGGACAGGGGTGCTTTTTTTTTTGCTTTTTTTTTTTTAAACTGTTCCTTCCATATTTCATTTTTTTTACCATTTTTATTGTTATCTCAGGGAATGTAAATATCCCCTATGATAGCAATAGGTAGTGACAGGTACTCTTTTTTTGAAAAAAATTGGGGGGTTAGACCCTAGATCTTTCCTCTGCCCTCAAAGCATCTGACCACACCAAGATCGGTGTGATAAAATGCTTTCCAAATTTCACAATGGTGCTGTTTATAACCGGGGGGAGGGGGGGACATTCCCTCCGACTGCTTGTAAAAGCAGTCTAGAGGCTAATTATCTGCTAGGATTGCTTTTACATGAAAGCCGGCCGCTGGCTGAAAAGAATGATACCAAGATGTTACCTAAACCCGCAGGCATCATTCTGGTATAAACATTCAAAGTCCAGCAACATACCAGTACGTTGCTGGTCCTTGTTGGACATGTATTGTAATCTTTTTTTTCATGCAGCCTGTTGGCTGAACGAAAAAAAGAGATTGATCGGTGGGTATGCCCACCATTAGAATACCTCCCTTCATCCACCCACTTCTAATGATGGGCATACATGCACCATTTATATATGCCGAAGCATGGGGGCATCCACCCGCAAAAAAGTTATGCCGCGTACACACGGTCGGACTTTTCCACCGGCAAGCCTCTGTCGGAATTTCGACCGTATGTACGCGGCATTAGGAGCAAAATCGCTCCTCCGCCCCTGCTGCCCCCATGCTTTGGCATATATGCTCTTTTTTTTAACAGTGGTGGTGAAATCACCTCCTACAGCACTGGAGTCACGGCTTTATGTATCGTGGGAGCAAACGCTGTTGCTGTCAAGATAAATAATTCCGCGCTGCAGCTGAATGGCGCACCTGAAAACAAAAAATTACATACCTGAAAAGCAAGCATGATAAAACATTGCAGAATAGAATACAGTAAAAAAGAGCAGAACAATAGAGAGAAAATAGAGAGAGAGAGAGAGAACAATAAAACGACAACTATTTTTGTTATTTTTATTTTATATTTTTTTTGTGTTTTTTGTTTTTACGTTTTTTTTTTTCTTTTTTACACTTATTTTTGTAACTTTAACAACTATAATGGTTTGGGTCTCTCAAAATGCGATGGCATCTTGGGAGACCCTGTGTAAGTGTGTCCTGGTCTGTGAAATGCTGTACCCTACGCTAAAACTTCACTTTTCAGTGGAAGCGTTCAAAACATTAAGGCCCCTTTCACACTGAGGCGTTGAAAAAACGCTCAAAAATTATAAGATTTTGTACCTTGATTTTACCTCGATTTTACCGCGTTTTTACCGCGATCGCGGTAAAAATAGCGCTAACGCGTATGCGTTTTTGCCGCGTTTTTACCGCGTTCACGCTAAAAATAGCGCGAACGCGGTAAAAACGCATACGCATTAGCGTTATTTTTTAAAATAACGCTTATGCCTATGCGTTTTTACAGCGTTTTTACCGCGGTTCCCATTCATTTCAATGGGGATAGGCGTTTTTACAGCGCTATTTTATGCGCCCTAAAGTTGATCTAAAAAAGCGGTTTGCAGGATTTTTTTCAACGCTCAGCCAGCACAACGCCTCAGTGTGAAAGCCCTCAGAGATTTCACATTGAGAATGCTGGGGCAGGATTATTTCAGGCGTTATTACAGCGCTATTTTTACCGCGAAAACGCGGTAAAAACGCCTCAGTGTGAAAGGGGCCTTACCAATGCAAAGACCAGGATTGTCAGGACAGCGTGGACAAAAATAACGGGTGTCACGCCTAAATCCGCGCTTGCTACAGACACGACATCTTTTTTGGGGGGCTCGTTGGGTAGAGGTACTCTCGAGGACATACGGATAATGCCTCTCATGCAGCCGGCTTACTGCATTTGGTTGGGGATGGTGAGGTGCAGAACCGCCTGGATACAGGAGTTCTGTGATTATCTCATTCTGGAATTTTAGAAGAGATAAAGTCCCCCCTGAAGCTCTATATAGCACATGAGCGTTCAGCAAAGCCAATTGGAATAAGGATAGAGACACTTTTTTGTACCAGCGTCTCGCCTTACGGTCAATTAGATACGGCGCCAACAACTGGTCGTTGAGGTCCACCCCTCCCATATTTTGGTTATATTCGTGGACACAGAGGGGTTTCTCCACAACACCAGTCGCCGTACGAATTTGGACTGTCGTGTCTGCATGAAGGGAGGTAAGAAGGAAAACATTCTTATTGTCCCTCCACTTCATAGCGAGCAAGTTATTACACTTCAAGCAGGCTCTCTCCCCCAGCCTAAGACGGGAATCTACAAGCCGCTGGGGAAAGCCCCGGCGATTAGGTCGCACGGTGCCACATGCTCCAATCTGATGATCAAACAAGTGACTAAACAGTGGCACGCTCGTGTAATAATTGTCCACATACAAGTGGTACCCCTTTCCGAATAAGGGTGACACCAAGTTCCACACTATCTTGCCAGCGCTCCCTATGTAATCCGGGCAGTTGACCGGCTCAACCTGACTATCTTTTCCCTCATAAACCATAAAGCTCCATACATAGCCTGTTGCCCTGTCACAGAACTTATAGAGCTTGACCCTGTATCTGGCACTCTTGCTGGGAAGGTACTGCTTGAAAGACAAGTGGCCAGAAAATTTAATCAGGGACTCATCAACGCAGACAACTTGATCGGGAATAAACAAGGGTGCAAAACGTTTGTTGAAGTGGTTTATGAGGGGCCGAATTTTGTAGAGCCGGTCGTATTCAGGGTCCCCACGTGGACGACAAAGTTCATTGTCGTTGAAATGCATGAACCGCAAGATCTGCTCGTATCGTTTCCTGGGCATGGAGGCAGAGAACACGGGCATGTGGTCAATTGGGTGCGTGGACCAATAAACACGCAATGACGGGAATTTATGTATGCCCATGTTGAGGGAAAGGCCCAGAAAGGTCTTAAATTCGGAAACCGTAATTGGTTTCCAATCTTTGGCAATGGAAGGCAACTGGGGATTAGCGGCAATGAATTGACCAGCATATAAATTACTCTGGTCCACAATAGATCTATAGAGATCTTCCATGAAAAACAGCGAATAAAAATCAATTGGCATAAAATCAGCTGTTTCCACCTGAATACCGGGTTGGGCAGTGAATGGGGGAAGTACGGGTTCTGCAGAAGTGGTGGGGACCCAATCAGGATAGGCGAATTCTGCAGAAAAGGGGACTATGGGCACGACGGGCCTGCCTTTGTCTTCTTCTTGGTGGCAGCGGGACACTACTTGTGCTTGCCACCTCGCCAACTTGAACTGCACTTATGGTACTCGCCACGTCACCACGTGATACTGCAGTGCTGGATGTATGCCCAGGTTGTACTAGGCCGCTGGTGCTTGCCAATTCACCAGAAGGAATAGCGGCGCTAGTACTACTCTGCTCCATGATACGAGAGCCCTGCGGTTCTTGCTCCTCAACAACCTCAGAAGATCGGGATCGGGTATGCCTGACCTTAGCAGGGACCTCATCTTCGTCGTCAGAGCTATCTGACATGGAGCCGCTGACTTCACTGTCTTCTACGGGAAGATATTCTGAGCCTGAATCTGACAGATACGTGACCTCCTCTTCACTATCTGTCATTCTCAAAATCTCGTAGGCCTCTTTACTAGTGTACCTTCGATTTGCCATTTTGGGCTCTAAATTTAGGGGTACACTAGTAAGATTCACAGGTAAAAAAGCACCTGACTGTCAGCAAATGTATCAAACGCTTAAAAAAAAACTGTTAGCGATCGCAGGGATCAGGACTGTCTCTGCGAACGCTGCAGTTATGTGTGTTGTGTTTGGTAAGTGACAGTGATCGATCGATACTGCACTTGGGTGGGCTGGGCTGGGCTGGGCGGAGGGGCTAAACGCAGGTGCTAGCAGGTATCTGGGCTGATCCCGCTAACACTGCGTTTTTGGGAACCCTAAACCGGTGGGGACGCTAGTATAGATCTGATCAGATCAGATGTTGATCTGTTCAGATACTATACCACTAAGGGAGGTGTATGCTTTGCGCGTGGGTGTTAGCGTTACTGGCACTAACCTAACGCTGCCTGGGGCGACGCAGACCCTCTCTGGCGCTAAAACCTAATTGATATCACCCGCCGGGCAATCAGGGAGTTAAACCTTTATTGGGCGGGTGCCCTGATGCTATAAAAAGCAAACTAACCAACCAGCGTCACCCGTAACACTTATATGGTGATCACTGGTGAAAGGGTTAACTAGGGGCAATCAGGGGGTTAAAACCTTTATTAGGTTATATATGGAGGGACCTGACGCTATATAAAAACCTGACGGGTAACCTAAATAACAAAATAAATAACTGGCTAACCAGTGTCACCAGTGACACTTATACGGTGATCACTGGTGAAAGGGTTAACTCTAGGGGCAATCAGGGGGTTAAAATAATATATGGGGGTACCCGACGCTATAAAAACCTGCGGCAAACCTAAAAATAAATAACTGGCTATCTAGGGCACCACCGACACTAATACAGCGATCGGAAAAACGATCGCTTAGTGACGCTGGCGTTAGGGGGTGAAAGGGTTACCTGGGGGGCGATCAAGGGGTTAAACCTTTATTAGGGGGGGTTAGGGGGCTACCCTGGACCTAAAGGGGCCTAAACCTAACTGCCCTGCAACTTTTTACTGTCACAAATGACACTGATTGCAGTGATCAGTAAAAAAATTACCACTGCAAACGGTGCACTGTGACTGGGGGTACTGGGGGTGATCTGGGGGTGACTGGGGGGTGTAAGTGTGCCTACATGTACTGGTGTCAGTGTAGTGTTGGTGCACTTACTGCGAGATGTCTTCTCTCCTCGCGCCGGATCGAAAAGACCGCCACGAGGAGAGATGACATCACTTCCTCTGCCTGTGTTTACATTACACAGGCAGAGGAAGATTCTCATTCGCCGGGAGCGATCGCGAGGGGGTGGCCGGAAACGAATGGCCGTCCCCTCATCACGGATCGCTCCCGAACGGATAACCACCGCTCACTGTATAGAAGGGGAGTCCGATGGGACCCCCCAACTATACGAAGGCAGTCACGTACAGGTACGTGATTGTGCCTGTCCGTGCCATTCTGCCGACGTATATATACATTGAGCGGTCGTTAAGTGGTTAAAGTTGAACCCTGGGATAAGCAAATATTGTCTTAATACATTTCTCATATGTATTCTTTCTTGAATCTTAGTGTGCTTTGTGTATTTTTTTAGCTCTGTGCACGAAACAGGGGGCGCGCAGGAAGCGCGTTCTCGAGAGGATGTCCATGGACGCCCTCCCAGAACTGGACAACTAGGCTGTAGCTGTCTTTTGGCTGTAGCACAGTTTCAAACCAGTTAACCCCTTCACTGTTAGAAATGTTTTTTAATTTTTTTGCAGACCTGTTTAACAAATCATTTTTGGCCTGAAGATTAGTTAAAACCTCCAAGACCCTGGAGAATAAAATACTGGTAGTTCAAAAAAAAAATTTCACTATATTAGCTCAACGATTTATCATATTTTCAGTAGAAAATAAATTTTCATGCAACATATTACTTAATTTTTTGGTAAAAGATAAAAACTGTGGTTGAACAAATAGATACCAAACATGTCAACCCTTACAACTGCGTGCAGCCATGAAACAACGGCAAACTTTGCTCCCCAAATGTTTCCATAGGTGATGTTTTAAAAGCCCCATAGGCCATCCGTTCACAGTTAACCATGAATAACAGCCATAGAATTATTGCTCTTACTTCTGTGTGCACAGCGATATGTATTAGCACAATCAACATTTTTGTATATAGGCACCCCGATGTGTGTGTTTAGGTTTGTGTGTATGTGTATATTTGGGGGGGGGGGGGTAAGTGCTTGAGTGGCACTTTTATTTCTTGCCATTTTTTTAACTTAATTGTATTTTTAAAAGGAAGGAAGTCAAGGAAGGGTTCTATGAAAAAGGTATTACAAATAAATTAATAACAATATCAGATTCCTAGAGAGGAGGGGGGCGGGATAGGTACCCGCCACTATTCCTCCCACTGACACCAATGATGGGGTATTGTTTATTCCCATTGACACCAAGGCATTTTCTACTCTCAGTGGCCACATTCCGGCCCCCCTAAAGCCTTAAGAACAGTAAACTGGCACTTTGTTTAGGAAGTTTGGAGACCCCTGGTCTAGGCTGACACCAAACCATCCCAGGAGATGCCCCACCCCACCTCCAGCACACAGCATGCGATTGACAATCTCAGCTGTGCATGTTTTCTTATGAGACTCTGTAGAGGGGGTTGTGTCCATTCCCTCCACTCAGGTCTCAGATTACACCCAGCTCCCTGGTCTATTCTGTGCCGTGTGTGATGTCAGATTCCCGCCTCCTCCCTTTTAGAGCTCAGAAATGCTGTGCAAATTCTGGACTTTGAATGGCTGTAGAGAAGGGAGGTCTGCAAATAAACAGGTACAATTTATGTAGGAAGGTTTCACGTGACACTTGTCACTTCAGTAGGTATATGTAAGGTTTTACAACCACTTTAAATATTGTACATTTTTTATTTTGGTTCTGTAATACAAGAACCTTCTAGACAAATAGTAAAAAAAAAAGCTATAATTAATGCAAGCTTACTGCACATAGTAAAATAGAAAGTCATAATTCTGGGAAAAGTGACATTTGTATAAGTGCCAAATTCAATGATAAGTGTCACAGAACTGAATTTATTCCTTATATTCCTATAAATTGTATTTTTTTCAAAATCAGAAACAGCATTTTTCTCTGAAAAGGTCAGACTTTGGTAATCTTGGAAGATACTTCTACATTTATCAGGCTGGTTTATCACTTCTGATTGATAATCAGGACCAGAGTATTTCTGTCAGTCTTCAGAATCTGAAATTGGTATTCATATTGAATTTCATGTCAGAGAAGATCAGTAAATAATTATCTTATCATATTTTTTATTCCCATATTTGTATTTAAACTATAAACTTTTCCTTTCTTTCTTTTCTTTTCGTTTTTCTTTTTCTTTTTTTTTTTTTTGAGCAGTTCCTGTCGGAGAGATGCTGGGTATAAATGGTGCCTTGGAGTTACTTTTTAAAATTATTACCCCTTTTACCAGAAGAAATACGCAAACCATCAAGTAGGTATCCAATTGTGTTTGAAATCCATTTACATTTTTTTCTATATTAACTTTCATAATACATGTTTGTATATTATGTTGACTAAATGTAAGTTGATTTACTAAAGTAAAATACCGTATATACTCGAGTATAAGCCGAGCCGAGTATAAGCCGATGCACCTAATTTTACCACAAAAAACTGGGAAAACTTACTGACTCGAGTATAAGCCTAGGGTGTCCATCTGCATGCCTCACTGTGCCTCACTTTGCCTCACTGTGTCCATGTGCATGCCTCACTGTGTCCATGCCTCACTGTGCCTCACTGTACCCATGCCTCACTGTGTCCATGTGCATGCCTCACTGTGCCTCACTGTGTCCATGACTCACTGTGCCTTACTGTACCCATGCCTCACTGTGTCAATGCCTCACTGTGCCCATGCCTCACTGTACCCATGCCTCACTGTCACTGTGCCCATGCCTCACTGTGTCCATGCCTCACTGTGCCCAATCTCCCTACCTGATCTCCTGCACTGTGTGACTAGACTGACGTTTAACATGGGAGTCTATAGAAGGGGTGCCCGGCTTTGAAAAATCGGTGCTCCCCAGCCGTAGGTCCCCTGGACAACAAACTTTGCACACTTGTAGATAAAGAGTGGGGCTATTTGTGTGTCGGTACCGGGTCCCCAAAATCACTGGAGAAATTACCGTTTAACATGAGAGTCTATGAAAGGGGTGCCCGGCTTTGAAAAATCGGTGCTCCCCGGCCGCAGGTCCCCCGGACAACAATTTTGCACACTTGTAGAGGAAGAGTGGGGCTACATGTGTGCCAAGTTTTGGGTACAGGGGACCTACGGCTGGCCGGGATCAGGCGCACAAAGGTGAAGATGGACACAGACTCGAGTATAAGCCGAGAGAGGCATTTTCAGCACAAAAAAAATGTGCTAAAAAACTTGGCTTATACTCGAGTATATATGGTAGGTTGCTAAATGTATTGCAATTTCACTTCGCAATGAATACTCAATCCAATGTAGGGAAAATTAATTAAAAAAATGATCAGAGTGATCTTCCAAATACTGTGAGCGGGGTTACTGAAGGCAAATAGTTTGTTCGCCCTGCAAGGGAATTTTCGCTTTGCAAGGAAATTTCCCCTTAGCTTAGTGAATGTGGTGAAAATTCAGTTTGCAAAGAATACCCAATCACATGAAGAAAAGTAGAAATAAAAAACAAGCATTTTGCTTGCACGTGATTGGATGGTGGAAGTCAGCAGAACTTCATCTCATTCTCTAAGCTCATTCCCTTGCAAAGTGCAACTGGCTTTGCAAAGTGAAGAGTCTATTTGCCTTTAGTAAATCAACCCCAATGTGTATGCAAAGCCATTTTTATTAATTTTTTAGTTTTGGATGGAGCTTTTGAGATTGTTGAGATTTTTTTACTGTTATCTGTGGCTCTGTCCATCTCTCAGCATTTTAACCAAACAAAAAGAGAGTGAAAATCTTCGACAGGGACAAACAAAAAAATCTGACTAGGGTTCTTGCATTTTCCTATTTTTCTAAAGAAAAACATTTTTCCTCCTGGTGCCAATATAGCAGTATGTATGTGGAATGGTGCCCAGTTAGGAAAATTACAGTAAATATTTGATACACTTTTCCATTTTCCTGGAGCCATGTTGGCGCCAGGAAAATAGGAAATATGTATCAAATACTTACCGTAATCTTCTTTTCCCGGTGCCACTCCACATGTATGCTGCCATGGATTGGTGCTAGGATAGGACAATTATGGTAAGTATTTGATACAGTTTGTGCCAACGTTGGAGCATATTATCACATGTATGCTGCCATGTTGGTGCCAGGAAAATGGGAAATTGTATCAAATACTTACCATCATTCTCTTTTCCTGGTGCCAATCCATATGTATGATGCCATAGACTGGCACAAGGAAAATACATTTTGGTAGGTATTTTATAAAATTTTCCATTTTCCTAGCGGCAACAAGGCAGACTACACTTTGTAGCAAGCTGCCATGTTGGCACCGGGAAAATGGAAAACTGTATCAAATACTTATCATAATTTTCCTTTCCTGGAACCAATCCATGGCAGCATACATGTGGATTGGCACCAGGAAAGGAAAGTTACAGTAAGTATTTGATACAATTTTTCTTTTTATGTTTGTGTTGTCATTACAGAGATCCCCTCCCTTTCTGTCTGGTGAAATGTTGTCAGCAGGACAGGAAGTGAGGGGAAATCTCTCTCTAGTGGAGCCTTGGATAGCAGTAGAAACCTGATAGGGGTTGTAATCCTTCCCCACTCCAAGACAAATACATATTTTGGCTGGGTATATATTTTAAATAAAAAAAAGGTTCAGCACCATATTTAAGTGGTTCACGATCTATCAATTTTGTTTAATCTTCTTGTTCACCCCATCCCTACCATAGAGTAGCAGTAGCTTGTATCTGTGCTACAATCTGCTGCCTGTACTCACCCTCACCTTGTAAAACAACCCATGTAGTTTGAAATAGAAATGAAAGACAACATATACATATAAAAAACAATATAAATTCCTATAAGTGATAACATACCCTCTGTTCTCAGTTGCATAATGAGTTTAGCGAGCTGGGGGGAGAAGAAACAGCAGCACACTGAACTTCCCAGTTATAGGCTGTGCAGGGGGGGGGGGGGGGTGTCAGCACAACTCTGATCATTGGAGGAGAGCAGGCAGAGTTCCTAGCACAGCTAGAAAACGGACTACGGTGTGTTCTCCTGCTTAGTGTGGTCAGTTTTTAATAGGAAAGCAGAGGGGCTGGCAGGAACACCATGGATTTCACACAAAGGAAAGGAGCTCAGCTGGTAAGCTAAGTCAGCTGGTCTTTGCTCAAATCGTCAGGTTTATTCAATCTTTCACTCTTTCTTTTGGATTTTTTATTCATTTTTATATTATAGAGCAGTGGCCTCCAAACTGTGGCCCAAGGGCTGGATGTGACCCTTTATCCAGCCCTTGGGGCATTATTCCCCTTCACTGTCAGCAGCAGTGGGCCGTAGTTCCTGCCACTCTATTCCTCATGCTGACACCAATGATGGGGCCCTGGTCCTCTCACTGACACGAATTATGGGACACTATTCCCCCGACTGACACCAGTGATAGGCACTATTCCCCCCCACTGACACCAGTGATGGGCACTATTCCTCCCACTGACACCAATGATGGGCAGTATTCCTCCCACTAACACCAGATTGTTTTCTACTCCCACTGGCCACAGTTTGGCCCCCTGAAGTTTGAAGGACACTAAACTGGCCCTTTGTTTAGAAATGTTGGCGACCCCTGTTATAGAGTATGCAACATTTAGAGTGAGAATACCCTAAACCGGGCAGGAGCAAAGACAGTGACTACAGTAGGGAAGTCCCAGCATTGGAGTCCTGAGAGATACAAGCAAGGGAGGGAACAATACAATGTCCTATCAGTGATCACATCTGCCTGAAAAACTAATAGGTGGACCTGATCGAATAGCCGTGTGACAGGACCCTAACTCTCTACTTTGTCCTCCACTGCCTCCATCGAATAACTCACTCACTGCGTAGGAGATCGCCAATCACTTAAAAAATAAGACTGATACAATTTGTGATGAGATCCCCACTGTACACATATCTCCACCCCTTGTCCCCATGTCCACAGGTACACTCAACACCAATCTTAACAACCTATCTCCTTGCTCCCCTTTTCCTCCAAACACCTTGAACGCCTGGTGTACAACCAATTGAGTGACCACCTCATTAAGAATAACCTTCTTGAACCCCTTCAGTCTGGATTTCACCCTCAACACTCCACAGAAACTGCTCACCTAAAACTCACAAACAATTTACTAACAGCTAAAATCAATGGACACTATTCTGTACCCCTACTTCTGGACCTTTTGGCTGCCTTTGTTACGATTGATCACCCCCTCCTCCTCAAAAACCTGTGGTCTCCGTGACTCTACTCTTCCTTGGTTCTCATCTTACCTATCCCACCTCACCTTCACTGTCACTTAAAATTCTACTTCTGCCTTTCATCTTCCTTTCTCCTTCGGGGTCCCCCGAGGTTCGGTTCTTGGACCTCTCCTATTCTCGATCTACACCTCCTCCCTGGGTCAGCTTATTTCCAATCTTTCTCTCTACCCCTCAGCTCACAACATCAGTCTCCTCACGGATCACTAATTTACTGACTGACATATCAGTCTAGATGTCACACCACTTGCTCAAACTCAATCTGTCCAAAAACCGAGCTCATAATGTTTCCTCTCTAACGTGCCCCTTCCCCTGACTTCTCCGTCAAAATCAATATCACAACCATCAACCTGTTCCCCCATGCCAGGGTGCTAGGTGTAATCCTAGACTGAACTCTCCTTTCGCCCCCACATCCAATCACTGTCCAAAGCTTGCTGCCTCAACCTCTGCAACAATTCAAAAATACGCCCCTTCCTAACCAATGACATCATAAAGCTTCTAATTCATTCCCTGGTCATCTCTAGTCTCAATTACTGCAACTCCCTCCTCATTGGTTTACATTTACATAGGCTACCCCTCCCCTTCAGTCCATCATGAATGCTGCTGCCAGGTTCATCCACCTTACCAACCGTTCGGTGTCTGCCACCCCTCTCTGCCAATTGGCTGCCACTCACCCAACTAATTAAATGAAAATTACTAACAACAACTTACAAAGCCATCCACAACTCTGCCCTCAGCTACATCACTGACCTAGTCTCAAAATACCAACCTTATCGTTCTCTTCACTCCTCCCAAGACCTCCTGCTCTCTAGCTCTCCTGTCACCTCCTCCCATGCTCGCCTCCAGGACATTTCACAAGCCTCTCCCATCCTATGGAACTCCCTATCCCAATTTGTCCAGCTTTCTCCTACTCTGTCCACTTTCAGGTGATCCCTGAAAACCCTTCTCTTTTCAGACGCCTATCCTGCCTACACCTAACAACTGTATTTCCACTTTCTCATCCCCCACAGTATTTACCTTTTGTATAACTTGAACCTTCCTTTTATAATGTAAGCTCTAATGAGCAGGGTCCTCTGATTCCTCCTGTATTATAATATATTTTAACTGTACTGTCTACCCTCATGTTGTAAAGCGCTGTGCAAACTATTGGCGCTATATAAATCCGGTATAGTAATAATAATCGATTTACTAATGCTACTAGCATAAGGATTCCAAATAATTGATGAAGATTGAGAGAGTTAAGTTCCGAATGTAGTTTAGAATATGCAATATATATATATATACAGTAATTGTTTTATTTTTAGGTAAGACAACATTCTTCACCTTAGTGTTGGTATCGTGTTTATTGGATAGCCTTTTCTCCTTAATAATCAGCACTGGTTGTTTCTCTTTCCCTCTGCTCAGCGACCTTACTGAGAAAGGCGCACAGTGTTGAGTTGTACATTGACAAATGACTAGATAAGCAGGAAGTGAACTGATAAAAGAAGCACACTTATACAAGTGCTAAAAAGTCAGCTCCTCTAAAAGTCTATAGACAAAGAAAACAATGCTAAGAATGTCAACTTTTATCTTTTCTTAGCATTTTCCCAATAATTGAGTACTGTCTATACTTTTTTTTTTTTTATTTGCATTAACATCCAAATTTTTTTTTTTGGGACAAACTTTCAGGATGTATCTCCTTCTTCAAGATCCAAACAGTACTAATATCTTGCACCTTAAAGAAGGGGATTTGGATGTTAGTGAAAATAAAAAATATATCACAGATAGTACTCAATTGTTTTTGTAAGTTAAAAGGTAACTCCACTTTCGTGGGGAAAAAAAAAATAGCAAATAAAGATAAAAAAATTATTGCATAATACAATTGCAACACGAGTCATATTTTAATTGAATTTTATAAAAAAAAATACCTTTCCTCTTGAATCTGCAGCAACTGTAATTTTCTGAAAATGCAATATGGCTACCTGGAGGTGTTCTGTACACAGAATGTATACAGAACACCCCCCAGAAACATAATTTCCTGCTTGTGTGATTGGCTCACTAATTTTACCAGAAGTTTACACTAGGTTACAAGTCAGATTTCCGGCATCCCCTGCAACAAATATGTCATATTTGGTGAGATACTCCCAAAAGGAAATCACATCTAAAGGAATGCAGGCCCAGCAGCTTTCCTCATTAGTGCCCTGCAGGTACACAGCTGATTGATAATTATGAAACCACTCCCGTTAGACTAACTTTCCCACATGGGCACAGAAAAACACACAGGGATTTCTTCAGAATAACAAAAGGTAGGAATCTGCAACAAAGTTTGTTAAAACCCCTGCAATGTACATAGATGAGCCAGAGGTAGAGCTACATGATTAACCACTTCCCTACCCAGCCATAGTCAAATGACGTCCACAGATGGGATCTCCCATCCTGGGTGGACGTCATATGGCGTCTTGGGCTTTGTAGGGGGATATCTGAATGATGCCTGCAGCTAGAGGCATCATTCAGATATCCTTTTGATGTGCCGGCGATTCTGTGCACCATAAGAATGATCATAGCGGCGGTTCCACCGCTTGATCATTCTTATAAGCGGCGGGAGGGGACATCCCCCCCTCCCGCTGCCATCCGGTGCTTCTCCGGGCTCTCCCATGCCATCGGGGACCCGGAGAGAATCGTCCGGCGCCGGTGGTGGGTCACATGACGAGCATAGAGATGACTGGTGACCAGATGGTCACCAGTCATCTCTATGACCGTCGGAGGCCCGGGCGCGATGTGATGACATCACGCCCGGGTCCTCAGATGTAAACAAAGCCGCCATTGCGGCTAGTAAACATGAGATCAGCGATTTTTTTTTAACAATCTCATGCTTTCCAGCCTGGAAGAGAGATGTGGGGTCTTATTGACCCCGCATCTCTCAATAAAGAGGACCTGTCACACACATTCCTATTACAAGGGATGTTTACATTTCTTGTAATAGGAATAAAAGTGATCAAAAAAAATAAGTAAAAAAAATAAAAATAAAATAAAACTTAAAACGCACCTGTCCCCGGTATCTCGCGATCAGAAGCGAACACACACGTAAGTCCCGCCCACATATGTAAACGCCGTTCAAACCACATATGTGAGGTATCGCTGCATGCGTTAGAGCGCGTGCAACAATTCTAGCACTAGACCTCCTCTGTAACTCTAACCTGCTAACCTGTAAAAAAAATTAAAGCGTCGCCTATGGAGATTTTTAAGTACCGAAGTTTGGTGCCATTCCATTAGTGTGCGCAATTTTAAAGCGTGACATGTTAGGTATCTATTTACTCGGCGTAACATCATCTTTCATATTTTCCCCAAAAATTGGGCTAACTTTACTGTTTTGTTATTTTTTAATTCATGGAACCATTTTTTAAAAAAAAAAAGGCGTTTGGAAAATTATTGCGCAAAAACCGTGCAAAAAAAAAAAAAAAAGTTGCAATGACCGTTATTTTATTCCCTAGGGTGTCTGCTAAAAAAACATATATAATGTTTGGGGGTTCTGAGTAATTTTCTAGCAAAAGAATGATGATTTGTACATGTAGGAGAGAAGTGCCAGATTAGACCCGGTATTGATGTGGTAAAAAAAAGCCCGGTGTTGAAGTGGTTAATCGTTAAGAAATCTCGATTCAACCCCCCTCACGATCTCTATGCAGAATTTCCCAATCCATTTATGTAACAAGTGTAGAGAGTTGTCTGCTTACTTTAGATGAGGTTAGTTTAACTACTTAAAGACTAAACCTTTTTCTGACACTTGATTATTACAGAGTTAAAATCTGTATTTTTTTCTTGAAAATTACTTGGAACCCCAAAACATTATATATATATATATATATATATATATATATATATATATATTTTTTTTTTAGCAGAGACCCCAGAGAAAAAAATGATGGTAGCTGCAATATTTTATGTCACACGGTATTTGCACAGCGATACTTCAAATGCAATTTTTTGGAAAAAATACACAAGAATAAAAAATAAAAAAACAGTAAAGTTAGCCAGCTTTTTTTGTGTAATGTGAAAGATGATGCTACGGCGCGAGAATTGTGAGAGAATCGTGATCTTTATTCTGAGGCCTCGTACACATCTCGGCAAGAACCAGCAAGAAACTTGCTGGCAGAGCTTTCTTGCCGAGAAACTCGTTCGTGTGTATGGTTTCTTGTCAAGAAAACCGACAAGTAATCTCGACGAGAAAATAGAGAACCTGCTCTCTATTTTCTCGTCGAGATTCTCGTCGGCATGTTTCTCGACGAGAAAAGTGAGTGTGTGTACACTTACCTGTCCTCCCGGAAGCCCGCGCATGTTCGAAATGAATTTGACGCATGCGCGGTAGCTTCCTAGGCATAGGTAGGGTATACCAAGATGGCGGCGACGGAATCGAATGTGACAAGCGCATGCTCGTCGTAGTCGATGACGTCACCGCGTTTGCTCGATTCAAAGAACCGCGGGTTCTTTGAATCGAGCGTGTGTACACTCGGCCGGGACAAGTTTCTTGTCCAAGAATCTCGTCGAAAAAAACAACATGTTTTTTTCGACGAGAATCTCGGCCGTGTGTACGAGGCTTTAGTGTAGCGCCCCCTGGGTCTACTAGGAGCAAAGAGGTACCTCCAGAGCGAGCTTACATTCACCCCAGAGCTGAGTACATGGCTATAATGGGAAACGAGAACAGAATTTGGGCGCCAGTCACTTTATATATTTTCAGTGCTTTAATGGAGAACTTGAAAGTAGTGATAGGAGAGGGTTAGGGGAGGTTTCAGATACCCTTTTTGCAGATCACTTACAGACTCCTTGAATCCAAAGGCAGAACAGCTTTCTTTTTAGAAGATCTTGGATACCTGGAAAGGTCTCTCATACAGACCTAGCAACCGGTAGAATTTCTGGACAAGCCTCTCTCACAGACTTAGCAGCCAGGAGCTAGTTACCTTGATTTAGATTGATAGAATAGGATTCCGCTTCACAGTGTCAGAACCTTTAAGCCATCCGGCAACACTGTAATGCCGCGTACACACAATCGGTTTTTCTGATGAAAAAAGACCGATGGACTTTTTTCATCGGACAAACCGATCGTGTGTGGGCCCCATCGGTCTTTTTTCTATCGGTATAAAAAAATAGAACCTGTATTAAATTTTACAGATGGAAAAAAAAACGATAGCAAATTCTGATAATCTGTGTGGAACTCCATCGGACAAAAAACCCACGCATGCTCAGAATCAAAAAATGGAAAGAAACTTTTTGGACAGCCGCACTCCAAAAACTGTTCCTTTATTGGAAAAATCACAAAAATCCAAGCCACAGCAAAAATTAATAAGAGCAGACAAGCTGACGCGTTTCACACTGTAGTTTCAGTGCGGCTGTCCAAAAAGTTTCTTTCCATTTTTCGCATTATTATATGCATTGCCTGCACCCGTGGCTTGGGATAGAAGTGAAAAGATCAATCGAGTACACCTGAGCGATAACTTCTCCTTCATGCTCAGAATCAAGTCGACGCATGCTCAGAAGCATTGAACTTAATTTTTCTCGGCTTGTTGGAGTGTTTTACGTCACAGCGTTTTGGACGGTCGGAATTTTGACTGATGGTGTGTAGGCAAGACTGATGAAAGTCAGCTTCATCGGATTTCCGATGGAAAAATCCATCGGATTTTATTCCATCGGAAATCCGATCGTGTGTACAGGGCATTAAGAGTAGTTTAGATATAGATGCGTCCTCCAAATGAGTCACCAGGCCCTCCTGAGAGACCAGCGTTCATCCTGGCTCTCTCCAGCAAGGGTCCTCCCCTGGATCTCCTCAGCTTGGCTCGGCTTTTTCCAAACAGGCAAGACAGCCTAAGGACCACCTCAGAATTAGTAGGCCCCAGACAAGCTTCTGGGCCTACTTGCAGAACTTGCAGCAACACAGCCTCGGGCCAGGAGGGCCACAAGGTGAAGACTGACTAAAAGCACATGGCTCTGTCCAATAAATACCCCTTCCCAGAATGCACAGCAGCCAGGAACCTCCTACTGGGCTGTTTCTGGAAAAAGAATATTCATTACAGCTCAACCTAGTTGTTATTCTCACACTGTCCTGTGGTACCAGTGACACCTACTGGCAACAGCGAGAAATGCACAACTCAGGTAAAGTGGATGTAAACCCACTCTCATCCTTTCTAAACTACTGCCATAGTGCTGATCTATAAGGATATAGATGCCTCCTGCATGTATCCTTACCTGTCAAATGTCTCCCCTCTGTCTGTTATAAGAACTGAAAAACTGCAGATTCTGTGGGTGGATCTGTTGTCTGGAGCTCGGTGGGTGGAGTTGTGATGTCAGTAGACTCCCCGCCCTCCTCTACACTCCCCGTGTCAACATGCATTTTCTCCTGTGTATTCCTTCTGCTATGATCACTAACATCCAGTCAAAATCCAGAAAAGTAACCACATGACTTCAGAAAAGGAGTGGGGGTGGGAATTAAAAAATAATGCCGGTCTAAAGCTAGTGCACGAGATATGTAAATAAGCTGTCACTCAAAGCAAGGGGGCGGAATGGACAAAGGTGTCTCTTGTTTCTCTCTCTGTTTGTCCGTTTTATTTCACTGAACAATAAAAAAGGATTGCTCATAGCTGGATTAACTCTTTGTGGCAAGACCTGGCACAAATGATAGGAAATCTTATACTCTACATTGTAAAAGCAAAAAAAAAAAAAAAAAAATTGGGGTTTACATCCACTTTAAGTTTAGAACAGAACTAGTAAATATACAATCAAATCTGAGCTGTTTACAGCTCAGCCAAAAACTAAATTTACACTATAGCCCCATTTTTAGGAACAGGGGGCTACACAAGCAAAAAAAATGTGATTCTCATTTTAGCCAGAATCGTGGAGCTCTACCCAGAGAGGAATATTTTTTCTCAACAAAAGTAGAGTTACGCTTTAAGTTACAAAATTAGGTGTACTAATATGGCTATAATCACCTCCAGCATTTCCCAAATAAAACAGCATAACACCATTCACATCTTATCTTTTAAAGGAGCTCACAATTTAATGTCTCTACCACACGGCCCCTTTCACACGGGCGTTCCGCTTGTCCATTTTTCACCCAACTATTGGTAGATGAAAAACGGACACCAATGCATTCCTATCGCTCTGGGGCCTTCTTTCTCCAAATGTTTGCCCACTAACTAGTCATGCAGACTGTGGTGGTGTTTAACCAAGAGGGCTTCCATCTATCCCCCTCCACCATCAGCTCCCATTTCCACTTTCCCACAATTGACTCTTAAGCTGGATACACACTATACAATTTTCTTTGTATTTTTTTCTTTAAGAATTACCAAAACCATATATTATGAGGTCAAACCTAAACACTTTCAGTTTGAATGCAATCAGGCAGACCCTTGCACTACATAGTTGAAGGTAAATCTAAAGGAAATCAAACAACTACAAGTATAGTGTGTATCCAGCTTTACTCTTCCACTCCACCATCAGTCTTATACCACTAGCTCCTGTTCCACACACTCCTCCATGATCATCTCTTCACCCACCCAATTTCTATCAGCTTCCATTCCCTCCACCAGTGGCGGCTGGTGCTCAAATTTTTTTTGGGGGGGGGGCAAAAAAATTGAAAAAAAAAAAACATCAATTGCAGCCTCACTGTGCCATCAAACGCAGCCACTGTGCTATAAAGCGCAGCCACTGTGCTCATCAATTGCAGCCACTGTGCTCATCCAATGCTGCCACTGTGCCATCCAATGCTGCCACTGTGCCATCCAATGCTGTCACTGTGCTATCCAATGCTGCCACTGTGCCATCAAATGCTGCCACTGTGCCATCACATGCTCCCAATGCTGCCACTGTGCCATTCAATGCTCCCACTGTGCCATTCAATGCTCCCACTGTGCCATCCAATGCTGCCACTGTGCCATCAAATTCTGCCACTGTGCCATCAAATTCTGCCACTGTGCCATCAAATTCTGCCGCTGTGCCATCAAATTCTGCCAATGCTGCCACTGTGCCATCAAATGCTTCCACTGTGCCATCTAATGCTCCCATTGTGCCATTCAATGCTGCCACTGTGATCCCCCCCCCTGCCCGCTCGCCATCTGCCCGGCACTAACCCTGTCTCGGTAGGGCAGCGGGTGATGGCGAGCGGTGTCTTCCATGCGTTTTCTCCCCTCCATGTGTCTTCTCCCGTCTTCCTCTCCTCCCGTCCTCTCCTATGATTGGACACCAAATAGGTTTTCCAGCATGAACGGCCTGTGTAAGGTCATGATACAGCATCCCAATTGGATTTAAAGTGGTTGTACACCCTGTACAACCACTTTTACCTACAGTTAAGCCTAGATTAGGGCTTACCTGTAGGTGCTGGAAATATCTCCTAAACCTTCACGGTTTAGGAGATATTTACAATACAGCCATGCGCCGATGTCTACGGCGCATGCGCCATACACAACGGCGCAGGCGCACTTTAGAAACGGCGATCGTGCCGTTTCCAAAGGAGGTCATGCCGTGACTGGCGGATCCCGCGGGAGTGATGTCACGCGACTCCAACCAGTCACAGAGCCGGAGTTCGCGGCCTCGGAAGGAAGAGGGGTGAAGATGGACACTCGTTGCTAGTGGGGACGGAGGTGACATCCTGGGCTTCGGTTTCAGGTAAGTGACACATACTAGCCCATTATGCTTTACCTTTGCAGGGAAATAAAGAGGAAGTAAAACCCATCAGGGTTTACTTCCTCTTTGAGTCCGGGCTTTGCCTAGGTTACTCCAAAACCTAAATTTTGTTTTGTTTGATCCATTTGGAGGTGGACTTGCTGTTGTGTTTTGGATCATTGTCCTGCTGCATAACCCAAGTGCACTTGAGCTTGAGGTCACGAACTGATGGCCGGACATTCTTTTTTCTGGTAAAGATCAGAATTCATGGTTCCATCAATTATGGTAAGTCGTCCAGGTCCGGAAGCTGCAAAGCAGCCCCAGACCATCACACTACCACCACGTCTGACTGTTGGTATGATATTCTTGTTATGAAATGCTGTATTAGTTTTATGCCAGATGTAACGGGACGCACACCTTCCAAAAAGTAAAAATTTTTTCTCATCGGTCCACAGAATATTTGCCTAATAGTCTTGGGGATAATCAAGATGTTTTTTGGTAAATGTGAGATGAGCCTTTGTGTTCTTTTTGTTCAGCAGTGGCTTTGGCCTTGGAACTCTCCCATGGATGCCATTTTTGCCCAGTCTCTTTCTTATTGTTGAATCATGAACACTGATCTTACCTGAAGCAAGTGAGGCCTGCAGTTCTTTAGATGTTGTTCTGGGTTCTTTTATGACCTCCTGGTTGAGTCGTCGTCATGCTCTTGGAGCAATTTTTGTAGGCCGGCCACTCCTGGGAAGGTTCACCACTGTTCTAAATGTTCTCCATTTGTGGATTATGCTCTGTACCCACGATCGGATTTCCGATGGAATAAAATCCGATGGAATTTTTCGTCGGAATTCCGATGAAGCTGACTTCCATCAGTCTTGCATACACACCATCAGTCAAAATTCAGACCGTCCAAAACGCTGTGATGTACAACACGTACGACGGCACTATAAATGGCAAGTTCAAATCCAATGGCGCTGCTTTTGATGATTTTGTGTTACCACGTGTTAGTAAAAGTTTGGTGTTAGCCGAATCGCGCTTTTCAGTCTTCGTGCTTTTCAGTCCGTTACAGCATGACAAATGTCATATTTCCATTACAAACGCTAGTTTTACCAGAACGAGCGCTCCCGTCTTCTAATTTAGTCTGAGCATGCGTGGCTTTTTCTCCGATGGATTTTCACACAGACGATCGGAATTTCCTATTGTTTTTTTTACCATCGGAAAAATTTAAAACATGTTCTATTTTTTTACACCAATGGAAAAAAGTCCGATGGGGCCCACGCACGATCGTTTTTTCCATTGGACTTTTTTCATTGGAAAAAACTGTCGTGTGTACAGGGCATAACGGCTTTCCCCGTGGTTTACTGGAGTTCCAAAGCCTAATGCCGCGTGTACACGATCGGAATTTCCGACAACAAAACCGTGTTTTTTTTTCTGATGGATTTTCGCTCAAACTTGCCTTGCATACACACGGTCACACAAATGTTGTCGGAAATTCTGTTCGCCAAGAACACAGAGAAAAATTAAGTTCAATGATTCTAAACATGCGTTGAATTGATACTGAGCATGCGTAGGATTTTTGTGCATCGGAATTGGATACACACGTTCGGAATTTCCTACAAGAACCTTTGTTGTCGGAAAAATTGAGAACCAACTCTCAATCATTTGTTGTCGGAAATTCCGACAGCAAATGTTCGATGGAGCCTACACACGGTCGGAATATCCTACCAAAAGCTCACATCGAACATTTGTTATCGGAAATTCTGATCGCGTGTACGCGGCATTAGAAAATATTTTAAAGCCCTTCTTAGACCGATACATGTACATTACTTTGTTTCTAATCTGTTCTTGATTTTTTTTAGATTGTGGCATGATGTGTGTCTTTTTCTGATCTGTTAGCGTGCTTCACTTTGCCAGACAGCTTCTATTTATGTGATTTCTTGATTCAAAAGGTCTGGCAGTAATCAGACATGGGTGTGGCAAGTGAAATTGAACTCAGCTTTCCAAAAAATTGTGGTTAATCAAAGTTCATTCATGATTCAGCATGGGAGGGGGCAATTACTTTTTCACATAGGGCCAGGTAGGTTTGAACAGCTTTTTTCCCTTAATAAATGTGTAGCGGGGGTCTAAATATAGAAGGAGTGCATGGGTGGTAGTATGACCCAATGCACCCTGATTGCTGGGGAATTAAAGACCATTTACTGTCTTGGAGGACTCTGGTGGTGTGAGGTTCCCTGTGGCCTGCAGGTGGCATTGTCGCCCTGGGCTAGGGTTGAACCCACACTGTAAGACTGTGCCTTTTTGTCCTTTCCTGGTGCTTGTACAGCGGGGCGGGGAACCCACTGTGACGCAGGAGGAGAGGGGACAAAAGGGGCGGATGCTCTGACCTTGGGGTTCAAAGTTCGGAGTCGGGGGACGCGGCCGCACTCAGGCACCCTCAGCCTGGGTGCTGGCATTCCGGAGTTCCGGGCCCAGGTGCCCTTGACTTGGCCGGAGCTGGAGATGGAGTCCATCTCAGGCACCTTTAGCCTGGGGTGAGGTACTATGGCGGAAGCCTGGAGCTCAGTACCTTCGACTGAGTTCCGCGAGGGTGGAGGAATCCGAGGGGGCCCTAACTCCTTGGGTGCCCGTGTCTGAGACGAGGAGGCCGGTGAGCGGAACTTCTCCAGACAGTCCAGTGCAGCATTGCTGGTGACGGAGGGCCCTCTGGTAACTGTCTTGGACGGATGTCTTCCCCCTGATAGGGGCTACGTTAGCGAAGGTAATCCATGTTCCTGTTCTATATAGTCAGTGGCAGTGACTATGCGCCACTGGTGACACCACAGTGGTTGGGTCTACAGTAAAGGATTGTGCCTCGACCTACTCCCCACAAATATTGAACTGTTCGTTGGGTCCCAACCTGTCTGTATTGTATGACTATTTATCAGAGAAGAATAAATACGAGTTGTACCGTTTTCAATGTATGGAACTTCGGTTAATGGAAGCAAAGGGGGGGGTCATTCAGTGAAGGTTTGACCCTAGGACACACACACAAAGCCCAATAGTTCTGGCCTTCACCTCTACACATTGGAGGACATGGGCCGTGGTGTATCTCATCCTTCCCCCCAGCACTAACCCCTAGACAAGACAGACAAGCCGAGAATGAGAAAGGGGTGAGAGGGGTGAGGTCGCTACAAATGAAATAATAATTAAAATTCATCTTGGATTTACTTGAGTTATCTTTGTGTGCTATTAAACTTTTTTGATGATCTGAATCACTTAAGTGTGAGAAATTTCCCAAAAATATGAATAAAAATATATCAGGAAGGGGGCAAATACTTTTTCACAGCACTGTATATTATCCAGTCACATCAGCCCCTGCCCTCAAGGAGCTTACAATCTAAGGTCTCTAACTCACATTCATACACAGTACTCGGTTTCCCACGCAGAAAACCCACACAAACACTGGGAGAACATGCTCTTTTTCTTCTATTTTGTTCAATGGAGGAGCACTAAAGATGGACTTTGCATAAGTGACTAACAAACTGAAGCTGAACTTCAGCTAGCACTTTTTAAGTAGTTACAGCAACATTTGTTTTTTCTTTTTGGGATAAAGGTTTCACAGAAATGAATAAAGCCCTTTACACACGATCGGATTTCCTATGGGTTCAAATCCGATGGATTTTTCCATCGGAATTCCGATGAAGCTGACTTCCATCAGTCTTGCCTACACACCATCAGTCAAAAATCCGACCGTCCCAAATGCTGTGACGTAAAACACTCCGAGCCGAGAAAAATGAAGTTCAATGCTTCTGAGCATGCGTCGACTTAATTCTGAGCATGCGTGGGTTTTTTCTCCGATAGAGTTCCACACAGACGATCGGAATTTGCTATCGTTTTTTTTCCATCGGATAAATTTAAAACATGTTCTATTTTTTCTCACCGATGGAAAAAAGACCGATGGGGCCCATACACGATCGGTTTGTCCGATGAAAAAAGTCCATCGGACTGTTTTCATCGGTAAAACCGATCGTGTGTACAGGACATAAAAGCTGATCATTGTAAGTTTAAAGTGATTGTAAGCCCTGGTTCACACTGGTGCGATTTGACATGTGATTTAGCATGTCAAATCGCATGTCAAATCGGCGAAATTTGCCGCAAATTGCAGGCAATGGCACCATCCTAATCGGTGCGACGCCGCATCTGCGGCGTCGCACCGATTACAAAAAGTAGTTTCTGTACTACTTTTTGCGATTTCAGCCACGATTTACATTGACATCTGTTTCAGATGTCTTTGAAATCGTGGCTGAAATCGGGACTGCCAGCGGGAGTGAAATCGTGTGAGTTCAGCTGAACTCGCAGGCTTCACTCCCGCAGCCCCAGTGTGAACGTGGGCTAAAGGTTCGTTTTTGTTTTTTTTAAATAAAAAACATGTTATACTTACTGTATTTATTGGCGTATAACACTGACTTTTTTACCCTGAAAATAGAGGGTAAACTGTGCCTGCGTGTTGTTATACGCAGGGGGCTGTGGGAAGTTTTTTTCCTGAAACTTCCCTCTTAAAGTTAGGGTGCGCTTTATACGCCGATAAATACGGTACCTCCACTGTGCAAGGGTTTTACACAGAGCAGCCTGGATGCTCCTCTTCTGGGGTGCCCCGGCAGCACTCCTGGCTCCTCCTCCGCATCGAGTGCCCCACGGAGAGTCGCATTCTATGGCGGCACCCGTGCGGGCGCGCTTCTGAGCCCTAGTCCAAAAATAGTGTCCGATCTGTCCGCCGCAACATCGCAGTCCCAAAAATAAAATAATAATAAAAATAATAAAGAAAAATAAAGAAAAAATAAAATAAAAATTCCATAAATCTATTCCCTATTTTGTAGATGCTATAACTTTTGTGCAAACCAATCAATATAGGCTTATTGTGATTTTTTTTAATCAAAAATATGTAGAAGAATACATATTGGCCTAAACTAAGGAAGACATTTGTTTAAAAAATAAATAAAAATGGGGGATATTTATTATAGCAAAAAGTCAAAAATATTTTTATTTTTTTTCAAAATTGTCGCTCTTCTTTTGTTTATAGCGCAAAAAATAAAAACCGCAGAGGTGATCAAATACCACCAAAAGAAAGCTCTATTTGTGGGGAAAAAAAGGATTTTGTTTGGGTACAGCGTCGCACGACCGCCCAATTGTCAATTAAAGCGACGCAGTGCCGTAACGCAAAAATGGCCTGGTCATTAAGGGGGCAAATCTTCAGGTCCTTAAGTGGTTAATGAATAAAAAGGAATAAGGTGAAAAACCTTGAGACTTACAACTCTTTTAAAGTTTAAAAAATAACATACTTATTGGCCGGATCACCAGGTGAAAAGAAACAAAAAAGGAATTTAAAAAAACAAATGCAGCCACCGCATTTAGGGATTGGTACGGTAAGCGGCAATATATACAATTTTTGCTTTGGGTGTAGAAATTTCTTTGTTGTATAAGGCCATACTTTTGAGAAACCATATAAAGTGTCGAGAAATAATGCCGTATAATCAAATCCTCGAAAAATAAAACCACGTGTGGTCATAATTTGATTATTTTTAGTCAATTTAACTGTAATGAAATTGGAAAAGAAAGCAATTGAACATGTTGAAATGTTTGATTGTTTTAAATGAGGGTCTAGTGTGTGTGGAATATGAAACTAATTTTTCCCCCCAATCCAATCCAATTAGAACACATTTGTAATTATGCTCATAATTTTAATTAAATACAAAAAAAAATGAATAAAAGCAGTGTAGCAAATGAAAAGAAAACACTCCCAAAGGAGTGAAATTAATAAAAAAAATATATATTCACAACTGTTTTCTATGTGTGGCAAGCTCAAAGTGTGTGTGACAAAGGGAAAATACGATCTGTAACTGACATACATTATTTTAATAGCGTTATAAACCTGTACCTACTTCCACTACAAAATTACATTTAAGTTAAAGGGGTATTAACCGCTTGCCGACCAGCCGCTGTCATTATAATGCGGGCAGGTTGGCACAGCTGCGTGAATCGCTGTAGGTATACATCGGCTGCTTTAAGAGCAATAGGTGGCCATCCGCTATCACCCCCCAGAGAGCAAGAACGGGGATCTGTCAATGTAAACAGATTCCCGTTCTGACAGGGGAGTAGAGAGAGCCCTGATGTTCCTAGTGATCAGGAACAGCGATCTCTCTCTTCTCCCAGTCAGTCCCCTCTCCCTCATAGTTAGAAACACCTCCCTAGGGAACACTTAACCCCTTGATCGCCCCCTAGTGTTAACCCCTTCCCTGCCAGTGACATTTATACAGTAATCAGTGCCTATTTTTAGATCTGATCACTGTATAAATGTCAATGCTCCCAAAAAAGTGTCAAAAGTGTCCGATCTGTTCGCCACAATGTCCCAGTCCTGCTAAAAATCGCAGATCACCGCCACTATTAGTAAAAAATAATAAAAAATGCCATAAATCTATCACCTATTTTGTAAACGCTGTAATTTTTGCGCAAACAAATCAATATACGCTTATTGGGTTTTTTTTTTACCAAAAATATGTAGAAGAATACATATTGGCCTATAAAATTATATAATACTGCGCCAACCCAAAAATATTGTAGCAACAGCAGCCAAACACCAAAATCAGACAAAATTAATTAAGTGTAAATATATAATAAGTGTGGCGCTAATGAGAATTTAGGATAAAAGTCCTAAATATGGTATGGTGTGAAAAATATTCTAATTTATTCAAAAACCCATGCTGGTATATATTTCGAAATTGGTGAAAAATATAAAAATACATATAGCATAAATGAGTGTCTGTAATCCTTCTGTGATTACAAGTATTTAACCAACATATTAGTGTACAACAAAAAATATAGTACAAATATTATGTTGTGAAACATGAATAGCAATAGAGTGATAATCCTAAACCAGTGAAATTAGAATTATATTTCTATCAGACATCACAGATGAGTATGTGTCCCTGTAGTTGTCTAACAATAGACAAAGTTCCAAAAAGACCAAAGTCTAATGTGGGATTGTTATAGAATACGTAGATATGGATGTTCAATGTGGATATACGTGGTAACACCCGGGAGTGCCTTCACCTTGTGTCAATGGGGGAGAGATAAGGTACTCTTACCAGCTGGGATGGATCCAACACACCGTACGGCGGTGGATCTTCAAGACTTTGTCCACTTCGTGGACGGATCAGACAGCCAGGCTTTGTAGAGACGACCAAGATCTATAGAACACCTCCTCCCAGGATCAGTGGCAATCCAACCAGGAAAAATCCGGATAGGCGGGTAGCAGCTACCTTATCCATTCATAACCATGGAAAACAAAAAATTGCTCCACATGGTGTAAATCCAAAAAAGATTTATTAAAAAATTTTATCCATAAAAAGTTCACACAGTATGAACATCCAAAACAAAACTCCAAAGCATAACAAAGAAATCCAAAAAATCCACACTCTAGAGTATAAGTAGGCAGCGTGATAGGAACAGCAAGAGCTGGTGTATTTGTCCCAACCGGTTTCGTCTGATAAGTAGAAGTCTTATTCTAAATTCTCATTAGCGCCACACTTATTATATATTTACACATATTGGCCTAGACTGATTTTTTTTGGGGGGGGGATATTTATTATAGCAAAATTTACGCGCTCTCTTTGTTTATAGCACAACAAATAAAAACCGCAGAGGTGATCAAATACCACCAAAAGAAAGCTCTATTTGTGGGAAAAAAGGACATAAATTTTGTTTGGGTACAGCATCGCACAACCTCACGGACGTTTTGCGATACGGCAGTGCCGTATCGCAAAAAATGGGCTGGCCGCTATACGGCGGGCGCTTTAAGGAGTATAGGGCATGCGCACGCGGCATGACGTAGGAGCACATGCTCGTGGCCGGCGGCCGCAATGGTCGTCAGCTACCCACGATTGCTCCTGAGAAGGGGAGAACGGAGATCTGTCAATGTAAACAGACAGATCTCCAGTCTGTCAGGGGTGAGGGGAGCAATCTGTTGTTCCTACTGCTTAGGAACAACAATCGGTCTCCTCACCCAGGCAGTCCCATCCCCCAAAGTTATAATCACTCCCTAGGACCCACATTTAACCCCTTGATTGCCGCCTAGTATTAACCCCTTCCCTGACAATGACAGTAATCAATGGCTATTTATAGCTCTGATGGCTGTATAAATGTCAATGGTCCCATAATAGTGTGAAAAGTGTCCGATCTGTCCGCTGCAATGTCGCAGAATCGCAGATCACTGCCATTACTAGTAAAAAATTGATAAATAATAAAAATGGCATAAATCTATCCCCTATTTTGTAAACTCTATAACTTTTTGCGCAAACCAATCATGACCAGTGGCGGCTGGTGTTGTTTCTTTTTTTTGAGGGGGCGGCAAACAACCACCACCCCCTCCCCCGGTGGCCAGTGGCACTTCAACTCCCCCCCCGCGCTCGCTCGCTGTCTGACAGTCGGTCCAGGACTTACCCTATCTAGGTAGGAGGTGGTGTGCAGCGGGCATCGTGCAGCGGCTCTTGTGTCCTCTCCTCCTCCTAGGTGTCCAAAAGGATTGCCTGTCCTTTCAGCCAGTCGGGTGACTAGTCTCAAGACCCGCATTCTGATTGGCCGGGAGGAGTGTTACAATAGCAAATATTTATTCACTATTGGGCGGGCTCAGTTTGCATTCTCTTCCCCCCGAGCCAACCCTATTTTGAAGCTTATTAGAGCCTCTGCCTCTAATCAGGTGCTTCAAACCCCCCCAGATTGGAATCCATGCATCCGGCGTCCTGAAAGGAGCCGGGCACATGGATAGGGGGAGCGGTGCCCGTGTGCCCTCTTAATGGACGAGCCGCCCTTGGTTATGAACCTCCAAAATGAAAATAAGTTTTGCCTATAGTTCTACTTTAAGTTTTCTTTTGTGGGCTTTTTCTACTTTATTTCCACTTGGTGACCGGCAAGTAAGTCTGTTATTTTTCAACCTCCCTTAACAGACCAAGCTGTCCAGCAAAAGTGTCAGTAAAAGGGTTGAGACAAAACATTTACCATTGACAGAGGCAGAGCTTACAATGGTTAGCTTTTGTATATTTAATAAAAAAACTGCTTAAAAAGTGTTAGTTGAAGTCTGGTTTTAATTTCTTTGTTAAAGGAGAAGAATAGCCAAAGCTCATTGGCTGCATTTCTCCTGTGGATCACAGGAGTTCAGTTCGTTCTGCACTCCTGTGACTCGTTTTTAGCAGACAGCAGGCCGAATCCCACTGTTGGCTGACATCAGAGAGCCGGTCCAGGCTTGGGAAAGTTTGTGACCAAATGGTCAGGATCTGCCTACATGCCTGGACCGCTACCCAGCTCAGCCTCTCAGCGATCCACTGAGAGCCTGAGCCGGCCGCTCCTGCCCCCTCCACAGCCAAACGCTCCATTGAGTGCTGGAGGGGCAGAGCAGGCAGTGGTGACTGACAGTCACCAGCTCTCTGCTCAGGGAGCTCTGAGAACTGAATGATCAACAGAATTTAATCACTCGGTTCACAGCCTTAGAGCCAGCGGGGGACCGATGCTGCATCCACCTAGGTTAGTATGATTCAAAAATTTTTAAATATCCCACACTTCTCTTTTAAACCCATCTAAATCTGCCAGTACATCCAACACTACCCTCTCCCCCCAGACTGACAATGCTTCTGTACAAAGGTGTCTTCGTTAGACCCAAGACCAAGATCCTAAGACCCAGTTCACACTGGTGCGACAATGGCTCCAACTTTGAGAGCACAAGTCGCATGGCATGTAAAAATCAATGTTTCCCTGTAGGAGCTGTCTTAACTTTTCCGACTTGTGTCGATCTGACTTTGGAAAAGGGTCCTGCACTACTTTGGTCAGACTTCTGCTCGATTTCAGCCCATAGAATTGAATGGGAGTCACATCTAAGTCAGATCAGCAATGTTAGCAATGCAAAATGTATTGAACCCCCCCCCCTCCAATCCATACCAGACCCTTTTCCGAGCATGTAGCCCGGCAGGCCAGGAAATGGGGGGGAACAAGTGAGCTCCCCCCTCTTGAACCATACCAGGCCATATGCCCACATGGGGGGTGTTTTGGGGTGGGGGCGACTGCAAAGCGCTTGTAGGGCAGGTCAACGTGAAAGGGTGGCTGTCACATTCTACATGTTTCCCTACTCATTGGGCGCCAAGTAAGGATCACATGAGAGGCCTACCCCGGGTGGGTTCTTCTGGGCTACACTAGGCAATTTGTACAGGGTCACTGCCATACACAAGTGGGGTACGTTTACTTGAGCCACACTCATGTCCCGGTAGATGATAAACATGAATGAATTCTAGTAAGCTCTCTTGATGTATGAAGCATCACCACGATCACTGGTGCATTTAGAAGGGTTATGCAGAGCCAAAGCCCTCCACCTGACCATAGTATCACCACTACCTCACTCCCAGCAACAGTATGGGGTCCCGCCGTGCACCTAGCATGGACTCCATTTGTGCTGTTTGCTTAACTCTTACTGTTCTGTACTGGTGTACAGGGTGAGAGCCCGGTGGTACAGATCTGTTCGGACCCAGCAAAACCCGCCAAACAGAAAACCCGGGACACACTTAATTCTTATCTTCCTCACTGGGCAGTGTAAACGGGCAGCCAGAACTTCAACCTACCTTCACGTTCTCTGATTGGACCAAGTGGGGTGGTAACGTCAAACTCGCAACCTTATCCAATCATCAGAGAGCACTTTGGGGTTGATTTACTAAAGGAAAATAGACTGTGCACTTTGCAAAGTGCAATTGCACGCTGCAAGTGCAGCTGCTCCAGAGCTTAGTAAATGAGGTAAAGGTTCACTTTGCAAAGAATACCCAAGCACATGCAATTAAAATAATAAAAAACTGAATTTTGGCTTGCACGTGATTGGATGATGGAAGTCAGCAGAGCTTCTGCTCATTTACTAAGCTCTGGAACACAGTCTTTTTGCCTTTATTAACCACTTCCCTACCCGCCTATAGTCAAATGACGTCCACAGATGGGATCTCCCATCCTGGGTGGACATCATATGACGTCCTCAGCTTTGAGGGGGAATATCTGAATGATGCCTGCAGCTAGAGGCATCATTCAGACATTCTTTTTTTGGGCCAGCGATTCTGTGCACCATAAGAACGTTCATAGCGGCGGTTCCGCCGCTTGATCGTTCTTATAGGCGGCGGGAGGGGACATCCCCCCCCTCCCGCCGCCATCCGGTGCTTCTCCGGGCTCCCCGTGTGATCGGGGACCCGGAGCGAATCTTCCGGCGTCGTTGGTGGGTCACGTGATGAGCATAGAGATGACTGGTGACCAGATGGTCACCAGTCATCTCTATGATCGTCGGAGGCCCGGGCGCGATGTGATGACGTCACGCCCGGGCCTCAAATGTAAACAAAGCCGCCATTGTGGCTGTAAGTATGAGATCAGTGAAAAAATTTTCACTGATCTCATGCTTTCCAGCCTGGAGGAGAGATGTGGGGTCTTATTGACACCGCATCTCTCCATAAAGAGGACCTGTCACACACATTCCTATTACAAGGGATGTTTACATTCCTTGTAATAGGAATAAAAGTGATCAAAAAAAAAAAAAAGTAAAATAATTGTAAAAAAATAAATAAATAAGTAAAAAATAAATAAATAAATAAATAAATAAAAATTAAAACGCCCCTGTCCCCGGTAGCTCGCGATCAGAAGCGAATGCACACGTAAGTCGCCCACATATGTAAACGCCGTTCAAACCACGCATGTGAGGTATCGCCGTGTGCGTTAGAGTGCGTGCAACAATTCTAAAACTAGACCTCCTCTGTAATTCTAACCTGGTAACCTGTAAAAAAAATTAAAGCGTCGCCTATGGAGATTTTTAAGTACCGAAGTTTGGCGCCATTCAATGAGTGTGCGCAATTTTAAAGCGTGACATGTTAGGTATCTATTTACTCGGCGTAACATCATCTTTCATATTTTCCCCAAAAATTGGGCTAACTTTACTGTTTTGTTATTTTTTAATTCATGAAACCATTTTTTTTTTTTAAAAAGGCGTTTGAAAAATTATTGCGCAAATATCGTGCAAGAAAAAATGTTGCAATGACCGTCATTTTATTCCCTAGGGTGTCTGCTAAAAAAACATATATAATGTTTGGGGATTCTGAGTAATTTTCTTGCAAAAGAAGGAGGAGAGAAGTGCTAGAATAGGCCCGGTATTGAAGTGGTACAAAAAGCCCTGTATTGAATTGGTTAAATCAACCCCTATGCATTCATTCAGAAAATGCAAAACATTCTCTGATTCAGTGCTGGCCGGCTGACTTCCTGTGTTCAAAAGGCAGCGGGACAGCCGCTCAGCATTGAACCCGGCAGCATGTGGAGATCACTGGAGAATTGGTGTCTACTTCAGTGATTTCCAGCTTCTAGGGGCATTAGCCAGGTATACATAGTCGGGATTAGGGCTTGGTTCATGCATGCATGGGCGTCCGCTGAACTTTGTTCAGGGGGGGCATCATTTTAAGGTCATCCATGCTCGGTCCCTTTTTGACAATGTCATGAAGGGGAGGGGCTTAATCATTATGACATAAAGCGCAGGCATGCAAAGGTTTGAGAAACCTGATGCAAAAGCTTAATAGAAGGATCAAGCTGCCATTGTCAGACACCTGTAGTTCTTCAGGGATAGGGCAGTCTCTTGTCTTGGCCACTGCACGCCACGCACCTGTGGGAGGAGCCGGCGCCGTACCGGCCGGATCGGCATAGGCACATTTACACTGGAAAAGGCAGGCTGAGGCAGCAGCCAATTACGGAACAGCCGGGTCAGGGTCACGGTGATGTTAAGCCGAGGCCCGAGCGGCAGAGACAATCCGATGCTCGGGCCGGGGGTGAAGAGGGAGGGACGGATAGTCGGAAAAGACTGAGAGCAGCCCCAGCCCCCAGGCCAGCAGCAGTCTGCAGACTTAGAAAAAAAAGTCCAGGCTGCCGCGGCGGCCATTGAAACATAGGGGGCAAGTGTGTGTCTTCACTCTGACTTCCAGGGGGGGGGGGCAATTGACCCCCCTTGCCCCATGGAGCGGACGCCCATGACTGTATGCGGTGGGGTACACCGCATGTGTTTCATATAGGAAACGCACTTAGATTTACTGGTGCAGCTCTGCATAGTAACCAATGATCTTCCAGGTTTTATTGACAAAGCTTAATTGAACAAGCTGAAGTTAGAATCGGACTGGTTAATACGCACAGCTGCACCAGATTCTGTATGCACCCGTTTTAGTAAATCTCCTACATAAGTACATTGATCCAAGCTGGGCCAGTGTGCTTATGTATAAAATACCTATACCTGGAATTCACTATTAGCCCTGGTTCACACTGGTGCGATTTGACATGCGATTTGACATGTCAAATCGGCGATATTTGCCGCAAATTGCGGGCAATGGCACCGTCCTAATCGGTGCGATGCCGCATCTGCGGCGCTGCACCGATTTCAAAAAGTAGTTTCTGTACTACTTTTTGCGATTTCGGCCGCGATTTACATTGACATCTGTGTCAGATGTCTTTGTAATCGCGGCTGAAATCGGGACTGCCAGCGAGAGTGAAATCGTGCGAGTTCAGCTGCACTCGCACGGCTTCACTCCCGCAGGCTCAGTGTGAACCTGGGCTTAGAATGGGAGTTGCTATTCTTCTTAATTAACCACCTCAATACAGGGCACTTTCACCCCTTTCCTGCCCAGGCCGTTTTTCAGCTTTCAGCACTGTCACACTTTGAATAAAAATTGCGCGGTCATGCAACACTGTACCCATATGAATTTTTTTATGTTTTTTTCCCCCACAAACAGAGCTTTCTTTTGGTAGCCTTTGATCACCTCTGCGGTTTTTATTTATTGCGCTATAAACAAAAGAAGAGTGACAAGTTTG